>OZ023287.1:16933377-18164210 GCA_964007245.1 Hypomecis atomaria | reverse complement strand
CAACAAAGTGATCCTATAAGGGTTCCGTTTTTTCCTTTTGAGGTACGGAACCCTAAAAATGGCAATATTGTTGTGTGTCAAAGTTGTAACCCTTATATGGGTAACTTTGACACAGATGAGACTTATTGAATAAATCACAGCGTAAACCCGTTTTAAAGGATCAGTGTAACATTATTTTATATCTTTAACAAATGTCAGATGCAGTGGAACCATAGACAAGTAAATAAAACCATAATGTATTACGATATTTACATAGTTACCTTGATAGCAGCAAAATTTGTGAGATATCTGAAAAGTTTACTACTTAGGAAATTAACCAGTTACACGCGGGAACTTTAAGAAAGTTATTGACATAAACTTTGTTTGACAGCTTCTTTTTTTTCAGAGAGTTCGTTTACGAAGTTTGCTAAGTACACAAAATGTATAAATTCAATATTATTGGACTAAGCGTTTCCACGTTAAAAATAAAAAAGTAGTGGTAGATGTGACTGTCAAAGTTACCATTGTGAATAAGTTACCCAGATTGACTGTACGCCTGCGAATTTAGGTCTTCCCTTACTTCTTCAAAAACCATACATTAATGCAAAAAAATAATGTAATCTCATTTATTAACATTTCTGCTCCACCTAAATAAATTTTGCGATCAAAATTGTTGCAAATTAAAAAAAAAAGCTATAAATAAAAACAGGAAAGTACACATCTATTTTTTTTTCTTCATAAATTCATATTATAATCCGAAATCGTCATACCAAAATTACAAAACATTGTAATAATAAGACACATATTTGTCCTTACAATAGAACCGAGGTCGATACCAATAATAAGCAGTTCAACGTAATGTCCACAACAAAACGAACTTGGTCCTCCGAATAAATAATGAAACATATCAAACTCCCAACTCATTCCAAGTGTAACAAAAATGAGTTCTCCATAATAAGATAACTATATTAAGATAATATGTTTTGTGTTTCATTGTGGTGTAAACAATAGGTCCCTTTCAAACAGCCTGCAAAGCCTTATTCATAAAGTCTCAATAATACACGCACATGTGACTAGGGACGGGGCTTGGCTTGACAAAATTGACGATATATGACCAACTACATACTACAATGACAGCATACTTATATTTACTTAAATAATAGTAATATATATGGTTATGGTCATAACTACATCCTTAATAGCGTCCAGCACGGCGAGGATACTTACCCACCACGCTATATTTTTATCGATGTGTGTAAATGTGATATATACATTTTACACATAGGTACTCATGAAAAAATATTGTGAAATAAAGACTGTCCTGGCGTGGAGGAGTCTACGCCTGTCCTTTAGTACTAAGTATCTTGGCAGTGTAACGGGGTCCATGATTGTTCTTACATTGTGATTTTAGTAAAATATCTATTGTCACACTGTGGAAGGTAAATAAATAAATTTGAATTTAACATTGCTTCGTGTCGTTTTGACACTTTGATAAAATTATTTCGCGATGCGTATACTAGCCGTAATGATTTAAAATTTACGTTAAACAGACTAAATTAAATGCTTCTATGATATATGAAAACAATTAGTATAAAATACAGCCATGTTAAATATTACGCTATTTAAAGCTCTCAAACGGCTGAGCCCATTTTTAGGAACTTTGATTTGTTGAGTTTCTCTCCACCCCCAGCAGAATTTAAATGGCGGAAAATTCACAAAAAAATTGTCAATAACGAGTTTGCCAGGCGAACACTGCCAGTCAGTTAATATATACTTAATTATATCAAGTTACCCAAATACCTACATCAGAACTCATTTTACAAGTTTTTCAGTCTAAGAATTACTGTGTGTAATTTCGCCAAGTAGGTATTCAGTACTTGCAGCGCTAGTTCCCTGGAGAGATATGGTAGCTATCTATTGCAGGATGGTTCCACAAGAGAGTTCAACCGTTTGACCAGTAACAAACAAGCTCTGTCTGTTTTAGTATGCACTTAACAGATTTCTACATTAAAATTTTGCTCTATTTAGCAACAATACGACTTGATTGTGTTATAAAAATTTATTATGATCTTACATGCCTCTAGCCCGCTATGACTAAAAACCTATAGCTTTTATAGAAACGTTATATTCTGTGAGGTTGTGAAATCGAGTTGTATCTATTGTATAGTTGTATAATACAGTATTATATAATACAGTTAGAGATACAAATAGGCCATCTTGTTTTAACATATTTTATGTAGTTATTTATATGTAGGTAGGTATGGGTTTTCACTAGGAACTTTCTACTATTTTTAGATAAATGATACGCAATGAGAGATCACGCTAAATATTTAAAAACAATATTAAAACTTTAAGCACTATTCAATTTTATCGATATTATCAATCTCATCCCTAGTTATTCATAAGTAGCATAGCACCCACGCATAAAGCTTATTAAGCGTTCTTACTTTGCAAATTTACTTAGAGACTTTGTGGTTCTCACATACATGCTCTCCTATATGTTAAACTCGAAATGCGATTATAAATGCAATCAAAAGACCTGAAATAACAAACAATTTGATCAGAAAACTTTTGATTTTATTGGGGAATTCTTTGTTATTTTAAATTATTTAATAACTAAAACGGCACAGTGGGTACCACTTACATATTATTTCAGAATACTCTGCTAGTTACCTATTCTGAATATCTTACTTTATAAAATTAATATCACTGCTTTCTCAAATCAATAGTACTCGTACATTCCACACTATTGAGCTAAGATAACAAGTTCAGCCACTATAAGTTCATTCCCGCCGTCATATACGACTAGCATGATATAAGTGCTCCATAAATATCGAAGATGTCCCTTGAATGTATAGCATTATGTGTGAAGCGGAGTCAAAGAGAGAGATATCGGCAGTGCTCAGTGATACTCCTCACTGCTGGAGAACGTGAGACATGGCTTTCAATATCAAATTGAATTCCACGGTTCATTGATTTTCAATTTGTTAGGGAGTACTCTCATCGCTTACCATAGACTCACTCGCGATCCGACCGTTGTAAATCTTTCGGAAATTCTCTCCAATAATGGGTTTATTATCTCTGCTTCGCTTTTTTGTTTTGGATTTTTGGTGTTCAACGGATGGATTGCGCTTAGTACACAATCTCGGTGAATGATGAGGAATTGACGGTTTGCTTGCGTTATCAGAGTTATTTTCCTTTTTTGAGAAAGAGATAAAACAAGTAACAGTTTTCCAATACTTATGTCATTGTTTTGTTTTGTTTTCTTGGCGTATTTTCTAAGCTGAAGAGCCTTTTTTCAGTTGTAAAAATATTTAAAGAAATTTATTATACTTAAGTTTTTCTTACGTATTTAATTACCAATTAAGTATACCGAAAGTTTGCAGATTCAATCTCATCGTCTCATTCTATAATAATAAATAGCTCTTAAAAAATTTAATGAAACCTTTTAAAAACGACATTATTAGGCTTATTCATTATTTATTTATTTATCATATTAATGAAATGTTGAAAACAATAGATTTTACCGAGAGATGTTGAAAAAAAATTAGATTTTACCGTAAGCATTTTGTGGAAAGGGAATGTGTGTTTCCTTTCCCATGATTTATATCCCAAATGGTGCGAGGTGGACGGTGTATCTATAAACAGTAAAGCAATAGATTTAGTGGATAGTGAAAAAAAAATAGATTATCAAAAATATCAAACACGTATTATTTCCATTGTCAATTACACCAAAAATGAAAAAGATAAAGCGAATGAAACTTCAGGAATGGGGACTCGCAACGATACTTCTACATAAAGAGTATGTCTAGGAATTTACACGACCTAGACGTTTTCATGTTTTTTTTTTGTTTAATTGGCAAAAATACGTAGGTATTTAGTGTTTTTTGATAACCCATATGACACACTTATCATAGGTATTATTTTCATCCGCTTATTTTACAATACTTCATCAACTTTGCTATGGCTTTGTTCGATTGATATTTTAGTTTTTGTGCATTGCATTGCGCATAGAGCTCAAATAGCCTCTTGTCACTTTCCAACCTTTGAACTATGACCCATGCCAAAAACAAGTCGATGCCTCTTTTTGTTGCTGCGTGAAAGAGTAACAAACCAAGAAACACACTTAAGGATTTATAATATTATTATGAAAGACCCTATACGTATAAAGAATACGTATGAAGTCCATAACAGAGTTGATCTACTGAAATGGACCATACCCTATCGGTGTGAGGTGGTCAGTCCGGGCTGGCTGCCCGCCGGCGATAAGCCGAAGCCATTCTATACACCGAACACACTAGGAAAGAAAATAAACAAGCTCTCACGACCTCATGCGCTGCCAATAATCTGAACCGTGGAATAACATCGGATTAGAACATAACGCTTCGTATCGCTGAGAAATATTAATACTCACTTTTCTCCTTCAACTGCTCAATATTTGTCAACATGCTGGTTGTTTGGTTCCAAGTTAAATACTTATTGATATGAGTTATATCGTCTATATTTTTTAAATATTCAAACTCTTACAGTAATATACACCAAACCGTGTAAACAATGCGGGGCGAAAGAGGGCCTTCAAATAGGAGTCTTCGTCGATTCGCCCCGCGGGCCGAACAGCTTGCGGGGCGAAACCAAGAAAGAGCCGTCTGAATTGATTTTAAGACATCGGTCATTGATGGTCAATCCATCAAAGGTCAACCTATTTTTAATAATTTTAGTATTCCATTTTTAGATTTAAAAAGAGTTAAGTAAGTTCGTTTAGGTCGAGTGGCTAGCCCTGGTGCCAGATTATTTTTAAACCGCATGAAGACCTTTTGTTTTGTCGGCATTTTCAGATTATTTTATATTTCAAAAACCAACTAACCAATTCCGATAAAATTTATACGAGACAAATTTCCAGGTATATCCTTTCCAATAAAAAAGTTATTTAAATCGGACTACACTGTAAAAAAAACTTGCGTGTACATACGTAAAAAAATACGCGTCAACTTAATAATGTCCTCGGGTTCATCGGTTGAAACAAGTTTTACAAATTTTAGCTCAAAATATAATATTTGTATAATGTAGGTACCTAAGCTCAAGACAGCTTCGTAATTTGTGTTAAGGTCAAAGAAGATAAAGGTCATTAAGTAGGTAATTTTGTCCAATAAAATATTACACAAAAATAATTACACTTAATAAATAGGTTCCATCTTCTATGTTTCATTCGCCCTACAATTTATGCCAAAGGTTGCTTACAAAACCTAGCATTATCCTAATTACACGAAGGTACTGGGTATTGAAGCAACCTACGTATTTTCTGAACTTGCCAGCCTAATTCTCATTAATTTCTTGGAGTTATTCGAACTTGTTTTACATAATTAAGTGCTTACATAATCTCAAAGTCGGATTATTCGGAGTACTTTTACAGTACTTACGTCATTAGTACGCATCCTGAGCTCTCGTGTCTAAGGCATGGTGCATACATGTTTAGTTCGGTATATTGAATAATCAGAAGTACAACGTAATTGATCAATACATACGTACTGAAATAGATGCATTGATTTGAAATGTCACAGGCTAGAAAGGGACGCGGTTTGTTTATTTCATCTTGATGAGTACGGGTTAGTTTTAGGCTAAGAATTATGTCACTTTTTTGTACTTATTATTATTTACTAGTCACGAATTCCATAATATTATTGTAAGAAGTGTATTACATTGTTATATTATAAGATTGGTTCATACTAGATTTTTGCGCTAAAGAACGATACAGATACGCCCGGCCGAGTGTTATAATACGTGTTGTGTGGTGAAACCTTCAAAAAAATGTTTTGTGTGGTTAAGCCAAATCGGTTGATCATCGAAAAATACTGATCGATCAAGTCAACGGGCGCCAAGTCAACCTGAACCAGGCGGTCAAAGCGTTTTATGCGTTTTGGAACGAATAAAAGCAGTATACATTATTCATATGTAGTAATTAAGTAAGTATTTAAGTTCGTATAGGCCGGGTGGCTAGACCTGGTGTCAGAGTTTTTAATATGTAGTGATTGCTGGGGTATCGTATAGCTGACCCAATGACAATAACTTACACCTGTGCGTGTATCTAACTTCGTACGGACAATTGGTGCTATTTGGTTTTTACTCACTTTACAGTTTCAGCCCGGTGCTTTAAAGAATGAACTCGAATTTTCCCATACGCCAACTTTACGCATGTTTCTTTATTCGAATTAAATGTGTAACCAAGCTTAAGTTTGTAGCACGCTCAAACGAGGCGTGCGAACTGACATGCCGGGATTAATATCACAAAACATTTGTCAAACTTTCCGCAGGTGGCTTATATTTTAATGATATGTCTTTATCTTGGATTAAGGTAGTAGGATATGTTTTTGAAGGTAATTTAGTTAATTGCAAACATTTTCGCAGCTGTTTTTTGAGCCGGTAGAGTAACGTAGGACAATGTGATTTACTATAACTGATAAAAAGTAAAAAACCTACCTACTTACTGACATAAACCACTTCTAACCGGTAACAAAAATATCAGAGCTACAAATCCAATCAAAGTAACCTTAATGAATAAGGCTTTTAAATTTGACTATGGCGTGTGTTTTTCACCGTTAAGTATGATTAATGTACATAATATATTGTTTGTCAATTTAATTTTGATTAAAGCTCTTATTAGAATTTGACAAGTAAGATATCGTTAAAAGTATCTCGTTTGTCCGCTGCACATCATGTCGTCACACGTCATGTGACGTTATGTCGTCATGACCTTTACAGTACCTACTTTACACTAGCATCTTGTTCACTACGGCGTAGCGTCCCCTACACTACGGCGTAGCGTCCCCTACACTACGGCGTAGCGTCTCCTACACTACGACGTAGTGTACCGTCCCAACTCTGTATTTATAAAATAGGCCCAATTATGAAGGCGCCATCGTAATTATACAAGCTAATTAGCATATTTCTATTTCTTTTCCACTTTAGGCATTCGATAGAGAGAATACTTTTTATGTTGCTTTTAAATTTACGATGGCGGCTTCATAATTGGGCTTATTATAAGTTCAAACAGGAAGCGTAGCCGCTATGATAAAGTTCCGCTACGGCGTTGGCGTAGCGTTATGTACGAGTATACTTGTTGCAATCACGAGCGCGCGAGACTTTACATATTTTTAAGCCGTATTTTCGTGTGTACGTCTGATGACTTTTTCAAGCACACACACTAACGCAATGCCCATAATATACTGTAAACACCTAGTAAGCACGATTTGCAACTAAAAGTAAGTTATCATTTTGTGCTAGCGTGTTCTTCTTTACCAACCCAAGTTTTGCGACAACTTTCTGCTAGTATTTTTCCAGTCACACAAAAGACATCAAATATGCATTCGCTGCGAGTACGACTGTCATAAATAGTTGAACAAAGTTACCTTTTGAATTTTCACCCATTCTAAAACTGCAGGAGGTACCTACTTCGTAGAGGCTTGGGTGAATGTAACTCAGCCACTCTTCACGACTAAACTTAGTGGGCATTTATCTAAAACTTTGGCAGCACCTGTACGTACGTCGCGTGACTCGACATTAGTGATGCTCCTATTAGATTTGGCATGAATCCGGCATATTTTTAACAAAAATAGTAAGTATTTACAAGATTGTTAAATTGTGTGTTTTTGGAAAAACAGTCCAAAAACTGTTATTTATCGTATTTGATTAAACGGTTTGATTTAACTTCACTTGCCCGTTTTTTGGGTCAACTTAAATAATGGAAACTTTACCCTCTTCCCGTGGACAGATTGATATGATATTTGATACACAGCTTTAGTTTTCATCAAAACTAAAGCTGTGTAAATTCAATTTTTTTTATTCAGTATTAACGTAAATACAAGATGGCCACCGCCACAATATGACAGATTACAATCATTTTTTTACACAACCTCCTCAATAAAGGGTATCAAATGAAAGGGCTTATTATGTAGAACACAGTTTCTAGTAACAAAATACATACAATCTTAAAACACAAAAAAAAATGCAAAAAGACTTATAAATGAAACGGTTTGAACGATGATGAACTAAAAGTTATAAAATAATGACACAAAAATAAAATCGTGGGGCGCAACGTACCTACTTAATAAAATCTTCGTGGGGCCTTCGCCTGGAAGATTTTATTATGTACGTTGCGGCCCACGATTTTATTTTTAAGTCATTATTTGTAACTTTTAATATATGAAACCGTTTAATTTAAAAAGTTTTTTATCCACCATATAGATGAGTATAAAATTACTATCAGTTATGTGGTTAAATACAACATCACTTACGCCTACTCGCGCAAGCGCCTTGACACTCTTAAACGAAACAGCAGGAGAAGGCATTCATTTTCACCACGCGGTAGCAAGTCAGGCGGATATTACTTCTTTTTTTAATTCAAAATAGGGCTACTTTTGGCTACCAACCCGCCTGATGAAAAGCGAAATTGCAGCCGAATATGAAGCATGTCGACTTAGAGTACTTATTCATCTTGTCTTAAATAAATCAAGATTGTAATTGTCAGCAAACAATGACGGAGGAACTTACGCTACTTTATTGTCCCCTTGTCCCCGTAGCCCCCCTTCCCCCCAGTTCAACGTGGAGGAGAGAGCATGGCCCATAAACTCTAAGTGGTCAGAGCTTACTGATAATGCTATCGTGCCAAACCCTATCGAAAGCGTTTAGAATGTCTAAGGATACGGCCAAGGCTTCGCCGTATCTTTCAACGTTGATGCCCTGAACTATTCCGGTGAGATACCTGGATGCCAAAGAGAAAAATATTTAATGCGCGCCGGTGCAATAACATAATCACGCACGCAGGCTGCTGTTGCCCCAGCCTCGTCTCGAGTACTTACTACGCGCTGTTCCCCTCAGTGCTGCGCGAGGCAAGTCATCATCGTTTTCATAGGATGTCTACTGGTGGATATAAACCTCCCCAATAGATCTCCAATGTGATCGGTTTAAAGCGGCTTGCATCCAGCGTAATAATGCGGTCTTGATGAGGTCATTCGTCCATCTTGTGAGTGGACCCCATACACTGCGATTGCCGATACGTGTTTTTCACTTGAGAAGTTTTCAACTCCATCGGTTATTTTTCAGTCTTCTGTGATTTATACTCTGCCCACTGCCATTTCAATTTACCAACCCGATTGGCTATGTCAGTAACTTTAGTTCTTCCACTGATCTCCTCAATTCATTCATGTACCTATTGGGTGAGCAACACTTATGTTACATTCTCAATAAAATGTGCAAAATCCACACTAGTTTCCATCTATATGTATGTAATTAGGAACTTTTCAGCTATTAAGTAGTTTTTTTATAATGATGTATTAGCGCTTTGGTGAACTTTCACAAAAAATATATAAAATAGAATAAGAAAATATATCTTTCAATTATATTTTCTACCGGATTTGCTTTTGGACGGATAATATTCGGCCAAACTATTTTCAGGTCATCTCTACGTCAGACAAAGAAGTACTGCGAGACGTTTGGGTCTTCTTGTACGTTCCCTTTAGCTTGTAATAAAATAAAATATAGTCCTTTTTGTTGTTTTACGAATGAATAAAAGAAACGGAAAGTACGTGAAGGTGAAAGGACAGGATAACTAAGTTATCCTTATCCTAATTCTACCAAAACTTGTGGCCACTAAGTTATTTATGTGGATCTTGGCAAATAGGATAAGTCCGTTTTTTCTGTGGCATTCTCTTTGTTCATTTTTTTGTTCATAAGTGTGGTAATCTAATTTTTAAAGGCTTCACATACAGAAACAGTAACAAGAAAAGTATTTAAATTTGTTATTTATACATGAAAAGTAGATACACTTGGTGTTTCTCTAGAGGATGGACACATTCTAAAATATCGTTGTACTCATCATTATGCCTAACTTTTACTAAGAGGCTAACTCCGAAATCGCGAAGAAAAGAAGCTTTTCCATACATTATGTTGACAGTAGCCGTCTTACCACAAAAGTTTTACGCACGGCTTAGACAATGTTTAACAGTACAAATTGCACGGTTAAACAGTGTTTAACGCGTGTTTAAATCTTTTGTGGTGAGGCGGTAAAAGTCTAAAAGTAGGTTATAAGTTATAGTCGCAATTATATTGTAAACCTACTTACTTACATGGTTACATGTCAACATGTAAATCTCTAATAAAGAATTACGGTTAAATTAGATCATCTGAGCCTCGGTAGCGTTCAGTCGTAGTTAGTTGCCACTCTCGGTCACCCATCCGGAGACTGATTGCACTGAATGTTGCTGCATTTTAGTGATCCGTAAGAAACCACTCGATTTCAATATGAGCCATGCTAATCAATAAACTCATAAAAGTTCTGAAGCCACCTGAAGGCATCTGGCTAAACGGTTAAAACAACCGGGTCCTCCAATTTACCGTGTCATCGGAGCCACGGCAGCGCTCAGTAGTAAGCGCAACCCACGATCACCCATTCCAAGTTGTGGCAAACGTTTCTGAACTTCGATTATCGGTAAAAATATCTAGTTTGCGCTTTGCATATGGGTTGTTCTCGTGATTACAGGTATCAACTACCGGCCGCCCTTCTAACAGATTCAGCGACGGTGTTGCGATATTTGCGCTTTCTAAACCGATTAGGCTCAGTTGGCGGAAAATGAACATGTGAGAAAAATTGGGAAGGGTTTATTTTATTTATTTATTTACACGACAACGTTGACGACGCTATTTTATAGATAACCAAGTCTTTGCTCGCAGTTTTTCCTCGCGCTTTTTTGTAGCCTATGTTTTTGTACACTCACAAATAATGTGGCTTTCTTTTGGTAAACTAATTTTAAATATCAGTTTAGTATCTACATCCAGATATTATACTCTTCACAACCTCACAAATCACAAACTTGAACTCTTTATTATTTTAGTAAAGACAACAAATATGTAAAATAAATATAGTTCAATTACACAACGTAATTCGTTTTGTTATTATCCTTTTTACTGTTGTGTAATTTGTCTTTAAAACTATCCGCCTTACCACAAACGTTTTAAACACGCTTTAAACACTGATTATCTGTGCAATTTGTTCTATTAAACATAGTCTAAAACGTGCGTAAAACTTTTGTAAGGTATGTTTTTGTGTTAATCGATCACACTTATTTTTGTTTACTATGACATACTCCTTGAATTATTTTCTTAAACATCTTAATATCTCCTAAAGGTTGACGACCTGAAGATAATTATGAGATAATCTATTTTATCATAAATGTCACCGAACTAGAAAAATCAGAACTTTAAAATTGGTTTATAATTAATTTGATTTAGTATAACGTTCGTTTTTACGAAAAAAATGAAAATCAAACAGCGGTGCGTTAGAACAGTCTTATCACTACATAGTATAAAACAAAGTCGCTTCCCGCTGTCTGTTCCCATGTATCTTTAAAACTACGCAACGGATTTTGATGCGGTTTTTTTAAAATGGAAAAATTGATTGAAGAGGATGGTTTATTAGGGTTCCGTACCCAAAGGGAAAAAATAGGGTCCCTATTACTAAGACTTCGATGTCCGTCTGTCCGTCTGTCTGTCACCGGGCTGTATCTTATGAACCATGATAGCTAGACAGCTGAATTTTTTATAGATGATGTTGTTCTGTTGCCGCTAAAACAACAAATACTAAAAAGAGAAAAAAATAAATCGCATATAACAAACCTGATTTTTTTAGACGTTTTTCGCTCTATATTAATAATGGTAACAGGTAGATGCTTGAAATTTTTACAGAATATTTAGTTTTATATTCACTTCAATAGTAAACAATAAAATTAAAATAAAATAAATATTTAAGAGGGGCTCCCATACAGTACGGAACCCTCCGTGCGCGAGTCCGACTCGTACTTGGCCGATTAAATTTATATATAATACACCTGTGCAAAGCCGGGGCGGGTCGCTAGTTAATAATAAGACTGTTCTAACTCACCACATCCTTATTAATAATAAGACTGTTATAACTAACCGCTGTTTAATTAATAAGTGATTAATAAACATATCCATCACCCTTGTTGGGTAGGCCTAAGTCCTGCAGTGGACTATTAAAAAGGCTGGTTACAGTAAACCTATCCAGACCCGGGAACGTCAAAATTTACCTCCAACCTCCGTATCTGGTTCCGTTATTACGAAGCTACGTCACAGGCAGTTTGCACAGCATAATGACGAGCATCCGCAGTGTTCTGCACACCTCCGATAAGCTTCGATTACCAAACGAGCCCCGGAGCCTCCTTTCAAGCCAGTAATAATCATTAATTATCACAGTCATGGTATATTGTTCCCGCGTTCAAATTGGGTGTCCAAATAGAACGCTGCAACCAATTTATCCGATGTGTATACGCCGGTTGATGTTATTATAAGGGGTTCCATTACCGGAGCAAGGTTACTTAAGTAATAATATCGTATTACAATAAAGGATGACGTGCGGTGGTGATGGGCTGACAAATCGATACTGAAAAAGTATCAATGTTGTAGTATGGTAGTCTTTTGTAATTACGTAGTGAAACTTGTTAGAAAGGTTTGTTAATTAATTGTAGACTACGATAACATTTTAGTTACTTCAATTTAAGGATGAAAACCCACTCCAGCGGGCTTCGCTTCTACTGTCTGGTTTTTTTTTTGGTAACCCTCACTGCAGCATACACACCTTGCAAACCAACGTCTAAGTGCTAAACGTCGTGGTTATCTCGTCAATATATTATATACATCCGTGATACCAAGTCGATGTCTAATCCACTTCTGCTTTATCTATGGTTTCATGACAATAATTTATCATCTTTGTATTTGAGGCTATTAGTAAATAAGTATCTTTGAGGTCTACGTATTTTCGACATTTTCGACCACAGTATCACCTTCCATCAGGAAAGTCGAAAGCCTTATAAATACCTACGAGTGTAATCGTATTGTACATAATTATTTTTCACTAAAAATGATACAACCGACTTCAATCATGTAAGAAATTCGAGCATTTTGCTCGAACTGACAATATTTTTAAATATTTATGATTTTTCATAAACAGTTCAGCCGATTTCGACAAAATTTAAATAGGACCTCGGGAGTACTCAAAACATAACTCAGGGAGACAAACATAAAACCTCCTCCTTTTTGGAAATCGCTTCAAAATAAAGAAGATGCTACGGCTTTCAGGTCTCGATAACATGCTTATTTTACTGGGCAACTGTACTGCTGCTTGATAGAATCATTGCCATCGTGGGAATACATTATCTGGATTAACGAAGGCGATCTTGATTGGGGGACTAATTGCACGCCGTACCGAGAGCTCTCCTTTTATGAGCTCGTTTACACAGTGTGATAAGCTACCATCTTTTATCTCGAGTGGACATTAAATACATAAATTTTGCTATTTATTACTTTTCAAAAGAACCATAACTATTCTTATTGAGATTTTTTTATTCGTCGATTCACTATCGCACTAAGAATTTCGTGAGAGTATTTGATAGAAACTGTTAGGATAGACGTCTTGTTTACTGTACTGTAATGTACTCGTACCAACCTTTGATGTTGGCCTAACCACGAAGGTTAATTTTGCTATATCTAGGTACCACGCGGGCCAGGCGGGTAACAACTTAGAATTTCTCCTTTGTTTTGAGTCGAAAATGTAACAGATTCATATTTAGTCGTTCTAATATTTAATGACACAGTGGCATAATAAATGGACAATTTTCTGTTCAAAATAACTACTTGCTGAATCCCACTAGAGCCGATTTTCAAAAAAAGGCAAACGCGTCATTGGCGCGTAATATAAAAGTTTCATAAAACTGGGTTCACATTGCATTCAGAAATGATAGACATAAACTCAAAAAGCATTCATCCATGAGTTCGACCCAACGCATCGTCTATTTGAATGCTCAATTATTTGTGGTATGAAATACTTCAACTGGCAGGTTAGTACGCGATTTACTAGAGTTTATGACTGAAAGGATAGGATTTCAATTCTTTGTACTCGTACCTACCTTGCGTGCATATGAACTTGACTAGAAGAAACTTTAAAAGCATTAAGAGTTCCTAAGAATATTAAATATCATACATAAATCTGCTTCTGTGCCCCTGTAAAAAGCATGACTTGCAAGTTTCATAATTAAAGTTGAACAATCTCTAGCTTACTATAGATAGATTAAGAATTACGATATTAAATGTTATTATTTACGAAGGATGTCTGAAACATTATTTTTTAATGGAAATACCAACATAGACAAAATGGCTTAGTGATGAGCTGCAATTATATGTCTACAAGTTAGTGCTCTGCAAAGTGCAGGAACTTTTAGACTTATATTACGTACAATTTTTGCCACGGGGCTAACTCGGAAATGAGAGAAAAATGGCTGTGCCCACCATAGATTTTGTCAAGACTCTAAAAAAGATTAGAACAAAGTAGAGAACTATTTGTATAGAACAGATTTTTTTACAAGAACGAAATAAAATGAAAGAAAACGACAAAGACAGGACGCTGAAAATTGTAATCATCATCAGCTTATATCGACTCCCTGCTGGGTGTAGAACTATAGACCTATTCCCCATTGCGCCTTTTTAATCTCATCCAAGCATAGCCCGCGATGGAAACTGCAACGATACAAATTATTTCTAAATTAAACACCCACATTGACCAAAATGTTCCTGTTTTCACACAGTGAAGTTACATTATTACACCTTTGGGCCTCTGTCAAAGTAATAAATTTAATCTACATCGCTGTAAATTAAGTTCGATATTATTTTGCTTGCAGCAATATTTTGCCACCGATTCGAGCAAAATATACGAGTAACGTGGGACCACTGCGCAATATTACTTTTTGATTGCTTCTGGCTTAGCTATTTGACGTAATTTACTATTGGAAATGAGTCTCAATAAAAATATTTCAAAAGGAGTTCTTTAAAGTGATGTTAAAAGGTTTTCTAATTTTGTGAGATTTATAAATTGGCGCCATATTAATGTCTTTTTGTTTATTATCATCATCATTTCAATCCATTTTTATATTAGAATACTACAATTATACAGAATACTACTCATCGGGGTAACTAGTAATTCTCTGGCACTGCCTAACCACTTTATCTACAAGCATAATTATTTCAAGCTATAGTTGCTATATAGTTTTGCAATTTCTTATACTTTGCATATTTCAGGTTTTTTTTTGAGAAATGTAGTCGATAAGCTACTCATGTTATATCAATATATGACATGAAATTATTTATTAAATTTCCCTTAGAATAGCTACAATCTAACTTCTCACGCCAACACTTCTGATAATGTAATGCACAAACACCGTAGAGCCAGCTGCCAAGAATTACTTATACCGCTTATGAAATCCCAAAGAGGCGTCTTCTCAAGTGCAATATACAGAACTAATTTGGGCACAGAACCGTTAAGCTTTTCATTATTCCAAACATTCACGGAGAACATCGGGGGCTGCTATAATCGTTGAATCGTATTACCATTACAACTGTCCGCGAGACGCCAGATGGTTCAAACAACTTTATTTCATGGTAGGGCCCTTTCTTAGAGGACGTCTGCTTCTAATGCCGGCGCGTAATCGAGAGGGAATTTTGGGGACATTTTTCCTATTCTCTTTAGGTAATGATGTGTGGTTCTGCGTCATAAGTTTTTAAGTGTTTTCAAGGAGGCCATTTTGAGGATTCACTGCTTAAATGTGCAGAATCTGGAGCGTTTTTGGACGAGTGAGCGCTGGTTTTGCTATATTGATTGTCAAGTTGTTATCACAGTCGTTTTAAAGTATATAGGTATACGAAACGTTTCACTTCAGCTCAGATGACACGTTAAATTATTGTAAATTCTGGTAGTATTATGTGTTTAGATATGTAAGAGGCACACAAGCGGCATAAGTCCTTTAAAAGTTCTGCCGACGATCCGACCTGTACGCAATTAAATTTAGGTGTTTTAAATGTACCTATTATTTTTTCAAATACTTACATTTTTTCCAGAGATTCCAAAGCTGAGTTAAGAGCTCCCAAATTGTTCCAAAATGAAAAATATAGGTAGAGAGCTGCAAAATAGGCTTAACATTAAATTTTAATTTATTGGAACTGATTCCACAGTCAATTAAAATAAAACTGACCGTTCACCGATGCTGGTTAAGCGTGAGTAAGTAAATAATTAAAAATTAAAAGTCGTTTCATTTGGTGCTTTTCAATTGCAAGTCCTGTTATCCAACGTGAAAGGCCAGTTTACTATTATGATGCAAAACGGCCCAAGTTTCCATTGCATTGTAGCCACAGTCATAAAGTAACGAAACAATTGTTGGTTTCGCCAGTGTGCAGTCAGTGCACCGTCCTGTTCGTTGGATACAAATGCCTTCATGCCCGGCCTTGTTAATACAAACATTAGTTTAGCGGAACATACTCGAGCATGTAATACAGAATTGTGTAGATGCAATGCTATAATATACAAGGCACAGAACATTAAATTTGATGGAGATGACAGAAACAGAACATCACCGATCATTATATTAAACCTAGACATAGAGGGCTACCTACTGCAAATTCAAATGAGAGCTTTTACTATACCACCTCAACGGTGTTCTTTCAATTTTGCTGCTAACAGCAAAACTGAGTTTGTTCTTTCATATTTTTACAAGTTCAAAATTAAAACCCTCGACCATACATTTTATTTAATCATCAACTTTTGGTCCTTATAGTACTATGTGGAATCAGTACTGCACGTTTCCTCTCGCCAGTCCACTTTATCATACGTAATTTCATCATCAACTCTTTTCTCTCGCAAATTATCTTTCAAACGATTCATTCACACATTTTTTTTTTGTTTTTCCTTCCCACTTCTGCCGCTATCGTCATATTTAGAGAGGTTTTAATGACACGACTCTCTTTCAGGAGAAAATAAAAAAACTCTATCGTCCATAACAAGATAGCCTGCATACATTTAAATGCCATACATTTTATTTAAATATAGCCAACAATTACCTCAATAACATCAGCTTTCAATGCATCAGAACTGACCCATTAATTTAGAACATGTGGTGTCATAAACAGAATGTAACACATACACATTAAACTTATAACACCCCACTTTTAAAGGGGGGTAACTAACCAAACCGTCGAAACCGTTTCCACGTAATCAACCTACTCGTAGCTTTAACATATTTCCATGAAATTTGGGTAAGTATTATTCCAAAGCATAGCTCAGTGAAACGAATGCAGCAGCTGAACGTTGCGTGTTCCAAACCAATGCGGCTGGAGGCGCGAGCCAAAAGCAGCTGCAAGTTCAAATGAGAGCCTTTATCTTACCATCATAACGGTGTCAACAGTATAATAACTTTGCTAGCTCATAAGATTTTTTATCTAAACTAATGTTGTAACATTCTACTTATGTTTCCAATACTTGACTTATAATGACTACTGTTATAGCGCAGACAAAAAAACACTCAATTTAAGCAATTTCACTTGATGTTATAATATCCACATCGATATCGTAAAATCTCATTATAACATCGCTCGCTCGCTCCTGATTGGCCGCCCTGCGTGCGCAGCGGCGCCAAGTGCGCGCTCGCTCCTGATTGGCCGCCCTGCGCGCGCAGCGGCGCCAAGTGCGCGCTCGCTCCTGATTGGCCGCCCTGCGCGCGCAGCGGCGCCAAGTGCGCGCTCGCTCCTGATTGGCCGCCCTGCGTGCGCAGCGGCGCCAAGTGCGCGCTCGCTCCTGATTGGCCGCCCTGCGCGCGCAGCGGCGCCAAGTGCGCGCTCGCTCCTGATTGGCCGCCCTGCGCGCGCAGCGGCCCCAAGTGCGCGCTCGCTCCTGATTGGCCCTGCGCGCGCAGCGGCGCCAAGTCGTTTTTGTTAGTGAAGATAAAGTAGTGTATGCAACTGCATATAACCCGGGTATTAAAACACGAGTGTGTTTATGAAACGAGCGCAGCGAGTTTCATAATAGTAACGAGTGTTTTCCCTTCATTATATGCATAAACTACTATTATGTTAACGGCCCAGAAAAATGAACTAAGTCGATAATTTATATATCACAAATACAATATTGAAAGTTTTAAAAAACCCCAAATTATAGATTTTATGGAATAGCCATGAACTTCCGTGGCATGATTCAGATTATTTATTGTTTTATTTTACACTGTTTGCTTCACTCTACTGCTACATATACCTATACCTACTCGTATGATTCAATTAAATAAATCATCTATGTATGTTCTATGTTTCTATCCGCAGACGAACCAAAGTTACCGACAGAGCCCAGCGGATTAGCAAATTAAAGTGGCAGTGGGCAGGGCACATAGTTTGGAGAACGGAAGGCCGATGGGGCAGTAAAGTTCTTGAGTTGAGACCACGGACAAGCAAGCGCAGCGTAGCTTGTCCATCGACCAGGCGGACTGACGATATTTGTAACTATCGCGTCTGATCACGCGACGTGTGATCTGAAACTAATAGTGTTTATTTGGCTCAACGTAGGAACACCATAATGCTGAGCACGCTGCCAACTGGCAGTGGGCTTGAGCGTTTGGATTATCTTTAGACCTCCAAGGGTCTGCCGATGAGGCAATTGCTTTTTCTGTTTACCTATTTATAGTTTTAGGAATGTAGGTTTTTTTTGTAGTTAGTAAAAACACTTGCCCTATGAAAAATATCCTCCATGTAACTTAACATCAAAATCTTTAGAAAAACAATCAGCAACAGCTGCTGTATGAAGCTATTAGTATTCCCACATACGAGGACCGACATCACGACCCGTCGCGTCGGAGCCGACCGGGTACCTATTATTGCACCGCGTTGTTTTAGGACACGTCTGCACCAAGTGCCGCTTCACATCGGACTGGTGTTATTGTAATTAATTTCTATAGAACTGACGGCTTGACAGCTATGAACGTTATGGGGCTAAGTTGGCATTTTGACAAGTTATTATCATCATGTCAGCTATAGGACGGCTACTGCTGGACATAAGTCTCCTAAATGGATTCTCAATAAGACTGGTTCGACGCCGCTTTTTTCGAGCAAATTTTTTCTATGGAATTTATTTGGTCGTCTTCTTAGATTGCCGGTGGATGTCCTACGATGTGCTTGTAGGAATGGTCTCCATTCGATGAATTCATGACCCTCCGTCCGGTCTTTGGGTTTTGTGCCCTGCCCCCTGCCTAGGTATCGGCACTTCAACTTAAAAATTTGCTGGGTTAGCGATAGTATACAATTTGACGTCTTTTTAACCGACTTTAAAGGAGGGGGTTCTCAATTCAACTGTATGTTTTTTTACTACTGGTGTTATTTAGGTACTATCTATATAAGTATGTATTTAAAATATGTATATGTAGTATATCAGTCTCTGGCAGCCATATCACAAGCTATGCTTAGTTTGGGGTCAGTGACCGTGTGCAAGATGTCCCCTAATATTTATTTATTTACGTATGCTACGTGATTATTCCGTCAATTATATGAACAGATTTGATAACTTTTTTTTGTTGGCATAGATCGTCATTTACTTACATTTTATTGAAATCGGTTTGTCTTCTTCTTCTTCTTTTCAGCCATTGGACGTCCACTGCTGAACATAGGCCTCCCCTAAAGACCTCCAATAAGACCGGTTGGTAGCGGCTTGCATCCAGCGCGATGAGGTCGTCCGTCCACCTTGTGGGTGGACGTCCTACGCTGCGCTTGCCGGTACGTGGTCTCCACTCGAGGACTTTTCGACCCCATCGGTCATCAGTCCTCCGCGCTATGTGCCCTGCCCATTGCCACTTCAACCTGCCAATCCGCTGGGCTATGTCGGTAACCTTGGTTCTTCTACGGATCTCCTCATTCCTGATTCGATCTCGCAGAGAAACTCCGAGCATAGCCCTCTCCATGGCTCGTTGGGCTACTTGAAGCTTACCAATTAGGCCCATAGTTAGAGACCACGTTTCTGTGCATCACTGGCAACACACACTGGTCGAAAACTTTCGACTTGAGGCACTGAGGTATGTCGGACGAGAAGACGCTACGCAATTTTCCGAACGCTGCCCAGCCGAGTTGGATTCAACGATTAGCCTCTTTCTTGAAGTCGGACCTACCTAACTGGACTACTTGTCCTAGGTAGACGTACGAGTCAACGACTTCAAGAACCGAGTTCCCAACTGAAATAGGGGTGGGTACAACATGGGAATTACACATGACCTTTGTCTTGTCCATGTTCATTTTAAGACCCACCTGTTGAGAGACTCGATTTAGGCCTTCGAGCATCGTACTGAGTTCCTCCATCGACTTTGCCATGACCACGATATCGTCGGCAAACCGAAGGTGAGTGAGGTATTCGCCATTGATGTTGATGCCGAATCCTTTCCATTCCAGGAGCTTAAAAGCGTTCTCCAGAGTAGCAGTAAACAGTTTCGGAGATATTACATCTCCCTGTCTTACGCCTCTCTTCAATGGGATCGCCTTGGAGCTCTCTTCCTGTACTCGGACCGACATGGTGGCATCGGTTTGTGGTTTATAAAAAATCAACAAAACCAATCTAAACTGAAATACATCGATTTGAGCAAACAATTTGATTTCAATACATTCTAAACAGTTATTTGTATGTTTTGAAATTGGTACAAATAAAACTGACAAAATATACTCAAAATACGCTATTAATACTTGTTAGGTATTCCAAGATTCAATTTCAAATAATCATTATATTTATGCCATAACAGCGGTTTCTTTGATACAAACAAACGTAGCGGGATCAAAGCAAATAGTGATTGGTGTATGTCCAATGCAGTGCAGATATCGTGATGTACCTACCCTAAGTACGCTTCATTATTCAGCCAATTATGCCGCCAAACTCGACAGTGTTTACCTGATGCCATGGACGTACTAAGGATTGGGAATCTAGATAAAAAGTTAAAAGACAAGATGGCGTCGTAGTCCGACAATCGTACTCGTAAATGAGAATAAGGTTTTGTAAAAGTCAAAGTTCAATATTTATACTTTAAGTACCTAGTAAGCTTAAATAAATCTATACTTTATCGTTGTAAATAAAAAAAAATACGGTAAAATTATTCTTGATTGAGCAGTCGAGGCGACAATAAAAACAACGAATATTGCATTATAGAAAGGACTGGTATTAAATTCTTGATTTATGATTTGAGGCAATTTTAAAATAGTGACGTTTTATGAGCGAATACATCTCTGAGAAAATTCCGCGTATGCTACGTACAGCAGAGCTAGCAGATTGGTTGCTTGTTAAATGTGTAACCAATCGGTGTGTAGCATGTTACACACGCACAGTGATTGTTCAATTTAACGACTCGTGGGTGAGTTGTAGTATAGGCTTGTACAAAATTTTACTTACTCGATAGAGATAGCTTTAACTTTCTATGGAGTTTGTACAACGCCATCGGTCCAGTTTTGGTACTTTTATGTGTCCATACAAATCGTTGCTTACGCTAAATCTATCAAGTAAGTAAAACCCTTGTACAAACTCAAACTAGGATTACAGTCCTACACTGACGTCATATTTATGACGCAGAAATAAAAGAGTATTTTTTCGAATCTTCCACCGCCTGAGTTATGGGTGGTAGGATAGTGTCTCGGGCAAAAGCTCATTACCCTGGATGTGTATCCAGGTGTGTACCTGGATCACAAAGTTTCAACTCCGCGGTAACGATTCATGCACTGCTACTCATTGGCTTCACGCTCTTAGCAGTTACTGTAAGAGTTACTCTCGATATCCAGGAGCAGGAATGTTCCTATCTCTTTTGGAAGCCGTCCGTTTGTCTAGCTGTCATCGCTAGGAAGGCGCGCAAAGAATTTGGCCTACAGTGGACGTAAATGACTCCTTAATTCCTCCGTGGACACTGTTTCTGAAACTGTCAAGCAATCGTAGTTAGTAAGCGCACAATTAGCAGGTGATATTACGAACAGGCCATGTCAAAGAGCTTGTTTGATGCAAGATTACTCGGGTAAACGCTGGTGTAAACTAATGAATAATGAACCAGATATATGCCACATCAAAGGCAGGTTAATTAGGTGCTAAATAAATACTAATGAGCAAATAGTGAGCATTTGCTTTGATGTCAGAATTATGAAGTGATGTTTAATTATTATCAATGTACCTACGTACCTACCTAATTAGTTCTACGTTATTTTCAACCACTATTTTGCTCACCATCAAACGGCAAGTTATTCGATTGATAAACAATCACAGATCATAGATCTGAGTGCAGAAATGTAGTTTTATTTTTTTGTTTTTATTCACGTTGCTATAATAAGGCAATAAGACGATCCGACTCTATTAGCTCATCTTCTGCTAGAGAACAACTTTAAATACAAGACTTTTAAAGTTATAGATAGGTATGTTGTTTTTAAACTTTCGCGATTTGAACACATTATTATATTGGATACTAAGGGACTAATCGCGCACTAAAATTACGAGATAAATAAATACCTCATCATCGGATGAGTCTACCCGTGACCACGATCGATGCAACTCGGTCGAAACCTCGGGATGATGAGGTATATATTATTATATATAGGTATGTATAATAGATAAGTATATTAGACTTGTACACAAAAAGAAGTAAAACCTTCTGGCAAAGATATAAAACGTGTACCTAAGCACTCCACACATAACGACCATGAAACCGAGCACTAAGGATGACAATTTTAACATCATTACTGGAAATCTGTAGTATAATATTACATGAAATAAAATTCGTCGGACACAGCCGCGTTACCGTCTTGAGCTTCTAGGACAGGACACTTTACATTCTAAAAGCAGTATGAGAATTATGACTAGATTTTTTAGAGATATTTTAATGAGGTGAAAAATAATAGTTATTTTTGTGGTATAATTACTACATAAAACTGGGATAATCTTGGATTCCCGGAAAAGTTTCCTCTATTACCACTTATTTAGTTGACCAGCTCAGTTGACTACAATATAACAACCTACTCATTTTAGTTGTCGAGTCATGAGTCATAGACGTTACTATCTCACTCGCATTTGACGGGATCACGAATCGCTGTATTTTAGTAAAAAAAAAATGTGCAAAAGTATTACTTATATACTCTGAACTGAACTGCAATAATAATAATAATGCAATCCTGAAGTCTGTCAATTTTCCGTGACTAGTGATGTGAAATAAATAGCACTGTCATTAACATTTTAACTGACCTTTTTTTTTTTTTTTTAGCCAGGGGAAATCTTTTATAGATACCACCACACCTCGTGGGCAGGCGGGTGGTTATGTGGGAGTCCTGCCGACTGGACAGTATACCCACCAAAACCCCTGGGTGTTCCACCACTGCGCCTGGTGTCGGGGCTACGGGCACGCTTGCGCACTCCTCCGCGGCACCCGACAGCGCTGGCCCAACTTGGGCCCCACCACGGAGCTTCGGCTCCCGCCAGAATGACGATGTGCCGAACACCAGGCACATCGCCACCCACCACCTGGGACCAACCAGCACTGGGCGTCGGACAGCACCCGTATCCGACAGCCCTGGTCCCGATGCAACGGGTCAATTAAAGTGGCCCCGCGCCTGCCACTACGGCTGCAGAGGATAGGGAGAGCGGCCGTCGCGATACCGACACTCCTCTTCCCCTGCAGCCCCACCGCCTCCGCCAACACGTTGGCGGCACCCGTTAGGGCCGCTGGCAGGACGGATAGGCAGCGGCCTTCTCGCCGCCCGTCCATCCCGCCGCCGCCCCCGCCTCGATGGGCTCGGCCGCGGCATCGCGACAAGCGCGACACCGCAGTCCACCTCAGTCGGCAAGCCGACCTACTGGCCAGCCTCCGCACGGGCTTGTCTGGGCCCAAGACCCGGAGAGGCCGGCCCCACCTCGGGTTCCTCTTCGTTCACCAGGCTGGGAAGACCTGGCTACTAAGCCCCCCCGCCACGACAAGGCGGGAACCCACTCGGGGGGGACATTTTAACTGACCTAATAAAAAACCAAGTTGCATTTATTTACTTGTTTTTCTGGATTCCTGTTTCTGATAACCGCTAAAAATGCTAAAAAAAATGTGACAATCATTAAAAAAAATCGGCCAAGTGCGAGTCGGACTCGCGTACGAAGGGTTCCGTACCGTATGGAAGCCCTATTCCTCTTGCCGTTATCAATAGTGAGCAAACGTTTGTTGTATGGGAGCCCCCCTTAAATATTTATTTAATTCTGTTTTTAATATTTGTTGTTATAGCGGCTGCTGTTATAAAATTTCAGCTGCCTAGCTATCATGGTTCTTGAGATACAGCCCGGTGACAGACAGACAGACAGACGGACATCGAAGTCTTAGTAATAGGGTCCCGTTTTTACCCTTTGGGTACGGAACCCTAAAAAAATGCTAAAACCATAGCATTTTATTGTTACTCAATTCGCGTGGTTAGTGTGGGTGCAGTTTTATAATTAACTAGTTTTTGCCCGCGGCTTCGCCCGCATTATATTTCGAGGCCCTACCTTACCACCATTTATAAAGGAGGTGGAAAAAAAATCGATTTGACATTTGTTCGATTCGACAGTTCTTTTTTGACATTTCTTGGAGCGCACGCTAGAATAGCTCGCAGATAGCAGAATTTTTCCTACTTACTTAACACTTATTGTTAAAATATGGAAAATTTAAGCAAATCATCATAATTTATAGCCTATGTGTTATTCTGATATATAAGCCATATAATTGCATTTGTCATTGTCAGCACGACAGGTGTCATTGTAAAGTATTTTAAAGAAAGTATTCGCATACTGTTACATAATCTGATAGGTGTATAATGATGAGAGTAACAGGCGTCGCATGACAGCTGTCAAATATACCTTAAGATCCTGAGTGTCGATCCAAGACAACAGGTTATTTCTTTTTCTTCTCGCTTTTGGCATCGCGCACACAGAATACAAGTGATTGATCTGCGTAAGTTCCTCACTTTTTTAAATCATCAAGTTAGTACGTTCTGCATTATAGAAACATTGTTTACTGACATTCGTGCTGCTTGTGTAGCCTGAAAGTTTAATGTAACGCCTCGGCGGAGCTGTTTCCTAGGAAATTTCCATCCAGCCCTGATTCCGGTTTTGCGCCGCTTCTCAAACTTATTTACCTATTTATATGAATAGCACTTATGCGGAAAGAGTAACTTTGCCATGTCACCGTTGGTTTTTCATAAAATATCTGCACTAATGGCAGTTCCAGACTTAGTTATGTGGGTACTTGTATTCCACTCTGACTAGTGCAATTTCATTTAGGGGGGCTTCGTTGTAGATTATTTTCAACTTTTCAATTTTTGATTTGTAAGTTCAGAATATTTGATAACAATAATTATGTACATTGGGGTTTTTATTATTATACTTAATAATAACTGCTACGTTTTGGTGGCAAAATAATTTAAATATTTTTTACCATTGATACATTTATTTTGTGATCTTAACACCCCGACTCACGCTAATTCGCATATTTGCGGTTTTCTTTTTGACCATTGCGCGCATTGGCGTGTTCGGTTTGCGATAAATTCGAGCATTTTCCGCGTGGATTTGTTTTAAGTACGTAGTGTACGTTCGGTTTAGGACAAGTTCAAACGTATTAATATGCTTTTTTTCACGTTTTTATATATGTAAAGTTAAGTCCCAACTTACGCGAATTCGATTTACGCGGCAATAGCTTGTATTTCCGCATTCATTGGTCACACCTATCGCGTAAGGCTGGGGTATTACAAATAAGTAATACGAATACAAATAAATTTACTAACCAAAAGTAGACATACATAACTGTTACTAAGAGCTTAAAACGAAAAACTAAGTCTTCGATTTGATTTTATACATGACAGTTTTGTCTTATATTATGTTAGACATACAATTTCAAATAAATTAGCTATGAGCATCACACTAAGCTAGGCTTGTTACTGTACATTCATTGTTGTTGTTGTTAGCCTGTCGTGTCCTACTGCTGGGCAAAGGCCTCATCCGATCTTTCCAAATTTGACGGTTATGTGCTATAGTGTGCCAGTTCTTATCAAAGGTGTCAAGGTCGTTGCGCCATCTCTTTCGGGGCCTGCCAAGTGGCCGGACCGAGTTGGGATGCCACTTGGTGGTGACTTTGGCCCATAGTTCTTCCGGCATGCAGCTCATGTGTACATTCATTATCAATATTTTTATTATTTCTCTATGTAACTAACATTCCAAACTTTGGATCCTACATTTAGATGTTCAAGTGTAATAATTATAATGTACGACGTTAAAAGATTAAGAACTAAATCATTTATTTATTTATTGAGGCTTTAAGTTAATAACTACATTAATACCTATAATATGAAAACTTACAATACTTACTTACCTATATTATCAGTAACAAAGTGGCTTACGTGTTTATAAAAGGTCTTAATCATGTCATCTGTCCATTTTATCGAAAGACGTTCTATGCTACGCATACATTTTGGTCTCCATTCGAGAACGTAATATCTTAGTTACATATTTAGAAGTAGTTATTCCATTTATCAGCTTTACAATATGAATTTTATTGCTCCGCCACGCAACTTTCACAAAGGATGATTAATTTCAGAGCTGAGCTATTGTCTTCAAGAAACTTAGTTTCTAGGTATTAGCATAATGTAAGAAGATTATTTCCGCGTTGAATTTAATTTTGTCTTAGCGCTATGTTATTTAACTTGTACTTGATTTTTGACCGACGAACCAAACCGGAGGAGCAACTCAATTCGACGCGTATATATATTTTTGATGTATAACCACGCATAACTTTTTTCGTAATAGTCCGATTTCAATATTTCTTTTATTGGAAAGAGTATACTTCGAAATTGGTCCCATTAAAAATTTATTGAAATCGGCTGAGCCATTTTTGATAAATTAACAATAATGTGAAAAATGTAACATCGATCCGTGCGAAATATTCGCAAATTCTATACACGGGTGAAGCCGGTCATGCTATTTTTTGCGAAAACTAATTAAACATATTTGTTTTTAAGCAAACTTCAAACCTTTAATAACCTGACATCATCGACGTGGAGTTGGCATTTTTTCCTTATATTTCATCATAGAAAAATGACCAGTACTTTCATATTGAAGTATTCTAGTATTTCAAGTAATTTCAACGTACAAATAAATACAGCCAACGTTTGCTAATACAGGGTTCTGCCTAATCAATTAGCATCCTTTTAAGCGCTAATTCTGTAACTAATAACTTTAGATCTGCGGGTGAACGATATTTTTCTATTGAACAACATTTTTCATGAATTTTTACAAAAATCGCAGAACAAAAGTTGTTAGTTTTGATGTATAGAATGAGTTCCTAAAATGATGCTAATTGATTAGGAATAACCCTGTATGTTATCAATCTGTAATTGTAAAGAAATAAGCTGTGCCATGTCAAACTTCATTAGAATATTTTGTACAGATTCTATTTCTCTTTGTTTTTTAATGTTGATTAATTGGGTCCAGACTCGTGGTTACACCGCTTTGTTACACCAGTGTGACTACGAGTAAACTTTTTTACTCGTGGTTACACCGAGCGGTGTACCACAAGTAAACTATTAAAACGTAGGACTCGTGTAACACTGCTAGTGTGGGGAAATAAAACAAATCTGTACTATATATAAGATGACCTTGTAAACCCAGAGACTAAATATATATTGCTCAGAATATATACTAGTACCATACTATATTTTCTTTGCTAGTACATACTACGTGTTTAACTAAATTCTAAGAATTTCCGATCCCTACTCAGCAATAAAAAATTGTCATTTTTTAAGTAACAAAAATAATAATTGTAGGTCTTTTAAGAAACAAAAATAAAACAATTATGAAATATTGCGAAATATGAACAACCCGTATCCACCTGTGCGCCGGCCATTTTCGTCATTATTATAAATTCTATAGAAAAGTAACTATAATAGGAATGCATTTAATTCTTTTTGTATAAATGTTAGAGTAACATATACATATATTTTAATTATTAAAAACAAAACAAACAATTATTTTTTTATTAAAATTGAAATTAAAAAGACATCTTTCTGCAAAAAATACAAACTTTACTACGTATTCGCGCACTGCGTAAGGGATCGCCAATCAGCCGCGGATCGCGGAGTCGCCTCTCCCCCGCTTCATCGTTTTTTAAATGAATCGCTTATGTGTGTGTGTAGCTAAATAATGCAGATACATATTGAAACATACGCCGATAACGGCACAGCGTCGTGATTTTAACGAACGTTAATTTTATTGTAGTTTAAAAGAGCACATTGTGAAAGAGCAGTGCACAAACCTACTATTCGGCGATGAAGTTTTGTCTTTATGCCTATAAATTTTGTTTTTCGCCACAAACTATTTGTGAAGTAACTAGTGGCATTTTTTTATTTCGATGTTTAGGAAAATTATTTTGATAGCTTTGGAGATTGCTAGTTCAAAATCTAGATGGATCTTTTCCGGTTTCCATCCGATTTTTTTTAATTATTTTTACTATTTGTTGTTTCACTTGGTTTTCTTTGAAAAGAAGCTAAAACACTAAAAACTCTATACTACAATGTTAGTGTATACATTTTATTTATCATGACATTTTTGACCTTAAAAAGATTTTCAACTATCAGGCACATCACTACCTACCCAATATATTGTTTGGTCAAGCGCGATCCTTTTAGAGTAGTGTAACCACGAGTAAAAAAGTTTACTCGTAGTCACACTGGTGTAACAAAGCGGTGTAACCACGAGTCTGTACCCGATTAATTACGATACTTCTTAACGTTTGTACATTTTGCAAGCTATCCTTTTTAAAGGTTCCGAGCAAAGACCTTGTACTTATAACAGTACAAGGTCTTTCTAAGGATTCCTAGATCTTAAAACCTTTCTTAACTGACATAACCTTAAACGCGTAACGTTCTCATTATGTTTTTCTTTTTTCCTTCATGTTTTGAAGCGGAGCTGGTAAGTACCTATTGTGTAATATACCGACACCTAGTGGGGTGCGGGTAAGCGAACGTTCCCAACAAATTGAAAAGCAATGAACCACGGAATTCAATTTCATATTGAAAGCCATTCATCTTTGCCGCTTCTTCGGGACGGCTGAAAGCGTTACGTCTCGACTTTACTACTCTGCTTCATCCTTTAAAAAAGTTCCCGCCTTTTAGAGTACTACAGATATAGGAAAGGGAACTTTGAAATATTTGTAACGTGTTGAATGTAAAGTGCTTACAAAAATAATCTGTCTTCTCAAACCCTTTAGAAAATTGTCTACCAAGAATACAATGTAGCTAGGGTGTACTATGTATAGATGTGATAATAATTTTATTAGGTACATAGGCCTGCGCGGTACAGGGGCGCCGTGGGAGATGACAAAGGGGACTGAGACAGGTGCGGTAGGATTATAGTATGTGTGTATGATTTCTAAAGTTTGCACAGTTTACGATCAAAACTTAAGCAGTTGCACTTCTTAATCCAGACATATACTTTGTACACGAAAACGCTGCGTAGGGCATCCACACGACACTACAAGATTGACACCTTGTCAGTGGACGTCCTGCGCTGTTAATGATCTGACAAAGATCCCAGAAACACACTAGAGACAAGTTGTCTGTTGTAAATCAATAGGGGAAGCTTTTGTCCAGCTGTGTACGTCTTACGGCTGATAATTGATGATGATTTACAGCCATAGCCGTGGTAGACCACCAGGTAGTGGTAATGACACCGGCCTCACAATTGTGGAGTCGTGGGTTCAAATCCCAGTCCCGTACCAATGAATTCCTTGAAATTTATGCACGGAAACTAACACCACTGGCTTTTCGGTGAAGGGAAAAATCGTAAGGCAACCTGCATACGTCCGGAGAAGAAATTCGATGGCATATGTGAATTCTCCAACCCGCACTGGACCAGCGTGGTATGTAGATATGGCCCAATCACCCTTCGTGGGTAGGCCTACGTCCTGCTGTGAACTATTAAAAAGGCTGTTACAGTACAGTGAAGTTACAGTACGGCCATAAGCCATACACTACTATAATTAGTGCTAGGCTGTTTTTTCAATCCCCGTAAAACGATTGACATCACACACAATCGCCGCAAAAACCTTAACAACTCTACCATCTGCATACCGTTCCATATTTTTTACAAAAACAATCTTCTCCACAACGTAATTGTATCCATTGAATCAGCCTTTGTACCGCGATCGTTATAACAAATATCCAAAAATAACCATTTATCGTAACACCAGGTCATTTGCGCCATTATTATGGCGATAATGGATCAGTTGTATTTTTCACGGGACACGGGGTTTCGGCGTTAACAGTGCTGGATTAAGCAAGCGGGGCCCGTGGAAATATTGTCGAGGGACCCTTGATATGTGGAGTTCTTACGTATTAGGTATTGTACTGTACTGGGGCCTTAGTAAGATATCATACTTAAACAAAAGCAGCAGTAGCAGCTAGTAGCTGTTTGCATGTGGCTTTATATATTTTTGTTAAGCTCTCCTGGCAGAAACAATGAAAACCCACAGAAGTTTATCAAACGAAAACCCTAAGTTTTTGTTTCCTAAACTCATAAAATGTCTCTGTACTATACCAATATTTTAATAGTCTACTGCTACACATATGCCTGCCTAGTTCGAGATGATTGTATTTACTCTCGCCATCAAATTTATTTAACCAACATATGCATATCAATTCACGATGTTTTTCTGCACCGAATGGCCAGTGATGCGTAAATCAGTAGAGGTACATATAAATTTTAAATAAGCTGCCACTTATTAGTAAGTGATTGTCTGGGTCGGAATATATGCAACACTTACAATTTTACCAACATCAAAGAAATTCACAAGTATAAGTATCACTCAAAAAATTAAGCTCGGGCAGAGGTAGATACGTAGGGCCCCATTTTTCGCGGGGCCCGTATCAATTGCTGCTCATGCTATGTGGTGAATCCGTTACTGGGCGTTAACATTAGTACTAATGTTTCCACGAAATGGGAGTTAGCCTTGTAAAATAATTACCGCTCTTACCTTTGTGCTCCAAAAGTGGAAAGAGGTGTAACATTACAGGCTAAATGCTAAAACATGAGCCGCGTACCGCATTAAGCCGTTTTTGCTCAGGCCATGGATAATGTTATGTTTTGTTGGATGAGACGTTTTTGGAGACACGTTTTTCTACTCGAGCACTCGTTTGTTGGAAGATAATGTTATATTGTATTGTACACTCTTTTTTGTAAGGGGCTGTTACTGTTTAACAAAATTAGAGATAGTAGAGGAATACCGTTTGCTAGTTTGTATACAGTAGCTATTCTTTGCAAAAATGTGTCCGGCATTTTAAATTTAATTTCCCATATGCAATTAAGACTTCGTAGTTTTTTTTTCATTTCTAGAAATTATACCCCACACCGCCATTTAGATATATAAATAAACTTTTAATTGTTTACAGAGATTACACATTTGTAAATAGAAAGCTATGCAACAGCTAGTCTTTTATCTTTAATATTCATAGCTATTTTTTCCAGACAATTTTTATATGGAAAGAAGAATTTAATAAAATGGAGCAAAATGATTGCTATTAGAGCAGCCACATAGATATCAAAATATCATTGCGATCAGTAAGTAGGTAAACACTGAACATTTTTGACGTGACTAGCAATAAAATCAAAATCAAGCTAAATTAATGATTAATGGTTAAAGAACCAGCAAAGGTGCGGCATTTCTCAAGTTATCCTTATAACAGAACTACCGCAAAAAAGTGTTTCATCAGTTTGTTCCACTAGACCAGGCATAATATTCAGCTCCAACGTCTAATAGGACCATAAAAAGGCGTGAAAAGCCGAATGAAAAACACGCCTACGCACCGTAACGCTTAATGCCAGGGTGCTTATTAATAACGCCTCATAGAAACTACGGAACGCGGCCAGGAATGACCCTGCAAAGGCCACCTTCTGGAACCGGAGCCCTATTCTGGAATGATTGAGATTACGGGCATTTTTTCACATAACATAACTATCACCATGATCATAATTTTCAGCTGTAACACCATTTCTGGACATAGAACTCTACCTGTATGAATTTTCAAGTAGAAAGGTAAATTATAAAATTCATAAAATAATTAATACTAAAACTATAATGGGTTACTGTTTTTGATAATAGTTCTATGATTTGATTTGTAGCCATAATGTCAAAATAAATTTGCACTATGGACTATGGTATTGTCCAAGGACATAAATAAATAGCATAGTTGTTGGTCACTTTTATTTATATGGTTCATATTTGTCGAAAAAATAAATATTTAGATAGGTATAGGACTAAAATGAGTTTAATCTAGACGCATATTATAGACACTAACCGTCTAACCACAAAAGATATAAACACGCTTTAATAACTGTTTAACCGTGCAGTTTTTTTTCCGTTAAACAGTGTGGTAAGACCGTAAGTAACTTTGTATAACTCAGATGGCTCGCCCTGTTATCAGGGTTTTAGAGCTAACTGATAACTGAATGCCTTTGACTGACATGCCTATACTATTATAACAACCGGGACAGAAGCGCTCAACTTTGGTGATCGCTAAGAAAAACTTAGTCAAACTACGTTACTAGACTCGACTAAGCTAGAATAGGGACCCTGTCACGTATACACAAAGGCTTATGGGTACATCTAACGTTTCCACCCATTATGGCCCCCAGCTCATTCAGAGGCTCAAATGAGTCTTAATGAAAGGTACGATACCATTATGAAGGTAATTGTGAGCTCATAAAGGAAATTAAAAAGAGACAAAAAAGCCGCCGCCGCTAGTTCGCTGCAAAAAGTGAAACAAAAAGGTGTGCCCGTATTCGTATTGAAGCGGTTCTTTACTGCCTCCCGATGAAAGGAACTGCCTTTTATATTACATTGGCTTGAAAAAGTGTCAGTGGATTAAACAGCGTTAATGGAATGTTTGTTTTTGCTGTAAGCTGGGAGTATTCTACTTAATCTTGTAATACAGCTTCAGAAAGAAAGGATTTTTTATTCCGTCATTATAATTCCTTTATTAAGTTCGTAATTAACAGAATTTGGGTCTAACTGAGTAGGTAGATCATTTAATACCTACTCAGTCAGGCCCTATTTTGAAGGCGCCATCATAAATTTAATAGCATCGTAAAAAGTATTCTCTCTATCGAATGCCTAAAGTGAAAAAGAAACAGTGATGTTCAAAATTGCTTAAATTATTAGCAGTTATTATTAACTACGATGACGCCTTCATAATTGGGCCAACTTAAGTAAATACAAACCGACACTTTGCTGATGAAAACGTATTCTTCTTTTTTTTAAATCAAACTGTTATTAGTAACAATAAGTAATAATTACCAAGACCTGGTGGAGCTGCTAAAAACAACTGAAGTTTTTACCAGTGCCATCAGGATGGAGTTCGGTGTAGATAAGTGTGCGGTCATGCATGTACAGCGAGGGAAGGTTGTGGATTCTCCGAATCTACAACTTTCTGAGACGGTGACTATCAGGTCACTCTCCGAAGCCGAGACCTACAAGTACCTAGGTATGTCAGAGTCGTTGGGTATAGCGGCAGTGGACGTCAAGGAATCGGTGAAGGAGCGCTTTTTTTGTCGCCTGACAAAAGTACTAAATAGTCTTTTGTCCGGCGGCAACAAGGTGCGCGCCTTCAACGGTTGGGTGATGCCGCTGCTGATGTACTCCTTTGGCATACTGAGGTGGACTCAGACTGAGCTGGACGCCCTGGATAGGAGGGTCCGTTGACTGCTCACATTGCATCGCATGTTACACCCGCGCTCGTCTGTCATGAGACTGTACATTCCGCGGAAGTGTGGTGGCCGAGGCTTTTTAAATGCCAAGGACCTCCACAACCGCGAAGTGTACAGTCTCCGGGATTATTTTCGAAACAGCGGACGTGGGATGCATTGCGATGTGGTGGCGGTTGACAGAGGCCTCACCCCGCTCTCCCTGGCGAACGAGATCTGGCGCAGGCCATAGGTGCTCAGCACCGATGATCGCAAGGCGGTATGGAAGAGCAAGGAGCTGCACGGGCGGTTCTATCGGGCCCTAACAGGACCCGATGTGGACCTGCTGGCGTCGGTGGCCTGGCTACGCTTCGGTGACCTCTTTGGGGAAACCGAGGGTTTTGCCTGTGCAATTGCGGACGAAGTTATCATGACGAACAACTACCGGAAGAATATCCTGAAGGACGGTACGGTCGACATTTGTCGGGCATGCCACCGTCCTGGAGATTCACTCAGGCATATTACTTCTGGTTGTTCTCATCTTGCTAACGGCGAGTACTTGCACAGGCATAACCAAGTGGCCAGGATCATCCATCAGCAACTTGCTCTTCAATATGGCCTTGTCGAGTCTGAGGTGCCGTACTATAAGTACGCACCAGCGCCAGTTGAGTTTAGCTTGAGAATGGTCGTGCGTTGCTCTACTGGGACCGCTCTATCATCACGGACAGGACTATTGTCGCCAATAGGCCTGATATCGTGGTGGTCGACCGGTCCCAGCGCCGGGCAGTGCTCGTCGACATCACCATCCCGCATGACGAGAACCTCGTGAAGGCCGAGAAGGACAAGCTCAGCAAGTACTTGGCTCACGAGGTTACCGCCATGTGGGATGTTGACTCGACGATCATTGTCCCGATAGTCGTGTCGGTGAACGGTTTAATAGCAAAGAGCCTCGACCAACACCTCAAGAGGCTCTCGCTAGACGGTTGGGTCAAGGGCCAGATTCAAAAGGCAGTGATCCTGGACACGGCGCGCATTGTCAGGCGGTTCCTCAGCCTGTAGCCCCAACCACCGGTAGCTTGGGCACCGCCTCGCTGCCGGCGGCACTCTAGGTTTAAGTTTTATTATAGTATTTTGTTCTTTTTTATAAATATTGTAAAAAAACTTAAATTTAAGATAATAAATGCATATGTGAAAAGTAATAATTATAACATTCTAAGTATGCCATCGCCTGAAAACGGATTTTCTCGAATCATGGATAATAAAGGCTGTTGACAGCTCAATTTTAGATTTGTTTCCGCAAGTAGCGCAAAACCTCAGCGCAAAACTAAGCAAGCTAAGTTACCAAGGTCACACTTTTACGGCCAGTTCACACTGGTCTCCGTTTTACCGGGTACTTTAAGAGCGCTTTCACATATAGGCGTTTTTGTCGCGCGACTGTAGCGCTTCAAAGTCGCGCGACTCGTATCCATACATATTTAGTTACGTAAGCAGCGTAGCTGCAGCGCGACAGCCGCGCGAGGGTCTCGCGACAGAAGCGCGACTGCAGCGCTCCGAGCATCAACCTGGCATTTTTTGTTTTAAATAAATTACATTCCATATTGATGGCTCCGTGCCAGCGATGGCAGAAATGCTGCGTAGTCGCGTGCGATCAGTTTGCGTTGGATTGTTACGAGCGCATGTGTATTGTGATTGTAGCAAATAACAAATGAACGCGCGACTGTGAAGCGCAGCTGTCGCTAGCGACGGCCGGGGCGCGGCGGCGCGACTTAGCAGCGCTACAGCCGCTGTATTGTGAATATTTGTGAAGGGATTCGCTTTGTAGCGCCGATGAATCGTCTTTATGTGAAAGCTCTCTAAATGTACTACAATACTGTATCAGAATACCCACTAATACGTCACATGTCAAGTCGCTCATAGAACTTGATACACCATCGAAGAAAAAAGAAGTATCCGATAAAATGGATCAGTAAAACAGAGACCACGTTGTAAACTGGCTGTTCATTGTAGCTCCGATTGTTATAACCATTCAGTCATGTCATGTCAGAGGCCTTCGCAATTTTAGCACTCTGACTCTAGAACTAGCCACATCACCAATTAATATGTACTTATTTGCTTACTTCTAACCATTATTCAATAACTTTACCACTTATCGAGCAATTAAAATAAGTCATAAAGCTCTTTTTTCCGACGTTTCGGCCGAATCGCATCAGTCCTAGTCATAGGCAGACTATAGACATGCGAAGCCACGGGTACCGCTATCAAATTGATAATAATTCTCATCACAACACACCACACTTACAATTACTTACCTGTTAAATTCTTACTGAGTATAAACCTACCTACTGCTAGCCAACGTAAAGAAACAAATACAAACAAACTGCCCATAGAGAACGTTGATTCTCGATTCAATAAACTTTCCTTGAGCCTCAAATAATGCTACAAACTCATCAAAAAACTCATTACGATCCAATATGTCGTAAAAGTCTAAAACTAAAAATAAATAAACTTGAACATAGGGCAGAATTCAATATAAGTTTTACACCGCAATCCCTGGACATAAGAAATTGCAAAGTTACCTATTGAATTCCGATACACATGAGAGCACGTGACAAAATGTTATCTCTGATTTTATTTCGAGCTTGTTGTTTTGTAGAGTTCTGACGTGGTGGGACATTTTGAGAAAATTTAATAAAGTCCACTTCTATTTCGCAACTCGTATAACAAGTGCCTTCAAAAACTTAGGATAAGGATAACATTTACATTCTCCGTAAGCGAATTCGATAGTATTCTCTATGAGAAAATACTGTAGGTAATTCGAATTTAAGATCTCAAACACATTACATTTACAGTGAGATGATATAAATCACACAAAGATTTACATTTCTATTTGTACATACTTGCATATTTTGTAGCTTTACATACTTGCCACATTCACAGAAATTAGGATTTATATCGTTTAGAACTATGTACTCTTAGCATAAATTCGCAAAAAAAAATATAACTGTTACATACAAAAATGACAAATACAAAGGGGTGAAAATAATTTTCTCCCGGAACGTAAATTTTATCAAAAGTGTACTGAAAATGTTCTCGATGTTCTACAAAAAACGTGATAATACTGGTCGATTCACGATCCTCTTTAAAATGAAAATAGCAATTTCATTTCATACAACAGAGCACAATAAAACAGCCTTATTTTCTGTCAGGAGTTAAAAACGTCAACTTCAAGCCTAACCCAAAATCATTTCTTAAATTTTACGTGACACTTCACTTACCTAAGAGCTCCGTTCCTTTTACTTAATCAAAATTTTATTATCCTTAGAGGCCATCGCGTAGTGTAATAAAATTGGGAAAGTTTTTCATTTGTAATTTTATTTCATTCTACAGCGTAATTTACAGTCCAGTGCTTTTTGTGGCGATTACAAATTCTTAGATCTTGATAATTAAGTAAGCGTGTAGATTTTCAGCCCTTTTGAGGTCTTAATAATTTTAAGTATTTTCCAAGAAGCTTCCTCAGTAGGTTGTTTTTTTAACCAAAGTACAAAAAGGAGAATTCATTCTTTAAATTTATTGTATGTTTAATTTATAATAGGCTACCATATTAAACAATGGTTTTATTAACTATGTAAGAAAAACTCAAATGACATTGCAAAAAGAATAAATATTTACAACTATTTACAATTTAAACTACACTATATACAATATAATTATAAAGAAATAAGATGTTTAAAAAAATACCATACTAATTATCGGATGTATTATATGACGGGACAATAGCTTTAAGTTTAATTTTAAATAGTGCCACTTAGTATAATTTCGAAGGACTAGGAATGGAAGTGGCTACATTCCTGGGGTAACGCTTGTGACAAACGCTGTTGATTGATTCTAAGGAGGTTTTAAGTGACACTGACATCGCATGATCGGCCGATGGGCGGAAGAGTGCGAGGTGACATGTCGGACAGATGTCAGTGAGTTGTAAGTAGTAAATAGAGCTTGTTCGGAAGAAGTTGTGGAAAAACTGAGATTAGAACGGTTCAAGCCTGGTGATTCTTGATAGAATGGTAGCAACGTGCGTTACGCTGCGGAACGCCATGTCCTTCGCTTAAAGTTCTCTATAATTGTAATCATACGTAATCTTCTGTGAAATAAACTGATTGTTCGTGACGTCGCCTTTATCTCCTCGCCCGCTAAACCCACGCCACGCCATACTGAAGCATTGTTGGGTCAGTGGTATAAAACATTACCACATTGAAGCAGAATCATAAATGATGCGGTGCCTTTTTATGGATCCGACATCAGAAGTGGGATCGAAGGGCTAGATCCTGAGGAGATGCAGGATTACAAGAAAAATCCTTCGACTGCATTAATCATTGTCGCCTATGAATCAGAGCAATATTATCAAGCAAATCACAAAAGAAAATGGCGAATGATAACAAAGAAGACCACTATGCTACAATACAATCTACACCGAAAGAAGAAGAAGAACAGAACTTGCTTCGTGTGCTGTTGGCCGGAACATGTCGCTGCGGCCTGTTTGGAGAGGCGGGTCTGGGTTCCAGGGAAGCTGGAAAGGGTCACCTGCAATAACTACCTATCTGCGAGAAGCTGTGTCAAAACCCCGGGTGAGCTCGTCCAATTTTAGTTAGAAAGTAGCTCTGCGTGTTTTTGACTAAATCTGACTTAGTTGTGTTAAGTTTGTGTTAAGTACTACCGCGCGCAATGATTGGATTTAAAGTGAACCTCGCGTCGCGTCGCCCGGATTACGCATGTTAGATCAGATCGGAAATATTGGTCACTTTTAAGAGAATATAAAGAACCTTACACAATAATGAAGTAGACAAAGTCCTTTCGTACATACTTTAGAATAATGCAACCCGTTGTTAAATTTAATGATAGCCTGTTGTCATGGCGACTAGATCTATGATTGGCTTTTTCAACATTCGGTCAGTCAACTTTCAGTTTTCTCAAGGTGGTGGCAGTACCATGCAAGAAGTTTATTGTTGACTCAACAAACTTCTTGGTACAATGCTGCAACAGATTTTACTTTCGGAGGTAGGTCAAGGAAATATTTTATGTGATTCTTAAATTCTCTGTAATAAGAAAAGCGAGGGTAAGAAAAACTGAACTCATTTAATTTTTGTTGGTGGGTAAAACGAAAACTGCATCTAGGCTGAGTCGAAGGGATGCAGTTGTCCGGTTCTCTGCGGAGATCGAAGGGACGCTGTTATCCGGTCTCATGCCTCGATCTGGTAGTTCGAAAACTGCATCTAGGATGAGTCGAAGGGATGCAGTTGTCCGGTTCTTGCGAAGATCGAAGGGACGCTGTTATCCGGTCTCATGCCTAGATCTGGTATCTGATAAGTGTAGATGGGTTGTACGGATGTTGCGTCTGGGCTGAGTCGAAGGGATGCAGTTGTCCGGTTCTAACGTAGATCGAAGGGACGCTGTTATCCGGTCTCATACCAGATAGGCTTGAGTGGAAGGGACGCAGGTGTCAGATTCGCGCAGTCACTGGGTGTGGGTGGTGATTGTGATTATGAGAGACACTGTTGTCCGGGCTCAGGTTTGATGTGTGGTGGTTTAGTGAGACTCGAGTCGAAGGGACGCAGTTGTCCGATTCGCGCATTTACTGGGTGGTGAGTTGAGTGCGGTTTGGAGGGACGCTGTTGTCCGGTCTCGGGTATGGGATTTGGTGGTTTTGGCGAATAAAATTCCTAATGAGCGCTGTTTTTCAGACCCTATGCTAATGTAAAGAAACCTTGTCTAGTCATCTCTTATTTACCTTCATAGTTAGTTATTTCGAACACGTCTAAAAGTAACATTATGTCAGGAATAGACGAGCGGTAAACGAATATTCTATACCGACATTTTTGAATAGTCCAATGTTGAACATACGCCTCGCCACGCTAGCCCAGTGCGGGTTGGTGGTTATAAAAACATTCACATTGGCTCTTTTATTACAGATACTGATGATAATCGCCCAAGGACGTGCGAATGTCAAGATGGCCGTAACGGGACAATAGCTTTAAGTTTAATTTTAAATAGTGCCACTTAGTATAATTTCGAAGGACTAGGAATGGAAGTGGCAACATTCCTGGGGTAACGCTTGTGACAAACGCTGTTGATTGATTCTAAGGAGGTTTTAAGTGACACTGACATCGCATGATCGGCCGATGGGCGGAAAAGTGCGAGGTGACATGTCGGACAGATGTCAGTGAGTTGTAAGTTGTAAATAGAGCTTGTTCGGAAGAAGTTGTGGAAAAACTGAGATTAGAACGGTTCAAGCCTGGTGATTCTTGATAGAATGGTAGCAACGTGCGTTACGCTGCGGAACGCCATGTCCTTCGCTTAAAGTTCTCTATAATTGTAATCATACGTAATCTTCTGTGAAATAAACTGATTGTTCGTGACGTCGCCTTTATCTCCTCGCCCGCTAAACCCACGCCACGCCACACTGAAGCATTGTTGGGTGAGTGGTATAAAACATTACCACATTGAAGCAGAATCATAACTGATGCGGTGCCTTTTTATGGATCCGACATATATATTGTGTTTAAAGCATATTTAAATCTTTTGTGGTAAAGCGGTGATAGTTTACTTAAATCGTGGTTTACACACAACAGTAGCCAGAGGTCAGAGGAGCTTTTTTATTTTTCTATTTGTGAACGTTTATAACCCATCACATTCATAATTTAATACACAGGGCCGATCTATCATTTATGGCATTTTGGGTTTCAGCCCAGGGCCCCGTAGATTGCAGGGGTCCCCAGAAGTCAAGTCAAAGTCAAAAATAGACGATAATGTGAAAAAATCTATAATTTCATCAAATTAAACAGATTGTAATGTTTGCAGCCCTGCGAATCCTGCGATTGATCAAACCCATTCAAGTCTACGTTCAGACGTTGGTACTTCTAACAGTTAAAATGTTCAGCAGCCATTACACATTCATTCGATCTAGATCGTACTCCGCTGTTTCACTCTCAGACTCTGGCTCTTTCTATTTTCCTATTCCTATAATTTGAGTAATTAAGTAAGCCCCTAAGTAGTAATTAGCCCAGGGCCCCCTAAACTCACGGTCTGGCCCTGATTACACAGAAACAATCTAAATGTTTTTATCCGAATCTAGTTGATAAACAGAGTAAGGCCTAGTTGCAAGATGTAACTAGGACGCAACAGTCGTTTAGGCTACCCTTTTCTATCAACACCAACTACGAACATAATCGACGAAAACAGACAAATACGAGATTCGTGACATCAATCCAAGTAGAAACAAAGTTTTAACAATAAAGTTGGACAAAGCAAACAGAAACACAATAGATTGAGCGATGGTTCTACGACACCAGGTAAAAAGTGGGCAATAAGAGGGGTTCGACGCAAATGGTCGGAACATTGTCGCATTAGTCATCACAATGTCGACTTGGTGACATTTGGACAGCGCTGACAAATGATGCCTTTTATTGAATAATTATCGCGCGACTCGACTGTCACGAATCTAGTAAATGTTGAGGAAATGGTGGTATACAGAGGCGTGTTGTGACGGCGAATCGATGACAGTGCGTCACACCTTTACAGGGAAATATATTTCAGTTGTAGCAAAAGTGTTTTCATTTTTTGTTTGACGAAACTGATTTTAGTTTGACCATTTTCTGATAGATTTTAAGTTATAAGATGATGTTAAGATGATGTAACGTCATCTTAAAACGTAACATAAATAGGTATATCAATAGTAGATACTGTTAGAAACATTAATTTCAGTTACTGGCAACACTAGTTGACATTGACAGCTCTATGTAACATTTCCGCTTCCTTCTGCAATTACATCGTCCAAAGTGAAGTCGCATTTTTTATTTCATTCCTGCAAATAATAGTTTTACGCATAAATGAGTGACAAAACTCAGGATTCCTACAGATATCAAGTACCTACGCGCGAACAAATAATAAACATATTAAACACTTAATTAATAAAAATTATAAACACTTTCAATTTTTATTAAAATTATAAAAGATACAATCGTCTAAATTTGGTTTCGTAGAGCTCTGTATCACAAACAACCATTGGACTAACCAGCGACGATCGTCACAAGTGAACGACCTACATTTATTGCTACAAGATAGTATGTGCAATGACTATTTCCGTTACTAAATAAATAAATTAAATAGAAATTAAATTGTTTATGAGGGCATAAGTTTACAATAATTTACCCAAAGGCTCCTATTAAGGCTAAATAAATCAGAACAACGCTAATTACTTTTTTCCAATTGCCGATATTTATTATTTATTCGCAACAAATTGTAATAAAACCTCCCCTCTAACTAGCTATAACTATAAATATCTCTATATCTAGAGCTTCCTATACCTATAAGAATAAAGTATATATTCCTATACGTACGCTGCTATACTACCTAAACTGCAAGCTTAGTTTTATTTACTATAATTATATAGTATCTAATGTTAAATATCTAACCTTATTGTCTCGCAGAGCTGACTAAAGATGACCCAGACCTACTACAAATCTTAACATTAACCCAGGAGCTGGTAGAATAAAAGTTGTATGTAAACTGATACATTTATTAAGACTATATGTTACATTTTATATGAATATTACTAAATTACTTAAATCTAAGATTGGCCAGTGATCGTTTAGTGTAAACCTAACGTTATGATCCGCAGAACTCAGGTGATGGTGATTTGGAATATCTACCTAATTAAATGTCTAAGTTTTTAGATTTAATTAAACTTCATACTACAATGTTATTCGGAGGCTTATATACGCAATAATAACTAGAATGAAATCACAATGAATGCACGTAGTACAAATGAGGCTTTACTTGGTATTTTATGTGTCATGACTGTCTGATGATAGTTTTCATATTTTTCTATAAAAAGTTTGCATCCCTATTTAAAGGGTTGTTGGGGGGGGTCCCCCCAAAAGGCCTCCTTTACCTCCCCTCACAGCCTTCCAACTTCCACCAACAATGGCATTTTTTTATTTTTATTTTATTTAGAAGTTAGATAAGATGATATCTACTAGTTAAGCAGAGCAAAATTTAACTTTAGAACTCTCAGTATCATTTGTACTGGATAGTTCAAACTTCATTCATTAAATTGATTACAATTGGACAATAATAATGCCATTCAGATTATTTAAAAATTATATTATGAAAATCATATTAAGGTAAAATATTTACAGTCTTAAAATACAACTGGACTGAATTTAAAAGGAATCTAATATCAACATTTGAAATGACCATAATCAGACAGTCAACTTATCATTAAGGTGTTTTACACCAATCTAATAGAAAAAATATACAAGATTCAAATTTCATGAATCTTTTAATGAACTGGACTTTAAGGGCCAAAGTTATATAGTGGACTGATTGTTATCAATTAAACTTAATGTCTGTCAAGTATGTTGTACAGCATCTTAGAATCTAGAAATACATTCACAACGATTAAAATAAACATAAGTACTGATTAAACCTACAATACGTACTTTAATTAATCCTACAGTTTTAAACAATATAGATTCTACCTAAAGTCTCCCACACGTTAAAATCAGAACGCTCACCAAGGACAACTGAATGTGTTTAACAAATTTATATTTCTCAGTTTATAGAAAGACTTCACTTAGTAATAAGTCTAATTCTGGCATAGCAACAAGCTTTTGGTTTATAGACATTAATTTGTCTCTCTGTTAACGTGGAACGGTTCTCTGGCCTTTTTCAGGACTCTCGCAGATACTGTGTTCCTCGGTACTATAGCCCGATACAGATTTAAATTTTAATGCCATAAATCTCAGCTTTAAGCTAACTCAACTTTCGTGAGTAAGAATGTAAGATTTGATGATGAAATATTTGAACGAGCAAAGCCAATTCTTAAAACTTCTGTAAGTTCTTGAAGTATCAATTATCCTTTGATAGAACATTCAGATTCCTTTCAGAATACAGAATTTTATATGAAAGTAAAACTAACTTGAAAATATTAATTTCCAGCAATACTGAGAATTAAATTACACTAAACAGTGCACATTTCTTTTTACAGGATCGAACTGTAAAATTATTTGTAGTAAATGATTCTCAATCATATTCGCAAACATACGACATTTTCCTTCAAATGTTATTAGGCTTTAGTAAGCTCTTAATTTTTGATATCTTTAGATTGAATAGGTACTAAAAATGTTAACAACAAACATTTCGAATTAAGTTCATTATCAAAAATGAACTAGTTAATATAGGTCGCATACCGCAAAACAAATCATAAAATTAAACAATGAGTTCATACATAATTCGCAATGCAAAGTAAAAATAATCGCACATAATAAAAATAGAGCAATCATTATACAAAGGGAAAAGTATTAAAATATTATTTCAATTCAAACAAGAAATAAACATGTCACATTTAAAATAGATAACAAAATTATATTGAAAGTCAAAACTCTGATTCTGCAAATTTTGAACATTTTCGTTATTAAATTTCAGTAATGAAATTTAAGCAAGATTCTTAGATCTCTTTACAACTCATGAATAACCAGAATTGACTCACCCGGCTTTTACTAAAGATTTAATAAAAGAAACAATCCAAACAAAACTCGTTTTCCACTAAATATGAAACACTAAAATACTTAGGTAAATCACTATCGAAAACGTTATACTAAAGTTCTAAATTCACTAGCATGTAATCCCGATAGAGAATGTTCTCTTCCAATGCGAGTTCGCAATAGTGACTCGATGTCCCGTAAGAATTTCCGATATTCCGGTAGAGTAAAACAATATATTATTCCGAATTAAATTCACTGTCACGATATCCCGGTAGAGTATTTCACTCTATAATCGCTCAAGAGTCACTATCCCGTTCATCGAAGAATAATACACGCGATATCCCGGTAGAGTATTTCACTCTACCAACGCTCAACAATTACTGACCCATTTCCCTCGCGTTTCCCTCAGTTTTTCCTCCTCGTCCCCTGTTCTTAATATCCTTGACAAGCTCTTAATCCACGTTCTCTTGAAAGTTTGCGAAATCTGTCATCGGCTCTATATTCTCGAAATCCCAGAAATCCAGGAAATCACAGCTTATGTCACTTTGCAACCAACTCCACTGTGTGCCCACTCATAGAAGCAAATCGGTATTTAAACAGTTTTCTTGTAAGTGGTACACATACAATTCTATTTTCTTCGCGTACTATATAAACTTTAGAATGATTAATATATAGAAAACTATAGAAAATTTAATCTGTTATTAACCTTTAACGCTTTTCCCGCGTTATCCTAGACCAAAAGTTAATTAACAAAACATTATACCGTAAATGTTCTCTTATTTTTTTTCAAATCATAAGCTAGCAACACTGATTCTCAGCAATTACAAAATGTCAACAAACAAATGTAATAGAAAATTATTAAAATGTAAAATAGTGTTTAAATATTAGTATTTTTCCTATACAAATGATAAATATATCTTCGGCAAGAATAGAGATATGTTTCAAAGAAGCAATTGTGCTGTGATTATTTACAAAAATCTGCATAAATATAAACTAAAAGTGTCGAAACAACATTCAGTGCAGTTATTATTCAAATGCAGTTTCCAAATGGATTTTCAGTTACAATTAAAGACTGAAAGCATTAATTGACCTTTCTAGAGCCTGCCAGAAGGCTTCTTTTGGAAATAACGACAAAACCGAACTAAATCATTCTACAGTTTTGCTTGGAACAAAACACGAAAATTCGCAAACATAACCTCGGAAAAAGCGAAAAAGGTATTTATCTACAATGTTTTAACATTTTAACTTCTATTCAGTAGCTTTTTCTTGAAGTATTTCATCAATTTTAATAACGAACTCTGGCTGCAATAATTTATTTTTGCAACAAATTAGCGCTACATATTATCACTTCTAATTCAAGCAAACGTTCTTTGATCCTTTGTTTGTATGTGATTGAATTCTCTAATCGCTCATTCTCTGCAAATCTCGACGGTTAATTTTATAAATACTTGTAGTTTTTCAGTCGAGAATAACTTGATAATCTGAATAATATTGTTTGAAATGCACCTTGAATGTTCACAAACATTTTGTTAATTCTCATGTCTTTCTGACTTTGTTTATGTGACTGCAACATAGAATTCTTATCTATTGTTTTAATTAATTTCAGCTTGTGGATTTTACAAGAAAGAAGCAAGTTCTTTTCCACTTGAATCCTGCGCCTCACTTTCTGTTCGCCTGAAGTTCCTGGATCATTAATTCAATTCTTCTCCAGCGCTTCTTTTACTGTGGTAACACATTAATAAAGGTAACATATTGTCATTTATTCCGTTTACTGCATTATTCTAGTACCTGTCAGTTTATTTAACAAAAATCTAGTTAAATTTGTTACAATTTTAATACATGAATGTAACTACTTAATCTATTAGTGGGAGACTTAGTTTACTACCTTAATCATGCATCATATAGATACCTATTTATATGTGATCAGCGAGTACGATCTATCACAGCGACCCCCAATTTGAGAAGATTAATAAATTTGTTAATCTGAGCAAATTTCCTTCATTTTAAAATGACTTTGAACCTCTTTCAGAGCAATCGCGTTCAATGATTTAAATTTAAACAAGAATGCAATATTGTATCCATCAAGATTCGAATTCCAGCAATACAATTATGTGTATTAAAATGTGAATGTGTTCTTTCTTATCCCTATCACAATATAATTTCAGTGTTTTTAAACCAACGTCGAAATGATCATCTTAGATCTCAACTCAAAGTTTTTAACAAATCGTTCATGCAACAGTTTTCTTCGATCCCACTGCAATATCAGTAACTGAGAGGAAAGCCGGTTGTGAATCGTCTTAGAACTAGTATCTTGGTTTTGCTTAGAGTTGCAAACTAATCTTCTGTTTACAAAAATTAACAAAACCCTCCTGGCTGATACTGGGATTGGTACGTAAAATCTAAAAAACTTCGCATGAAACCAGAGTTCCACGATGAGTTTAAAATTACCAATCTAACCATCTCTATTTTGGCGCTTGTGGAGTGTGGCTTATAATCTCTGTTCCTACATTGTAGAGTGCAAGATCCTCATGGGGTCAACTACTTTAGTTGGCGGGATGGCACGCTTGCTTAGACCTAACAAAATCCCTCCGTCCATGAGGTTCGAATTGAAATAGTGTTTTGCCAGAATCGAACATTGACAAACCGCTCATAACCCCCCAGCAATGCTTTTCTCTACAGCTACTTTCATTCTCATTCAAAATTTTCCAATCCTAAAATTTCTAAGTTTGTAAACCCAAATTTTATTGAAATTCCACAATCTGTCATCCATCCATTCAGAACTGTCTGCATACCCATCAAAACAAACCCCTTCCATTGGCTTTCATAGTAACATACCTCTGAAGATGAAGCACTACCTCTGCAAGATTAAGAGCGTTCCAATGTTTGCATATAAACCCTTAAGAAAAAAAAAAAAAAAAAAACTACCCCATTGCCATTCACATTTACAAAAAATTTAACAATATTTTAAACGAAAATTTTAGAGGCCTAAAATATCTTATAACAATGAATGTACAATTTTTTTTTTTTACTACATTTTAACGAGAATGTCGGAGACCTATTATATCTTAGAACAAAGAATGCTATTATAACATAATAATTCATTTTAAAAAAAAAATTAAACTTTTACACTTAAGTACCTTTAAACCTTTAAACTGTAGAAACAAATTACATAGCAAAACTATAATTTTCAAACTATTAATTTATAAATTCTTAAACTATTACAAACTGAAAATTCAGCATCAAACTCGAAACCTTATAAATAATTATAATTTGCAATCGCATTAATACTTACAAATTTTACAAAATTTGCAATCGCATACATTACTTTTAAATTTACAAATCTTTAAATTGACCAACTTATATTAAGTACCTTAAGAGTAAACACAAAAGTTAAGTTACAAATAAAATTCGGAATTAAATTTCCTAACTTACAATTACCTAATTAACAAGGCTCACCTATAATAAAGATGAACAATACGATGGTCTATTTAATTACATTACAATCAAACAATAAGTGCCTACACTTGAAAGTTTGTTTAATTCTATTACAACTCAAATTCAGGTAAGTCCGTTAAAATTTTGCTACAATCGGACTTTAGGTAAGTATGTTCAATTAAAATTCAGTTACTTAAATTCTTTTAATTTTAATACAATTAAACTACAAGTATGTGAGTTCGTCTAATTCCTTGATCATGCTATTTGGATTGTAAAACATTAACAAAACTAAACTTTTGTTCGTTTCAGGCGATTTTGCTAAATCATCCTGAAATGCTTTTGATATTTATAAACTTCAAAAAAAAACTAACTTGAATAAAAATTCCAAACGAACTTCAAAAAAAAATAATTCATATTTTTATTATCAACCAATTTCGACGCAACCCTATTTATGAATCAAATTAAGTTCAGGGTTGTTATTGATTAATTGAGGTTAATGGCAAAAATTTCTCGATCTAAAATAATAACATCTACTAGTATACTCTTACTTACTGCCACAATACTAAACAACAAAAACAAAAACACATTACCGACGCTGTGCTTGTCGGCAAGTATGTGTATACTACTCAAGGACTCTTCCTACCCGATAAAACATAAAGCGTCCGTGCTATGTGCCCTACCCTTTGCCATTCAAACTTGCCAATCTTCTAATAATTTAAAATCGTAAAAATACGCTGGATACAAACCCCTTTACAACCTTTTCACTGTATAATATTCAAAAGAAACCTATGATCATCAGCGGGTGTTCTACAACTAATATAGCGAAGGCGTCAACAAAAAAAAAATTATAAATATATTTTTAAAAATATACAAAAGAGAAATGCATTTTAATTTTATTTATCTCCTATGTTGATTAAAAGCTGGAATGCGCAATTTCACACACTGTATAATTGTATTTACTCCAAACTTGAAACGGTCTAATATTGATATAGTCATAGAGCAACTATGTTGAGATTATCATTGGTTGGTCATCGCCTTGTAGATCCCATAGATACATTAGCGACCGCTGATCTGAAGTTGCTCATATTCAAACCTAAAATTCTATTTATATAAACTAGGTACTTACACTTATGTAAAATTTCTTAAATATCGATGAAGCGATACCTGAGTCATCGCCGAACAAATATACATACAAATATACAAACATACATACAAATATCCGTTTGTCCCAGAAAATTCTAAGACCTCGCTTTGCTCGATCTAATATTCTTCAAACAGCACGCAAGCACTGATCTCCAGGCCTCTTCATAATTTCTTCTTAGTTAGTCAAAAGAATCAATTCTGTTGTACTTGTACCTTCTGTTTATTACGACTAAGTCATTAAATCGAAATTGATGTGGATGCAACTTGTTCCTAAACTTTAAGATCGCTAAAACTTACAATGCTACGACAGTAACGCTATAATGATAAATGTGTTAAAAATCGGTCAAGTGAGATTTATGTGCGAGTCCGCACACGAAGAATACCGTATCGTATGGTATGGCCTCCTCTATAATATCCATCTTCTTTCAGCATTCGCTGTTAAAACGGCAACAGGAATACATCATGGCGTGAAAGTTAAACCGTCCGGCCAACACGGCTCAAGGAACACAGCCCGGCGACAGACAGACAGACGAACTACGAAGTCCCAGTAACAGCGTCTCGCCTTTACCCCTAGGGTACGGAACCCTTAAAATTATGAGGAAAGGAAAACATGACGCTAATTGTTAAAATATTTTTTTTTTCTAAAAATTATTTAAAAATTGACTGAATAAACTATATACATACTTATACCAGAATAAAATTATGATCCGTCGTGATCCGGTGGTAACAAACACTCTTCCATTATTTGTGAAGTCGTCATGGGTTCAAATCCCAGTCTCACACCAACGAACTATCTGGAACCTATTTGACATACCTTCACATCACTGGCTCCTTGATGAAATAAAAAAACTTCGCGAAGCAAACCGTTTACGTTCACAGAAGAGACCCCGATGTTGCACGCGAATCCACCAACCCGTTCCGAGTCAGCGCGGCGGACACGGCCCGAACATTCTTCTTCCTCGTAGGTACTCCCGTCCAGTGAAAAACAAAATACATAATAAAATTTAAAATTTTGAATTGATAAGAAAGATTTATGTAAAAAAAATTAGTAAAAGAAAGAATAAATTATCTTTAATTGCTTTTCTCAACACTTAAAACCATTATCCTAAATATTCCGAATATTACGGTAACGGTAAGTCAACGGTTCAGCACCTGTTGTGCGAGTCCTTGTTAGGATGGGTGACCGCTCTTCTGGGAACCTACTGTATTAGACCTTCCGATAGTAGCGCTTGCGGCGTGACTCGAAAACCATGCGTCCGTCGGGCACAGTTCTGCACGATGCGGCGCGCGGCTCGCCGGTGGCGGCGGCGGTGGCGCGGTGCGGTGCGGCCCAAAGAGTACTGTGGTGCGGCCGACCCCTACCTAAACAATTCCTCAAACCATACTTATATTATATTAGTATCGCAAGTCAGTTCGAACATGCAATTTACTTCCTAATTTACTTCCTAATTCTAACAGAAGTAATTTGATTGAAAATAAACCGGTCTGAGAATCTCTGAATTCCACTGCTTGTAGCGTTTGCGCGTTTTAAGGCTTGCTAACGCCATCTAGCTTCATTTTGCGTAAACCTTTTCCGCTTAATTGCCGGGTTTTTTCAAAATACTTTGCTGTGCTTTACGCAATCAGATTTATAAATCCTAAGTTCTACAACAGCATAAATTATAATGTTTATGTAACATAATTATAAAATAACTATTTTTTTTTTATAAATAAACCTAGGTACCTACTTTACAATAAAATTTCTCGCGGAAATACCTAATATCTATCACACTATATCGTTAGAAAATCGCTAATCAGGGTAAATGTTGTCAAAATAATTCGTAAAAACTCGGAGGAAAGGCATTTTCGTATTAATTTTTAACCGACTTCAAAAGAAAGAGGTTAATCCCGATTTGGCTATTATGTATGTGACGCGATTTCTCTGCCAATTATGTTCCGATTTTAATGATGATTCTTTCTCCATCTTGTTTGCTAGATTCTACTTCAGAGTTGGACGTACTCATCTACTGAAAAGTTTGGCTGAACCGTTTTCGAAAAATCAAGAATAATGCGAAAACTGTCACATTGAAACAAAACGATACGCGCGAACCGTTTGAGCTCCGTACACGGTCGAAATTGATTATGCCTTCCCCGATTGCAAGCAAAAAGTATTTATATGTATAGATAAGTCATTATAATAACTGCTATTTGTTTAAATGAGCTACTCTTGTTTTATTGTTGATAAATATTATCTTACACACTTTGCAATAACAGTGGCCTGTGACGCAAAGCGACAAAATGTGGTACTAAATTATGTTCGATCAGAAAATTACAATTAAACATTCGTACGTCTGAAAGTGGTAAATCGTTATGTATGAGAGATCATAGTAATGCAGTATTAATATAAATTCTTTGATTATGCTACATTTTAGTGCGAGAAAATGGACGATCTGCAAATCTTAATTATTTTTCGCACGAATTAATTTACAGCGTTTTTTTGTTCGAGTGAAATGAAACGAAACCGGTATATAAATTCTGGTAAACCTGCAAAGATGTCGCTGAACATCAAAGCCATGTAAAACAATAGGACAATTATTGACATACCTTATCGAACACGAAACAAAGCAACCTCGAGGACATATTAGTTCCAGCTCGTTTGTGTAGATGGCGCTAAAAGACAAATTAGGAAAATATGAGGAAAAACAAGATTACATTTATTACTGGTTTATTTATTTATGCATTTTTTTATCGTATAAACTTACAAAAGATACTAACTACAATTTCATTACAGAATAGATCATACAAATCGAGAATATCTCTTACATAAAGCTAAAGTGAAAGGAATGAAAATTACAATAATTTGCTTTATATGCTGGTCTAATTTTCAGAAAACATTATTAAGGCTCACTCTTTAAAACACCTATTCATATTTTAATATCCCACATTGTAAATCTAATAAGTCAATCCACAAAAATCATAACATAATATACAAAATCAAATAGCAAACAAAAATTAACAATTTTATCACTAGGTACTATTAGTACAAATATAAAAATCTGTTGGTTAGTTTTTTTTTCACGTTTGTCTGTATTAACATTGAACCGACCTAATTTTTAGCATGACTACAATCCAAAATTCTGAGAGATATAAGCTACCTTTTAATATAGAAAAATGAAAATTGCTAGGAGACTGATTTTGATTGAATACAGAAGTCAAAAATTTACACAAGCAAAGCAGCGGGTAAAGGTTAGTAAAAACAAAATTTGTCTTAGTACATTCAACTCATTGATACATCAAAATTTAAATTGAGTCGAGACAGTTAAAAGTTAAACATCAAAACATAACTACACATTTCAAAAATATCCTAAGTCTTTCACAAAGCTTTTATATACCTAGTTTTTTAATAAAATAGAACTCAAACATAGTACATATACCTGCCTGTGTAACATGCCTACAAAGATATTGTCACGGTTTAAAATAAATCTATGTTCACCGCAAACCTGACCGGGCTCGAACCAATCATATCGGACAAAAGGTCACTAGCCCCAAACTAACCTGAATATAAAGATTATTTTGTATTACAGAATCCACACATACATTTCATTATAAAGCTCAAAACAAATACTATCATTTCAGACAATAGCAAAGTCAGATACTTAAACAACTAAAAATCTCAAAAACATAAAAAGTAAAACCTGACACAATGTTAGCGGCTAATATAGCTTAGAAAATAAACTTCACGACCCCCAGCCTACAAAATATCTAAAATGCTGATTAAATGCTTTTCTGAATAATACAAATAAAGTTAAATTTTTTTAAACGGCAAATAATACTACTATTTTTTTACATAAAATCGACTTATTATAGTTAGCATAGCAACATGATATGTGCTGCCAATATTAATAAAAATGAGACAGTAAGCATCTGGCTATAAACATTCGATACATGTTTTGAAGTAGTATGACCTCCCGTCTATCAAACTGAAATTATAAACCGGACTTCATTACTTTACTAAATCCAAAAGTGTTTGTCTGATATACTCATAACAACAAAACAAAGTATATTTTCATAGCGTTAACATAATAAATGGCATTAATAATATTTTATTGTACTTACTCTATTTTACTACAAACCCATAACCATACCATTGCCTAGCCTGTGTCTGATTTATCTCAAACTCCAACCCCTTTTATTACTTAAATTGTTTTGATACATTGTAAACTAAATAAAACCTGATTCTGGTAAAGTTTGTATCTCCCACAGTATAAATGTTAAGTTTTGAGTCCACAACAAATATAGGTACCTAACTACAGTTTCACTCATAAATTATAAATAGGTATGATAATATCACCGAGCCCATTATCCCTAGGTACTTTACAACAGGCACTAAATCACCAAAACGTTTTGATAAAATCACTTCTAATTCATTCAACTTCTTTTTAGGTTAATTTCAGTCTTCTTTATCCAGGTTAATTTGACCGTAACGAGTTGTCAACTCATTGTCGTCTCTGCACAGACCAGCAGAATCTTCTTAGCATCACTAATTTCCTTTCCTGAAATAAAATCGATGTTTTTAGTCAAAATTCACAAACAAAAGTTTTCAAAAACAAACACTTGAGCTATACTGTAACCAAACAAAATGCAAAAATAACAAGACATTAACATACCTTCTTCTTCTCTAAACATTGACCAACAATCGCTGGTATTCTTTCCTTTCTTCATTTCTTCAGTAGAACACGTTAATACCCAGTAAAATTATATTTTATGATTTATAAATTGTCAAAAACAAACAAGCCATTTCGCGCTATTTGAAATTCTGATGTACCAGTGTTGCCAGTCAACAACCCGAAATCACTGTTTTTTTTACAGTAAAAATTAAAATATTTTATTTTTAATTTATCAAAAGTTGAATTATTTTTCAAACTATAAGGACGTTATTATTGTTATTAAGAGCTTACTAACCCAATTACAACAAAAAATAGGTTATATCTTACGACATCTAGCTTAGAATCACAAATTCTCAACAAAAAGCCGCGGTTGTTCCCTACATGTTTACATTATGTTTTAAGGACACTATAAATAACCTGTTTTAAAACCGTCTAGAATCAACTAAAGCACAATGGTATCTCATACCCATAGCAACCAAGTACTTAAAATATCGTACATTTACACAATATCATAGTCATGTAACTGGTATTCATAGAGATTTAAGTGAGTGTCGAATTAAGTTGTCATTAGAACTTTTTTAATGCAGTATTCTGATCCTGGAAACTAAAGTTCAAAGGCCTGGTATTTGTTTAAACTCACTTTTATTGGCCAGACTAAACCTATTGATTTACAAATATTCAAACACGAAAGCTAGAACTGAAAAATACCACAAATATGAACCGATAAATTAAACTTATAATTGAACCGATATATGATAAAATTCTGTAGTGAAACTTCATATTATTTTACTTCATTAACAATAATGAAACCGTTGTAAATTAAATCGACCCCCAATTCCCTAGACTGTTAATAAGTTTCATAAAACCTACTTCACGTGACAAAAGTTTAACTCATTTTTCAGTATGTAAAACCTAAAAGTATGTTCCTGCTAACTACTACTATATTCCAAATCACCTCGTTTCCATTCCACAACAACAAATTGTGTTCAGATAGTCTGACTACTGAACACTGACCTACTTTTACCCTAAACCGACTTGTTCAAACATACCTATATTTATATAAATATAACCAAAGTAGCATTATCTTTTTCTTCTAGATATATTGAACTGTAATAATGAAAATAATAACTGTATATCCATAATAACCTAGATCCGAATCCTGTTCGCGGCACCACACTGTAATAAACCCCCCCTCTAATCTATCTATCTCTAAAAATATCTCTATATCTAGAGCTTCCTATACCTATAAGAATAAAGTATATATTCCTATACGTACGCTGCTATACTACCTAAACTGCAAGCTTAGTTTTATTTACTATAATTATATAGTATCTAATGTTAAATATCTAACCTTATTGTCTCGCAGAGCTGACTAAAGATGACCCAGACCTACTACAAATCTTAACATTAACCCAGGAGCTGGTAGAATAAAAGTTGTATGTAAACTGATACATTTATTAAGACTATATGTTACATTTTATATGAATATTACTAAATTACTTAAATCTAAGATTGGCCAGTGATCGTTTAGTGTAAACCTAACGTTATGATCCGCAGAACTCAGGTGATGGTGATTTGGAATATCTACCTAATTAAATGTCTAAGTTTTTAGATTTAATTAAACTTCATACTACAATGTTATTCGGAGGCTTATATACGCAATAATAACTAGAATGAAATCACAATGAATGCACGTAGTACAAATGAGGCTTTACTTGGTATTTTATGTGTCATGACTGTCTGATGATAGTTTTCATATTTTTCTATAAAAAGTTTGCATCCCTATTTAAAGGGTTGTTGGGGGGGGTCCCCCCAAAAGGCCTCCTTTACCTCCCCTCACAGCCTTCCAACTTCCACCAACAATGGCATTTTTTTATTTTTATTTTATTTAGAAGTTAGATAAGATGATATCTACTAGTTAAGCAGAGCAAAATTTAACTTTAGAACTCTCAGTATCATTTGTACTGGATAGTTCAAACTTCATTCATTAAATTGATTACAATTGGACAATAATAATGCCATTCAGATTATTTAAAAATTGTATTATGAAAATCATATTAAGGTAAAATATTTACAGTCTTAAAATACAACTGGACTGAATTTAAAAGGAATCTAATATCAACATTTGAAATGACCATAATCAGACAGTCAACTTATCATTAAGGTGTTTTACACCAATCTAATAGAAAAAATATACAAGATTCAAATTTCATGAATCTTTTAATGAACTGGACTTTAAGGGCCAAAGTTATATAGTGGACTGATTGTTATCAATTAAACTTAATGTCTGTCAAGTATGTTGTACAGCATCTTAGAATCTAGAAATACATTCACAACGATTAAAATAAACATAAGTACTGATTAAACCTACAATACGTACTTTAATTAATCCTACAGTTTTAAACAATATAGATTCTACCTAAAGTCTCCCACACGTTAAAATCAGAACGCTCACCAAGGACAACTGAATGTGTTTAACAAATTTATATTTCTCAGTTTATAGAAAGACTTCACTTAGTAATAAGTCTAATTCTGGCATAGCAACAAGCTTTTGGTTTATAGACATTAATTTGTCTCTCTGTTAACGTGGAACGGTTCTCTGGCCTTTTTCAGGACTCTCGCAGATACTGTGTTCCTCGGTACTATAGCCCGATACAGATTTAAATTTTAATGCCATAAATCTCAGCTTTAAGCTAACTCAACTTTCGTGAGTAAGAATGTAAGATTTGATGATGAAATATTTGAACGAGCAAAGCCAATTCTTAAAACTTCTGTAAGTTCTTGAAGTATCAATTATCCTTTGATAGAACATTCAGATTCCTTTCAGAATACAGAATTTTATATGAAAGTAAAACTAACTTGAAAATATTAATTTCCAGCAATACTGAGAATTAAATTACACTAAACAGTGCACATTTCTTTTTACAGGATCGAACTGTAAAATTATTTGTAGTAAATGATTCTCAATCATATTCGCAAACATACGACATTTTCCTTCAAATGTTATTAGGCTTTAGTAAGCTCTTAATTTTTGATATCTTTAGATTGAATAGGTACTAAAAATGTTAACAACAAACATTTCGAATTAAGTTCATTATCAAAAATGAACTAGTTAATATAGGTCGCATACCGCAAAACAAATCATAAAATTAAACAATGAGTTCATACATAATTCGCAATGCAAAGTAAAAATAATCGCACATAATAAAAATAGAGCAATCATTATACAAAGGGAAAAGTATTAAAATATTATTTCAATTCAAACAAGAAATAAACATGTCACATTTAAAATAGATAACAAAATTATATTGAAAGTCAAAACTCTGATTCTGCAAATTTTGAACATTTTCGTTATTAAATTTCAGTAATGAAATTTAAGCAAGATTCTTAGATCTCTTTACAACTCATGAATAACCAGAATTGACTCACCCGGCTTTTACTAAAGATTTAATAAAAGAAACAATCCAAACAAAACTCGTTTTCCACTAAATATGAAACACTAAAATACTTAGGTAAATCACTATCGAAAACGTTATACTAAAGTTCTAAATTCACTAGCATGTAATCCCGATAGAGAATGTTCTCTTCCAATGCGAGTTCGCAATAGTGACTCGATGTCCCGTAAGAATTTCCGATATTCCGGTAGAGTAAAACAATATATTATTCCGAATTAAATTCACTGTCACGATATCCCGGTAGAGTATTTCACTCTATAATCGCTCAAGAGTCACTATCCCGTTCATCGAAGAATAATACACGCGATATCCCGGTAGAGTATTTCACTCTACCAACGCTCAACAATTACTGACCCATTTCCCTCGCGTTTCCCTCAGTTTTTCCTCCTCGTCCCCTGTTCTTAATATCCTTGACAAGCTCTTAATCCACGTTCTCTTGAAAGTTTGCGAAATCTGTCATCGGCTCTATATTCTCGAAATCCCAGAAATCCAGGAAATCACAGCTTATGTCACTTTGCAACCAACTCCACTGTGTGCCCACTCATAGAAGCAAATCGGTATTTAAACAGTTTTCTTGTAAGTGGTACACATACAATTCTATTTTCTTCGCGTACTATATAAACTTTAGAATGATTAATATATAGAAAACTATAGAAAATTTAATCTGTTATTAACCTTTAACGCTTTTCCCGCGTTATCCTAGACCAAAAGTTAATTAACAAAACATTATACCGTAAATGTTCTCTTATTTTTTTTCAAATCATAAGCTAGCAACACTGATTCTCAGCAATTACAAAATGTCAACAAACAAATGTAATAGAAAATTATTAAAATGTAAAATAGTGTTTAAATATTAGTATTTTTCCTATACAAATGATAAATATATCTTCGGCAAGAATAGAGATATGTTTCAAAGAAGCAATTGTGCTGTGATTATTTACAAAAATCTGCATAAATATAAACTAAAAGTGTCGAAACAACATTCAGTGCAGTTATTATTCAAATGCAGTTTCCAAATGGATTTTCAGTTACAATTAAAGACTGAAAGCATTAATTGACCTTTCTAGAGCCTGCCAGAAGGCTTCTTTTGGAAATAACGACAAAACCGAACTAAATCATTCTACAGTTTTGCTTGGAACAAAACACGAAAATTCGCAAACATAACCTCGGAAAAAGCGAAAAAGGTATTTATCTACAATGTTTTAACATTTTAACTTCTATTCAGTAGCTTTTTCTTGAAGTATTTCATCAATTTTAATAACGAACTCTGGCTGCAATAATTTATTTTTGCAACAAATTAGCGCTACATATTATCACTTCTAATTCAAGCAAACGTTCTTTGATCCTTTGTTTGTATGTGATTGAATTCTCTAATCGCTCATTCTCTGCAAATCTCGACGGTTAATTTTATAAATACTTGTAGTTTTTCAGTCGAGAATAACTTGATAATCTGAATAATATTGTTTGAAATGCACCTTGAATGTTCACAAACATTTTGTTAATTCTCATGTCTTTCTGACTTTGTTTATGTGACTGCAACATAGAATTCTTATCTATTGTTTTAATTAATTTCAGCTTGTGGATTTTACAAGAAAGAAGCAAGTTCTTTTCCACTTGAATCCTGCGCCTCACTTTCTGTTCGCCTGAAGTTCCTGGATCATTAATTCAATTCTTCTCCAGCGCTTCTTTTACTGTGGTAACACATTAATAAAGGTAACATATTGTCATTTATTCCGTTTACTGCATTATTCTAGTACCTGTCAGTTTATTTAACAAAAATCTAGTTAAATTTGTTACAATTTTAATACATGAATGTAACTACTTAATCTATTAGTGGGAGACTTAGTTTACTACCTTAATCATGCATCATATAGATACCTATTTATATGTGATCAGCGAGTACGATCTATCACAAACTGTAGGTACTAGTTTTTTTCTGAACAACACAGCAACATTGACGAAACAGTAGACTCATGCCGACAGTACCACATCTCATCCCTCCCATCTCATACCATTGCATAAAATAGCACTTCCGCGATAAAGTCATTTTACTACGAACTCTTCAATCTTTTCATAAAACTAACTTTAGTTATAACAAACCGAAATTACCAACCGTTTAATTCTTCAAAAGTTTGCAGAGTCTATTTTCACAGTAATCTCTTCCAGCGAGAGCGGAGTTGTCGCGGGCAGCGTCTCTGGCTCTCATGCATAATTAATATAGTCGGTCGAAATAAGCAATTTGGACACACTGCCACTGGTTTGCGGCGTAGTTAGCTTTTAATACGACACATTTACGTCGCTCTCTGCCGAAATTAATGAGGGAGATGCTCCCCTAGAGCAAATAAAAGTTTTTGATTTGATTGAAGTTGAGAAGTGGTGATGAGTTGAAGTTCTGTGCTTTAACACTGCATAATACTATCTAACGTACTATGTAAGCATAGAAAATATGAATGTTACCTAGTTTTGTTTGATGAAGTAACTAATTGTAAGGAAACCTGCATACGTTCAGAGAGTATATTTAATAGAACATGTGAATCTGCACTTGGCTAGCGTGGTGGATAGTGGCCTAGTCACCCCTCGTAGTTAAGCTTATTTTTTAAAATAAAAATGGCAGGTACAGTACAGTATGACCTGTGGTTTTGTTTTAACATTGTGTTATGCTCATAGTTTATAGTCTCATAATTGCCAGTATGAATTAAATATTCAGTTCTATGATATTACCAAAGGATACCTATCCAATGCTTAGTATTGGACATTTACCAACCAAAATAATAATGGTAACAAACTTTCAGATAACAATATTCATTACGATTTCGAGTAAAATTTTTAAGTTCAAAAAATAAGGACATGAAAAAGTTTAAATCATGCTTTGGTAGGTTTGCCTAAAGGAATTTTAGACTGTATTGTGTTTAAAATTCCTATAGGAAAACCTAAAAATCTCGTTTTACGATAATATTACAGTAGATATTCATGTTTCAAAATAAAGCTAACAATGAATTCATTCCAGTTTTCATTATTAACTTCATTGATAATATTTTTATTATTAAACGGTTTTATTTAGCTCACCCCGTTTGTTTTATTTATTCTTTATTCTTGGGTCAAATTTAGTAATTCAAATTTCACCCTCTTCCTGTCAACCGATTAATCTGAAATTTTGTATACACTCTGGATTTTGGTGACAATACAATTATGTTTATTCATTATCATTATAAATTCAAGATGGCCGCCGCTACAAAATGGCGGAAAACGTAGGTTTTATCAATCCGATCAATATGGGTATCAAATGAAAGGACTCAACAAGCAGAATACAATATACTATAAAAAATTGAAATACAAGATGGCGGCCGCTACAAAATGGCGGATAACGTAGGTTTTATCGATCCCATCAATATGGGTATCAAATGAAAGTGCTCAACCAGTATAATACAATGTACTATATAAAATTAAAATCCAAGATGGCGGCCTTTACAAAATGGCGGATAACTTAGGTTTTATCAATCCCATCAACATGGGTATCAAATGAAAGGTCTCAACAAGTAGAATACAATTTACTATGCAAAATTGAAATCTAAGATGGCCGCCGCTACAAAATGGCTGATAACAATTTTTTATCAATCCCACCAATATGGGTATCAAATAAAAGGGCTTGACAAGAAGAATACAGTGCACTATACAACCTCAATATTTAAGATGGGCGCAGCCACCAAATGGCGTATAATAATAAGATTTAAATTTAGAAATTGAATCTGTAATTTAGGTATCTGATTAATCCAGCCTGAATCCACCACCAAAGTCAAGATTTTGTATCGTGTTGAGGACTTTGTGGCGTTAGGGTGGCTAAAAATGATACGTCGTTGCAGGGACTACGTATAGAGGAGTTGGACTGCAATAAACTAACGGGCAAGAAACCTTGCAATAATGAAGCACTAAATGAATTAAACAGAATGCGGAATAAAAACTAAAAACTAGAAAATAAAAATAGGTAAAAAAACTTTTTAAGTTAAACGGTTTTATGTTAAACATACATTGCAATGTTTAAGATAAATGTACTAAAAACCAAAAAATAATAAAATAGATACAGTCGTGGGAATTATAAACATATGCATAGACTAGACTAAAATAAAACCGTGGGGCACGTCAATTGTCTACAAATTATCGACTCAATGTGCGATAGAAGAATCGTTTAATTCGTCGTTAAAATAGGCAGTTGGTCCGCAGACGGTGAGGAAATTACTTACTATTTTCTTGCTCATGGAAATTCCAATAGTTATACACTCCATGTAAATAAAAGAGATGTTTCAACTAGTTTATCGTTGGACATTCACACTGCTGGCTGGCGAGGAATCGTTTCACTGCTCGTAGTTTGTCTTTAATCGACAAAACATATGATAAAAGTACTACTCGCTCACCACTATGAAACCCTAAAACTCGCTTATAATCGAGCTTGCTAGCTTATTTCCACATTCTAGCCCTACTTATCACACGTCCATCGTTGTCGGTTGAACAACTGCCTAATTAATAAATAAAATAATAAATAAATATCAAGGGACATCTCACACACGACTATAAATGTCACACTATATACAATTATAGTGTAACATTACAAAACAAACATTTTAATCAACGATTGTAGACAATTGACGTGCCCCACGGTTTTATTTTAGTCTAGTCTATGCATATGTTTATAATTCCCACGACTGTATCTATTTTATTATTTTTTGGTTTTTAGTACATTTATCTTAAACATTGCAATGTATGTTTAACATAAAACCGTTTAACTTAAAAAGTTTTTTTACCTATTTTTATTTTATATATGAATGACGCGTTCGAATCTATAAATACGCAAAAATCGGCATCTACGGCGCATAAAACAATCACATGATTTTTCCGCATTTTCGTCAAAACATTCAATGTTCTTTTTTAATAAATAAGCCTTGCGTAAACGTATGTTGTCATAAAAATGAGAGTGGCCGAGATTACATCAAATTTTTTAAAACAGCTTCCATCGTAATTTATAAAATTTCAATGAATGAAAACACGTCAGTTAAAATTAAGATCAAAGAGATTCTGAAACATTGTAGCCACCATAATGTTTGAGTAAAACATAAAAATAAATTTTGTTGAGCCGTGATACCGCGTTTCAAAAATTGTTTATTTTATATGAATTAAGAGTTTACATTAAAAATAGTTGCTAAAGCAAAATTACTTCATCAACTGATATGACATTTTTAAGTTATTGACATCACTAGGTAGTTTAAAACAAAGTCGCTTCCGTCCAGTCCGCTGTCTGTCCAGATATACATCTGGACAGACAGCGTCATCTTATATCTTTAAAACTGCGCAACGAATTTTGATGCGGTTTTTTTAATCGATAGGTAAAGTGATTCAAGAGGAAGGTTTGTGTATTATGTGCGAAGCTGGGGCGGATCGCTAGTTTTAAATAAACTAGTTCTCATGTATTTGGATGATAAAAACTTTATAATAATTCTATCTATAGCTAGCTATAGCTTTTCATGTCTCTATATCACCCAAAAATGAGACGTGGGTAAAAGATAGCGTCATCCAAAAAATATCCACTAATTTCTACCAATGCTGGTATTGGGTCAGAGTTGTAGATGGTAAGCCTTTGTTTAGTAGTGGACTATTCAAAGGCCGGTTCGTTATAGTACAGTCCATGAAAAACGACTTAATTATAAAATATTTTTACCCACTTTTTTAATACCACAAGTGCAAAAAATAATAAGATTAGCAGGCCATTGTGACGTCCATTACATGGAATGGCAGTAATTATGAAGATTAATCCCAAAAATGAGCGCTGAGCTGGTAATGTGACCATCGTACCTACGCTTTTTGCGAATCGCCCACATTATTTCATCACGTTGGTGACAGCTGACTGTTCTTATTTCAGCGGTAGATTGAGTTGGATAAAAAAAACTTTGAAGCAAGTAAATTTAGTCGACTGAGCGAACGAAGAGAGAATGAGTGTCGACAGAATTTTGTCATGACAATTTTTGTTTTCGTCTATCTGGATTGATTCTCCTCTACAACAGATCGCAACTTTCAAAGTAGCTTTATGCACGGGTTCTATATACTCGTATTTATATGGTTTTTTTTCACCTATTTATCAGCGAATTTTCATACCATTCTCTCTCTTTCTTCCTGGCTATGTATCCCACATGGTGATGTGGTCAGTTTTCCTCCTTTCGGATTTTCATACCGCTATATCCATTTAATTTGGAATTTTGATTAAAATATTGTATTTTTTGATAATTTTCTGTTATCCAAATTCATAATGTTGTCTAAATTCTTTTGCCGGAGGTGGGCGATGCTGCCCGCGACACAGTCTTTCTGACTACTGCAGGTATTATCGTTCCTTTGTTTAGAACTAAGTTTTTGTGCCAAATAATATATTTTATTATTAAAAAAAAAAATGTTTTAAGTAGGTATAATACTGCAAACAGGACAGGACATCAGCCTATACGAGATTAGAATGGCCCTGAATCAGCTTAAGAACAACAAGGCGCCGGGTGATGACGGTATCACATCAGAGCTTCTAAAAGCGGGTGGTCTACAAACACTGGTACTAAAAGTCCTTCAGAAGCTTTTCAACACCGTCATCCTCGAGGGCATAACGCCAGAAGTATGGAACAAAGGCGTGGTGGTGTTGTTCTTCAAGAAAAGTGACAACACTTTATTGAAGAACTATAGACCCATCTCGCTTCTGAGCCATGTTTGTAAGCTGTTTTCACGGGACATTACGTAGCGTCTCTAACGTAGGCTTGATTTCTTCCATCCTTCCAAACACTACAGTGCTTGTATAATAACACCACTATGTCGGTCCGAGTACAGGAAGAGAGCTCCAAGGCAATCCCTTTAAAAAAAGGCGTTAGACGGGGAGACGTAATATCTCCGAAACTGTTTACTGCCCTGCCCATTTCTTCTACGTACGGCTAGACGCTACCAAAGCGCCACACTTTTATGGTGGACATCCCGCGCGTTAGAAGCTAGCGTTTCTAGTCCACATTCCTCATACGAACTGCCAAAATGTGGAATGCTTTGCCTGAGTCTGTCTTCCCGCTAAAGTACAATGTAGGTATCTTCAAATACCGAGTAAATAGGTATTTTCTAGGTAAGCGTGTTACAACCTAGACAGCATATCTGCTCAACATCAGGCAATGTGTAATCAAACAAAAACCTATGAAACTGAAATAATTAAAAAATAATTCACGATGTAGAACGCCTTCAAGCTCCTGGAATGGAAAGGGTTCGGCATCAATATCAATGGCGGATACACCTTCGGTTTGCCAACAATATCCTAGTCATGGCAAACTCGATGGAAGAGCTCAGCACGACGCTCGAAGGCCTCAATCGGGTTTCTCAACAAGTCGGTCTAAAAATAAACATGGACAAGACAAAGATTATGTGCAGTGACCATGTTGTACCCACCCCAATATCTATTGAAAACTTTACAGTTCTGAAACTGAAACGGTTCTTGAAGTTGTTAACTCGTACGTCTACCTAGGACAAGTAATCCAGTTCGGTAGGTCCGACTTCAAGAAAGAAGCCAATCGCCAAATCGAACTCGGCTGGACAGCGTTCGGGAAATTGCGTAACGTCTTCTCGTCCGTCCGACATACCTACCTCAGTGCTTCAAGTCGAAAGTGTTCAACCAGTGTGTGTTACCAGTGATGACTTATAGCACTAAAACGTGGCCTCTTACTATGGGCCTCATTAATAAGCTCCAAGTAGCCCAACGAGCTATGGAGAGGGCTATGCTCGGAGTCTTTCTGCGAGATCGAATCAGAAATGAGGAATCGTAGAAGAACCAAAGTTACCGTCATAGCCCAACGGATTGGTAAGTTGAAATGGCAGTGGGCAGGGCTCGTAGCGCGGAGGACTAATGACCGATGGGGTCGAAAAGTTTTCGAGTGGAAACCACGTAACGGCAATCGCGGCGTAGCACGTCCACCCACAAGATGGACGGATGACCTCATTAAGACTGCGGGATCGCGCTGGATGCAAGCCACTTCCAATCGGTCTTATTGGAGATATATAGGGGAGGCATATGTCAGTGGACGTCCTGTGGCTGATGGATGAAATACTGCAAATTATTGAATACTTAAATCAATCATTGTTTCATCAAATATTAGAACTCTACCTACTTCGAATAAACATTTGCTTAAAGTTGTTATCATGAGCTCCACAGAACATGAAGAGTAAGTTCTGTTGGTGTAAGATTGAGATGATCTCGCAAGTTATCGTTGAAATAACAACTTAAATAGTTTCCTAGGAAACCCACCTTAAAACCACCCAAGTCAAGTCCCACTCAACAGAAGGTTAAAATATTTACAGGGTGTTCAGTAAAGAGTAGATAATACTTCACTTTTGGGGGGTCACTACTAACCAAATACTCAAATATTGTGTTCAGTGAAATTGCCATGGTTTTCGAGATATTTAACATTTTCTAAATTTTAAGAAATGGCACACCCTTGGTCGTCCTTTACAATCCTGTGACATGAATTCTGTATTTTGCAAAGAAGTTACGGATAAGTTTGCTATTTAAATTCAAACAGCCATTTTCGTGTCGCATCTTCAGTTTCTCTGATATTTAATATTTTTTTCAAAATTTTCTTAGGTGCATAATCTAGTTTAAAATCCTATGTAAAAAAAACTGTATGACTATCAAAGTGCCCATCATTCCTAAAACTAGTTTAGGTCATTACCGTTCTAAAATAACGTTCGTATAATAACGTTCTAACACATATCATTTGATTCATCCAATATGAGAAAATTAGCTCATAAAGTGAAGCAAAGTTCGTTTTAAAACTCCAAAATTCACAAAACTGGTTTTAATTTCTCTGTTTCATTGAATTGTACTGCTAAATTACTTAATGATTTTCGGAAATTGATAGCAGCCCATGCATCAGAGGTACTGAGGTACTGTCTTTTATGGATCTAGTGAAAGAGTTAACTAGGTAGGTATTTTAGCAACGATGAAGAGAAAGCTCAAATCAGTTGGTACATAAAAAAAACTAAGACAACTAAGACAGTTCGTAATTCTTTGTCTTGCAACCGGCTTTCTTTTATAATATTGTATTATCATAATCGATGTAATAGATCGTTCTTTCCGCCGCTTTATGTTTATTTGTTAACAGTGGACTTTTCTAAGATAAAGACATTGATCATTTGGAAGTGTTATTAATCAAACTTTTTGTGGTACAAGTGTTCATGTGTTTGCCTGAATTCCCGAATATCATAGCAAGGAAGCATCCAGGTATTTAAGGTGCATCATAACACACCCCCAACACCACAACCTTATATAATACCTAATATAAGGGAAACAAGGCTATCAAAAACAAAATTGTATTTTGAGGTCATCTTCAGCCGTAAGACGTCGACTGTTAGACATAGACCCGAAATTCCGATATTTTATTTTATTTATTCTTTATTTCAGACGTACAAATCCATATTACAAAAATTCATTAAAATCATCATGTCAAAATGTCACAAATATCAAAATTAATAATACATTCAAAATTAAATAATACTTAATGTCAAGTTTCAATAATAAAAAATTTTCTTAGTCTATACTTCGGTTTGGATCCAGAGTGCTCAAGATGCAACCTCGTCCAGTGTTGCATTATTGGGCAGTCCAGATCCATCCTCAAGGCGAACAGTTGCAGGTAGGTGTTGGAGCTGCCGCGCACGCTGCGAACCCGTCGATCCGTGCGTCTGCAAACATCCCTGATGCGCTACAGTACCGCGGCAGCTTCAACAGCGCCCTGAAGGCGTTGTTGTACAGGACGCGCAGAGCGTTATACGACTTTCCGGAGTATTTGACCCACAGGCTGCACGTATAAAAAGACTGACAGTATGCTCTGAATAATGTAGCCTTGACTCGTTCAGTACACCGTGCAAATCTACGGGCCAGCATGTTAGCTCGAACCGCTAACGCTCTGCGCTCCTTGTCGATGTCGAGGTCATCCTCGAGCGTCTCAGTGACCCAATGGCCCAGATACTTGGAAACTCTCTTCAGCGCGCTACCGTTGAGAACGATCGGCGGGACTTTAGAGTACGTTTTTGAGCCGGCTTTGAAGACCAAGAGTTCACTTTTTACAGCGTTGTATCTGAGGCCGTGAGCCTCCGCATAACGCTCGCAGATTGCGACAAGCTTTCTGAGAGCACTGATAGATGGGCTCAGCAACACCATGTCGTCCGCGTAACTGATGTTATTGACGAACACTCCGTCGATGGAGCAGCCGACACGAGCGCCGCTGAGCTCACGGACCAGACGATCCATGTACAGGCTGAAGAGCCCCGGCGAGGACAGTCCGCCTTGCCGGACGCCGCACTCCAGCCTGTACACGTCCGATAGTGACCCCGCCCACCTCACATAATTTCGCTGATTCGAGTATTGGTAAATACTGGAGCAGCGATGTAAACTCAGAGGGAAGCTCAGTATCATCCGCCATCTTCCGCCACAACCTGTCATAAGCCACGAGATCAAACGCTTTTGACAAGTCAAGGAAGCAGGCGTAGACAGGCGTGTTTCTCTCAGTGTAGTACTGGACGGTATGCTTGAGAGTCAGTATCGCAGTTTCAGTCGAGAGTCCAGACCTGAAACCGAACTGAGCATCGTGTAACTCTAGGTTTTGCCGCATCCGACCATCAATCACCCCGTCTAGCACCTTGGCAATAACTGTCGCCAGCGATATAGGCCTATAATTGCCTATACTCGACGCATCACCGGTCCTATTTTTGACAATCGGTACAACCACCGTTTCTATCATGGCAACCGGAAGATAGGAATGTCCTAGACAGAAAGTAAAGAGCATGGCGAGCACCCTCGGTAGATGAACGCCCGCATGTTGCAGGTGTTCAACGCTCAGTGAGTCGTGACCGGGGGATTTTCCTCGCTTCATGTCCCTCACCATCTGTGCGACTTGTTTTGCCTTTATACAAGAAACTGGTTGCCCCGACTGCCCCCCACCACTGCCGACTTCAGCATTCGCAGGCCCCAAAGGAGATGACCCTTTGGGGCCTGATGAAAGGAGAGCTAACCCTAAAATGGTTTTTAAACAGATTAGCAATTTGGGCGGGTTCACTAATGCCCTCCACACTTACTGGGATACTCGGCTTAGGATTTAATTTGCTGGTCTCCTTCCAAAATCTACCGAAGTCTTTAGCGGTATGTTGAGTAGCAAGCATATCCATTTTTATTTGTGTTTCGTTGTTTTTACACCACTTTAATTTGTTTTTGAATGCTGTACGTGAGTCCTGCATCCGCTCGTAAACGAGACGCGATTTAGGTTTCCCGTGTAAGACCCACTCATTAAACCGAAGCCGAGCCTCCCCATGCGCCTTCTTACAATGTTTGTTCCAGCCCGTAACGTATTTATTTCTTTTACAGCAACGTGTGGTACTTTTATTTTTAGAACACTCTGTAGCTGCATCTTTTAGAATATTAACAATTTTTCTATACATATTATCTATAATCAGTCTATGCTCTAAATTGTTACAGTTTGTATCGGAACACTTTTGAAATTCTACTGGAAAATCCACATCCCGCAATTTTAAAGAACATATTTGCTGATATTTATTAATTTGCTCTTTATCCCTCTCACCCCAGATAACATTGTTCGGTACAAAGATTTGAGACCTAACTTCAGGTACTAAAATACCTAGATCACACGTTACCTCGAGAGCAAAATGATCAGATGTCGAAACGTCGTACTTTATTTTCACATTTAATATTGTTTTCCTAGCGACTTCCGTCGTGATCACGTGATCCAGCCATGACGTGCTTCCACACGCATTACTAAGATATGTGTACGAGTTTGAATGCAAGCCTAATAGTTCTATATCTGCGCATACCCATCTCTGTTCCGCGTAGAAATCCAAAAGCTCCGTACCGAACAATGACCCCGGATTTGAATTTAAATCCCCCAAAATGTACGCAGAGGCTACACCAGAGCTTTCAATGACCGCATTAATTTCACCTAAACACTCCATAAACATATCCAAATTAGTAGTCTTATTAGTAGGCATGTAAACAGACATTACTAAAAACTCACTACTGTCAAGAGTCACCTTAACTGCCGTGATACGCGAGCTTGTACATTCCACGATTGATACTGACCGGAACAGATGCTTACGCCATAAGATAGCTACCCCACCGTAGCAACGACCCTGAAGCAATGTAGACGTATCCACTGCTGACTTTCCTGTATATCCAAAGTCAGGATCTATCCCGGCAAGGAAAGGAATATCCTCTGGAAGCAGCCACGTCTCTTGCAGCGCCAAGAAGTCAGCTGTCCGACATAACTTTCTTACGTAATCGACTGAGTTCTTAACCGAGTAGCAGTTAAAGCTTACCAAATTAACTTTATTTATAATTTTGTCTTGTTTGCTATCCATTAAATTTGTGTTTAAACTCAATAAATTTTCTAATGGTTACGCCCTCTGGCCATAAGGCACCTTCCAAAAATAGTGACAGCTTTGTACTCGGTACATACATTTTATAGGCATTGTATTGTCTTTGTACTCTAGGATTTATTCTTTGCAAGGTTACCCGAACGTGTGTCTTGTCCAGTATATATGCTGTTATATCACTTTCTGATGTACTCTTGTCAATTATTTACAAACAAAGGCACTCTTATATCAGCGGCCTTAAATTTTTGGTTATAATTAAGCTGAGCTTTGCCCTCCAAAGTACTAAATCTATTTTTCAATCTCCTCCGCTGAGCCACAACCCACTGCTCGTTCGGCTTTTCTAACTTCCATTGCCCATCATTATTACTAACAATATTAGCTAACGTCTTACTACTCGAAGCGGTCGGCGTAGAAGTAGCCTGATGACGCATAACAACACCGCATTCCGATGCATCAGTACTCCGCTGCGCTTGTGAGGCGTCGTTCGAAACCGCGGTGCATTTCTCGGAGGCCTCCGTGCGCTCAACAACCTGTTCTAGTCGCGCGCGCAATGTATTGCTCTTATCGGCTGCCGTAGGTATGGACGCGGGAGGCAAACTCGCCGTGGCGCATGCCGCTTGTACCGGCGTCGCTCGTTGAGTCAGCTGACTGTTGTTTATGTTTTGCTCAGAATGCGAAATGTGGGGTAGACCGATCGGCCCACTATCCAAAAAATAACTATTTGTTGTCATACCCCCACCTCTTTTTCTATTTACGTTACAATCGAAATTATTGTTTACCAGAGTCGTGTTCCTTTGATTGAAAAGTTCGCACTTAAGGTCATTAAACTTAACCTCGGGCACATATGTTTCTTTTATCTCTCGAATTTCTTTTTGTATAACAAGTATATCCTTCAAAAGTCTCGTTGGGTCGATGTGGTCGAAATGAACCGGTGGTAGTTTTTGCAAATCTCTCGCTACAAATATTGGAGTTAAATCAGGATCAGTCTCTTTGAAGAGGCTAATGACGTCGTGTAGATCCCGTTTTGAGCGCCCATCTTTTTTTCGATTAATTTTACGCTGAGTGGTCGTCACGGACTCAAATAATAAGCTCTTAGCTTTTTCAATATCTTCCGATGAAAACGATGTAGTACATACACGCACTAAACTATCTTCACTCATAACGTCTATCTTGTTCTGGATAAATGCAAGCACTTCACAAATTACTATATTGCAATTACTGCACTTTACAATATTTGTTGACATTTTGAAGCGATGAGTCACCAACAAGGGAAATACGACCGCACGCGGCTGCTGACGGGCGCTGACTCCCTATATGATCATATGACCAACTATGCGACTTGAACCCAGCGTGGTCCTGCAAATTATTAAAAGAGACGTCCACAAATGGTAAAAAAAAATCTAACCAAGATGATATATGCATCGTTTGAAAGCTTGCTTATGCTTTTCAGAAATATTTAATTTATATTGTTTCATCCCTCCATTTTTTTTTAAATTGATATCCGGGGGACAGACTGGAATAATTCAAATTAAATTGTATGGAAAATGGAAATACTGCTCACATTTTTATCTGATTTAGCCATATGAATGTGCTTCTATAGTTCTTTTACTTAAATTATTGCCTGATTCATCCATTTTTATAATATGTCATATATGCTACAATTATGGAATTCATAATAAGTTGGTGCATCCAGTTAGAGCAAAATAAGTAGTGGGTCTAATTGATAAAAATGCTTTTATTTTAGCTATTTCAAGGTTGCTTAATCAGATAATCTACTTATTCTGTCAAATATATTTCTTTATCCTAAGAAATTCAAATATAATTTTTAAAAAATCGGAGGGCTGTTTTTTTATTTTAACTAATGTACGAGTAATAGGCTCATAAAAAGATGTACTTTCTTAAGATGTAACGTATGTTGTGATTGGATTTTTTTGATTTAATTATACTAGCCTTGGATGTGTCCTTTAATTCTAATTAAAATAGATCGTCTGACCACCTTGTGGGTATTATTACGCTGCGCCAGCCGGAGCGTGGTCTCTATTCAAAATTAATTAAACTAAATCAGTCATCACTTTAGCAATTTTTACGTAGCTTGTATGAGTTATTAGAGGTATTATTTCCTTATAGTTCAGAAGTAATAGGCACCCAATAACACAAATACACATCCATACAGAGATAATGGAGCTTACAGTGAATCCATAACTAGTCAACCGATAGTAATGTGATCTATGCAATCAAACGTCAGTCAAGCGAAAGATCAGTCGGATTAGTGGTGGCATTTCAGCCAGATTGGCTATCTATAATTAGCTATCCTAGCTCCGAGCATGGTACAACTATAGCGTAAATATATATTACCATGGATGATTTTATTATATCCTAATGAGAATGAAATGCCTTCATTTATCTAAATGCCACGTTCACTAGCTTGTTTAACGCCCAAAGAAGACGGATGTAATAAACCTGTAAATCTCTATATGTTTTGGATATCTATCACAGCACCTAAATTGATTCATGTAAAACTGATTTTGCGAGAGCTTTTTGGTACATAGACCACTTCGCAGTGAAAGTTAGAAAAAACACCAATCCAGCCGGGCTAGGATAACTTAGGTAACTTAGTACCTAGAGTAAGTCACTACAAAAAGGAAAGAGATGTTTACTATCTGAACAACGTAATTATTTAACATTATCCTCGGTAACCAAACAGAACAAATTTATCTAAAATTGTTAAAGTAATGCTTACTGTTTTCGTTTGCATAAGAACCATAATCCGCCGAAAAGCTTACAAAACGCCTAGAACTAATACTCCCAAAGAGCATTTATTAATACGTGACTCCAAGCAATATACGGACACGATACCACCGCGTTTCCCTCGCAAAAGGGAAAACGGAAAAATTAATATCTACATACGTAATTCGCTCACTTCGTCTTCATAAGTCGCTCGCGTACACGCCACGCAATTTTTATCACGTCGTCTTTCTAGTGTCGCCTTACTAACAATTCACTAAACGAGGAATCGCAATTTCCTCTGACTAATTCATTGTTATTAATCTTGTTCACTGTTTCCTTATTTTTTTCGCAAATGTTTCCTCGCTCTGACCCTCGGCAGCTGTTTTGTTGAAGCTCTATAAATTCCCTTTGTGTCGTTCATATTTGAAGTTATCGGTACGAGAGTTTGGGAAAATAAATCAGAAGTTCGGGTAACAGTATTTTCACAGACTATTAGGTAATTCGCGCAACATTGCTTGATTTTGTTGGTGAGTGTGTTTTATGAAGTTTGTCCTATTTCGCTAGCTAAAATTTGGCACAAATTTTGTAAGTTTGTGGTTTTTCCACACTTCTGTAAGTGATTTTCCAACAAAAATACTGTAAAAACATTTTTCCTAGAGAGTAACTAAAATCATTGAACATTTCATTTTAGATAATTTATAGTATTGGTAAGTCCTATATTCAGTGCTAAAAAGAATTGTTAATGTCATTAATTATCTCAATAACACAAAAAATATATACCTAAAGAATTTTGTCTTCACTTCGTAATGCAAATAGCCAGGATTAGTTCTCAACTGCAAAGCAAAAAGCTACCTAGAGCTATTCACAAAACAGTAAGCAAGCAAGTCAGAAAACAGTAAAAAAATAAGAATCTATAATGAGTTTGCCATTTTTAACCTCATAAAGTACTCTCCGAACTGCGAAACATATCCAAACGCTGCAAAATTTTCACACCCCAAAACAGTTCTGACCAACTATCAAAGTTTCCGCGTTCAAAACCACCATTTACAATCTCTTCAATTTTAATTCCAACTCTCCAAAAGTAAATTGCAACAGAAATAACAGTACGTTCAAAAGCAATTAATCGCAAGTCGACGCTTGTACAGGAAAGTTGAGAAATACATTGAAAACTCCCTTTACACCTCGCGAACAAATAAAAAACGTCAATAAATTTTCCTTTGGCGCAATTTTATTTATTATTTGCGTTTAGAGCGATCAAGTGTGTAAAGAAACGAGAGTATCGCCAGAGATTGTTGGCATAAATCATTTTTCAATTCAATTTAAACGACACAGAGTGCTGGTGTTCCCGATACGGCGGCGTCGGGCAACCGTGGGTGGATACACCTCCACTTATTTTTTGACTCTTTCAAAAAATGAAATAGTATTTTTGAGGGTTTGACTTTGACGCTGACATGGGATTTGTTTGACTCGCATTTTTCATCTTCAGCGGGCTTTGATAAGTTACTCATTATTGGTGTCATTCAACTTATTGGGATTTTAGTATCATTGTTTTCTGATCAGTTTCAAAATAACATGTTGAAACCTATCACTATATAAGCACCTTTATAAAAGTTAATTAAGTTACACTATGTAACTCCTTTATTTTTTAAATTTCAACCAAGTGTTTATCACGCAAAAAGAAGACAGACAAATGTTAATGTGCATTTTAACTCTACCTTTTGTAAACCATCATATGCCTACCAAACCACTTATAAAAAAATGTAGAAAACTTTTTTGAATAGTTTTATAAGTATTAAGCTATGTTAATTGTACATCGTACTTGAGTAAAAATCATCTCGTTAATGTAATGCTGATAAAGAAAAATAAATAATGAGAATAGAAATGACAAGGTAAAATGATTTCGTCGTTAATCCACAGAATATGTATCCGATGAATCAAAAACAACCCTATACACAGCCTAATAAAACTCCATTCTAGCTACTTCTCTGAAAACACGATAGCCATTCAAGAAAGCGTTTATTGAAGTTAAATCGCGCGCTTTAACTACCGCCGTTACCTTTTAATGAAGCGAACTTCTGAAAGACGCATTTAAAATAAAGTAATAACTGAATAACAATTTTACGACGCAAAAAGCTAATTAGTATTAGTGCTCGAAGCATCTGTTACACCTCTATAGTTTTAATTAAAATTCCTCTGGGAGATATTATAGGGTAATATGTAGGTACCATAAAAGTTAATTTAGAAAGTTTTATTTCATTTTATAGCTCTAGTACTTACGCTAAGTAAACCTAGAGTTCAAAGGTTTTGCGTCGGTTTTTGCGGATTTCTTTTATCTACTCATTTTCAGCTGTTGTTTCGACTGCGTATCTAAGCTGTGAGATTTTTTGTAGTTTCAGTATTGAATTATAAAAGCAGGATGGTTTTTGAAAGGGTTTTCTTCGGTTTATCTTTGGTTTTTAGTTGAAATTTGGAAACTGATTCAATTGTTTTTGAAGTAGAGCCGATTCTTTTGTCTTTTTTAATAGTAATTAAGGAAACTACAAATTTAAAACGAAATATTATACTAAAAAAACTGATACTCGAAAAGATAAGAACCGTTAAAATTGTTCACTATAAACATTTATGTATGTGTATTTGTCAAGAATACGAGATCGAACTTACATATATTTTTCTAAAATTACTAAGCTCTATAATACAAAAGGGTGTTGTAAATTCAAAAGATGTATTCATGTTACTCCACCTTTATCTTTAAGTGGCATAATAGCTTGCAAATTATTGTGCTTTTTTGATAAATAATAAACATCAACAACACAATTTTATTTTTACTTATGGTACCTATGGCAGATGGTACCTATTTTTTTTTTCGTAATCTAAACATTACGTTTAAAATACATTCAGTATGGTGTTAACCAGAAATGTAGCCTGTCTACAGAAAATGTGCAGAATGCATAAATATTAACAAATATTTCAGCCCAGAGTCCACATTATGCCAAACAGAAAAGCAATTCCGTCCACCGATTTGTCAAATACACCATTTAAATGACCGAAGTCGGCAAACAAGTTGTTTGGGTGATACGCCTTTGGCTCAGATTGCGTTTGTTTGGACCTATAAATCTGTCTCTAACTTGTTCTTGAAGCGCATCCAGTGTTTCGCAGTCCCGTTCGCAACGCCTTCCAAAACCAATTTTAGTATATTGCATTAAAAGTTGTTGCCAAATACAGTGAAAGAATTTATTTCTACTATTCTGCTCGTATGCTTGAGATTAAAATTTGATTTTTATCTGGAGAAACAATTCGTAAGCAAATTCTATAACATTAAATATGCCTAACTAGAACTCATCATTTCTTATTTATCTCGATGGACATAGGCCTTTAAATAACACATCATTATTTCTGATCTTTTGCCAATCACACCCACATGTTGCCCTCCGCCCTGACGATATTGAACATCAATCGTCATTTTTCAAAAACTTTTAAAACTAAGTTCAGTAAAGTTACTGTCGCAGCTGCATTTTTTTTTTACAAAACATTATTACCTACCTTATAAGTGTGTGTGTGAACCTTGGCTATTTTTATAAAAAGTAGTACGAGAATGATAATAATGGGTTGTGACCAAGCTTATTTTCTATTGATAAATAGAGATAAGAAATATTCAAAATCACAATATTATATTCATATTCAATCTAATGGTAACGTTTTATCGTAGGTCATCAAATGAAAATAAGAATAAAGTTACATTATCATTAATTTCTAAATATACGATTACTGTACTTTTTGCAATCATACTGTACTTTTTACATTCATACGTTCGTTACGTTCTTTTATGTTCAAATAAGTGTGGCTTGTCGAGTTTTCCCATCAATATAGAATGTAAGGAAATAATGCCAAGTCGATGAGTTCTCCCAATAGAAGTTATTGAAGGTCTTATTTCCATCTCTTTATCCTGTGTCTAAATGTCATCTTTACCCTATGTCTAAATGTCGGTGATGGTCCGCAAGATACTAGGCCATTATATGACTTCCCGTCCAATACCCATTTCAAATAATGGTTCCAATAACATTCTGACACAGTAAGTATATCCTAATAGACCCTTTTCTCTACACCGCGGTAGTTCGCGGATAATAACATTCAATTTTAGTGGAAGTATTTACGCGGCAGGTCCCAGCGCTACAGATATTTATGGAGGTCTGTACCAGCCTCCCAAATTGAAATACATTAATATTTTACCATAAATGCGACACTTTCATGTGGAACATAACGTTATCGTAATTGGATTCTTTGCTGAACGAAATACGTCCTGATATTATTTGGACACGGCGCGGCGGGTATGTAAATATCAATTACCTGCTACTGTGGCTTTTTTATTACGGCATGCGAGTGTAAATATTGGGCCATTGTAATCCAGCGCTGATGTGATAAATGGCCAAGTATGAGGCCGTGACACGTGCGCTTTTATTAGCGAAGTCGTGGAAGCCAAGCCTATTTTTATTGTTTGTTAGCTTCTGCTTGGAATTTTTTCATGGTATATTAAGCTATTTTTAGAATTTCAGAGTTAAAGTGCTAAACGTGATATCCTAGGTTATAAACGACTAGAACGACTAGTGTCCGCGTAACATACTCGTACCTAGCACTGTGTCCCCCCATGAGCCGAGCGTTAGACGTGCAGCTTGCATCTTGTGATGATTTCCTTGCACTATTGTTGTAAATAAAAATGCACATCTAAACATAAAAGTCAAAAGTGTGGGCTTAAATTTTTTTTGGATATGAACGCAGTATCCCCTAGGTACAATAAATCATCTAGTTTCCAAGGTAACTTCAATCACTTGTCTAAAGTTGTTACTGAAATAAGGTAACGTCTATGAAATACTTTTTCAAACCAGAACAAAACAACACAGGCACTACGGACAGCCCATACAGACCTACACAGATAAACGTGAAACTGTTTAAAGCTCTCTATTCCCGGGCAAAATCAAAGGAGCTCTACTATTACCAAAACAAGATTACGTAAGGGTACTTGCTCGCTACATCACTAAATAACTACGCAATATGTCTCTCGTTTCCTGTTAAAAATATTACGATAACATCAATAAGTAATAGATAAGATCTTACACCGAAAAGCGGCTTCGAAAATGTTATAAAGGAAAACATTTCCCGCATTTTGCAAGGACCGGACATGTCTACTCACAATATCGTTGTGTTCGCAATACTTTTTAATACTGTAATGGCTTTCTCAGCCATTCAAACACGAATACGAGTGGAAATATCTTTTTATCTCTCCCCGAAATCGAATTTTTCGTGTGTAGATATTCAACAAAGATGCAGCGAAAAATTCCTTCTGCTTCTGAAGATATGCTGATATTATGGCTTTTTTAAGACGGGCCGGCAATTTGAACATTCCTTTCGTGCAGAGAACTTAATTTTATACAGATACCTATCTGTAAACCTACCTACTGTAGTCTGACCTTATTTATATCTAATTCAAAATAAAACAAAATAAAATATTAAACACATTTTTTATATTTTTTTCAAAAATTGATGAAAATGTAGGCGGTCAAGGTTCCGCGTGACGTCACAAGTCACATACACATAATATAATAGACTTTTGTCAGCGAATTGACGTCACGATCTCCACTACCAAACTTTGACATGTCAACCGTTTTTGTCATTTATTGTTTGGTTGACAAAAGAAAAACTATGTGTCCAATATGTTTTGATAAACTAACTCACGGACCAATTATAATGTTTTTTTACCCAGTCATTATGCCTATTACGATTGGGATTATCTTATTTATACACACCTTAACATAGAACATTTTACGGAATTATTTTACTCATCATTACTACTTTTGCTGCGTCATCAACTCGTAACCGCGGAAAAAATCAGTTGTTCCATATATTTTGTCTAGGGTCAATGAACTTTTTGTAGGTATGAATGGCTGTTTTTTTAATTGTTTCGGTTCCTGTCTTTGTCACATAGTAAAACTTATTAATATAATGATAAACCTAATGATTTCAGTATTAGCCCTTTAAAGAACACATGTAGGTAGGTATATGTTGCACTCTTTGAGCTTTAAGTTATTAGACCCGAGTTCACAAACGCCTGTTTAAGTAAAACGTGTGCTTACTTTATTTAAACAACCGTTTTTGCATAAAAAGCAAAATTTCGTTAACAAGCCGCTTAAGATTTAACCCACGGTTAATAAATAAAACATCTGTTAGTGAACTCGGGTCTAAGACCCGAGTTTAACCGTTGTTTAAATTTAGCAATCACACTTTTAACTTCAGCAAGCGTTGGTGAACTCGGGTCTTAATGTTACACTAATTTTGGCATTACTTAATCAGACATTTTTTAGTTAAAATTAAGTACAGAAACGTAGGCTTACCATCTACAAACTCCTTGGAACTTTTAAGTAATAAATCTGACATACTTAACTAGACGACTTTAACTTAAATACCACTTCCTCTGTTCTCCAAAATTAATGGTTGTTTCCTGTTAAATTAGCTGTTTTTGTACTAAGCGTTTGCATTTTTTCATTAAAACTTTACTTTAGGGTTCACAAAACCGCTGTTTAAATGGACTTCGACAATATAATCGTGTTGCAATTTTGGAAAATCATTGAAAATTCCTGCTTTTTATTCGATTTTAAGTACAGGAATTAAATAAATCATTCAATATCTAAATAATTTTGGGAAACTTCAAAAGCTTCCTTCAAAATTGAACTAATACGAGTATACTAACAAGAAATATAAAAAGGTATAATGTAATGATGAAAGATGTAATGTAATGGTAATAATTAAAAACAAAAATACGACATGAGGCATCTTGGTGGAAAACAATCAAACAAGAAACATATCAAAGAGACAATCTATCATCACCGCCAGACATGAGGCATTTTCTTGCAGATATAGGCCTCCTATAAATTCAAAGAAAAAATCTGCAAAAGTATCTGTAAATTTAAGATTGAGGCTTCTATTTGCAAGAATATTCTGCTAATACGAGTAATTTTAGTTTGAGGCTTCTATCTGCAAGAATATTCTGCTAATAACTTTAGTAGATCCAAACACATTTTTATTTTGATAATAAAATATAATATTATTTTTCTTTGACATAAAATGACTTATTCCTTGAGTTTCAAGGTGTTTCTAAGACATTGGTTCCGTAATAAAATACTGACTGCCATATTTTCTCACATCAGTGGTCACAAAATGAAGATAATGTAATATTTTCTGAACGACACGCCATGCTTAATTTTATTTTTAGTCATCGGCGAAAGTATTGTTTAATATTCATGAATAAATAAAAACTGTATATTTTATCATTGAAGGCTTTTCCATGAAGGAAAACATCGTGAAGAAACCAGTGCACATCCGTAGAAGAAATTCTAAAGCAATGAATCCACCAACCCGCACCCGCCAGTTTGTGATCTATCAAGCTACCGCCACAAGCCCAATATAATAACAATAAAATAGAATAGAATAGATATAATTCATGTCTATTCTTCATACAATAACAATAACATTCGTGGATAAGCTCATATCCAGTAGTGAGCTAACAAAATGCCACTACGGTTCAGTATACAACATTATTTCAAATTATAATCGTGTTGGGTATCAATCGTAACAAAATCAGCAAGAAAATCTCGGCAAAAACATAAATTGAGAAGACGAAGAAAATTTACTTCCTGAAAATTTACAGCAGCCTTAAGTAGGTACTCTATTGTTACCATTTTAATAGCTATAATCATTTCTGACTCGTGAAACAAAAGCCTCAAGTAATTATTTTACATTTTATTGCTTGTTTCCTGAAACGAAAACTAAGCCCGGTCTTGATGAATATTTTTCGCTAAAATTTACAAATTGTTTATTTTTTTTCCACAAAAGCTCCGACCGCCTCATTATCGAGCCGTCTACATTCATCAAGACTTCCTTATTAGGGATACTTCGAAAAATCTCAAAGTTTTAGCGGGGAAAATGGCGATATAATTTTATTTTTGAGGTCAAGCGGATGGGTCGCGGAGGGCCATTAAATCACAATTAGAAGTAATGCGGGCGGATGCGTGAGAGCCGTCGGCCGCCAGCCCTAGCCGCAAGGCTTTATCGGACTTACCGGCTTGTCTCCTAATACCTATATATTTCTCGCCTTCAATAGCTATTACTTTTATAACTTTTCGTGCCAATTTACTAACAGCCTTGAACGTTACTTTGCCTTTGTAGTTACGCGTAGTAAATCTAAATCATGTTCTAAACATAAATAAGCATTACAGCAGTATCATATATTCTACCTCCTTCAAAAGCCATATGTTGAAAGGATATTTATTTTGTCCTTCACTAATATTATAATTCCGAAAATGTTTGGTTTACCTAATGGTACGTTCATTTGTTTGTTATTCTGTCGCGCGGCAACATATGGAAGAATCGTCTTGATTTTATGCATGGAATTATTATAAAAGTCGGACTGTCATACACTACTTTTTATCCTGAAGAAATAAAAGGTTCTGATGGGATGGAACAAAAACTAAATTATTACGCGGGAAAAACAGCATTTCAAACAGAAAAATTGATTGAATCACATTCTTATCAGCCTTTCAACAAGTACAATATACACCTACTAGTACTAGTAGGTATCCATGCAAAAAACCCTCATCATAAAACCCTTACAAATTGTATCAAGCTTAATCCGCTTACCGAAAATTGTAATATACTTTATCTAAAATATAATAAAATAAATATACGAGTATAAACAAAAAAATTGCTCAATCTGACTTAAAAGAACATACTTATCTTTGCCTAACCCTAATTTGTCTCTCCGGTATTAAGCATAAACCCACCTCAGTTCCATATTTTCTTTTGTTACCTCTACCAGTCAAGCCACACCTAGCACTTTCATTTCCACTTATTAATAAATAAGGCTCTCCACAAAAAACCCCGACTTTATAGCTTCCCCTGAGACATTAAACAGATAAAATTTTATGATAGTAATAACAGTTAGACGGTATGTTTAGATCGGATAAGTAATAAGGACAGTGGGCTATTCTGGTGAAAGTACGTGATGTTGCAGACAATAAGAAAGTCGTCTGAGGTAACGACCGTATTGCTAGAAAGCCTGGCTTCGGTATTGGTAGGAAGGGAGACGCAGACAACTGGTACCCCAGAATTTGGTAAACTATTAAGTATCTATTTCCAAAATGTACGTCTTGTTCCAAGAAAAGCAAAAGATGAATCTACGCGTTGGTACATAGAAGAAAGTCATTACCATCGTGTCTATGACTTATTTTTTTTTTCATTACAAATTACATTAAACTGTCTTATTAAAAGCATTTCTCAATGCTAGCTGTACCACTCCGATCCTGCTAGCTATAGCGATCGTACGGACCTGGGGCATTATTGTGTAAGCGCTCTGACGTTCGGCTTCGCTTTTTCTCCTGCTCGCGCCAGTTACTCACGCCACGAGAGCGAGCGGGAGGAAAAACGAAGCCGAACGTCAGAGCGCTTACACAATAAGGCCTCTGCTCTCAATCCAACTTACTTTACAACTACGATTCTACAGGCTAATTCTACGGATCTTCCATTTTAATTGCACTTACGGGCCTTGAACACTGTGTACAGACAAAACCCACGACAGACAAAAATAAAACGTTAATAAATTATTACTCTTATTTTAATGAGGTGAGATGAGATGTTATTGCATCATAGTATTATGTTTCTAAAAATACCTTTGGCTGTTCACTTAAAAGTGCAGAAAATAGTTTTAGCTGCAGTTATATGGAATGAGTATGGTAGATCTAGCTTAGAAAAAAATACTTAATACTTTCATATTATGGTAAATTAAAAATCTCCAAATATTCCTTTCAAGTAAACTCGTTTGCCCCAAGCTCCCCGTCTAAGAGGAAACAAATGCCTCCAGTCGCGTATCCATGAATCCCTGCGGTCGTCCCAAGAATATTAGGGATCTTAAACATCATAAAGGCTGATGCGACGCGGCAAAATGGCGCAGCGTCACCGGGTAAATTAGATATAATTCCTTAATACGAGAGCCAAGTTTGTTTAGACCCGAGTAGGCAAATTGTACAAACGTCTTCCTTGACCTTCTCTTGCTTACCTGAAAAGGGTCAAGTTACAACTCAAAGTTATTACTCCAAGTGGTCACCTTTCGTAATCACAAACATACGAAGCCGTAAACTTAGCTTGATTATTCGTGGATTCTCTCAAAGTTATTGAGGGCAGATAAAATATCCTTCTGGAGATCTACTCCATCTTTAGCCGCATAAAAACACGTCTGATATGTAACACGAGTTAACTTACGGTTTTATGCCATTCATCAATCTCCTCACACCCCTATCTTAACCTGCCAAGATACGCCGATAAAGGTACTCCGAAAGTTCTATCGGTCCAAAAAATTACTAAGCACCCACCTAAGCTAGTAAATCAATAGATAGGACGCTATAAACGAGAATTATTGCCAGTGAGATAAATGATCCATTCTATAGTAGTGGTAATCGGTTTTTGGCAGCCACTTTGGCTTGATGTGGTTAGCAACACTAGACCGCCACTTTAAAAGGGTCGGAAAGAAAACTATCATCGGGAAACGTGAGGGTTGATAGAATAACTCTGAGCGATCGATTAAAGTATTAGACAAGTTTTGTAGGTGCTTTTAGCGGCAACCACATAAATTGTTTAATTACTTGATAAAATAATGTTCCTACACTTACTGTTTATGAATAATGTCACCACCCTTGAAAAATGATACGAATGTTGCTACCACAGAGCAGCTTTCCTTCTCTCTCTTCTATGGTTGCTACAGTACCTTTACATATTTATTGGTACCGGCTAAAACTATTTTCAACACTGGTGCCGCTTTCTATCGGTTTTATTGAAAATCGATTGGGTATAAGTCTATTTCCAATAGAGGTCTCCTACAACTGATATGGTATGATTTTTATTTTAGAGTGCTTTCCACACTAGATTTTATCTCAAAGAGTTATCTTTGTGATAAGCATTTCAAAAATCTGAAGCGAACGCAGGATTTGAACCTGCCCCTTCGGATCACTAGCCCGACGCTCTAACCAACTGAGCCAGCTCGCCTCCTACGCAAGCGCCAAATTTTTGAAGTGCTTATCATTACCACCAACTTATAGCGTTGGCGGCGCCACCTGTGATATCCGTATTAGACAGGTTATCACTCAACTAGAAGTTATTAGAACTTCTGAAGATTGACGAGAGGTGACGCACTGCTAAATCAATGAAATGATTTTTATTTTAGAGTGCTTTCCACACTAGATTTTATCTCAAAGAGTTATCTTTGTGATAAGCATTTCAAAAATCTGAAGCGAACTACTACAGTTATTAATAAGTAAGTAAGTAAGTTTTACTACAATTATTAATTATTTTATATATTACAAAATGTGGTACAGCTAAAATACTAAGTCATAATTTGTAAATCGTGGCAAGTTAAACCCTAATAAAATTTTAAAAAGCTACTGTCACCCGCACCATAACACGCAAATAGTACAGTGGTTTTATTGCGCGATTAGTCTCAAAATTCTTACTAATATTAAAAATCTCAATGTGTGATTGTTGATTTGTTTCTCTGGGGGTTACTCTTTCACGTAGCAACAGAGCAATGGACCTACTTGATTTTAGCACGAATATAGTTCAAAGATTGTAGGGTGTCATATGCTACTTTTTTATCTACATACTAAACTAACCAAAATATAACAGTTATGTGGGAAACCGCAAAAAAAGCTAGTATTATAAGAATTGAGTACTGTACTTAAGAATAATGTTATGTACAAAGCATTTACTAAAACTATGTGTATCTTTGTTCAAATAATGAAATTATATGTCACAATATTTTTGTTTACTAAAACGGTATCGCCATCACATTATCACCATAACAAAACAGGTCCGCACGCAAGGCTCTCGATGATTGATTCTTCCCCAAACTCTAATGAGAGTGGACGTGGAACAAAATCTAACTTCCGTGTCTGGGGGACTCTTTTGTTCTTTACAACCTCATTAAACGTGAAATACTTTACAAACACCGCCGAAATCTTATTATCTCAAAATATCTGGGATTTCGGTCCTTTATTCACGAAAACAGAATGGACTGATGCATGGACGGAGTTCAGGGCTTGGGGTAGGTATTTGGATTTTTCTTAATAACTTTAACAGTTATGTGTTTATCTCATCTTGATATAGAATTGCAGTTCGATTTGTAGTACACGCGAACGGCGAATTAAATGTAAATTTAACTATTTCATGAAATAAAATTACAGTAGGCGCCCTTCCAGCCTTAGCCTACGTTTTAACAAGCTAGTAGGTATGTAGTAAGTACAGTTAGTATCCGTGGCCTCCTACTGGTTGAACAGCACATAGCCAAATATAAATTTTATGATCGAATCGCTGACTCGAAAATAAGAAGAGTACGTAAGTACTACAGTTATCAAAAAAATATACACAATAAATTTGCCAAACCAATTATTTTGATTTATATTATTAAATTCTCAGATATAAAAAAACCTACACTAAATTTAACATATCATGTATGTAGGTTATTTTAGAATCCACATTAATTTGTATTTAGAAAGAATGATAGCAATGGTCAAATGTATGCTAATGGTAATCATATAATTTTGCTACTAAACTTATGAACTTAGTATAACTGTAATATTTTAATGACAAATAGTACTAAAATCGCTATGGAAATCTAAAGTAAGTGTATTATAATTGCACTCAAATTAAGTTTTTATTTCGCCCTTTTCCCTCACTTCGTCCCTGAAAAGGTGACGATTGAGAGAATTTGAATGACTATAATTAAAGATGAACCAACAATAGAGCGTGGTGTAGAAAGACGGATCCATTCGCTTTCTTTTTGCCATAATTATCAAATATAAAATTAAGCTAAGAACAGCAACTGCAACGTTCTCAAGTACATATCTATAGGTATTATTGGGTGATTGCCCGGGAAGTGAGAATGAAAATAGTCACTTCAATTCACTTGTAACTGATAGTTTATTGTTCAAGTAGTTATAACAATGTCTAAGGTTACACAATAGTTTGCATAACCAACAATCACAGAAATATTAAGCATCGATTATAAAACGAATATTCGCGCGTGGGTTAGGTAGGTACTAGGTACTCTGCCGGCGGGAGCGAGCGCGTTTTACTCGAGCAAGCGATTGCGCCGCTGTCTTGTATAAGCGCTAGCGTTTTAAAAAATAATGTTTCGATATTTTTGATGCATAATTTTTATCTTACAGTTTATAAATATATGACGGAGCGAGACAGCATAGTTGCATTTAGTTGACAGCAATAGTGATGATTTTAAAGTGGGTATCACCTGAATGGGGTCGCACGTGGCAACACTGCATGCTTGTGTCGGAATGAAATGACAGATGGGTGACAAACTTCATTCTATTCCGAGCGCAAGGCGGCATTGCACCCGTGCCAACCTATTGACTTTAAAATCCGTTTTCATCTTCGAAAATTCTTGTTAAATTAATTACCAAGTGATACTAGGTCAACATAACCACCCGTTGTAGTAGTACAGAGTGTTTATTTTGGTGAGATGGACAACTGGAGACCGCCAGCGAGCCATACATAATTAACTTTGTAAATGAATATTTATGTAGGTATATACCACAGTATGAATGGTAGATAAAGGTAGATAGTACGAATACTATGTCGTACAATGATGTTTTCATACCAAATTAAGAGCTCGTAGAAAAGAGATCATCTTTTACATAGGGTTGATTTAAAGCTTCAAGTTTCGATAAAAGTTACTCTACGTCGTAATCAGAACCGCAGGAAGTCAGCTGAGGGATATCTTTAATTAGATATTTATGAATTTCCAAAAAAAAAAATCTTTTATCGTGCCATGATAATCTTAGCCATAATTATATCAATATACTCTTTGTCAGAGTATGTTTTAATAAGTAACAGACCTCGGAAAACACATTAAAATTGTAGTTTATTTAAGCCGCTTAGCTACATGAAGGATCGATGAAAATAGAGCTAACCACACAGACTACGTTTTTATTTATTATCATTTAAGAACTTTGTTTGTAAGGGTAGCTTCTATGTAAAGTTGTAGATAATTGTGTACACAAACTTTTTATCAGTTTTAGAACTGACAGACATTCTCAATGCAGTTGAACGCAACTGTAAAACATCTATTTAACGCCTGAAAAGTGCTGCAAGCTTTTATGATGCTTTCCTAATGTCATTGTCGGACTACTGCGGTCGTATATTTAACTACTTTGTCAAGTTATTGCTCAACCTGGAACGCTGTTTCACAATGTTACCTCCAAATAGATTTTTCTCATTTCCTCTTTAGTATTGTGCCTATAGAAAACTACAACTAGGTTAGGATTTTGCATTTACAGCAGGCTAACTTGATAACCGCTTGTTAATTCAGGGTATTTTTATTATATTTATTACAAATCAACAGGGTAGACGGGCTTTTAAGATGCCTCTCGTAAAGGTTAACTCAACATATGCTTACCGACACCCTAATGCCTCCTCCCAAAAATCTACAACAGGGTATCTAAGGTTTTTCCGAACTTAATAAAGAAGAAAACCCATAAAGTAAATCTAATTACTCAGAACTGGTTGCTTACTCAGTCACTAATTTTAGATTTCGATAAATCAGTATTTCTTTATAAAATTTAGGACTACTCTTGAATGTCACCAATAGATAACTTTTTGTATGGTACCCACAACACGGGCCTCGAGCCTAGTGTGGGACCAAAGGATACTTCAATTGTGAATCCTAAATCGAATTATCTTTCCAAATTTCAACTGTTATTCATGTATTCGTGTATTTCAATTTTCGTAAATAAATATCTTTGACTTTGACTTATTTGGGTTCAATGCCTTCCCGAGCTAATTATTTTAAGTTCTATGCTTGTTGTTAGTTGTAGGTATCAGCAAGGCGCTGGATGTAAACCGATCCCAACTGGTGTTATAGGTTTTATCCATGAAGGTTATTGTCCAGCAATGCAAGTCTTACGGCATGAGTACAGTACATAATGAAAGTACTGACAAAAATAGTTTAGTTTATTTATTTCGACATATGGGTGGACAATACAGTATACACTTAAAAGGAAACTAATTACTCACGTGTAAATAAATTACTAAACGTTAAATCACAATAAAAGTATCATGAGAAAATTTGCATGTCTCCAGTAATAATCTTAATAGGTAATCCGCAAATAGTATTGTTTTATATTGAAATTGAAAAAACTTTATTCGACATTACAAACACAAAAAACAACAATAATGATATAAAAATAATGAATTTAGATATGAATCGTTACATACTATTATATTAACATAGAGAAATTGCTGCGGTTTTCTTGTTATTTATACAAATAAATCACAAGAAAACCGTAGCAATTTCTCCAAAATCTTATAAAAAAGAATGTCTAGAAATTTCAGGAGGAACACCGCTCAACCAATTTCTTAGACTTTGAATCATTTGATTCCCACTTTGACGTGTGCATCACTCCAGAGGTAAGATGTAAAAGTGGGTCGTACCACCTTTCACCCTTTGTGACACAGGAGCCCACGGCGTCAGGTTCAATGAAAAGTCACGCCATCTGCGAATCGTATCTAAATCTTTCAGTAAATCCTAGCTCGGGTCCAAAAATATGTCTTTGCTTATCTCCATCTATATTTATTTGAATCTTACCTGTGACATTATTTAAGGGATGTTTATTGGTTTGCGAAAATAGCGCGAAAGTTCGTCTTTATTTGTGCACGTATTATATGTACGTCTATTTGTACGTATTTTTTTAGATTTTCATCAATATTTTTGCCAACTGTGAACAGATAAAAAAAATATGTTTGGTTAAAAAGGATATAAGTATGTACTCTCGAGAAATGAGACCATGTAAATTTTACTGAAAACATAAGCCGTTTTTGAAAAAACGACAATAATGTATGAATAGTATACATCGATTTGAAAGAACTATTCGAATTTTGTACTACAACTAAAACTAAAACTGGATTCTACAGAATAACCCTACGAGTACAGCTGCTAATACGATCGAAAACTCTAAAATAAAAAATAAAATTGACTTTCCCATTGTGACAACATCCTTCCTATCTCATACAATACCTAAAAGTAAACAATTATTATTAGTGAAAAAACCAGTATTTATAGGTACCTATAGATACTACGATAAACATAAAAACCCTTCAGGTCCTGGGGACAGACATCCGGCGCACACGTACCCAGAATACAAAAGCAGTTATCGCGATATAGATTGTTTATCAGTTGGCATATTTTGTATGCTTTTTTGTAATTCTAACACGTCTGTGGTGGCAGCGTGTTTCTGCTTTGTACAACGCCCGTTATTTGAATATGTATGAGGCACGGTCGCGTAGTTCGTGCCACCCGCCTGTATGAAAATGTGATGTCCCGATAAATTGTCAAAAGGGTTGATCGCCAATGGAAAATGGCCGCCGAAAATATGTCCACAGAATAAAATGAAATGCCTCGAGGGCCACACTCACTGCCAGCCAAGATTGTTTATTTATGAGTTGATACGTATCGCGCTCGCGGCGTATCTGCGACTGGCTAAATATCTAGAGAGCAACTTACATACATTCTGTGCGTTATGAGAATCGGAACGGTTTGTTCAAAAGCTTCCTATCTAGTTTGTGGATAGTCAGTATCAATTTTCACACTTAAATCACTGCATACTGTAAAGCAAAGTCTCTTCCCGCTGTCTGTCTGTCCCCATATAGGTTTGATGCGTTTTTTTTTAATAAATAGAGTGATTCAAGAGGATAATTTATCATGTATAATTATTATTCACCTATGCGAAGCCGGAGCGGATCGATAGTTGAAAATATGAAGAAAAACTTAAACTTTTTCCAAAACTTACTTTAAATGTAAAAAATGCACCGTGAAAATGCTCATCAATTTAAATGGACACATATTCTATACTTACCGCTTTACCACAAAAGAATTAAACATGCTTTAAACACTGTTTAACTGTGTAATTTGTACTGCTAAACATTGTCTAAATCGTGCGTAAAACTTTTGTGGTAAGACGGTAAGTGTTTATTTTAGTTTCATTTTGATTGAAATCAAAATATGGAAATCGCAATAAATAAATAAGTAATATCTGCGATGCAAAAAAACTAGAGTTACTTAGGCTATAGGTACTCATCCAAGTCTCTTACCCACTTCGTAAACTTTATAACGCGTATCGTGAACTACTTGCGTATCTACATTTACCTTTATCTACGGGCTCACCGATTTTGACTCGTTTTACCAGACTGTGCTTTTGATGTTTAAACAAAATAACAATTTCGCTACATTTACCCTCGTTCTGGTCCATCCATGAGAACGTTTTATCAAACAAATGATACTGAAATTAGATGCCTATTTACTCCGTGGACTTTGAAATTGGGAACATTACTGTAAATAAGCTTGGAGATTTACCAGCGCAGAAACGTCGGAAGACAGACAATTCCAAACTTTAAGCTTTCGCTAAGAAGTCGTCAAACAACGATCATTAAAACTAATATTATTCTGGGGAAAGAGTTCTCTCGAAGTGGACTCAACTTTGACATTCAAGTCGGACTATAAATTCTAAGAGCTGGGTTTCCAAAGCTATTAAGATTGGTTACAATATATTTGTGATAGTTTAGGGTGAGTTATATGTGTGATTGAATTATTTCTTTACCAAAACCGAATGAAAAACATTCAACAGAGCTTTCATAAATGTAAAACAATACCCAAACCAAACAAATTTACTTAGGGTTTTAAAACAAACCTTTTTTGGGTCCAGCGCGTATACTTGACCGATTTCCCAAATATTTCCCAAAAGTTTCCTAATAAGTCTCCAGAATTGGATAAGACTGAGCACTTTAAAGCAAAGATGGGTCACAAAGTTAAAAGTCATGTAACTTAAAAGGGGTTTCTGGGGTCGAAAAGCTTTGAGAGGGTGAAAGAGGATTGCCTTCGTACACCTGTCGCCGCTGTGATATACCACCGCGCTATATAATATATTATTTTGAACATTGGGATCAGTGTGTTGGTAAGCAGTAAGATAACTCAAGGTAAATTTGTAGCGTAACTGTTTACCGTCATCGTTATCACATGGAAACATATTATTTTGTTAGTTCAAGCTGTTTTAGTTTTATTTCAGATTTTGTAACCATAAGGTTAATTTAACATGAAAACGCATAAATAAAATTGAATAATTATACCTTGTTGTATTCTGAAGGAATATATACTTGTATAGTAGACTATAGAAGAGAGTAGAGTATAGAATTCCTTAGCAAAGTGCTATACATATTATTGCAAACATATTTTATTTTGAGACCAACAAAGAAATATCAAAAAGAATCCATATATTTTTACGAAGTTCATTGAATATTTTGAAACAGATTTTTTTGTGTTTTAACCATGAATTATGTCAAAAGACTCATTCAGGGAAGGTAAATTATATTTGTAAGTTTAGATGTTTTACTGTCTAGTTCTTCATTTTGCTCGGTACCCCGTGGAGTTAAAAAATATGACCTTCCGTTACCTCAAACTAGAAAAATGTTGTACTATGCCTTCTTTATTTTTAAGTATAGGTACAGTGCACATCTCATTTAAGGTATGTAATTTTTTGCAAAATAAACAGTATTAACCGTTTAATTCATTATAATGTATTAAGCGACCTTTACGTTTTAATCCGACCCGATACCTACTAATTGATAACTTAGTTCAACTGATAAGTTAAATTAAGTTATACCAATAGGAGTATTGATTTACTAAAGACTCGATCACTAATCAATCTAATACATCGAATTAGTTGTGGTATTGACGTGCCAACTATAGATACCTACATGGAATTATTATAATTGGGCTAAAGTACCTACATCTTTTTTCATTCTCAGAATGAGTAAATTATGTATTTCGCTAACTATCATGTGGCGACAGAGAATCAAATCTATCAACTTAATATCTACCACATAGTTACAAATACAAAAAATGAAAGTAAACATTAAACACAAACCCCACGGAATTCTAAACATCCTCCTTTTTAAAGTTGATGAAAAATGCATACACAAGATACATCACCTGTTAAAAACGCTAAATGATAAAACAGGTGATTTAACCAAACAAGAATCCATGTTTTGATCTGTATTAAATAAATAATAATCATTAATGTTGATTTATTTCCACAATATGTATTAATATAACCATGTACTTACCAAGCTAACTTTATTTACGACGTTTTCTTGACGCGGCATGTTGAAAAACCCCGTTATTCCGGTTTACTGTTAACATACTCGTACATATATTTATTTACAAATATTACAAAGACTTTTTAAATACGACAAAATGTATCGGAAAGCTAATCTTACTAGCGTTATCATGGTTCGTCCTATTATTAATAAGTCTTCATGACATAGGTACAGTTTTCTTTAAGAAGTTATGCGTATGTTACCAACAACCTGGTAGATATAGTAAAATGATACAAAACCTAAAATGCGCGCGTCTGACTCATACTTCGCCGCTTTTGTACTGTTTATTGTGAATTACTTAGTACATGTCCAAATAGAATAGAGCACACAATCGAACACAGTCACGTATGAATATCTGCCTCCCCAAAGGAAATAGCTTCTAAATGAAATTCCTCATAATTACGCCCATGGAAGCGGCTATTTGCTATTTATCCTGAATTTTCGTCACGTCGATCGTATAACTATGTCCATCCATCCATCCATCAGCCGTAAGACGTCCACTGCTGGACATAGGCCTCCCCAATGGATTTCCAATAAGGCCGGTTGGAAGCGGCCTGCATCCAGCGCGTTCCTGCGATCTTTATTATATCGTCAGTCCACCTAGTCGGTGGACGTCCTACGCTGCGCTTCCTGGTCCGTGGTCTCCATTCGAGAACTTTAATGCCCCATCGGCCATCCGTTCTCCGAACTATGTGCCCTGCCCATTGCCACTTTAATTTGCTAATCCGCTGGGCTATGTCGGTAACTTTGGTTCGTCTGCGGATCTCCTCATTTCTGATTCGATCTCGCAGAGAGACGCCGAGCATAGCCCTCTCCATAGCACGTTGGGCTATCCTGAGCTTATTCATAAGGCCCACAGTAAAAGACCACGTTTCAGTTCCATATGTCATCACTGGCAACACACAACTATCGAAAACTTTCGTCTTGAGGCACTGAGCTATATCAGATGAAAAGACGTCACGCAGTTTTCCGAAGGCTGCCCAACCGAGTTGGATTCGGCGATTGACCTCTTTCTTGAAGTTGGACTTACCTCTGGACTACTTGTCCTAGGTAGACGTACGAGTCAACAACTTCAAGAACCGAGCTCTCAACAGATATTGGGGTGGGTACGACATGGGCATTACACATGACTTTTGTTTTATCCATGTTCATTTTGAGACCCACCTGTTGAGAAACTCGATTGAGGCCTTCGAGCATCGTGCTGAGCTCTTCCATCGATTTCGCCATGACCACGATATCGTCGGCAAACCGAAGGTGAGTGATGTATTCGCCATTGATGTTGATGCCAAATCCTTTCCATTCCAGGAGCTTAAAGGCGTTCTCCAAAGTGGCAGTAAACAGTTTCGGAGATATCACATCTCCCTGTCTGACGCCTCTCTTCAAAGGGATCGCCTTCGAGCTCTCTTCCTGTACTCGGACCGTCATAGTGGCGTTATTATACAAACACTTCATCACTTCGATATACCGATAGTCAATACGGCATCGCTGAAGAGACTCAAGCACAGCCCATGTCTCGACCGAATCAAAGGCTTTCTCATAGTCCACAAACGCTAAGCAAAGTGGCAAGTTATACTCTTCAGTCTTCTGTATAACTTGCCGCAGCGTATGGATGTGGTCCATGGTGCTAAAGCCTTTTCGGAAGCCGGCTTGTTCGGAAGGCTGGAAGTCATCAAGCCTGCGCTCGAGACGATTCGTAATGACCCTTGAAAACAGCTTATAAACATGGCTCAGAAGCGAGATGGGTCTGTAATTCTTCAATAAGGTGTTGTCACCTTTTTTAAAGAATAGCACCACCACGCTTCTGTTCCATGCTTCCGGCGTTATGCCCTCGAGGACGACGGTGTTGAAAAGCTTCTGAAGGACTTTAAGTACCGGTTTACCACCCGCTTTCAGAAGCTCTGAAGTGATTCCGTCATCACCCGTTGCCTTGTTGTTCTTAAGCTGATTCAAGGCCATTCTAATCTCGTACAGGCTGATGTCCGGGATGTCTTCGGTGAAGTGTCGAGTCAGCTTGGCTCTCGGGTCTTTAGCCGTGCTGTCAACAGGCTTAGCTACCGAAGCGTATAACTGTCCATAGAACCCTTCGATCTCCTCCAATACCTCTGCCTTGGTCGACGTCATACTGCCGTCCTCTCTCTTTAGCTTTGTCAGCTGGCTTTGCCCAATAAACAAACTCCTTGCAAACACTTTAGAGCCTTTGTTTCGCTCGATAGTCTCTTTAATTTGTTTAGTTTTAAAGAGACGTATATCACGCCGCAAGGATTTAGAAATTTGTCTATTAAGCTGCCTATATGACGCAGCGTCCCTAGTAGCTATGTACTACGCATACTACGCCATATAACTATGTACTATTAGCTATACAATAATAGCTAACTTATGCTGATAATTTTCTGCTTCTTTTCTAAATTATGTTTGTTAGTTTTGTATAAATATCAGAAAGTTAACGTAATAGTATAGGAGTACGTACACAATGCAATTGATTAAATAGTGTAAATGTTTATTTGTTATTTTTTTAATGATATTATTACTATTGATTTAAAATCTAGTGATAGCTAATCGCAACACGAAGCTCTCAAAATTATAAAAGTAAGCTACATTTTAAACATTTTTTGACGTATGAAATTATTTATACTTGTACGATATCTCTTAGAATGTTCACGAAATGTATTAATTACCCTTTTTTCAATATCTTGATAACTCAAAATCATGAACAAACAGATTTTTTTTTAATTTTATCTTTGTTGTCCAATTTCTTTTGTATTGTAGCATCAAATTTTAACACATATCTAATTTATGTATAATTCGGAACGCTATTTTTTCATTTCACAGTTGTCAACACTGTAAACGCTTCTAATTGGTCAGGACGAAACGTCAACCTGTCTAGTGATTGACAGTTTCCCAATCAATACTCGTTTGATACAAACTATCGATTTTTTCATTCGATCATTTTTTTTATTAATTCATATCGGCGTCTCCTGTTGATAAACAAACGCTTATTTAAAGCCACTCAACAAAGTGAAACCTTTGGATAAGCCTTAGTATTATTAATCTCACCTTTTTAGCATTTATCCGTTTTCCTTGGGAGTAATTCCCTCTCCTCGTATTATTTTTAGTCGATTCTAATTCGATTGTTTGTTGAGTTAGTTGCTAGTCTTTTTTCAACGTTGTCCCCACTGTCTGCGTGAGAGGGATTCATAAAACCAAAAGGACGATGGCGGACCCCTGCTTCCTGCATGGTTTTTTGCTCCGAAAACGCGGTGGAAGGCTGAGCTTTGACCCAGGAATCCGGCGGAAGACCCCAGGACCCACGCACCTCTAACTCACCGGGCGTGGAGCGGCCTCGAGCCGCCCTATTATGTATATTTTTCCCCCTAACAAGGTATGTGGACGCGTCACCATTCGTACTTTTTTTTTGTCAAATAATCACGAAATACATACTAAATCGTATTACTATTATCTTCCATTGAGCGCGTGCGCAGCTACTTTTTCTATCGATTTCACTAAATTATTACCCTGAAATGTTCACTTCAACATGTGATTTCAATGCGTTTTTGGGCCAACCACATGGATTGGAAATACCATCCTTTCGTTATTTAACTATTGAATATAGGATAAAAACCTTCCCCTCGACCCTGCGGTCGTGGCGAGGTGTAATTTTCCCCGATTTTAATGTAAAATCGCTGGAATTCTTGACTTTTGGTAGAAAACCTACTTAGTGTAAAATAACCTTCTGGAATGTTCCTAGATGTTCACATTTGTGCTAAACACTTTCCTCTCGACCCTGCGGTCGTGGCGAGGTGCAATTTTCCCCGATTTTAATGTAAAATCGCTGAGATTCTTGACTTTTTGTAAAAAACACACTCCGTGTAATACCCCCTTCTAAAATGCTACTTGACTGTTAAACCTTTATTAAATAGTTTGTCCACAAGCCCCCGCACGTGGTGAGGCCCAATTATACCCCATTTTCTCATTTATGACCTGAGAAAATGTAATTTTAATTTTGTTTACTTTTCTTCCTACACGGTGTTAACATGGATTCATTCCATCCATTTCAGGGTGTATAGGTGAGGCCGGCATGTTTGGGCATACCCCCAACCAGGCTTACCTGGATTAGCCGCCTGGGCGTCGTTGGTGCACCCAGTCAACGGTGCGACCACTGACCTTCACGTGAGCCCTGCCAGAGTATTGGCAGTCTACCTCCAGTTCCTATTTGTTAACCGGCGGCGCGTACAGAGGTATTTCATTCCCCTTTATTACCGTCGGTCATCTACTTCCTATTGGTGACACCATCGGATGGATCCACCCATTTGCTGATTATAGTTTAAGTGAAGGGACAGAACTCGACCAAGCGACCCACCGTTATCATTATTTTATTTACCACTATTTTTCATATTCAAGTCAGACGGCTTCCCCGTCTACATTCTACCTTACCTAGTATACTAATTTAATCCATTAAGTACCCATTGTAAAATAACCAAGCAACTCACCGTTGTTTACCTATTAGAGTTAGACGGCTTCCCCGTCTACATTTTGTGTTACCCATGGTACCTATTCAACGCTACTATTATACTCCCATTATACTACTCCTATTTACTCCTAAATACTACTAAATACTACTATCATTGTAAAAGTACCATGGTGATCTCACTGTTCCTGTGAATATTAATCCTTTAAAAAACTTACAATAAAAACAAACATGCCGGTGATAAACGCTGTGCTTTTATTTAACTACCTTAGTCTATAAGTGTAGGTATATTTAGCCTCACCCTTTCATAGGGAAGAAACCCTGCAACAGTATGTCTAGAAATAACTGAAAATAAATCACTAAAATGTCGTCATATTACTTTTTTGTAGCTTATCTACTCTCGTACTTTCGGTTAATGATTATTATAAACTGCAAAGACCACTTTAATATTACCTGCATAAGAAAAAAAAAATACTCAATAGGAACTGATTGTTACGGGATGTTACGGATATCGTGAAAGCGCGAAGTGTTGTAGTACCTAATTCTATGGCTGTATTTATAAAGATTGGCAAGATGCCTCTCATACGTATAAGAAAACAATAAGACAAATCAATAGATCTTATTCTGCGTCACCGCGAATCCAATAAAGCATTATCAGCAAATGTATTTCGCTGGGAATGGTTCTGATCGTAAAATCCTGCAAGTCTCAAGGAACGAAACCGCTGATTGTATTACGAAACTTTTTGTTTATGTGGCGTGCAATTACGGCCAAATGTGAGTTGCGATTAGTTAAAAAGAACTGTTTTATGGCGGTGCGGTGAGGAAAGAGTTTATTTTACCTTTTTTTATGGCTTAGAGATGTGATGTTCGGAGCTAAAGACTCAAATTTCTTGGCGCCTGTGAAACACGACGCGAGTGATTTCGTAGTAGTAGCATTCATATTATTATGTTAGCGGCACAAGAGAGGGGTGCCGCTTGTAGCTAAATTCTCAAAGAGAACAAACTAAGAAATTTTATTCGGCCTATACGATGACACATACAGACATTCACACAGTTTTAAAGTAAGTATCACTACATAGTTTGTATAATACGAAGTCGCTTCCCGCTGTCTGTCTGTCCCTATATATGCTTATATCTTTAAAACTACGTAACGTATTTTGTTGCAATTTTTAGTAAATAGAGTGATTCAAGAAGAAGGTTTATATACACGAAACACATGTGCGAAGCCGGCCGGGTTGCTAGTTTTTTTGTAATTAAAGGCACTTACCCTAAAAAGACACTGATATTATAGTACTATAGATAATACCAATCAAAAATAGACCTACCTAGGGTTTGGTTAGTTTTCCCCACAACGTAATTAAAGGCACTTACCCTAAAAAGACACTGATATTATTACTGATTTTTTTTAATAAATAGAGTGATTCAAGAAGAAGGTTTATATATATTATATGATTCACATGTACAAAGCCGGCCGGGTTGCTAGTTTTTTTGTAATTAAAGGCACTTACCCTAAAAAGACACTGATATTATAGTACTGTAGATAATACCAATCAAAAATAGACCTACCTAGGGTTTGGTTAGTTTTCCCTCCATACTTATAAAGAAAAGTAAAGTTTATTTCACAAACGTGTAGAAATTCTAACACGTCTAATCTATAACGCCCCCATTTTCATTAGGGTTTCAATAGTGAGCTAGACTTGAATGAACCTTAAATTTTACAGCGCTAAGAATGTTTTTGGAATTCGTTCCCAAGCGATACTGATCTTGAGTCCGATACTATAACAAATACCAATTCCATGGATCGTCGGACGGCGATTGGTAATAAGACATGTTGCGGAGAGAAAAGGCCGTGATTGATGATAGAGCCTATAGTGATGATACTTTCAGTGGGCAGTCTTTTCTTATTTTCTACGACTTTTTTACTATTTTGGTAGAAATACCATTCTACTATGGAAAGTAACGTAGTCTTTGCATTGTTCTAACCAACTTCAAAAAGAGGTTTGCAATGAATCATCGATTATATCTTTTCATCGTACATCGATTTGTGTGGTTATTTGAATTCTGTACTATTCATAGTTGGTTGTGCCGTTGTGTCATTTTTGGCAAAAAATAATTATTTTATTTTATAGAAACTAGCGATATTTTTGAACATTTTAAATTAAAATATAGCACAGGTATTTTACTCAAATGCTTTGCAAGACGAGCCCGAGTGCTGATAATATAATGTATCGTTAAAAATATTTCCAAATGCGGAGAAAAATAAAAATGTAATAGAATATCCACTATAATCTTTCCACTAAATTTGATTAATAAAGCGATAGTAATACCTATGTTTTGTTATAATTTAAAATGTTTATTACACTTAAGAGACCGAGACGAGTAGATCTGGGGGCAGTGCCCCCGCTAAGACGAGCGAAACGAAGAGCAAGGGCACTACCTACATTTTGTTGTAATGGTTCATCGTTTTTAGGGTTCCGTACCCAAAGGGTAAAATCGGGACCCTATTACTAAGACTCCGATGTCCGTCTGTCCGTCTGTCTGTCACCAGGCTGTATCTCATGAACCAAGATAGCTAAAACGTTGAAATTTTCACAGATGATGTATTTCTGTTGCCGCCATAACAACAAATACTAAAACCATAAAAAAATATTAAAATATTAAACATTATCCCATACAAAAAAATGTGTTTTTTTTGCTTGATATTAATAACAGCAACAGGAAGATGCTTGAAATATTCACAGAATATTTAGTTGTAAATTCCCTTAAAAAATAAATAATTAAATTAATATGAAATATATTAAAGGGGGCTTCTATACGGTACGAAACCCTTCGTGCGCGAGTCAGGCTCGCAATTGCCGATTTTTTTGAATCCTCATAACTTGGGTTTGGAGCACATATTTATTATTATTTATTTATTAGTTTTATATTCACTTCAATAATAAATAATAAAAATAAAATAAATATTTAAGTGGGGCTCGCATACAGTACGGAACCCTCCGTGCGCGAGTCCGACTCGTACTTGGCTGATTATTAGTTCTCATTGGAGGTTATAGAATGTTCTGCACAGAAGCAACAACACAAGTCCTGCTTTTTTTGGCCTGTACTAGAGATGTACAGACTGCTTCATCTTGGTTATAGTTGTTTAGCGAAGTGCAGGTACCTATGGTTCACATTTGCAAAAAATAAAGATTTGAAATTATTAGTTCCAAGAAGAACAATAGGTAGTCATTTTTATTCAACAATACAATCATACAGGCTGTCCAAATCGGATTGTTCAAAATTGATGTTCTGAACAAAATAAACGTCATCTATAGTCTATAAATTGGAATAGAGAGAGCCGGCGCAAAATAAAATTAAAACTGTGGCTGGTATGCACTGAATCATTGGGTAGGCGTACTGTATACTCTGAAACAGTATACAAAATGAAATTGTGTACTAAATATCCAGCAAAACTATCTAAATTTGTTTTAAATAAGAATAGCTATACGCGTCTTATTTTGTTTTCATGTGCATAGCTTGTATAAACCTACTAATATTATAAACACGAAAGTTTGTAAGTATGCATGGATGTTTGTTATTCTTTCACGCAAAAACTACTGAACGGATTGAGATAAAACTTTGCAATAATAATGTTTATACATTAGAATAAAATAAAATAATATATATAATAACACATAATTATAACAAATATTCATAAAGATATTGCGTAAAACGAAGTTTGCCGGGTGATCTAGTTTATTCATATTTATTAGCTTACACAGTATAATACTACAGAACGGTGTCTTTTTATTGAATTTGTATGTACAGAGTCATGTTTAATTTACCCAAATCTTCTTTATCACCAACTTGCTGATACACATCTTAATAAACTAAGGAACTTTAAAAGGATTTTTATATTTTAATCTGGCTTTTAATTTTTATCCATTTGTCTACGCTGAAGCTTTTGAAGTCATAGCTTTTTTTAACGCGAATAAGTCCGCGCTTGACCACCGTCTCGCCTGATTGTAAGCGACGTTGTGGTTGAAGATGAAGCTGGTGATGATGGCGTGTGATTTGAAAACTACCATCGCCAAATTAATGTTTTTACATGTTCTTTTGAAAACCAAATGGTACTTTTACTACTACTACTTTGTACTTATAGTGTTTACTCAAAAAAAATATTTTAATTTACCACGGTTTTTATTGAAAATGGTTTCTTTAAAATGTATCTAAGTAGGTACATGCTCCATCACATAGTAACCTGAAAGAGATCGCTTTACTAAAAAAATCCACTAGTTAATATTTTGCCAGTTGCATCATACTTTATAAGTCCCATTAATAATGATAATGATTTTGATAATGATTTTTATTTCGTGATTAATACATTGCTTCTTAAGCTAAATCTAAATAAAATAAATAAGTACATTTTATGTTTAAAATTAAATTAAATTCATATTAATAGATTGCATGCATTAACATAAAACAGTTCACATAATATAATTATAATTATAATAAATAATGTTAAGTCGTTTTTTAAAAAAAAAAACCGGCCAAGTGCGAGTCGGACTCGCGCACCGAGGGTTCCGTACAAACCTGCAAGGTTTACAAAGTTCGTTCATTACGACAAAAAAAGTAATAAGTTTATATTTATTAAAAAATATATATTTTGTAATGTAACTAAAAATTTAAGGTTTTCGGAATTTTCCCTTTATGTGTGCTATAAAACGTTGCTTCATGCCAAATTTCAAGATTCTAGGTCGACTGGAAGTACCCTTTAGGTTTTGATTCCCTTGCGAGTACTTGCGAGTTTCAAAATTTGCGGCATAAACGGCTGTATCTTTTGATTGCGTTGGCTTAGAAGTTTGATTTTTTCACAGCTTCAAGGGACAGTAGACCTGAGTAATTGATATAAATTTCAGCTTCATACCTCGTACCACGCGTTCCTCAGAAAAAGGGTCTTGACAGACGGACGGACGGACAGACGGACAACAAAGTGATCCTATAAGGGTTCCGTTTTTTCCTTTTGAGGTACGGAACCCTAAAAAACCAGACATTTCACAATTACATAACATTATTAATTAGAATAATGTCATCTTAAAACTAGTTTATACAAAATTTGTCAAATAGCCCGCCCCTGATTGTCCCCGGCACAAAGGTCCCCATCACACTAGCTGCATTACCGCGCTGAATGGCAATGGCCAACCTCTGCACCAAAAAACAACCAGGGCGGTGGTCACCTTTTCATTCACTGATCCGTTGCCCAATCTCCCGAAGCAGCTTCTTGCCCTCGGTCCCCCAAGAACCCAAATCTCAACGGTGACGGGTACAAAGTAATATACATATAGTAAAGAAAAAAAAGTACAAAGTAGTATATTTAAAAAATTAACACTAATGTTAATGTTATTACATCGATGATACATCGATCCGTGTGAACTATTCGTATAATGTACACGGTTGAAGTAGGTAATGCAATTTTTGTCGAAAAACATTTATTGTACAAAGTTTATGTACTGTTTGCTGTAAACTAGAGCTGTGTGGGCTGTGGGCTATCCCCAAAGGATTTGGCAACCGATACACGACTGTGCACTTAGGGTAGCGCCTGACTCCGACCGACCCTGTCCATTATTACAACAACGATTTAAATCTACTTACCAAACAGTCTATTATCTATAAAACTTTTTAAACTGGGAGTAAAAATGTTTATTTTATTGCTTTCGATTTGTTTATTCGTAAGGTAGGTCCGGAAAGTCTCTGATATGGCTAAACAGTTCAAACAAGACCCATAATTGGACGGGACGTGTATTTCAAGCCACGGCGATCTGTTGATAATGCTACCTGAGGTCACTTTTCAGAAGATTTACTGTGACCGTGCCGAAAGTTAGCTTCTTAGGTGGTTAGGTGATCGCGAATAAACACCGAGTCAAACTACGCTATGATTTATCGAATATAATTTATACAGTTAATTTCAAAAAGAGATTTCTAATGATGCCACAGAGACAAATATCTACACTCATAAAAATAAAATTCTCATGTAAAAAACTCTTACCTACATAAGTGGTAAGTACCTACTTACAGAAAATTAAATTACCCGAAATCCAGCATAAATTAAACAAATAAAATAAGCCAGACACATCATCCTCGCCTAAAAGGAATGGAGCTAAGATTTTAGTTATGAATTCATGAATCAAATATTGTATTTCCAAACCCCTTCAAATATTTCCTAACGGATATTCGTTCCGCTATTTTATTTGCTTATAATAGGAAGAAATAAAATAAATAAGTAACAAATAATGATACAAATATGACAAATAATCAGTTACAATGGAAGGAATTGAACATTTTTCCAATTTATTCATGAAAAAAACTTCCTAAGATATCATTTTCTTTAAGATTCTATTTCGGAAAACGGCTTCCGTCCCAACCTAAGCATTGCGTTCATTACACGCTTTTCTCCTATTCTCAGTAATACCGCGTAATACCGTAATGCTATAGAGTGGACTAAAAACATTATTCACACCCTCTTGTACTTTGTCACAATACACCAGATTCTAAAACAATCGACTTCATCCACCGACTCTGAAACTTTTTCACAAAGGTAAGGTACTAAAATGTCTACCAGATTTGCAGCTGGGTTTTCCGAATTAGGTATTCTCCCCACGTGCGTTTCGTATTACACCAATACATAGTGACAATACAAAAACAAAACGTTTGAATATACCATGGACAAAATTGAAATCATGGTTGTTAGTACAAATTGCTCTTTATAACAATCACTTAGTATGTAAATTGTCGATATTGCCGATGGTTATACCTAAATTGAGTAGCTATTAGCCGTTAACTAATGCTTAGTTAGCGGCTAATATGCTAGCTATAATTATATGGATGTACTAGGAATAGGTTGGTCGTTGTTAGATGTTTATCTAGTGTTTATGTATTACTAGACGACCCGCCCCGGCTTCGCACAGGTGTATTATACATATAAACCTTCCTCTTGAATCACTCTATCCATTAAAAAAAACCGCATCAAAATCCGTTGCGTAGTTTTAAAGATTTAAGCATACAGACAAACAAACAGACAAAAATAGCGACTTTATTTTATACTATGTAAGGATTTACATTGTTACAAATTACAGTTATTCAAGTAATTACTAAGGAATTGGTAAATCTAACATTCTAAAGAAGTTAAGAAGAAGTAATGAAATCAGTACCTACGTTTTCCTTGTGTTTTGATATTAGGTTATATTAGTTCTCCTCAGTTCTCCGCAATTTGTGGACCGATTTACGATTCATTTATGCATGGTGTTGAAAAATGTTGCAATTTTCTTAACATTTTTAACCGACTTCCAAAAAGGAGGAGGTTCTATGTTCGTATGTATTTTTTCTGTGTATGTTCATCGATAGTTTCGCCAATTGTGAACCGAATCAAAAATTTCTTTTTAGCTCGAAAGGTCCCATTTAAATTTTACAGAAATTGGCTGAGCCGTTATTGAAAAATTCAATAATAATATAAGCAATTCGAGCAAATATCCGAATTTGGTACACGATGAACATCGATAATTTCGCCAATTGTGAACCGAATCTAAAAGTTTTATTTTAGTTCAAAAGAGTCTACTCCCAAGGTGGTCCCATTTAAATTTTACAGAAATGAGCTGAGCCGTTTTTGATAAGTCAACAATAATGTAAACAATCTTACTGATATTTTCCAAGTAAATTAATTTTATAAAATATAATTTTGTTATACGTACTTGACGATGCTATTGCAGATATCTATTTTTATATTCTAATTCTGACATGATTTTTTAAATAATTATTAGTAATTTCTGGCATATTGCATACTGTTGCAGATAACGTAACTGTTATTAGTATGTTATATAACGATAACATAACGTATTTTAAATGCTACTTGTTTCTTAGCGGTACCTGTTGACATTCAAATTGTCACTTCAAATGACACTGACATTTATTTTTTTCTTGTATAGTATTTATTTGGTAATTTATTTTGTTCTATTTTTAATTTGTTGCATTTTGATAATTTTTAGGTTGTTTTGAAATAAAATTTAATTTTTAAGAAATAATTTTATAAACATAATATAATTAAAAGCATTGTTATCGGACGTTTTCAAGAACATGTAATGTGTCTACGAAATAAAGAGAATTTGACTTTGACTTTTGACTACCGAAATATTCGAATTTTGTACACGATGGAAGGCGGTTTTGCCATTTTTTGCGAACAATAATTATTTATGCGTCAAAATAATTGTTTTACTTTTGGTTCAGTTGTTTTGAGACAATTACTTTTGATGAATTGATTCTGCCTGAAAATTACCAATTGTGAAATGCCACAACACACAGAATTAAGTGCTTATCTTTAGTTCTCAATATACTAAAACAATTCAATCAATTCGGTTCGGTTCCGAATCTCTTCATTTCTGATTTATCACGTAGAGAAACTCAGGACATAGCCCCTCTCCATAGCACGTTGGGAAACTTTGAGCTTACTTATGACGCCCACAGCAAGGACATCCAACATTCATAAATAAAATCGAATAATGAAACGCCACAACACATTTAGCGCTTATTTTTGAATCTCAATTTACTAAGGCCATCAATTCAATCAATTTGGTTTGGTTCCGAATTTCGTCATTCCAGATTGATCACGTAGATAAACATAGCCTTGTCCATAGCACGTTGGGCAACTACAGCAAGGCAGATTCGACATACATGGCAACAAGAATTACTTAGTTATATCTCTTTTTATAACTATATAAGTCAAATAACTTTTAATTCGCTCCCTTTGACCAAAGTAACTCGAAGTCAGCCGTTTGATCGCCCTTGATTAACAAAGTCACTTGCAAAGTATCCGAATTTACATTTCGATTCAACATGAAGTTTTAACGAACATCCATCGTCGGGCCGGAATGAAATACAATTTGGTGGGTCCAATTAGAGTTACATAGAATTGGGAGCACATTTCTCGTCTCGTTTCTATACTTTCATTGGGGATGAACAATTTTGTGCAAATTAGCAATGACAGGCGATGGATAGGGACCGCGTTGGCGACTCACAGACATACCGGTTGAATCGAGGGCAATCACTGATCTTGGATGAAACAGAATCAGAGATGGAACGTGTTACCCCGATCGTACTTGGACATAGCCTTCCACGAAACTCTGTTCTTAAAATCACAACTACGCGTAAGGCCAACAAGTACACAATACCTATTACGCACCGAGCACAAATAATAGGAACTTATATATAAATTATGAACTTTTATACACAAATTACTAGCTTTTGTCTGCCGCTATGCCCATGTGATATTTTGTGCTAGCCAATAGCAAAATTTTATTTTTCCTAGATAGCTAGTAGGCTATTTGTCATTCTCCGACTTTTGACCTATACTAATAGGTCAAAAGTCGGACAATGACCCGATTGACAAATATATTTTTATACTAGCAGCGCCCCGCGGTTTTACCCGCGTTGTGCCCGTTCCCATGAGAATTTCGGGAATTTTTATACATATAAACCTTCCTCTTGAATCACTTTATCCATTAAAAAAAACCGCATCAAAATCCGTTGCGTAGTTTTAAAGATTTAAGCATACAGACAAACAAACAAATAAACGAAAATAGCTACTTTATTTTATACTATGTAAGGATGTACCACTATGGTTATTATAATATTTGGCATATTAATAATAATTATAGTCATACCAAAAATTAAGACTAAGTATTCGTTTGTCTGTTGTTGCGTAAAAGAGTAACAAAACCAAAACACACACTTTCGAATGCATAATAATTATTAGAAAGATCATGATAAATATGACGACGACGAAATATACGAAATTATGTTAATTTTCCGATCAACGATATGCTGTACGAGCACTAAAAATAATCGCAAAAGTAAACATAAAATGAAGTCGCGAAATCATTTACTGTTTTGTTCAAAATCACCCTTCGTGGGTAGGCCTACGTCGTGCAGTGGACTATTAAAAAGGCTGATACAGCATAGAACAAAATGTTCATCGACCTCGACAAAATAAAATGAACAGTTGTTTTAAAAATACACACGTACATAATTATATACACGTAAGTCTAATTAAGAATGCATTATGATTTTAAAAACAGGTATTGCTTTGCAAAGTGCAATGGCTTAAGCTAAGTAGGTATATAAAACTATTAACACATTTATTTAAGAAATACACAGGACTTTTGAATAAAGAAAGAATAAGTTGCCTTGTCAGATTGATCTTAATTATTCTAAATTTTTTGACCGACGAACCAAACCGGAGGAGGTACTCAATTCGACGCATATATATGTATATTTTTTTATGTGTACGCATAAGTTTTTTCGTAGTAGTCCGATTTCAATAATAGTTTTTTATTGGAAAGAATATACTTCGAAATTGGTTCCATTAAAATTTTACTGAAATCGGCTTAGCCATTTTTGATAAATCAACAATAATGTGAAAAATGTAACATCGATCCGTGCTAAATATTCGCGGATTCTGTTCACGGGTGAAGTTGGACATGCTGTTTTTTTTCGAAAAATAATTATTGATATATGTACGTCAATATACGCTTCTCATTTGCAATATGAAATTGCAAAAAATATTTAACGTTCCACACAAAAAATACAAAATCAGTATTTACCTGCAATTTGCATATATTATGTACCTACCTATAATGAACTGTTGTTTTTTAGGGTTCCTTACCCAAGGGGTAAAAACCCTATTACTAAGACTCCGCTTTCCGTCTGTCTGTCTGTCTGTCTGTCGCCAGGCTGTATCTCTCGTGATAGCTAGAATATTGAAATTTCTACAGATGATTCATTTCTGTTGCCGCTATAACAACAAATATAAAAAAATAAAGAAGTAATTTAAGGCAGGCAACAATACAATACGCAGGAAATATTAGTATATGTACCTAACTCTTTAAAATGTCCTCTGCATGTTTCGTCAAATTTTCCACCAACTAGTACTCTTATTGCAGGCTTTTGCATCTTTAATACCCTCTCATAATCCGTTGAATTACCCCATAAAATGATACCATACGATAGAATGGAGTGAATATACGCATAGTAGGTACATCTGTTTCAAATTATCTCGTGTAGTAATTGCTTTAAGTTGTTTCATTGCGTATATCCCTTTTGACATTTTTTGACAAGCCATGTCAACGTGCTGCTTCCATTTTAAGCTTGGGTCGATTTCAAATCCCAACAGTCTTACAATATTTGAAGAGTTACAAATCGTTCCATCTTGCAATTTGACTGGCACAGGATTTTGATCAGATGACACTGCATTGAAGAACATAACGTTCGTTTCTCTGTATTAAGTTTTAGTCCATTTATTTTAAACCATTCACTAAGTTTATGCATGGCGTCGTATATTTTACTTGTAGTTCATCAATTGTGTCAGCTGTTAATACAATCGTTGTGTCATCTGCGTATAGCACTATTTCTCCTTCTATGTCGATGTTTGCGATGTCATTTATCAACATGATAAATAGTACGTTCCCTAGAGAAGATCCTTGGGGAATGCCTACGTTGGTTATTTTCGTACTAGATCTATAAGTTTTTTTGACTATTTTAATCTCCACTGTTTGTTCTCTATCTCCGATAAATGATCCTATTAATTGTTGTTTCTCATTTCTGACTCCGTAGAGTTTAATTTTCTTGAGTAGAAGTTCATGATTGACCGAATCAAAAGCTTTAGAGAGGTCTATAAACAATGCCGCTACTTTCTTTTTGCTTTCTAAGCCTTTCATGACTGCTTCAATGACTTTGAGTGTTGCTGATATAGTAGATCTACCATTCCGATACGCATGTTGGCATTCTGATATGATATTATGTTCATTCATATGTTTCATTAGGCTACTTGATATTACAGATTCAATTATTTTGGACAACGTTGGTACGATTGCAATTGGTCTGTAGTTGTCAACTGAAGTTATATCACCTTTATCTTTATACAGTGGTGTCAGCCGTGGTTTTTTTAGTGTCTTCGGATAGACATTTGATTTCAGGGTGTTATTAATCATGTACGTGATATGGTCAGCTAAGTAACACAATGTTTGAAAAAGAAAATTCCCTGATATATCATACACATCTTTTGTTACAGAATTGTGAATTTTTTGCTGTGCTATTTTAATTAACTCTTGCGGTGTTATCACAGGAAACACACCTCAAGAAAGTTCATAGCTTTGTAACAATCAGGTGGATTATTTTTCGAGAGATCGTCGCCTATGGAAATAAAAAAGTCATTAAGATGGTTAGGAATTTCTTCGTTACTTACTTTTTGTTGTTTTAAATGATCTGTTATTTCCCAAGTCCATTCTTTGTGATCTTTGTTTGTTTCCTCTCTTATTATATCCCAAACTTCTTTTTTAGTGTTTTTTGAGTTCATTATTCTGTTTTCTATATATTCCTTCTTCTTTTTCTTCATTAAGACCTCTTTATGTATTATTTTCTTTTCGATAATATTGGTATCAGAAATAAATTCTGGATATTGCCTTTGAATCTAATAAAGATCGTGTATATCATTTTGTAATTTGATTAATTCTTTACATACCCACGGAGATCGATTACGCTTCTTTACTCGACGAGTTTTGATGGGAAAGTATAAGTTTAGGTTCCAAATCATTTTGTTCATAAAGTCATCAAATGTGTCATATTTGAATTCATTGAAAATTGTGTCCCAGTCATAGGATTACATGGCTTGACTAAAATCTATCAACTTACATGTGTCATAGACCCGTTTTTGTACAACAACGTACTTTGAACATACTTTCTTTTGAATGTTTATGGTCGCTAACTGTGCATCATGATCAGCAATTCCGGCAGCAATAGACTCAACTATAATGTCATCACTGAGTATGTTGGTTATCACAAAATCAATGGACGTCTTTGCGTTCTTTTCAAATCTGGTTGAGAAGTTTACAGCATTCCTAAATCCAGCTGGTTCAATAATATGCTTTAGTGCAGTCTTGTTAGATGATTCCACCATGAAATCAACATTCCAATCACCAGCGACAATAATACTTGTGTCAGACAGGCCCGAGAGCAAATAAAATAGTTTATCTAGAACATCTACAAAAACATCAAAATTGCCACGTCCCGTTCTATACAAACCTATAATTACTACTTTATTTGACATTACGTTAAATTCAACAGATGATGTTTCGCAGTGGTATTCAATAGCCAATGAATAAATTTCTTTACATCGTTTAGTTTTATAAGAATCTTTAACAAATGAATCTTTAACAAATCTTTAACCGCCATGAATATAATTTTGTCTAGTGAAATACTTAGCATGATTATAACCTCGCAGTGATATACTATTTACATTATTTTGATTTAACCATGTCTCGCTTAAAACAAAGACATCAGGATCGTGTGATTTAGCAACTACTTCGAGAGATAAGAGCTTATTTTTAATACTTCTACAATTTTGGTTAATAACAGTAAATTCAGTACTTTTTTTGGTGCTAGATTTATGTCCTGTTCTAAAAAATCATTAGAATCATCTTTCACGTCATGACGTTGTAAATTGCTTCGGACGTTTGACGATTCTCCAGTCAAATAAATTAAGTTGTTGAAAGGACTTGATAGAACGTTCTGGGAGCTTCTCAAAATTTTGGCACCCATGTATTTAGTAAATCTACGCGATAAACGGCGATCAAGTTTGCAAAACTTTTCGCCAAAGCTGTTAACGTCGATTACAGTCATTTTACAGGTTTCTGAGGCGAGACAAAATATTTTATAATTAAACATATATCTGTAGTTATTGTTTAAATCTTCAGTGACATTGTCATAATAATATGGTAGTGTAGTGATCTGCAATCTAAAATCATTCGTTTTGCACCAGTCTGTTACATATTTCACATATCCTATTTTGAAGTTCATACTATTTGAATGTATAATACAGACTACATCTTCTTTTTTCATATTGGTGGTCAAAGTTACAATGTTTTTCACTATTTCATAGAATGGGTCATCCGGTTCACAAATTAATAGTACTGTATCATATTCGTCATTGTGTCGTCTTATGTATTCAATGATTGTTTTTCCAAAATGATCACAAAGTATCAACATTTGTTTTTTATTTCGTAATTTCGGTATTTTTAGGGTTCCGTACCTCAAAAGGAAAAAACGGAACCCTTATAGGATCACTTTGTTGTCCGTCTGTCCGTCCGTCCGTCTGTCAAGACCCTTTTTCTCAGGAACGCGTGGAGGTATGAAGCTGAAATTTATATCAATTACTCAAGTCTACTGTCCCTTGAAGCTGTAAAAAAATCAAACTTCTAAGCCAACGCAATCAAAAGATACAGCCGTTTATGCCGCAAATTTTGAAACTCGCAAGTACTCGCAAGGGAATCAAAACCTAAAGAGTACTTCCAGTCGACCTAGAATCTTGAAATTTGGCATGAAGCAACGTTTTATAGCACACATAAAGGAAAAATTCCGAAAACCTTAAATTTTTAGTTACATTACAAAATATATATTTTTTAATAAATATAAACTTATTACTTTTTTTGTCGTAATGAACGAACTTTGTAAACCTTGCAGGTTTGTACGGAACCCTCGGTGCGCGAGTCCGACTCGCACTTGGCCGGTTTTTTTTTCTCTGGTTGTTTACATCTCGTTGTTTTTTCTAAAGGTATACTAGTTAATTTTGCTTTAAGCATTTTACTCTTTTCTGTCATATTTTGATTTATTTTATTTTTATGTCTTAGGAAAGAGGAAAACAGAGAGACTGTTCCATTCCCTACGAATCAGGAATGTTGAGCAAAACCGCTTCGTACGTATCGAAGGAAAAATTGACAGGGATGATAGTGAGGCGAACCGTCTTTCTACTTGTCCTGTAGTAAAAAAGGGATGGTAGGATAATAGTGGACTCTATTGACATAAAGAATACAGTAGCAAACATTATCCGTCCTTTTTCCACCGTACTATTTCCATGCAAAATAAAAGTTTATCTATCCCTCCGTTGCTACTTGAAAGAGTAACAAACAAACCATCACACTTACTTTCGGGTTTATAATATTAGTAACGATGGTTTGGTCTACTCATTAGATCTGATGATGTTTTATTTATATTTATCATCAGATAAGAAATTTAAGTTCAATGTTTTAAGTCGCAGCTGTGAAAATTTGTTTCATGCTTATAATAGTACATTATGATATAAGTGCGGTAAGTTGAAAATTACAGCCGAGGCAATATTGCTAGGGCTGTAAGGCAGCAGATGCTGTAATTTTCAAAGCGCACGCATGTCATACGACGTTTTAAAACATATTTGCTAGGAATTCAATAAAACTGTGACTTGCGCCGCCGGCTGGTAGCAGCACGCGAACCACTACAGGAACATCTCACTTCCAGTGCTGGCCATAAAGTCGTGCATCAGTCGAAGCATCGTGCGTTTTACATTACATTACCGCACGAGTGCCGTAATGTCTCTCACTCTCTTGAGTGAAAGTAGGAGAAACGAGACCACAGAGTTCTGCAGTCGGTTGCGGCGTGCGTTTTAACATTACAATAAAGCACAAGTGCGTAATGAAATACATTACGATATTGAAATTGGTGTAATTACAGCCAAATACGAGCAAATATGTTATAAAGAGTTTTATGACCCTTAAGACACAACAGGTTTCCAGTGTGTGCACAACTAACTGGTTACGAATAAATATTTGCCTGCATTCATGCACAATTGCACATTCTCGAAAATACCACAAGTGTGCAGTTGTGTCCTTCGCGCTTAGTCATATTATCTATCATTATTAATTATCTAAATATTCAAATTAATTATTTTCTTCAGTGAAATAATAGTTTATGTCACGTTTTAAATTTTTGGTATTTTTTTTAATCAATTACGTGCTAAAAGTTGCATAAGTGTGTTTGTGTATCTTAGTGACTGTCTGGCTAACGCTGACAGCCAACCACTCATGTGATCATTATTTTTCTGTTGCTTTGATTTCTGTTATTTTAATTATATTTATATCTGGTTCAGCTCTTAAAAGGTTCACAGTGCACATCCCATATAAGGCTGCAGGCCGATAGCGTCACGAGTCCACAGCCCTCAAATGGGCTTTCCACTTACACATTTTTACGGATCATATTTTATTGGACTCAGGATGAAAGTCTTAAAAACTAGTACTCAGTAAGAAACCCTATTCTATCAAAATTTACCTTGCTTGCCTTTTACCGGACTTGGGGAGTACTTTCAAGTCTCGATGCTGAACTGTGAAACTGTTTACGGAAAAAGCCTAATGAAATACGAATTTTACATACTAACCAAAGAATAATGCAACCCCTCATCTAGTCAAACAGGCCAAAACAATTATAAAAGTTAGGAAACTACGTCATAGAGCGTTTAAAAAAAGAATCAAATAATTTGTTTCATTTAGGTATTTAAACAACTATCGGTTAGTATAACTCTAAAACTGTCCGGAAAAAATCAAAAAAAAAATACAGTTTGCTTTACGACCCTATAAAAGCTGAAAAAGTGTATTTGTTTGGAACGATCTACTGTGGAGAGACATTTAAAATATATGTGTTTTATTGTGTGGGCGTAAAAAGTAATGCTCTTGAAGTCACGCTCAATTTATTCTGATGTGCTCTTTGAATTTTATCAATTCCTGTGCAGATAGAGTGAAGAGATTAAATAAGTCGTGAAAAATGTTTGACAAATAAAAACAAGCAAAGTTTATAACAATGAATACTAATTATAAGACTATATGAAACGCTAAATTTTTAATTTACAAAAGATATCATGTCAATACATAATCATAAAACACAAACTAGTAGCTTACTTATAGGTACTCCCACTAAACTTGAGTTCAAAATACTTAGGTATATTATATTATATCTACTCAACGATAATGCTATAGCGTCGTATTTCACGTACAATTTTATAATAAATTGTCTATGTTAGACAGACTCTACGTGATGTTTTGTACCGATGTTTCAAATTAAACTAAACCTAACCCTAACTCTGTAAATAACTTAACGGTAACAAAATCGCGACTCTAAGTTATCAGTTGCTGACTAACACATAAAATAATCGGCCCAGTACGAGTCCGACTCGCGCACGGAGGGTTACGTATTGTATAGGAGCCCCCCTTAAATATTTATTTCATTGTATTATTTATTATTAAAGTGTATATACAACTAAATATTCTGTGAATACTCGTATTTCAAGCATCTACCTGTTACCATTATTAATATAGAGCGAAAAACGGCTAAAAATCAGGATGTTGTATAGGAGCCCCTCTTACTTATTAATTTTATTCTATTTTTAGTGTTTGTTGTTATAGCGGCAACAGAAATACATCATCTGTGAAAATTTCAGCTTTCTAGCTATAACAGTTCATGAGATACAGCCTGGAAACGGACAGACAGACAAACAGACAGATGGACAGACCGACAAACGGACAGCGGAATCTAGTAATAGGGTCCCGTTTTTACCCTTTGGGTACCCTAAAAACCATAGAGACATTTGAATATCAAACCTAAATCCGGACATTCCAATTTTAGCTACAATAACTTCGTTCTACTAATCCACTAACCAAAATCACTGTTGACAGGGTCAACATCCTTCGAAACTGACCGATTTAACGTCCAATGTAAATTATAACTCAAAATGGTAATCTAACTGGTTGAATAAATGATGTCCGCGAAATAACCAAGATGGGTTTAGATCTGAATATTGAGCCTTACAGTAACCCTTTCGAGACAATCCATCCTAAAACAACATGAAACTCGAAGATGAAAGCTGAAGGAAGTAACGCACAGAGATTTGGAGAGAGGCCACTTTTTACCCGGAGAGAGAGAAAACAACCGCATTGAATGCTTAATTTGAATGGAGTTTCATATTTTCTTATTTGATTTTTGTTTAAGGCCACCACCATGCCACCATATTTTACAAGCAATGTCAAAATATAATAAGATCTGAAAATATGAGATTCCTTTAAATGGTGATTTTTACTAAAGATAATAATAGGAAAAATAATAATTCATTTAGTTGGGGGACAGACTGCACTGTTGAGGAGTGAAATCATGTCGGCCTGTCCCCCGATGATCAACCAGGGGACAGACAAGATTTTTTGGGATTTGGGATAGGATTCAAGGGGGACAGATCCGGGGGACAGACTGGAATAATCCGGTGCGAGAGATACTGGAAACAAAATACTCAAATGTTCAACCTATTTTATTTACTAATAGCTTTGGCTCTTGGCTACACCCGCGAATATTGTTTTTTTTTTCGGAATAAAAGTAGCTTATGTCACTTTCCAACCTTTCAACTATATCCATACCAAAAACCAAGTGAATCCGTTGCTCCGTTGCTTCGTGAAAGCATAACAAACAAACAAACTTACATTCACATTTATAATATTAGTAAGGATATCAGTCTATATCTATTTATCATCTATTTACCTACTTATCTCATGGCAATAAAAGATTTTTATTGTTTTTGATTTGACATTCTGGTTGTATGATTTATAAAGAATGTAAAAAATCGACTTGTTTATCACAAAAATAACTCAAAAATATTCACACCGGTAAAATTAAACAAAAAATAAGAGTGAAGCTACATCAATTCACAACCAGCTGAAAATTGTAGAAAACGTTCAAAATATAATTATAAATAAAATTTCAAAGTTCCCCATCTTTCCCGTGTATGGAATTGTACTGTGTGAATATTAATTGAGTGAATTATTTGATGTTACCCGTAGTTGTGACTTTAAGCAAATTCGTAAGAAATTTGATCCCTGCTAGATTGAGATGACATGTCTTATCTGATAAGATCTGTGGAGTGACGGAACTTGAAGTATGAATATTAGATCACTTATCGATCAAATGACAAAAGTTTCCGTTCCTTTATAAAATTATACTTGAATTTCATGACAAACTTTTCTAATTACGGACGTAACTCTTTTAGTAGGTAGGTCGTTTACTTGTAAGTAGATATCAAATTAAATATTGATTCAGTGTAATGTGGGCCTGTCAAAATTGATTCAGTGTTAATCAATGTTAATTAGTGTAAAAAGTGGGCTACATAAAAGTGATTAATTTACTACTAAGCCATCCTTCGAAATCGAGAAAAAATCAATTTTTCCATAGAACATGTTTAGTAATTTAAACAAGATTTGACAACTGGAAATGGAATGGAATCGCTGGAAATTGGATAGCTGATTTTTTTGCGATTTCATAGCAAAAGTTACTTATCTTGATGTGCTGGAATCGCTAAAAAGTTATGCGTAACTGACTTACTAGTAAGATACTTACCCGCGTAGATGATAATTAATAATAGGTCATGATTAAATTGAAAAATGATAAACTGACAAGATGACATTTTTTCACCAGGACAATACAAAAAAGAACTGTTACGTAAAAAAATTAAACAACATTTTCAATTAAGTACCTTACTTATTTACAATTATTTTCACGATTAGTTATTGTTTTAGTAATTAATTATTCAACCTTATATTTTTAGCCTTTGTTCAAAGAATAGTTTTTTTTTTTTTTGCTTTGTTGTATAGTTTCATTTGTACGAATCATCTCGTAAATGGCTGTGGTGTATGAAATTATCTGCAAGACAAAATAATCTCTATATTTATATAGTTTAGGCACTAAAGTCCTTGAGCTTGGATACAATGGGTTTAGGTTAATCTTTCCTCTTATTTGTCTGTTATCTCAGATTTAAGAACACAGTGATCACCTTAATCTATAACAAGCTAACAAATGACCTTCTCGTGTGACATTTCTTTACCAGTGAAGTGAAATTATAATTATTTTTACTAAATTATGGTAAATAGTAGTACCAAAATTTTATGAGTCAAAATGATTAGTTTCAAAGTTGGTCCGAAGCTTCGACAATATTTAACAGTTATAATTGGTAAGTAATTAAAATAAAATTACAGCTTACAAACTATTTACTCATTTTTCTAATAATATAATTTACATTGAGTCATAATTAGAGTAACGTCTTCTTGTCCGACATACCTCAGTGCCTCAAGTCGAAAGTTTTCGACCACTGTGTAAAACATGACTGAACAGAACAGACAGAAACGTGAAGTGGCAGTAGGCAGAGCACATAGCTTGTAGGACTGAGGACCAATGGGATCGAAAAGTTCTCGAATGGAGACCACGTACCAGCAAGCGCAGCGTAGGACGTGCACCTACGAGGTGAAAAGATGATCTCATCAAGATCGCAAGATCACGCTGGGCGCAAACGGCTTCCAACCGGTCTTATTGGAGATCCATATGGAAGGCCTCCGTCCAGCAGTGGACGTCACATGGCTGATTGTAAGTCCGCCCTTGACGTCCACTCGCCTGCGTAACTGCGTTACTCACCTCATAAGCGACATTGTGGTCGAAGATGAAGCACGCATACAATACATTTACTCTGCGTTGAAAATATTCAGATTATAACACCCAGGAAACAGGAAAGCCGGCAGTCAGTTCAATTCCCTGCGCCGTACGAATCTAATTGATAAAATAATAGTAAAAAATTGATTGATAATTTCTTTTTCAGCCGATTTAACATTTTTCAACATGGGCATTCACGTGGCTTGGCTATCGCCATTGCTTATACAACTCAAGGATACAAACCAGAAAGTACTGCCTTACATGATTTCTGATTATGGATCTGCTTGGCTTATTTCTGTTTCCAATCTGGTTGGCCTTAGTGGTAATAACATCATATTATTGTATTAATTAGTTTGTCATCTATATGCTATAATTTGTATTTTGGGGTTCCTAGATTGAAAACTATGTGAAATGTATCAAAAACGTAGGTCTATATGTTTTTGATGCATTATTTATTTGTTTAATCCAAAATTAGATAGATGACTGCTTGATAAAATTTTATTGAATTTTTTTGGCGTATAAGACATCAAAACGGTATGACGCTTCTCTCTAATGTTGGTTTATAATAATAATAATAAATCTTTATTTCGGACAAAAACTTAGTCCATAGGTATTACAGGTGGAATTTGTGCTACATAATAATAATTATATAATACCAAGTAAAATATTATTACAATATCCCTGAATAGGGCAATCAGGCTTGCTAATAATTACGTTCAGGATACTGTTACTACTACCACGCATTCTGCTCAGCAGGGAGTACACTTTTTTTCTCATGATGGCGTGGAAGCCATCGGTTCGAGCTTGTGTAAACATCCCTGATGCGCTACAATAACGTGGCAGCCCCAACAGCATCCTAAAACCATTATTATACTGTACTCTAAGCGCACTGTATGCTTTTTTGGTGTATGATACCCACAGGCTGCTCGAATAAAAAGACTGACAGAAGGCCTTAAATAAAGTTATTTTAACATCATTCGTGCATCGAGCAAACCTGCGGGCAATCATGTTACATCTTACTGCTAATGCTCTGCGTTCTCTTTCTATATCTTGATCATCTTTGAGATCATCTGTCACTATATGACCAAGATATTTAAAGCTGTTAACAATATTTAACAAAATTCCATTTTAGAAATTATGATACCCTGTATCTATAGTATTGAGTTAGTTCAGTAGACGTATTTAATTGTATCTGCCCTATCGTTAAAAACCGCCATAGCGATAAACCAATTGCAATTCCCACAAAGGGCGACTATGTAAGTCCAATGTTTTAATTCAAGAACTTTCTTTGAAACACTTAGTGGCAAAAAAATCAATATGAATAATGTTATGTATCTATAACTCATTGATGATACAAGTAGCGGCACGTAAGTCTAGCGCTGAGGGTACTGTGGAGGGGATGGCTGCGCATGTTGACCGCCATACTAAACTCATGCGCAGCCAACCCCTTCCACACTTCGCTCAGCGCTAGACTTATATGCAGCGACCTGTACCTCCGGTCTTTACGTGTGGCATAGGTAATTTATTTTATTCCAAAAACGAATGTCGTTTAACATCAACAATTTTAAGCAATTTTTAATCGGGCTTATTTATCTACTACATATTTGTTTCTATTTACAGCTCTTTTCTTCAACGTTTAAGTACTTTTTTATATTTACAGCTTTTTTCTTTAACGGCTACCTTGCAGATAGGTTTGGTAGAAAATTCGCCATGATCTTCGGCCTTGCCCCGAGGCTGGTGAACTGTCTGATGTTCCTCATCGCCACCGACATCTGGATGCTGATGTTTGGTAGAGCCTTAAGCGGTATTTCTGATGTGATGTGCTGTTCTGTTACTTCGTCTTATTCTTCGGAAATAGCTAGTGTATGTATAGGATATGCTTGATTGATTATTATTTATCTTTCATCATAATATACATGTTACAAATATTCGTTATTGACACTTTCCGGGTAGGTTGGCGGGATTCGGCTATAGGAATTTCAAATATTTTACCTGCTACGATTAAAAGCGGATCGGCAAGTCAAAATGGCAGTGAGCAGGGCACATGTCACGAAGGACTGATGACCGATGGGGTCCACAAGTTGGACGGATGACCTCATCAAGGTGGCAGATTCGAACTGAATGCAAGCCGCTTCCAACCGGTCTTATTGGAGATCCATTTCGGACGCCTATATCCAACAGTGGACGTTCTATGGCTAATGGATGATGACGATTAAAAATATTTCAAAAGTACTTACACTTCTTGCAAATGTGTGAGTTACTTATACAGGGTTATCTGCTAGTAATATTTACAGACATAAATACCATTATTATGAACAACTTTTACTATAAAGCCAACCCAAAATACGAGAAACAAATCAGCTGCTCAATGCTCAACAGAATGAGTAAAACAGATGTTTGTTTTACTCGAATTCCGTATTGGAATCATAGAATATGTTACTGAGTAACCCCCATTCAGCTTAGTACAACAGTTCTGGATAACTCTGGATAGCTATGACTGCGCTATTATTGAACAAAATCATAGCATAGTATAAAACAAAGTCGCTTCCCGATGTCTGCCCCTATATACGAGTATGTTTATATCTTTAAAACTACGCAACGGATTTCAATGCGATTTTTTTAATAGATAGTGATTCAAGAGAAATGTTTGTAGGAATAAAATACCGGTGTGAAGCCAGGGCGGGTCGCAAGTAACATTATAACATAGGTAATTTTGAGAACCTCTATATTTGTTTTTCAGAAAGAAATCCGTGGAGGTCTTGGCACAATTGCACAAATTATGTCAGCGCTGGGAGCAATGTTAATTTTATCAGTTGGACCATTTTTAGACTACATGACCTTGTCTATCGTTATCTCTTGTATCACAGTGATAACTTTTATTCCTCTGTGGTTTCTGCCAGAAAGCCCTTACTTACTATACGCTAAAGGTAACAATCTTTGTTGATAACTAACAATAATCATAACTAAGAATACCTACACATAAATTATAAAATTGATAAAAATCTCAGCACTTGAGATAATTATTATTTTCTTAACTTGAATAAATGAAATAATGTGTGCCAATTTTAAAGACGTCATCGTAATTTTAATAGTATTTTAAAATATTGCTGTTTCTTTTTCACTATATGCATTAGAAAGAGAGAACAATATTTATTTTAAATAGCTATTTTTACGATGGAGCCATTAAAATTGGTCACAATATTGACTTACATTGACTTTTAACTTTGGGAAATACCTGGTCTATATTCATATGTTAATGTTGGCCGAACATAATCGTCTAGCTAAATCATTATTTTTCGCAAAAATGGCAAAACCTCCTTTCGTGTACAAAATTCGAATATTTCGCTTGAATTGTTTACGTTATTGTTGATTTATCAAAAACGGCTCAGCCGATTTCTGTAAAATTTATATGGGACTACCTTGAGAGTATACCCTTTCGAATTAAAAAAGAATTTTTCGATTCGGTTCATAATTGGCGAAATTATCGATGTTCATCGTGTACAAAATTCGGATATTTCGCTCGAATTGCTTTCATTATTGTTGGTTTTATCAAAAACGGCTCAGCCGATTTATGTAAAATTTAAATCGGACCATTTCGGGAGTATACCCTTTCGAACTAAAAAAAAAATTGTTCGATTCGGTTCACAATTGGCAAAATATTCGATGAACATACACAAAAAAAAACATACACACGAACCTCCGGACATAAAACATAGAACCTCCTCCTTTTTGGAAGTCGGTTAAAAATACACACCAACTGAAGGATTCGAATGCAACTCCATAAAATTTTCTTAAATTTAAAAAAATAAAAAATAATTGGTAAAATTCAAACTTCGTCTTTGTCCTAAAAACAGTTTTTAGGGTTCCGTACCCAAAGGGTAAAAACGGGACCCTATTACTAAGACTCCGCTGTCCGTCTGTCCGTCTGTCTGTCTGTCTGTCTGTCCGTCTCCAGGCTGTATCTCATGAACCGTTATAGCTAGAAAGCTGAAATTTTCACAGATGATGTATTTCTATTGCCGCTATAACAACAAATACTAAAAACGAAATAGAATTAAAAATTAAGGGGGGCTCCCATACAACAAACCTTATTTTTTAGCCGTTTTTCGCTCTACATTATTAATAGTAACAGGTTAATGCTTGAAATATTTACAGAATATTTAGTTGTATATTCACTTTTATAGTAAAATAAAATAAATATTTAAGGGGGGCTCCTATACAGTACGGAACCCTCCGTGCGCGAGTCGGACTCGTACTGGGCCGATTACTTTCATTCTAGAGCAGTTGGATAAAATAAAAATTGTTTTTTTTTAGGTCGAGTAAAAGAATCTACTGATTTATTGACTGTCCTAAGAAACAAAGATGGCATAAATGAAGAACTGGTCGAGTACACGCTCAATCTTAACACCGCCAAAATCAGAAAACTAGATTTGCTAAAAGATTGCGTTGTTTTAAAAACTATTGGCAAAGTGATCGTTTTAGCGATAGGATCACAATTGACTGGATTCAATGCTGTAATGTTTTATTTACAAACGGTGTTAGAGTCTACTCATACAACTGTAAGACCAGAAATTTCTTCAGTGATCATTGGATGCATTCAAGTTTTGGCTTGTTTCGTTACTATTGCATTTACAGATAAATTTGGGAGAAAGCCAATTTTAACATATTCATTGATTGGATTGACCATTGGAATGGTAAGAACATATACATAAGTTTTTCTCTTAAGTTTAATTTATAAAACTAAAATAAATTGTTTCTTTTCAGATTGGTTTGGGCACATTCTTTAAACTGAAGGATGATAATTACGAAATAGTTGGATTCTTGAATTACCTTCCACTTATATCATTGATAATTGTAATTTTCTGTTTCAACGCAGGTAATGAACGATATTTACAGTAGGTACTAATTACCTTTCTCTCAGTAATACACTAACTAAAGCATCCCCCACACATCTACGGCCTACAGCTACAGCCTAGTGCTCGTTAGTACCAATTAATTTAAGACGCCGAAATAGTTAAATCACGATAACTATTTTTACCCACATTGCAAGCGAAATCGATTCTCACGCAATCATTCAACAGCACATCACTAGAATACGTAACAGAGAGTCCCAACTCTAATCAACACTAGCGTCAATCGAGAGAACTATCCGCCATATCATGGAAATTACGTGATTTGTTATTACAAAATTAATTATTCTGATATCAGTTGTAAAGTATATAATATGTATTTGTACTAATATACAAAGTTTATTAAGATCTACTATTCAACATATTATATAATTATCCGCCACTATAAAGAACCGGTGAAATATCTATCACTATAAATACTTACACCAATTAATTTTCAGGAATAGGAGCTACAATCTGGACTCTCTGTGCAGAACTATTCGATGGACCTTCACGAGCTACGGGAGTATCTCTAGCAGTGTTTGTGGCCACTATATTCACTTTTCTAACAACTCGATACTTTGGATCATTGACCACAGCATTAAGTCCGGCAACGATTTACTGGACGTTTGCAGCTTGCTGTGTCGTCACATGTATCTTTATAATATTCTGCATACCAGAAACTAAAGGAAAAGCATTCTCGCAAATTCAAAAAGATATGGGCCGTGGTAATTCTGCTTTCGAACCAACTGAAATGATTAAAAATTACCCTAACTCTTGAAATACCTACTTTGTTGGTTTTCAGGAATAACTTTATTGGACTTCGTTTATAGATACGTATTATTACTTTTAATGTGTGTTTCTTAATATTTTACTATTTGTTACTATGCTAATTAAAAAAGTGATTGCATTGAAATGTGATTATTTTTCGCAAAAAATCGCATCGACTTCAATAGCGTACAGAATTCGAATAGTTTACAAGAATCGATGTGACATCCATGTTGGTATTATCCATGTACAAATTTAAACCTCGGCAGTACAATCTTTCGAATAAAAAAAATTTTTATCGGTTTACAATTGGCGAAAATATCAATGAACATACACAAAATAAATACATACAGACGAACATAGTGCCTCCTCCTAAGTCGTTAAAAAATTATTTTCATAACAAAATTCCAATAATGATAATAATATATCCCGGATGGCATTTCATCGATTGATTTTCATGGATTGTAGATATCGGTTTTCAACTAAAACATTTCAGAGGCCTTCAGGCAGCTTGAAAGTTCTGATTACGGGGCAAGCTACTTGGCCCTTATGAATTTATCTAAAACTACTAGTACTGAACCTAAGCTAAGAGTGCCTTATTTTTGATTGCTAGCTACATTAATTACTAGCTAGCTAATCTCACATGTATACTTGATCATCTGTACCTACGAGTACTTACCACACCAAGCTTCTATCTAGGGAAGGCTATTCATCAAAAAACAGGTATGTACCTAGTTTGTATGGCTATGGCTGCACTTTCCATATTTGTACTAATTATGCAATAAAGTAATTTAAAAAAAATGCTATTGGAATCTCTACCTGCTTTTCATTTCAATTAATCAAAAAAAAATTATCATACTTACATATTATTATTAATGTTTTGTTTTTTTGATCTGTTTTCAAAAAAACAAAACAGAATAAATGTAATAAGAAGGAAATATCCAACCTTAGTATCAAATTCTCACAATAATTATTATAGGTGGAACTGTAGGTGGAACTAACTTCGTAATTTTAGCTCTATTTATTGTTTATGTCATTGTGTCATTTGATCTGAAGATTACAAATAAACTGTGGTTTCATCGACCTTGCCGCCCCCACTCCTCCCCACTGAAATATACACAAAGAAATTCTTATTATAATTTCACTGTCAAAAAGAAACGCGTTCAAGTATACACATCTGAAGAATGAATATCTAAAATCTCTCATAGATTTTTGTCGACATCAAAGGCTAAAAATACTCGTATCGAATACATTTGCACATAACATACTAGGCGGAAACGTTGGATAAAAAGGTTCTGATGGAAAAAATTAAATAGATTGTAGGGCGTACGATCGGTCTTCTTATCTATTGTTTGAAATATGTGTCTTATTATACATGGTGGATATCTGACACCGACATAAAATTTGAACCAAAAGTTGTAGGTACTTACTAGTAACCACAAATCATAAAAGCAATAAGAAAAAAAATTCCTGAAATTGAAAAAACAATTTTATCAAACAAACCAAAGGAAGTAACTAATAGGCATCACACCATGAGGAATTCATTCATGCCATTTTGATATAGGACTAATCAAAATAACTATTTACACTTTTTACTATTGTCAAAATAGCTCAAATCACTGTTTAGATATTTACATGTTGCTCCCAAATGTTGTTTTAGGAAATGTTATCTTTGTAATTAAGTAAATAACTTAATTTTTTAAATTATAAAAATGACAGAAGACTTTAAAACAGAAAGACAAATATGGTGATTTATATTTGGGTAGGTAGGTATACAGGGTGGAGACCCTATATACCTACCCTACTCTCTAGAATAAAATGTGAAATGAAAATCCTAACAGATCCCTTCAAACTAAGGCTGTTACAACTTAGACATGATTTGCTCATTCCAAAACGTCACCAGCTCGCGCCGAGAGGAGCTTGACAAGAGGTTGACACCTGTCACAACCGAAGTTGGTGATGGACCTTTGCTATGAAACGATGTTTCGAAGTAATCTAGGTAATGAAAGTTAATGGACTCGTTGACACCGAAGATCCATGGATAAATTATACATTGTAGCCAATTTTGGAGGTGCCATCGTAAATTTATTAGCAACCCAAAATATTGTTCTCCCTTTCAAAGGCATAGAGTGAAAAAGGAACAGCAATATTTATGCGAAATTTACTATGACGCCTTCAAAATTTGCCATATTGTCCTACGAATAAATTGTAACATTGTAAGTGAGGAACTCTAACTCATAACAATTTTCTAACAAAAAGTACTTAGGTCTATTTCAAACCAAAACAATGCTAGTACTAAACTTACTAGTACTTCTCCGAACAGTGAACCTTGCATCTGTTTCACTGAATTTTCATACGCCTTTATCTGGGCTTACTTAAGTACTCTTGGCCGATTATGTTCCCACTGGCAAATCTAGGATTTAATTACTAAACAAGATTGTTAAGTAATTGATTAAAATATTAAACAAGATTGTCTAGTACTTAAATCCTAACAAAATATAAAATCCTATTCTAGCTATCCTAATATATCCTAGCTTATCAAATTTGGTTGATAAATGGCGCTACAGCTGATTTGAGGGATTACCCTTTTTGAGGGATTTAACCCCCCAATAAAAAATTGCCGCCGAGAAAAACCAAAAATACGAACTCGTGTTCCTACCAAGCTTCGTTGAAAAATATATCGTATTGAGTAAAATCGACAACTGGACAGACGAAATCATAATTATCGTGCCGAAACGGAGACTACGGTCACTTTGTTCTCTCGGTCATAAATTAAATAATAATTCAGATAATTGTATTAAAAAAGTCAAGTGCAGTTTAAAGTCTTGTTTTATTCACTGTTCATTATAACAGCAGCAGGAAAACCATCGCTTTTCGGTTACTTTGGACCTTCTATTGGTAACTTTTGTTACCACACCCATAATTTCCCTTATGAAAATACTCATTATAATTATCATTTTAGGAAGCTTTTTTATATGATGTTTCGTACAGCAGAATACATTTTTATTATCCTCGGATTTTTTTCATCTCGTGTCAACACTTTTATATTCTACTAGCTTAAAACCCGCGGCTTCGCCCGCGTGGTCTTAGTACATAGGTACTTGCTTAAAATGAAAATAGCCCGCGGTTAGACCCGCGTTGTATTGGTACTTGCTTAAAATTAAAAAAGGCTGTCTGATGGCCTGCGTTGTCATATTACTTGCAATGATAATGGCCCACGGTCTGGCTCGCGTTGTTTTAGTAATTGCTCAAAATAATAAAAACCCACAATTTGGCCCGCGTTGTCTTGGCACTTGCTTAAAATAATAATAGCTTGTGTAGCCCAGCTTTGTCGTATAACGTATTACTTTCAAGGATAATGCCTACGGTTTGGCCTGAATCGTCTTAGTATTTGGCTGGATAAAAACGTATTGTATTGGTCAGAGTGTTCGGCCACCATAGGGAGAATGAAAGGAAATTGCATGCAGCGGAGATACGAATGCTGAGATGGATGTGCGGAGAGACAAGAATGGATAAGATTAAAAATGAGTATGTTAGAAGAAGTCTGAAAGTAGCGCCAGTGACTGAGAAATTAAAGAGTGGCAGGCTATTTTGGTAAGGGCATGAGACGGGAAGAGAGTAATGTCACGAAAAGAACCCTAAATATGATGGTAAGCGGCAGAAATAGGAGGTGACGACCAAAAAAAGTGTGGATGAATTGTGTGCAAGATAATATGCGAGAGAAATGAGTTGAAAATGAGATGGCGTATGATAGAGTGAAGTGGCGAAAAGAAACGTGCTGTGCCGACCCCACCTAGTGGGATAAGATAATATTTATTGTCATCAAGTAAATCTAAGAACAGGATGATGATGATAATAGGTTATGGTTTGGCCTACGTATTCTTAGTACTTGCTTAAGATGGTATATAAATTACGCAGCTTAGCCCGCGTTGTCTTAGTACTTGCTTAAAATTATAATAGCTTACCGTTTGGCCTGTGTTGTCGTATTATTTGTAATGATAATAGCCCACGGGCTGGCCCGCGTTGTTTTAGTAATTGCTTAAAATAATAATAAACCACAGTTTGGCCCACGTCGACTTGGCACTTGCTTAAAATAAAAATAGTTTGTGGTTTCGTCCGCATTATCGTATAACGTATTACTTGAAGGGATAATGTCTACGGTTTGGCCTAAATTATCCCAGTATTTGGCTAGAATAATAACAGGTCGTGGTTTGGCCTGCACATTCTCAGTACTTGCTTATAATGGTAATTTATAGCACGTAGCTTGGCCCGCGTTGTCGTAGTACTTGCTTAAAATTATAAGGGTAGTATTTAAACGCAAATCAAAAAATATCCTTATTCTATGCAATAAGATTCCAAATTCCCATCAAAATTACTGATTGCACAGCATAATATTCAACTCAAAATATCACTAAACACACTACAATTTATTTTCGCAGCGTACAGCGATTTTTCCTAAAGCAAAAGCTTTTTCATCAATGCACAGCTAATAATCTTAATGCACATTATACCTGTTAACTCTTTTTCTTTTAAATATAGCTTCTATTTTTATATTATTTACAGCAGTTTTTCTAAATAAAACAGCATTTTATTAATCACAGTCGTCTTAATATTTAACCTAAACTAACCTAACCTAACCTATTTTTTGTTTCACACCTAATCTATAAAGGCGATTCGCTTCTGGCACTTCGCCGGCCGCTGCCGCGGCACGCTCGCTTCGCTCGCTCGGCTCGTGCGTTGTTTTGTCATGTTCTAACATAACCTAACCTATTTTTTGTATCACACCTAATCTAATTTCTTCACTAATTTACCCTAAAGAAACCATCCATTGATCTAGACCCCTGATAACAGAGCATTCCCTAGGAAGCGAGGGTCAACTTAGGGATTATGCGACTGGGATAGTTATTTTGCTATGAAATATGAAAAATTTGCTGTGCAGTCAGTATTTATGCTATGTATGTAGTATTTTTGTACAAAAATAAATTTAACTGTATTACATTATGAGGAAAAAAGTAATGTCATATTGATGTAAAATTTCGAATTATCTGCAGTTTGAGTTTTGTTAAACATTTAGTTTATTTGTAGTGAAGTAAGTTATTTGATGTAAAAAAGAATATAAATGATGAGTATGTATTGATAGGCGATTATTTATTTGATATGCAATTTATATTATCCCAAATTATAATAGCCTGCCGTTTGGCTTGCGTTGTCGTATTACTTGCAATGATAATAGCCCATGATAATAGTCTGGCCCGCGTTGTTTTAGTATTTTCTCAAAATGATAATGAGTACTTACTTTAAATGGTATTTCCCCACAGTTTGACCCGCGTTGTTTTAGTACTTTCTTGCTTAAAATAATAGCTCATGGTTTAGCTCGGGTTTTCGTATTACTTGCAAAGATAAGATTAGCCTGCTTTGTCTCAGTATTTGCTTAAATTTGCTCGTGTCTAAAGCTTATTACGGAGTACCTACGACAATTTTTAGATGAAATTGATTTGCAAAATATTTGAAATTAATTAAATAATAATTGTATGATTTATTCATGTTCAAATAATTATTTTATGGCCGCATTGGATTTAACGGTTAATTCAATATTTTTGTTCTTAGTATTAAGATCTCAATGTAACACAGTTCAACAGTAAATATGTTCTTTGACTTTAATAGCCTACGGTTTGGCCCGCGTTGCCTTATAACTTGTCAGAAGATAAATACTTAATAAAGTTATATGTTAAAATACCTACTCATTCTTTATGTGGTAAAAAGAATATTTTTCGGTACATTGCTCACTCATGAACCATGTAGTTTCCCACTCGCATACCAAATTATATCCAACTCCATTCGGATGTCATGGTCCACATCACAATCGTAAGGTCCTAATCCTGGTCTGACCACTGAGCTTTGAAACTAATGTACGAAATTTACACTAATGGCTTTTTATTGATGGAAAACATTGAAGCAACCTGCAAAGGCACGTCCATAGAGAAAAATCGATGTATATGAATTCAGCAACCCGCGCTCGGCCAGCGTGATGGATATGGCTCAATCACCCTTCGTGGGTAGGCCTACGTTCAGTAGTGGACTATTAAAAAAGCTCAGTACAGGTATTCAACATGTTTCATTAAATTTTTAGAAATTTAATTTTGATTATCCTGAACTCAATGACAATCTTGCCCAAAACCGTTCACCCAGTCAAAAGTGGCCGAGACACTTGTAGGACTTTCAGGCATTCTCTGACCCTGTACAGATGAAAAAGTAGCACACAAGTAGGTATATTTTATTTGAGAAATACATATTGTACCTATATCTAGACGACAGGCATGTTCTAGGATTCTATTATACTCATCATTTGACTTACTTTTACTATGGTACCAACCCCGAAATCACGTAAATAAAATCTGCTGTTCAACATAAAAAGTTCATCGACCCGCGGCAAAATGTAAAGAATAGGTAATTTTCGCTTTTTCAGGTAGAACCCATAGTAAAGTAAGTTTATTTATCCGTATGTACCCTAAGTTCAAATCTATTGGCTCACAAAATAAAATCTTTCGTAAACTATTAGGGGCCCATTTTGCCCCATTGACGGATGAGTCAATATCTAAATTTTATTCTAGATACTTCACTATATTACTAAAAAAATGCGTTCAAGTTATTTTTCATGCTTTTATAGGACGTTTGGTCTAGATTTCGACAAGGAATCCGGGACTTTTCCCAAAACGTCAATATATTCATCTATTAGTTAAAAGGGTGGGCTATTTTTAAACAATATTGCATCGATTTACGAATAGATTTTTAGCATTTTTTTAAGAAATTGTTATCGTGACCCACTGAAATTTTCCTGGATAGCAGTAGGTACCCCAAGTGGTAATTTGTGTTATTGTCTAGCATCGTACCAAATTTTGTTAGAATTCATTTACCCGTTTTATCTTAGCTTTATCTGATAATTTTGGCTATCCCTAAGAGACCCTATTATATAGATTTTCCGGGATAAAAATAGTTACTGTATTGAAACATGTTATGTGCTTCCTACATACCAGATTTCATTCATAACCGTTCCGCTCGTTGGATGTAATTTATGTTTTTTTCACCAACTTTGGGACCCTATTTGACCTCTTAGATAAAGAAAATTCAGAAAAACAGGAACAAAGGTATTTTTCATTTTGTCTGAGTAGCATATTAACAAAGTTTTAAGTCAATCGGTCCAGGAATACAAAATATACTTACAAACGAAAAGAGCCCGTTTTACCCCGTCAAAGGTCAAAAGTTCAAAGTTTTCGTCTTTAGTGCTCCATTACGTCATACAATGTACCTATATTCCATATTTCAAGTTTATATCTTTAGCGGTTTGGGCGGCAGCCGAAATTGATTAATTTTGGCTATCCCTAAGGATCCCCATAGAATTTCCGGGATAATAATAGTTCATGTGTTGAAACATGTTGTGTGCTTCCTCCATACCAGATTTCATCCATAACCGTTCAGCTCGTTGGATGTAATAGACGCTTTTTTCACCAACTTTGGGACCCAATTTGACCCCTTAGATAAGGAATATTCGGAAAAACAGGAACAACCGTAACTTTTATTTTGTTTGAGTAGCATGTATACAAAGTTTCAAGTTAATCGGTAAAGGGAATAAAAAGTTACATACAAACGAAAAGGGCCCGTTTTACCCCTTTAGAGGTCGATTTTTCAAAATTCCGTTCTTAGTGCTCCATTACGTGGTCCAATGTATCTTTGTTCCAAATTTCATGTTCGTATCTTTAGCGGTTTGGGCTGTAGGCTGTCTGTCAGTCAGTCACTCAGCGAAGCCTTTTATATAATAGATTTTCGTTATACGTCTAAGTACAACAACCTACACGTATTTCTTGCACAAATCAAATTCTAGGCTTATTATAATGTTTTTCCTTAACAACAAAGGCTACATCTTTTCTCTATTTACGTAAAAGCTTGTTACGAGACAAGTTAATAAGAATCAAGGTTCCATTACGCTGCCATACGAGAATAGGCAGCAAAAGCGGGCAGCCTTATTACGCATGATGTCTATACTCTCTAAACAATCGTGCCATCTCGGTTACGCGCATAACACGCGTACCTGCATTTCACCTACTTTTGCTACGTATTTGCAAGCGTCCAAAGTGCATATAGTTTGAACTGTTGTAGTTTATTCATACTGTCGGAATAAATTCCATTGACTGAAGTTTTCTTTGAATAAAACGATCAAAAAAAAAACGTTACTTCATGTGAAATATTGCTTACGCGACTTATGTACAACCAATAAAATAAATTTAGCGTTTAGCGTCATGCTCCGGATCTACCAACCTGGCCCAGCGTGGTAGATATGGCCTAATCACCCTTCGTGGGTAGGCCTACATCCTGCAGTGGACCATTAAAAGGCTGTACAGTACATGCTCCGGAGACGTAAAAGATATCATTCGCCAGGCGCCATCGTAAATTTAATAGCAACGTATAAAGTTTTCTCTCTATCGAATGCCCAAAGTGAAAAACAAACCGGAATATTCTAACTAGCTATTATAATTACGATGGCGCCTTCACAGTTGCACCTACAATCCTATACCAACTTAAATACTATTATGTTTGTAAACTGATATTGTAAGAATCGATGGCACTAAAGAAGGAGCAAGCGTGATTCAATACGATTGCTATTGACAGCGAGAGTAATAATGACGTGGACCTTGTGGACCAGACTGATACAATATAAGAGACGTGCGGGACCCCAGATTGGTGCTTAATCGTAATTGACACCTACACGGATGGCTATCTGATATTAGGCACTGAATTTCCCGGCACGAGGAAAGGAAAATAATATTGATTTACTAAGAGACTTTTATATTGTCTTCTATTCTGACTTTGTAACATTAATGATGTTATTGGTGGTATGAAAATTCATAAGTTTTCTAAAACTCATAAATTTTCATACTGTCAATTCGACTGTATGTATGACTGTATTTTTATGTATGTCTTACTTACATACAAAAAACTTGTTTTAATTAAATTATATTACGTAATTAATAATGATCCGATTTTGATGGTTCTTTTATTTTGATTAATCATACTTCATAGGTTCCATTCAAATTATATCGAAATTGATGGAGTGGTTTTTGAAAAATCTGCAATCTAAATATGGCACTATGTACATCGTTTCCAGAGAACTATTCAAACTAAGTCAGTTGCGCCTTTTGCCTTTGTAGGGAAAATTAATTATTATTTCTCTTCATTCTTTAAAGTGCTGTGAAGTTTTTGATCGACACATTCTCTCGTTTTTAAACGATCTCTAGATGATATTATTATTTTTTATTTACTCAAGCATCAAGTAACAGAAAATTTACTAATTCATATTGATTTTCAACAAAATGTAAGTGTGAATTATCATTTTTTTGCGATTACAATCATTTTGTATAATACTTATAGTCTCTAGTAGCAATATGACAAGCTTTGCTTAGTTCGGGTCAGACATCGTGTGTAAGATGTCCACTTATATTTATTTCTATGTCTAAGCAAGTGTGAGTATTTTCCACAGACCATTATTTTCACTTCGTATACCTATTTAAAAGCTACTTCTTATAACCTATATACCTCTAGAATAAAAAGCCCCGCATAATAATACTCAACAAGTTTGTACCTACACATAAATGAATTTTCATTTGTTAGTACAAACGTGTATACGACAATTTCCAAAAATAATAATAAAAATCGATATCGTTACTATTACTTTGTCGGTACCAATCAATTTGTAATAATATGTAATAGGACACGTTTCAATATGTTTTCGAAGAATCGGAAATCTGTTTATTGTTTTTCCACTTAGTAAGTACCTAAATGTATTAATTTTTCGTTATATTGAAAATAATAATGTCTGCCGCCATTCTGCTACAGTGTCAGTGGCAGAGTCGCAACAACCTTTTTGTGACGGCTCCTAATAAGCTTTGGGATTTTGCGACGCGCGTCATTCTCTGAAACATAACTTTATTTGATCCCTTACAAATAATATAAACTTGAGATTTCCTAATTGCGCTCTCGTAGGTAGCAACACTTTTGCAATTGCTTTTTGTAAGTCTTTAGAAGTAGGTAATATACTCGTAAGTACGTAATTGATTATGATGTACGAAAATTCCCGAAGTTTTTACAGTAGGTATCTTTATTATCCTTATCCTTACTTAACATTATTAATTGGAAACAGTGTTTGTTGATTTTTTTGTCACTTGTTTAAGCAGCAACAGAGGGAGGGCTTGACTTGTTTTTTGCATTGATTTTATTTATAGTTTAAAGGTCTAAGAGTGTAATACGCTAGTTTTTATCCCGAAAAATTAATGATTTGTAAAGAACAATGAAAATAAAAACCGGCCAAGTGCGAGTCGGACTCGCGCACCGAGGGTTCCGTACAAACCTGCAAGGTTTACAAAGTTCGTTCATTACGACAAAAAAAGTAATAAGTTTATATTTATTAAAAAATATATATTTTGGAATGTAACTAAAAATTTAAGGTTTTCGGAATTTTTCCTTTATGTGTGCTATAAAACGTTGCTTCATGCCAAATTTCAAGATTCTAGGTCGACTGGAAGTACCCTTTAGGTTTTGATTCCCTTGCGAGTACTTGCGAGTTTCAAAATATGCAGCTTAAATTGCTGTTTCTTTTGATTGCGTTGACATAGAAGTTTGATTTTGTTACAGCTTAAAGGTATTATAGACCTGAGTATTTGGTATGAATTTTAATTTAATACCTCTACGCGTTTATGAGGAAATGGGTAGTAAGGTTAAAATTATTAAAAAAAAAAATATTATGTGATGTAACTAAAAATTTATGGTTTTCGTAATTTTTCCTTTATCTATGCTATAAGACGTTGCTTCGTACCAAATTTCAAGATTCTGAGTTCACGGGAAGCACCCTGTAGGTTTTGATTCCCTTGCAAGTGTCGAAAATTTGCGGCATAAACGGCTGTATCTTTTAATTGCGTTGGCTTAGAAGTTTGATTTTTTCACAGCTTCAAGGGACAGTAGACCTGAGTAATTGATATAAATTTCAGCTTCATACCTCCACGCGTTCCTGAGAAAAAGGGTCTTGACAGACGGACGGACGGACAGACGGACAACAAAGTGATCCTATAAGGGTTCCGTTTTTTCCTTTTGAGGTACGGAACCCTAAAAAACTAGTAAAAACAATTCAAATAACGATTTATAAAATTAGTCTATTATCGAAGTGATCTGAATTAATTATTTATTATTTAACAGCCTAGCTAAGGTAGCTTAGTCTGTAAGTACTTTTGATACCCTGTAGATTGTACCCTTGCAACCTTCTTAAATAAGATCGCTTTTCGCAGCATCATTATTGGTTCAAAAATCACAATTGCAATTAAACTATAAATGCATTAAATGTCATTTAAATGCATTTGGATTATCTTTAGACCTTCAATGGTCTGTGGATGATCCAATGCTTTTTATGTATAGGTAGTAGTAGTGTAGGTAGTTTTAGCATATAGTACCCATTGTATTTTGTTGTAGTAAATAAAGGCACTCTTGCCCGATAAAAAAAAATATACGACAACACTACATTGAATATAGTAGTTTTATTTGTTCTCAACAAATAAATAGATCTCAAAAAATAAATAGATCTCAAAGAATAATAATTTGGAGGCAAAAATCAAAGCATTATTGAATAAAACCCACACGAAAAAGCGCACGTTAGTTTCAAAATCATTTCGGTCCGACTCGAATCCTGAAGCGCCCTCAAAACCGCTCTACTAGCTCTCTATATCAATTTTTGTACTCGTTTCATGAATAAAAGCAAAGGTACGTAGGACACAGCAATTTCGAACAATGTTGCAGTATTACAGTACAACCCCAGCGCTAAGTGATTGTGTTTGTTCACAGCGTGTGTGGTATTTAATAAACATTTAAACTTACCTTTTTTAAATGGGCTAAATAAAAATCGAATAGAGTAAAGTATCTCAGAGCAGGTAAATGTCAGAGATTAAAATTTTAAAAATTAAAACTTTTTTATTTGTAATTTCAATGATATGTTAAGGTAGTAAAATATATGTTAAACTCTAAAGTTAAGGTAATAAGGTCAAAGGTCTGAGGATGATCCAATGCTTTTTATGTAATAGTGGTGTAGTTTTGTTGTAGTTAATAAAAGCACTTTTGCCCGTAAAAAAAAGGTAATAAGAAAATATTATATCGAAAGTTACTGTTACTAAAGTTATGTAACTTTAGAGTTACATCACAAGATTTTCTTATTACCTTCTTATTCTTTGTTTTGGCGTCCCATTTTTGTGCATTTGCCATTGTCAAGTATTAAGTTTTAATATTTTTTATCAAAATAGTCACTGTAGTAGTCACGTCATAGTCCAATAAAATAGCGGTCAAGTCCAAACATAGTCTAAGTCATACCTCAGTAAAGCAGTGGAGACTTTACTAGAGGTGTCTATGGAGTTTTGGTAACAACACGGAACAACATGATACGTCACATTATATCACTTGCCTACACTTATGCACGTAATCAATCAGCTCATAATCAACAAAATACTACAATTTTTCACTTATCATTACTGATAAAAACACAAGTTTAACAAAATAAAACAAAGAGGCGACATGATTTTCCCGCGTTCCCGCCAAAACTCTCTAATTACCTTTCTATATGTTTAGGTATCTCAATGAAATCTACGTGTATACGTCAAATGCTCAACTGACAGAAAAAAATTATAAAGCATGTTCTGTGCCATTGCATAGGTACCGAATAAACTAAAACGTTTAAGGGATTGAACTGCGCTCCCGTATTATCGTCAGTATCGACATGAATATTCCCATCTCATACAACATCCAAGTCACTGATGTAATTGTTTCAGACCCAAAAGGAGCTGGATTGGGTCGAGAGATTCTGAAGGGCGAAACGCACAAAACACCTCAGTGACCGTCTGTGTAGAGTAGGGCCCATCGCCCTCGCACCGAATAAAAATAAGGACAAAAAACAAAATAATACAATGCATCAAAAACTCACTACCCGCAAATACCTTCAATGAAACTCTAACCCACAACACACCAATTTTGTGCTTACTTAGAAAACAAAAGTCCCAGGTCACAGTAATTTCCAACAAAGTTGCAGCTACAACTCCGGCAATTAAAATTTGTAGAGTCAGTTGAAATTATGCATGAAGTGAGAGCACTAGCCGTTGCGTTGCGCCCTCGCCGATTAATATTAATGACGAGCGACACGGTGTTCGGAGGCTGCAGGATCCTGTTTCTTTTGATTGTGTATTCAGGTTTGTTTATGAACTTGTTGCATGCAGAAGTAATTTACGTTCACGGTAAATATGCACGGCACACAGAAATATGGTGAAGACGACGTCGCGGTGCTTTAGAGATCAAATAGAATGGTATTTGAGATGTAAAATGTGTATTGATAAAACAGATAGCAAATAGTCATATTTATTTATTACACGTACCGTGTACGTAAGTATGGTTGCAAATGCAAATTTATCAAACGTTATTCCCACTCCGGCTACGTCCGAATTCAGTAGTTAATTTATCAATCTAAGTATACTGGGCTATAAACTTGTCATGTACCAAAGTAACAAACATCATAAACAACTATTGTTTACATACGAATTATTTCGCAATGTGTAGCAATACTGAAAGTACTTAAAGCATATATCAGAGCCAGCTCTGCTGTGAAATCGTAAATAAATTGCAAAAGAAAAAATGCCAACTATTCCATAGATTTCGCAAGTGAATAAATTTTGAAAGACCTGTTATTTAGGCAATTTTATAGTTGAACTGAATAAGTACCTGATGTAGTACATAAAGTAGTATTTGTTTTAATAGGTCTTTCATAAACACGTTGTAACTAACAGTTTATACTTGAAATTCGAAAACAAAAAAAAAACAGCTTTATACCGAAAATTTAACCAATTACCTTCATAAAGCTAATAAGATAACTAAGCTACAACTTCATGGCACTCAACAAACAGTTAGCTCTAGTAATCGCAGTTTAACCTCTTCTACAATTAATATCACGTTTTAATCTGCACATAGAACAAAACAGAGAGCTTCGTGCACAATAAAGAAAGCTTAATGTGACGTTTCTGTTTTCTCGTCACGTTTTTTCGTCGTTTAAACGTCCCTCCAACAAATGGCTCGGAACATAACTACATCGGCACAGCCGTATACCTAATACAAGAAATAAAAATAGAGATACGGACATACATATTAACATGCTCCCGACTGATATAAGTAGCCGTGTCGGAGTTCACGTTCTAGTGTTTTATGGAAGAATAAAACTTTAGAGCTGTACGTTACACAGAATTTTAGCACTTTAATCAAAATTGTTGTATTCAAAATATTGCGCTACATTTCAAAGTATATAAGTCAAAGTTCAATTTTCATATTCCATGAAAATTTAACTTCACAAACTCAAATCATTTATTGCAAAATATGAAATTTACACGCGGTTCTTAGTTAACAGGTTTTGTATAGTTATACGAGTACATATTACCCTATAAGGGTATGGCGATTTAATTATTTTTATTGGAACGATTTATTATTGTTTTCTAGATTATCGTTAAAAATTCGTCTAATGTACCTCTATAATAGCATTTCGATAGGATTTTTTTTGTGGTTTTATCAAACAGTTTTCTCTTTCGATATCTTTTAAATTAATTGGAAATTTACTGAATATTTTTATAGCCATAGAGTTTGGGCTAGAACTGTGCATTGTTATGTTAGTCTTTGGTTCCACGAGTTTATGCCTATATTGCGATCAAATTTTGTGCGTTTTATCAGACGCTTTGTTAAAATAGTCAGGGTGCTTTTTAACAAATTTTGCATATTTTAAATATATAAATAGATCCCTGGTTATAAAAATTATGTCCCTGGTGGACATAATTTTTATAACCAGGGACATAAAGTTTTTATTGGTTATGGAATTTTGGTTTGGTGATGTCGAACTTTGACTTGTACTCTACTTTAATTTTCCAACCATTCCTCAAAATAGTTACGCGCAGGAATTTGGTCATCTGCAGAGCACTTATAAATTAAATATTACACGTGCATTAAACGGACTGAAGAGTGTCCAACTCTGTAAATGGTATAGTACATTACTGCAGCGGCCAGCAACAGAGGCATAGATGGAGGTGCGTGAGTTGTGGCCGAGGCAAAGCCTAGACACACACACCACGTGAGTCCAGCAATGCCTAGTTGTGGCCAAAACTTGTAAAGGTATAGTACTTTCCTCAAATAATGCGAGAAAACTTCATTGAGGAAACTCAGTACCTATCGATGACATCCTTTTGTCTAACATTTCTTCTTATATTTTTGAAATATAATTATAGAAGCCCAATTAGAATATGACTTGATTTTTAACTTTTTTGTTTGTTAGGTGATTAATACTTCTAAGATCCCATTTAAATTTTATAGAACTCGACTGAGCCGATTTTGAAAAATCAATAATAATCCAAAATTGTATGCATCAATTCCAGCGAACTACTCGAATTTTCAATTTAAGTCGGCTGTGCACACAGAACAGCCGAACTAGATCTCTTTTGTGGACATTACTGGCGAAAAATAAATTAAACTGTCGCCGGACTAAAACATCGTTTCATTTTTAATTACACAACAGTAATGCAGTTTACATACTTAATTTATCTGGCCGCAAAACACAAAAGATATTGATTTTCATACAACTTTACGCTGCTCGACGCTGCTCGCAATCGCATACTTATTCGCTCGAATACTTATTCGACCAGTACAGCAATTTCGATTTATCGCGAAGAAGATTGTCAAAGTAATGCTCACTTTTCCAAGCATATTTGAGAAAAATAGAGGTATATTTTCTTAATGGATTTATACTTGAGAAGATAATATATATAACAAAAACAATAATAAATTATAACATATGTGTTTAACATAACAGACGTGAAGACTTGATGAATAAATTATTACTTAACTTTATGAGAAACTATGGCCTAACTTTGTTTCTGAACGTTAATAGAGAAAGCCATTTTGCTATCTTACCTAATCTAATCGTCTTCAATAGCTCAAATAACTTTTTAAGTCCAAGAACTTGTAAATTAATCGATTATTCGGTCAAAAAAATAATAATTCGAGTAACGAACAAAAATTGGTACAAGTTTGAAAAATGCCACGATGATAATATATGTAGCGTTTCGAGTTATTCATAAACCACAGGTATCATAATAATCTCCCCCGAGTAGGTTCCCGCCTTGTCGTGGCGGGGGGGCTTAGTAGCCAGGTCTTCCCAGCCTGGTGAACGAAGAGGAACCCCCTGCCAGCGGCCCTAACGGGTGCTGCCAACGTGTTGGCGGAGGCGGTGGGGCTGCGGGGGAAGAGGAGTGTCGGTATCACGACGGCCGTTCTCCCTATCATCTGCAGCCGTAGTGGCAGGCGCGGGGCCACTTTAATTGACCCGTTGCATCGGGACCAGGGCTGTTGGATACGGGTGCTGTCTGACGCCCAGTGCTGGTTGGTCCCAGGTGGTGGATGACGATGTGTCTGGTGTTCGGCACATCGTCATTTTGGCGGGAGCCGAAGCTCCGTGGTGGGGCCCAAGTTGGGCCAGCGCTGTCGGGTGCCGCGGAGGAGTGCGCAAGCGTGCCCGTAGCCCCGACACTAGGCGCAGTGGTGGAACACCCAGGGGTTTTGGTGGGTATACTGTCCAGTCGGCAGGACTCCCACATAATCACCCGCCTGCCCACGAGGTGTGGTGGTATCTATAAAAGATTTCCCCTGGCTAAAAAAAAAAAAGATATCATAACAATAGTAAAATGGGTTTTTGTACTACTTTATTGTAATTATATTTAAGAGTTCTAAAATTTATGTTTGCATTGGAAGCTATAAAATATACTTCATACAATAGCAAAACCAAAAATAACCTTATTATTTTACATAAAATTTAAAAATTATTTATTAAAAAATAAAGCTAACGTCCTTTCTTGAACATAATCAAATAGCTAAGGCGTTAGGGCACTACCTAGTCGTGTAAACATAATTACGAGTAAATAACTAAATACTCGTACATGCAAATAATTAGCTGCACTGGCTTTGCTGTAGTTGAGCATCTACATTTTATTATTATGTATTATTGCACAGCGTTGCACAACGAATAATTTGGAGCATGCAGAATTTCATTCCATTCAGCAATCAATTTCATAAATATCGGAAAAGCAGAAATCTAGAATGGGAAACGATTTCATCTCGTCCTGAAGCCTTTTGTTATTTTCTGTCTCCGATCCAGACGACTTTCGAAGGAGCAAACCTCCAAAATTGCAATCACGCAAATTGAAAATTAATGGAGCGCGAAATCCAATTTTGCATTAAAGCTTTCTGGTGGGTAAGTAGGTCCTCGATTCTGCTATTCTGGCACGGTTGATATTAATAAAAGACTGGCTGCTGTGAGCAATTTTTCGGTGGGCGGTATTTCGCCGAGACGACGAAACGTTAGTGGGTAAATCATCACGGAACAGTAAGTACTCTCAGGGCAAATTCTATAGACATTTCTTTGGGCGGTTTTACAGCAAAATGTGGTGACTTTAGTGAAACGAATTCTGGAAAATTATTGAAAAGTGAGTTACAAAGTATTACAGACCATGCAGACTGTAAACAGTAGAAAAAAATCGGAGTAAAGAAAAACGGTTTCGATTTTTTATTTTTTTTTGTAATATGAAAATGATTTTAAGAATAGTTTATTGAGAAAGAAAGAGGAAGCTAACATGTAATAAAAATCTTAACTTCTACATAACAGGGACACATATAAGCAAATGTACACTTGTATAGCACGCCGTCAAGTGAATGATTTGTTTCTCATTTCAGTTTTTTTTTTTTTTTTAAATCAGGAAGCGTCCGTTGGTTATAACAATTAAAAACTTATTTTTTACGTAAAACAACCGATAAATATCTGTCTTTTTCAGTGAATTTCACAGGAATACAAAATAACAGAGCGTTTTTTATGAGGTAACAACTTTTATCCACGGTCATAAATAAAATAAGAAAGACAAATTTTTTACTTGCTACTTTTTTCTTGTCGTAAGTAAATCGTAGGCTTATAATTATTTTCCAGCTTATTCACAAAATGCACTTTAAAAATTGTTTCATAAAATTAAGGAAATCTAGAAAATTAGCAATGCTTGATAACAAGCACTTGAACTGGTAAAAACTTTCTTGTGCATTTAAATATTCGTGGTTCAATATATTTTTACAAATGTATTTATCTATCATAAATTACAGCAAGTAGGTACGTCTATAAGCTAGTAACTCTTAAGAAAGCTTGTCACTATTTGATGGCTGTCGTCTACAGGCTTAATAAGTTGTTAAGTGCGTGTCGAGACACGCACAAAGGCTTCCGTAGATGGTGACGATGATTATGATGATGATAAAAACCAATTTTAATTATGTCATTAAATGGTTGACTACTCGTACTATAAAACATAATTGGCTAAGACGTATGTTTGTGAGGTCAATGGCCTCCGAGCCATGTGCAACTTTAGATATGTATTTCGATTTTCCTTTATAATTCAAAAACTCGTTTGTGGGGTTGGAAAAATTTTTCATCCCCACTTTACATGTATGTGAACTACCCCTTAAATACACTACTTTAAAAAAAATGTTCTAAATTGAGATCTATACTAAAACTACCATTATCTCAAATTTTATGCAGTTTGGTTCATAAATGTGGTAGTTATATGGCTTTGTAATAACCGTCCGTCTGTCCGTCCGTAACATTTAATTTATTTTTTATTTTATAACAGATGGACGGACACAACGAAGTTAAAGGTTTCCTCGTTTTACTACGGAACCTTCTATGAATATTTCCAATCCCTAAGAAAAATTCACGCAAAAAAATTCACTGGCCATTGTTCGATTGTACTTTAATTTTGAGAATCAAAATAACGATATTTTTATACTAAATATATCAATCTCAAAAATATATCAGGTACTATTGTCTCACGAAGTTTTCCTTCACCAAAAAGTAAGTGGAGTGAAAATTCGTACAAAACTTTTTAAGAACTTTGATTAATGAACGAATGAATGAAAACTTGATTAAACATTTGGATCTTCATCCTTGTGATTACAAGGTGAACGCTGCTACCACTAGGCTACCACAGGTTTGGATTTTATTTGTTACTAAAATAACAAATCTAAACATTCTTAAACTAAATTTTCCAATCTAAACTAAAAAAATCCTTCCTAAACTAAACTAATTAAAAAAATAAACACCTTTTGTAGGTTTGAACAGTCTTATCTCTGGCAACGTGTCCAAAATGCTGGCCGCATTGCCTCGCTAAATTGTGAAGCTGACTTTCTGCTCAAAATACAGGCCAGCATTTTGGTCACGTGTGCCTTCTATGAAGGCAACAGACAATATAAATCAAGCTGTAAAATGTTATTAGAGAAACAACCATATGTTAAAAGATCGATAGTACATTTACGACTATCAGATACGTAGAACATGGCGCAGCATAGTACACCAAAGTTAAAAAGATTGTACGACTATTTTGTTCCTCGGGCGAGACATTTGCCTCATCTGACAGCTAGCGGCGGCGACATAATGCTATTTGGAAGAGTGGCACAGCTCGCCTCATTCACCTCAATCTCAGAGCTTTTCTCGAAACAACATCAACGTTATTAACTCCCCTTCCTAATAACAAACACAAACCTCCTTAAACAAAACCTGAAAAGATGTTTTTTGAATAGACGAGTTCTTTAACGATGTTACATGAAAAAGATTGGGAAATTCAATGAGCTTAGTTGCCGGAGGCAGTAGCACGGCTCAAACTTTTTCTCACGGGTATTAATAGCGATTTGAAACAGAGTTGGGCGATTTTGCATAATTTTCGCAATGATTTATCTGTTTGCTTAATGGAATAATCAAATAGTAGCGATCGAGGCATTTTTAAAACACATGTTTTCGATCAATTGGTAATTGAGATGTCGATGTTTGTTTAAAGTGAATTCCAATTTGTATTTGTTTTTTTAACAGCAGAACTTTAAAATATCGAGACTTTTTTAATGAGTGTTTATTATGTTTCTATCGTTAGCAGAAATTGATGATGATAATTTGTTGGTTAAAACCTTTACATATATGAAGGATGTTCCAAGCAAGAGGTATAAAACACTATTCATTCAATATGGAAGGTTGTGATCAGTTGAATTGACGGTCAGCAACTAACTGGATGGTAGCTTGAATGTCGAAACCGTAACTGAGGCTTGAGGTTGAGAGAGTTTTTGGGTTTACAGACTAAATCTATTTCTTTTTTATAAAGGCTTTTTAGATGGTATATTTTTAAACAATTCGTCATTGGTCTAAACTGATCGCCAAACTGTAGTACTCCTCAACAACTATCCTACGCTAGAGTTCACAAGCCTCGTCTTGATGTAGGTAAAAATAGTATCGTCATTTTCTGACGTTCTAAGACGCAGTCAAGCATAAGGGGAGCTCAAAGTTAAATCCACGCACGAGTTCATATTACATTGCAACTGTAACAAACAGGAGTTAGCAGAAGTCCAGCGGCGACTGCTGGACTAAATCCACTGAACTATGTTCGTTAGAAGATTTCAAAAGCGATCAAACAACGTAAGTGTCGTTTGACTTCCTTTTTCGCCCGCGACTTTAACTATATTTCACTTGTAACGAACTGAAACGAATTTGGACGTTTGGAGTCGAAGATAACCGTAAGGGTAAACGACATTTTATTCGGGTCGGACGCCGATCTCAACTTACTTAAGAGGGTATCAAAATGGTACGTGCATATGTATGGCTTTCCAAACTAGTTTGCCGTGACGACGTGACGCAGACTGTTTCTAGTATCTATTCCGATAAAACGAGACAACGGCGCTGAATAATCCAGGGTGTATTTCTAGACGAGGGCGACAGACATTTTCGAGGCTGTCAGTTAAATTACTATCTGGATATTTATGGTCACAGAAATACAGAAATTTATTTGCAATAAAAATAAGAGGTAACTTCTACTCCATCTTTGGCTACAACATCGTTTTCCATCAGGTGAGTTGGTCTAAATGTACTTAGACCTAATATGTATAAAAAAATATCATTGTGTAAAAATCAACCAACCTCTTAATGCCTTAGTATTTTTTTACAAATGCTATTGGTGGGTAAAAAGAAAAATAATTCAATTAATTGATCGACAGCTTCCTAGTATGATTTAGGTAGCAGCTGCAGCTTTTAGTTTAATTGGGAAAGTGACGAGACAAAACTCGTACTAACTACTATGTTGCATAGGAAGCATGTTCAAGTCCTGCGGCCACGACAAAACATACGTCCGCAGAAGAAATTCGATGGCATATGTGAATGAGAATATATACTCACACTGAGTTCCGCCGCTCTTAGTTGTGTATAAGGCCCGATCACCCTGAGTGGGTAGGCTTATACAATCAGTAGTGACTACTAAAAATGACGATACAATACAGTACAACTCATATGAATATGATCATACATTGTTACAACAGTTGAACAAGGACAAAAATGTGGCCTCAAAAAGTACCTCTACTCTCCTCTACACGGACGTTACCATGTTACCAAGATAAAGTATAGCTCCCTTACCCAATTTGCTTGTCTAACAGTAAGAGTTCAACATAACTAGTCTAGAGTTATTATTCTACCTCATGACCAAGGTGGGCTAATTAATGCACCACAACAGAGAGCCCGCAATCCCAGGATATCCATTATTAAAATCTAGTTACGAACTGGGGCTACAGCTCTCAGAAATGAAATTTAACAATTCACACGACAAGTTCCAACAAGAGACGTGAAAATAACTTAGCCGTTATAATAGAACGTCGTGTACAGAGGCATGGAATTGTGAATACAAGTTTAGTTTGTCTCAGAACCATTGTTTCACCTCGTCACGGCGATGGATGAATAAAGATGTATAGTCTTGTTTTAGAAAAGTAAGCTCTGCTGAGGAGAGCCCGCCATATTCGAGAGAGGATCATAGATCTCTTTGCCGAGTGCCTGTGTCTCATAGAAAAATAAAAAAGCTATTATCTAACTTAGAAAATTTGTAGTACATGTAAGACAGATAATAATTAATATGCCACAGTATAGATAATTAACAAGGAAAAAAGTAAATTTATAACTTCGATAAACAAAAAGAATTCTATAAGACATCGAAAAGTACATTGGGGGAACAACGGCATTAAATAAAAAAAATTGTCACAGTAAGATGGCGTCGAAAACGCATAGAAACAGATGCTATACATTGTAGTTTATGATAAACAACATAATTTAACTTAAGTGACAATTGAACTACTGATCAAACATCACATTGGCGTCTCAGCAATATGGCGGACAAGCAACAAAGCCAATCAAGCCTGAGCTTAGACTTTCAATTTCATGGAAATAGCAATAATGTAATATCATTTCTAACACCCGGTCCAATCCATACACGTAGTACGTTCATACTCTATCCAGATTTCTATTGAATGTAACATTCAGAGTAGTTAATATTACTTATTCTATGAAATGATTTTCATTTTATAGTGCAGCCTACACTAGGTTTATCTCAAAGAGTTATTAGTCGCGAATGCAGGACTCGAACCTTGCGTCTTCGGATAACTAGCCAGACGCTCTCCCAACTGAGCTAATTCGCAGTATTATTTTTTACTTATTCTATTTATTTTACTTCAGTGCTTGTCGTAACGATTAACAATTTAAGGCAAGGGCGTGGACGACAGGCGTACATTACGTACGTTACAATTTAAAACAAGTTCCCTAAAAATACACCATAACACCTATGTATATCGAGCTCGTGTGGCTCGGATGACACGTTAAATTGTAGGCCCCGGTTGTTTTAACCGTTTAGCCATGTCAGAGGCCTTCAGGCGGCCTAAAAACTCTGACACCAGGGCTAGCCACCCGGCCTATACGAACTTACTTACTTTTATCAAAATCGAATTAAATAATAGCTAGCCAATAGCAAAATTGAAATAAAATGACATGTTATGATGTCTATTTATACCATGGTCTTTGTAAAGTACATAGCTGTTAAGTACGTTTTAATTCTCATGACGGAACATAGTTGATCTATACGACTGTGGACAGTTATGAACATATCTGAACATACCTCTGTAAGCCTCTATACTTTGCGAACCAGCACCTTGCAGAACGTCGTGTATAGAAACATGATATCGTAAATACAAGTTTACTTTGTCTCACTCAGGAGCATTGTTTCACCTCATCTCAGCAGCTTTACGCACCACTGTTTCTGTCTTTCTGTCTACTTACATTTTATTTCTCAAGACAGGACTTAGCCTTTGTGGACCGACAAATAAGACATCGTTGCATTCATGACAAGACTTGTGTTTTCACTACATAGTATAAAACAAAGTCGCTTGCCGCTCTGTCGTATGTCCCTATGTATGCTTATATCTTTAAAACTACGCAAAGAATTTTGATGCGGTTTTTTAATAGATAGAGTGATTGAAGGGAAAGGTTTATATGTATAATACACCTCAGCGAAGCCAGGCGAGTCGCTAGTTTGAATAAAATAAAATAAACAAGACATGCGAGTAGTACTCTTCATGCTTTCGAAACTTGACCACTTTTTTTCACTTTTAAAAAGAAATACAAGGTAAAATGAGACAAATGCCGTATGTGATAGCTAACCATTATTGATACACATCATTGTGTTTTCATAATTTTGTGGATATCTCGGCAACAGTAACATAGGAGCCTAAAGTCGTAGCGGTTCAAAATTAAAATGTACTAGCGACCCGCCCCGGCTTTGCACAGGCAGGTGTATTATACATATAAACCTTCCTCTTGAATCACCCTATCTACTAAAAAAAACGCATCAAAATCGGTTGCGTAGTTTTAAAGATTTAAGCATACATATGGATATAGGGACAGAGAAAGCGACTTTGATTTGTACTATGTAGTGATAGTGATTTAGACAATGTCGAAACTTTTAATTTTGCCATTGGTATCTTAAGTACAAATCCATTGTTTAAATAACATGAAATTGTGGAAGAAAACGTCAAGGCGATGCAATGATTGTTCAAAATTATTAGTAAAATTAAAAAAATCTAATTATGTCAAACATTTATATAAAAGAACGATGAAATTGTAAAATTTAACAACACGAATACGTCAGTATTATTACTTCATAAACAACGTAGACACGCGTCGCCTACATGCCCGAAAGAAATAAAATGTTCATTGAAATTTCAAATAAGTTTACAGTTGCTTGAACATTTTCTGAAGGTAATCCTTTAGGCAAACTATATTTAAATTACTGTCTCTGCCAAAATATGAAATTCAAATCCGGAGAGATGCATGCACCTCAAGTAAGTCGTTACAAACTCGTTTAGTTACCTACAGTGGCTGCGCTGGGCACTGTATATTTCGTCAGTTACGTAAAGAAGATACGGCGTAGTAATAGAGAAATTTTACAAAAATATTACTAGTATTTTTTTATTTACTCTTCTAGAAAAGCGTGCTACATCTAAGGCCGTATCTTTGCTTAACTAAGGCTATACGTGGTCAAATACAAGCCTCTTACGATTATAAAAACTGCTGTTTTTTGTTATATTTTCTTAAAACTCAATGCCGGATATTTCTGTAGTCGCCTGATTTATTCTACAATATCATTGTACTCTTTATTATGACTAACTTTTGCTATGGACCAAAAATTAAAGCGCGACAAAAAAGTCAGCTATGCCTTAAAAAGTTCATTTGACTCTTAAGTTTATTGAATACCTGGCAGATTTTTTGCGTTTTCATTGTTAATATCATCATAAAAGTTAATCATAATGCCATGTCGTGTCAATGGCTATTTTTTTTAAATCATAATGATTTAGGTACGTACATCTTTAAATTACTGCATTTTTCAAATCAACATCCTGTGTACACATCATTAAGATCTTTATGAAACATATATTTTTGCGGTCAAGTCTTTTAGAAAAAAATAAGGATGAATAAATATAAATATCTGTTAATTAGGCACGAATTGAAAAACATTTTTTTTTTATCTTTTCAAAGGTTGCCTGGAAGTTTTTATTATTATTATAGCAATAATTCTGCCACTGGTGGCAGAGTGGCATTTGTTTTGTCCGTATTTCTTTGGTTGTTTACTTTTTTTTTATGCGCATCATAAACATAAACTATCTATCAATGTATTGACATAACTTCTTCAAATGGTGGTCGTGGCTTTTCACAGAATTTGCTCCATCATTTCGCGTCAAATGTCGAATAAGATTTCCCCTGTAAGAGCGAAACTCTATTTCCATTTTGAAATGTCGGCCCGCAGCTAGGCTCAAGTGTTCTGTCAGAATATCTGAATATTTTAACATCTACGCTGACGCAAAATAAAATATGAATTTTTATGTGAAAATTTTGGTTAGAATATCGATGCCCACACATTGTTAATCCTTTCAGTACGTAGGCGGATCCAAATTGAACTGTCAGGACAGTACCCACAGACTAAATAAACATAAATATATAATAAATAAATAAATAATTATTTATTTGTATAGGTAGTTAATAATATAGACTGTACAATTTGTAAATTTTAATATGAAACTTGACTTATCGCTGACACCATTGACCGACTTACCTCTCTGACTGGCACTTTGTTAGTTTTTAGGGTTCCTTACCTCAAAGTACCTCCTTGCAGTTGTATAAAAATATAGTTAGACCCGTTTATGCCACAAAAAACAGCATAATTCGACACTCAATAGGGAATCAAAACCTATAGGGTACTTCCTGTTGACCTAGAAGCATTGTCTTATATTACATATATAGGAATAAATCTAAAAACTGCATATTTTTAACTTTATCATAAAAAATAGGGCCTATATGCAAGAAATGGGCGTCAAAATTTTAAAGTGAGTTATCGTGAAAGGCTCTGATATAATTGATTACACCAAGTATAGCTTCTTATTAATTTTCTATAGATTACTTACACAGAAAAGTATAATTATAGTGTTTATAAGTACATGGTTCCTTTTACGATTTGAGAGCGGCGAGGTAAGCTTGAATCAGATATTTCTTTTTAAATACGATGCCGGTATTTCTTCAACTCTAAATCCATAAAACCTATCTCATCAACACTTCAACTTTTACAAGGTGTAAAGACGATGCGCCATTTGACCGCGAGGTAAATGTACCGTGTGAATTTGTGGAACGAAAACAATTTTGACTTCGCCAAGGCTCGACCACTTTTATGGTAACCTGTGTACGTGGACCGATTCCAAACCGCAGGGCAATAAAACTGCAGTACCTTTAGGAAACATTTCAATAGTAGCGACCGAGATTGCACTTGGGCTTGGTTGCTTTTTTATGTTAAATTAAAAGGTAATCATAAGATAAATTATAAATTAATTGATAAATTATAAGATAATCGTTGAGAAATCGACGCTGCATTCAGCGTCGATTTCTCAACGATTAGATTAGATATTTATATCGTATTCTATTTATGAATGAATATTTGCTACACTAATTAGTTTCCTAGCTACACTAGCTACGGTAAACAGTGACGACCCAGTTTATTTACAAATTTAGTTGAATCAGTAATTCAATGATTTATATACCTGTCTAGATGAGTAGGTATGTATTTTATCGACGGCAGCAACGATATTGCTAGGAATGTGGCTTTCTAGCAAACAACAGTAGGTACGTGGTGTTTGCAAAATATTTACCAAGACTTAAGGTATGATTCCGAACTCCGCTGCAGGCAGCAGCAAAACCGCAGCAGTGCTGCCTCAGCACTACTGGTCCACATATAATCTCTATGAATTTATATGAGACTACATTCCGAGCTAAGCAGCATTGTTGCGGCAGCAATATGAGGAAAAATAGTGCTGCGGCAGCACTGCTGCCTACTGCTGCTGCCTGCAGCGGTGTTCGGAATCATACTTTTTCCCATAAGTACTAATATTTTATTCCTTACAACATTGGTATAAAAATATAACTTTTATCTCATCACGAAGCTGAACTAAGAAAAAAAAGTAAAGTAACGAATACTTAGTGAAACTTTTTTATGTTTTCATTGCGTCATGCGTTTCGATGCAGTATCGGAAACCAACCTTTACCTGCACATTGCGCCAGCTCCTAGGGCGCGACACGTGAAACTCACACTAAACAACTTTTGTTTGTTTGTACTTGCCTAAAATTGTGCCGGCAGTTATTAAATGCAGTCGCTATGAATTTATAAACAAGTTCCCCGAGGCTATGAGGCTATGCTTGTTCCTGCGAGCATTTCCATAATGTTGTTGCCTGTTTAATTTTAGAAACAGCATCAGAGAGGATTTAAATTCAGTTGTGTTTGTTAGGCCATATTACGATTTCAGTCATAGTTTAGTAAATTACGGTAATTAATGATTAATATTCAAGTCATTTGAAACGAGAATTAGTATCATTTAATTTTGCAAATAAACGCTCGCTGGCAACGGGCGGCTTTTATATCTTAATAGTATTATCCACATGTACTCGTACCACCATTCAACTACACCAACACATTATCAATAAATTATTTATTTACATAAAGGAAATAAATGTAAAAATCAAACCTACATCTAGTGGGTAGCGTGCCCAGGGGCATTATTTTTACTTCCATATTAATTGCACATATGCGGAACTATGCAGATTCTCCATACAATCTGCCAAAGTTCCGTATACGACCGAGCGGTACGAAAGTCAAAAATAATGCCCAGGAGTTTCTCGCAGAATGTATGTGTAAACATATCAAATTGACCATTTTGTAACAAACTTGCACAAAGTATTATTGCCTCTATCCAAATTATGGCCACGTCTCAGAACAAGCCCAGACTTTGTGCATTACAAATACAGCAGTGGCTTCATAACAAATGTAAAGGGATCTGTTCCGAACGCGCAACAAGGAAAGACGACGGCATTGCAGAGGAGATATAAAACGGTAGGAACTTATTCACTGAATTATTTAGACAAGAACATGCAAAGATTTTTTTCTCACCTTTTCCGCTTTGAAAAGCAATAAGTTCATACTTAAAGCTGATTTTGTTTAAATTAGTAAAAAAACGTACGCCTCTCGATAGCGAATTTCGTAATCAAAAATTATTTTGCGCAATAATGGCACCACCGACTTCCACCGTGTACAGAATTCGTATAGTTAGCACGAATTGATGCGACATCTATATAAATTATTGTGCAACCAACAAAACAACTAATTTAGACAAACGTTATATAGGATAACTTTGGAATAACTATACCCTATTGAAATTAAACAAAAAAACGGTTCACAATTGGCGAAAAATTTATGAACGACACAAAAAAAAATACATACTATCTCCTCCTTTTTAGAAGTCGCTAAAAATAGCAAGCAACGATAAAAATTAATTACGCTACGTAGAAGTGTATTATTTTTTTACTATTTTCTAACATTTTCTACTGATTAAATATATAACTCAATAAACATTTTTTCAAATAAGATTTATATAATTTTCATATACCATCATATCTCTACATAGCAGGTCTGGAATATGTATTCAAGTTGATGCATATTTTTAACATTAGGATTAGCGGCAGAATTAATAAGAAATCAAATAAGACGTGTCTTGGATTTCGAATCTAGTACTATTCTCTAATATAACTTCTGTAAATGCTGAATATAGGTAGATAATGTAATGCTATAAATAGTACAATTTTGCTTCACAGAAAGTTTCATTACAAAACACTCTCATTACATCTTCCCAAAATCCCGAAGAAATTATACAAATTAATTAAAGCTTCAATTCAGAGTTGACAATATTATGCAAAAGCGTCTCGTTATAAATTTCAATAACTTGCAAATAAGTGTAACAAGAAACAAAAGCAATTACAGTGGAACGTCGAAAACCTATTATAATTAAGGGGACTGTTTCAATGGAATTTGGCGGTTTAAAAGGTCTATTTTTGCGATTCAAAGTTAAAACACCCTCTGATCCGACCATCGCCCATTCGGGAACTTTTTTATTTTGTGAAACCTTTTAACTCTACTGGCGTCGACGATTGAAATCGATTGTCAAAGTTGGCATAGGCATATCCATATTACATACATTTTTAGCGTTCCGTATTCAAAGAGTAAAAACGGAACCCTATTACTAAGACTCCGATGTCCGTCTGTCTGTCTGCTCCAGGCTGTATCTCATGAACCGTTATAGCTAGAAAGCTGAAATTTTCACAGATGATGTATTTATGTAGCCGCTTTAGCAAAAAATACTAAAAATAGAATAAAATTAATATTTAAGGGAGGCTCCCATACAACAAACCTGATTTTTTAGCCGTTTTTCACTCGATATTTATAATGGTAACTGGTAGATGCTTAAAATTTTCACAGAATATTTAGTTGTATATTCACTTCAATAATAAATAATAAAATTGAATTAAAATTAAATGGGGGCTCCCATACAGTACGGAACCCTCCGTGCGCGAGTCCGACTCGTTCTTGGCCAATTATTTATTTCAATCTTCTGAATCGCGGATCAGACAGTAGTTAATTATTGCATGATATTCGAGAAAGAGATTTTTCGTAGCTATATTGAGTAGGTATTACGAAAAACAAAAATCTTTAGAACTCGGAACTGATTGATGAAAATCATGATGAAACTGAGGCGCTACTAGCAAAATGTATGCAGCTGTATGGAGAGCATCTCACCTGGTGACCACTGGTAGCGCAACCAAGTTGATTTCGGGTATTATTGTACCTAGTATTCTACTGAGATAGAGACTATAGTAAACTTTATTTTTTCCCCATTCCCAAAAAGGAGGAGGTAATAAGTTCGTCTGTGTGTATTTTTTTAACGTTTGATCATCGATATTTTCGCCAATTGTGAACCAAGGTATACTTCCACGGTGTACGGTTAAATCTTTATCGAAATCGGCCAAGTCTTTATTGAAAAATCAACAATAATGTAAAATTACATCAATTCGTTCAAATTATTCGAATTCTGTACACGGTTGAAGTCGGTCGGAATGGCGAAAATAAAATCATTATGTCAAATGTTGTTGTGTTTTGTATGGAAACTAGTATTCAAATCCACAATAAATAATACAGGTACCATTTCCATTGGTTATACGTTGAATTGTCAGCCATCGGCACTGTCACGACCCATGAAACTGTTTTCACTTAGTAAACTCGTGTGATGACTTGTAGGATGTATCAAAATTAGCAGAACAATGAATGATATCCAAACTTTTCCAAAGAACTAAAAGTAGAAGCTACAATAAACCCTACCATATTTAGTACTATTTTACTACTTTGATGGGGTCAGTACAATACATTTGACGGGGTCATTTATATATTTTGACTGCCTCGGTGGCTCAGTGACCCTAGCTTCTGGGTCAAAGAGGCGTGGTTTCTGTCCCCACCCAGGGCAAATATTAATATGATGAACATAAGTGTTTGCTCTGTGTCTGGGTGTTATTTAGTTACTATCTATATAAGTATGTATTTAAAAATAAGTAAATGTAGTATATCAGTCTCTGGCAGCCATTTCACAAACTTTGCTTAGTTTGGGGTCAGAGACCATGTATCAGATGTCCCCTAATATTTATTTATATTTATTATATTATTAACCGTGGTGGTCTAGTGGTTGTAACGCTGGCCTGTCATTCTTGAGGTCGTGGGTTCAATCCCGGTCCCGTACCAATGAGTTTCTTTGGAACTTATGTGCGGAATTTCACACCACTGGCTTTGCGGTGAAGGAAAACATCGTGAAGCAACCTGCATACGTCCGTAGAAGAAATTCGATGGCGTGTGTGAATCGACCAACCCGCATTGTGCCAGCGTGATGGATATGGCCCAATCACCCTTCGTGGGTAGGCCTACGTCCTGCAGTGGACTATTAAAAAGGCTGGTACAAGCAAATTTATTATAAATAGTACTGAAGCAAATTGACACGACTCTTTTCGCCACATCAAGCCAAAGCTAGTCGACAAAAGTCATTACCATACTGGCACTGTTTCAAAAAAGATACCAGCAAAAGAAGAGCATAATAAGAGCTCTCCAGCTTCCATTACCACAGCGAATGCTAATCGAAGTCCATACGAATGTTAATAGTAAGAAAAGTGCGTCATAATTAGTTGACTAACCGTCTTCGCCGCACAAACGTGAAGGATACACTTAATTGCAATTCCAAGCCTGGGAAAAGATACAAGTTCGTTTGCTGCTGGATAAATAAACCTTATGCTGCGGTAATAAAGCTGTGTTTAGTAGACGTGTTGTTAAAAGGTTTTGTTCTCCATCAGAGCAGAACCACTATGTAAGGACAGAATACAGTGTTAAGGCTTCTAAAAATGTAGATAGGTAGGTACCATAACTTGTGAACACTCGAGGTTTTTAAGGTATAGTTGGATTTTGTTTGATTTTCTGAATCTGGATTGTATTTGTTAATATTTATAAAATAACATGGTCCAAATTCATCTACCAATAAAATTATGAAAATTGGTCAAGCCAAGATTTTTAGGTAAAGTCAAGATCAAGTCAGGTCAAGATTTTTATATGAGAAAATAGGCAAATGCATATATCCCAAGTTTGTTGTATGCCTTACCTGTATCAGCCATTTTAACAGTCCACTGCTGAACATTGGCCAACCCACGAAGAGTGATTAGGCTTTATCTACCACGCTGACCGAGTGCGGGTTACTAGATTCATAGAACGCCATCGAATTCCTTCCACGGACGTATGTAGGTTGCCTCACAACGTTTTTATTTGCCTAAAAGCCAGTGATGTGAAATTCCCGGTACTTGCCCGTGGAACACCTCGTAGAACACCTGGGTGTTCCACGGGGGAAAAAAATCTCCCGTGGAACACCTACGGTTTTCGGTCCGTACATAAGTTCCAACTCATTTGTACTGGACCGGAATTCGAACCTATGACCTCACGATTGTAAGGCGGGCGTTGCTACCACTAGGTACGGCTTAGCGGTTTGCCCTGATGCCGGGGCACGAGAATACGGCATCGGTATCCCCTGCCTGTAGTAAGAGCCTACTAAAAGGGGACCCCTGGGCTCGTGGGTGGTCAGAGTTGGGGCTCCGGCCACCCACCCAAGCGGGCCCGAGGAGGACGACAGCGTGTGTGGCAACGCTGTCGTAGAGGACCGCACAAGCCTGGCTCTTGCCAGGCGAGTAGGAACACAAAGTGCTGGGAGCACCGGTGCGTTCCTTTTGGAGATCCCGGAGCTCCTAAGAAAGCACAAAGGCTGGCCACCGAGGGGGTTTTAGTGGGTACAATCCCACATAACCCTACTGCACCCCAATGCAGTTAGGGCATCTTCAGAAGATTTCCCCCTCGTAAAAAAAAAAAAAAAAAAAAAGGTACGGCTTAGCGGTATGCCTTTGTTAAAGTTGCGATACTGTATCCATTAGTTCAGTTCCAGAACGCTACAGAGTTAAAATTGAACACATGGTGCCTGTCGCTCGCTCCGCTGGCTTGATGGATGAAATGCCGATTGGGAGGAAAATTTAATGCATTTTCTTGATGGCGAAGACATGGCTTTTAAATTACTCGCGATAGAATAGAGGTATTAGCTTGTAAGGTGACAAGTGTTTCACTAAACTTGATTGAAAAAATTTTGAGAATATAAAAAATCACTACATAGTATAAAACAAAGTCGCTTGCCGCTGACATGTATGCTTATATCTTTAAAACTACTCAACGGATTTTGATGCGTTTTTTTTAATAGACACAGTGATTCAAGAGAAAGTTTTGTATGTATAATACACCTGTGTGAAGCCGGGACGGGTCGCTAGTATAAAATAAATATTTAAATTTTGGACACTTTGACAATAGTTAACAAACAAAGTTACCTTCAGAAGTATTGTCAGAGTTGTTCTAAGCCAAAAGAGGGTGATTTACATCGTCAATATAATATGAAAAAGTGATACCATGGAGCCTACCTGGAATTCGAAAAATATATACGTTATTGATTGATGATTTATCTATGTCAAATTTTGGGTGATTCCATAGTAAAAGTTACTCATAATGATGGTCTAAATCATCTTATTTCAGTTTGGTACAACCTTTCTGAATAATCTTGTCAATAAATATCAAGGAGATGAAGGACGAAGAACTTCTCACAAAATAATGTGTTTAATTTTAATTTTATTATAGTAAATATATTTATTATGGTACAAGTGTGTAATGTTGGTGATTTTCGCTGAGGTGCCATTGAGATTGTCTTTAGATAGCCGAGGACGGTAATCATCAAAACACGTGTAGCATACGACGTTTTTCAACACACTTGTGAATAAAATAATACTAAAAATAACTGTAATTTCAACAGTGAAAACGAGTTGTGAAAAAAGATTCGAAATGGCGGGAAAAATTAATCAGTTTTCCTATGCGCGCGCAACGGCAATCGACCATAGACTAAAATAATAAGGTTTCTTTTTTTCGCTTTTCGCGGATAGCGTTTTAGCCACGTACAAAATGAGAGGAATTTCAAGTTTTCTTTATTGATTACAGAGAAACAAAAGTTATTTTCGAGTCAAAGTTTTATTTATCAAACATGTATAAGTTGAAATTATCTATTTCAATACGAATTTGCATGAAATGAGCAAGCAACAGGTACATTATTTTTGTTGTACCTACTAATGAACACTACTAATGAACACGATCTTTTCTGTATCGAATCTTTTTTTAAGAACAAAGCAACTCAACCATTAAAATAAAATAAAAAATTTACTTGGGAATAATACGTTCTGAAGAAAAATGGCAATGAAGAGGTCACAGTTTGATTACAGGTGTCAGTATGCTGATGGCGGTGAAATTAGAGCCACTTTATGAGCAAGTGTGTTGTAAAAATCATTTCTTTATTCTATAAAGATGTACGTGTGTACAGCATCACCTATTCATTACAAGGAAACCACGTATCGGCAAGCGCAGCGCAAGACGTCCACTGACTTGGTGAAGCGATGCTATACTCAGTACAGACCGCTGGAACACGCTGCGGTCTTGTTGGGAATTCATAGAGGAGGCCTATGTCACGCAATTTACTACCTAACATTGCTGGATATATGGATGATTCACAACGAAATCTATCATTTTAAAAATCGCATATTTTTAAGAGATGTTAAATTTTGTTCGTACAATTTTTACTAACTATAACGCTTTGATAGCCGACATCCTTTGAATGAAAAAACGAGACATAAAACATCGCACAAGTACATAGAAACAAGGAAAGAGCAAATTCAACGCCCCAAAACAGAACTCACTTTCAATCATCAATATTTATATCCCATCAATTGCTTATTAATGGATTCATTAATATTAATAATGCGTTCCGTAATAAAACGCCTACAAGATGTATGATAAACCATACATATAATGGTACCAAGATATTAATTTAGAACCAATGATATTATATGTTTAGACATGTAAAAGATGAACAAGAAAGTACAAAAAACTAACTTAAAACCTATTAACCATGATCAGTAGCACAACTTATTACTTGGCGTTGAATAGAAAAATAAGTTCTTCTTAATTATTTTAAGACCGCGTAAGACCTCCGACAATCTGGAGAAACTGATAATGATCAAGAAGGTGGAAGGAAAAATACCCAGAGGGCATAGCTCAATACGGTGTTCCGACCAAGTGGGCAAAGAATTGATCATAACCATATCTGACGCCATACAGCATAGCTCAATACGGTGTTCCGACCAAGTGGGCAAAGAATTGATCATAACCATATCTGACGCCATACAGCAAGCGGAAGACCCTCAGAGATGGAAACACATAATAATTATGCCATGAAGTACTACAGAGGCGGGACATTACGACGCTTAGCAGTACGACCTGAGGAGGAGGAGGAATTATTTTAAAGCGATTTAAAGCAATGCGCTTACTTTAAAATATTTTTTTAAAACATTTGTAAAACTCAGTCTTACTAGTAGACATGGCTTAATTAAAAACAGTTTTTGTACATTTTATTTTATTTTTTATGAAAACGGTCTAATTTGCAAAAAACACATTTTCGGAAAGCATTTCATCCACAAAATGAACTAAGCTATGGCTTTTAGCTTATAGTTCCGGCTTCGCCAGAACCTGAAATGTCACCGAGTGATCATCCGGTATTTGCCTTGCATTTTTATCAAAATAAACGCTTGTGTAACGTATCTATTGCAAACTATCTTTGTTTAGGACATGAATAACTGCGAGCATTACGTTAATCGCCTGAAATTAATTAAGTTCGGATATTAATGAGCAGTTCTATTAATATTTATTAATGGTCACGAAATTCTGAATCATTTAATGAAACAGGCTCTGCAGATAGCTCAGTCGCGATAATTACTTTGAGGTCAATACAAATGAAATACTTAGGTATTAAACAAAAATATTTTATGTAGTAACTTTAGTTATTTAAAAATATTATGTCTTCAAATGAAACAAATACGTTTTAAAACTAAAATCACTGTGTTATGAAAGAGTAATGTTAAAACACTGTAATGAATTGTAGGTAAAATACATGATTTAAAAAGTTTTACTTTTTTGGCACAAATAATATAATTACCTACTAACATCTACAAGATTACTAGTTTAAGTTATTCCCTACCTAACTTTAATACTAACAACATGTTTACTATGACCAACCTTAGAATTTTTTAAAACAATGTTAATGAAGTTATATGAATAAGCTCAAAATATTCCAACCAGTTATGAAGAGAGCTATTCTCGGAGCTTCTCTGCGAGATTCTATCAGAAATGAAGAACTCTTTAGGCGAAACCAAGTTATAGGCCGAATCATACAAGTCGGCGGATGTGAAGTGAGCTACAAGCTGCACAATATCAAATCCTGACTGAAGCTCCATAAATTGGATTTCGCGCAACTTGTAGCTAACTTCACATCTGAGTACTATTTACTGAGTACTGACATAGCCTAGCCCGATTACCATGTTGCATAGCCTTCCGCTGCCTACCGGCCGGGACAGGTCACATGGTTTGGAGAGCGGGTAGCAGATGGGGCTGTAATGTTCTCAAATAGAGACCACGTACCACGATGCGTAGCGTAGAACGTCCATAGGCTAGGTGGACTGACGGTGAAATTAAATCCGCAAGAACGCGCCGGATGCAAGCCACTTCCAGCCAGGCCTATTGAAAATATATAGGGAAGGCCTATGTCCAGAAATGGTCGTCCTACGGCAGATAATGATGAGTAAACATTTTGTGTGGAAAATGGCAACGGTCTTCTAGTTAAAACTGTTTATCTTCATATACTAAAGTCGTCTTTAAGGGATCGTGTATCTGTTACAAGTGACCCTGTATGTCTAAAACAGAATCTTGAAATCGTTATTAATTCACAACCCAGAGCAGTTAACCTCGTTAGCAACAGCTAGCAATATCAATATCGTTTCAATTAGGCCTTATTTATGAGGGCGTTGCGGCTGTAAATCGGCTACGGACTTTCGCTTCATTAATAACCAGTGAATCTTAGGATCTAATATACCTACCGGGTATATTAGATCAAAAAGGATAGGAGAGTCCGTCGACTGCTCACATTGCATCGCATGTTACACCCGCGCTCGTCTGTCATGAGACAGTACATTCCGCGGAAGTGTGGTAAACAGGTGTATACTAGGATATCACAGTACTCATAATTATTACTAACTTTTACAATTATTGGAAAAACCATGAAATTGCAAAGAAAGTTCATTTATTGTCGAAAAAATGTAAGGACAGAGTGAAGCTAATTATTATTGATCGTGACTCACATAATAATTAATAATACTTAACTATTGTAATTTGAGTCGCTTTCTCAAATTACTACCAGCCAAAAAAAAATAGTACCGAACAACCTCTTTTAGGGTACCCAAAGGGTAAAAACGGGAACCTATTACTAAGACTCCGCTGTCCGTCTGTATCACGGATGTATCTCATGAACCGCTATAGCTAAGAAATCTGAAATTATCACAGATGATGTATTTCTGTTCCCGCTATTACAACAAATAGGTACTAAAAATAGAATATAAATATTAATTAAGGGGGGCTCCCATACAAAAAATCTAAATTTTTAGCAGTTTTTCGCTCGATATCATAAATGGTAACAGGTAGATGCTTGAAATATTCACAAAATGTTTAGCTGCATGCCTACTTTAATAATAAATAATTAAAGCAAAATAAATATTTAGGGGGGGCTCCCATACAGTACGGAAACCTTCATGCGCCAGTCCGACTCGTAGTTGGCAGATTATTGCTTTTGACACTTGGCTGATTTTTTCACTATGGAACCAACGCAAAAATCTACTGTTCAAAAATCTACTTTCACTTATCGAGACTTAGTAAAAATAGTTATAGTTACGAAAGACGAACAGTTCCAGCCGGAACCAAAGCTTAGAAAACTATGAAGATCATATTGGTCACGACTAGCTTCCTGTTAGTGAATGTTAACTACGTCACTAACACTTTTACTTTTACGAAAAGTCGACCACCAAAAACAATTTTCTTCTTTTACTTTCCACATGATTAATTAAAAACAGGCATAGCAACTGATATATCAGCAGTGTAATTGGTAACGTCGTTATATATTTCCATGAAATTATTAACGACTAAATGAGAAACGTCAGTTGAATCAGCTTCCCCGAAAATTTCCGGTACGAATTAATTACTTATTATCAAAATTTTCACGAGACTGCTAATTACGTGCTGTGTCATAGAATAAGCAATTTTTCTGTCTGTTATACAGGGTTATTTCCAACCAATAAGCATCCTTTTAGGGGCTTATTCTGTACATCAAAACTAACAACTTTTGTCAAAACTAAAAAAAAAATCAACTGTTCCATACATTTTGTCTCGGGTGAACGATATTTTTCTATGGAAAATATTTTTTTTTTTCATTTTTGACAAAAGTCGTAGAACAAAAGATGTTAGTTTTGATGTACAGAATAAGCCCCTAAGAGGATGCTAATTGATTAGAAATAACCCTGTATACATTATTATATCAGATAATGAGCCTTTTATACTACACCTGCTCGGAAAGTACCTTGATACTTTAATAGTTTTTATCTCCAAGTTCGCAAAATGACACTGGCCACTAGCTGTGTGTTGGATGGTGTCAAACAATTTGAAAAAAGAACATGTGAAAATTGCAGACGCCATTGGCGCCATTTTCAAGTGTTACATTAAGCTTCACTAACTGCAACAATTTCAATATAAATTTCAATTAGTAAAGATTTAGTTTTTTTATTTTCCTCGTAGGTGTAGTATAAAGCACTATGTACCACTCGAGAGAAAGTGCGATTCCCGATCTCGGGTGTTTTAAAGCCCTCGCCTACGGCTCGGGCTTCAAACGACACCCTCGACGGTAATCGGTCACTTTCTCCTCTCGGTGAACAATGTACTATTAACTAGTATTTCTCCGAACTGTCGACCACGGATCTGATTAACTATATTGTCATAAGCCTATTGCTCACTTTTGACTGATATCGTTCTTACTCACAACTCTTGTTAGGAATGAGATATTAAACGATTTTGACAAATATTATTAAAATAGGTTGCTAAATATCCCTTCAGTGAATTTTCCCTCTTTTTGACCAAAAGAAAATTTAAATGGGACTATTTTCAACAAAACTATATACAGTCGAATGTTTTTCGAAGTCAGTTTCAACTGACTTTGTGTTATTTACGTAGTTAACATTTTTAAAACCTAGTTTTTTCCGAAACGTATCTAAGCGCTTTGCATACCCTAGTCGTGACCAATATGATATTTATAGTTTTCTAAGCTTTGGTTCCGCCTGGAACTGTTCGTCTTCCGTAACTATTACTATGTTTATTAAGTCTCGACCAGTGGGGAACAGCAGATTTTTGTGTTGGTTCCATAGTGAAAATCGTTCTTAAAAACGAGCACCAACGTCCTATCTTACGAGTAAATGTCAAAAGCAAAAAACGTTGTTCAGTACTATTTTTTTTTTGGGTTGTAGTAATTTGAGTATCTATGGTAATACCTACGTAAATTTGTGCGAAAATTTTATGCTATAGTTCGGCCGTTCAGAGAATGCGTTCCTGACAAGTCATCTAGAAAAAATGTTTTTGGCCAATATCTCGGAAACTATGTACTTAAGGGCAAAAAAACATTAAGATCATTATTGTAGAAAACAAAATTTCGCATCTGATATCGGCCAAAATCATTTTTTCAAGATGACGTGTCAGGAACGCATTCTCTGAACGGCCGAACTATAATTACAAATATAGCTTTTTGGTAAATATTGACAGAATAAAAATGCTACCCTAGTATATTTCCGCAACCTTATTAATAATTTTACTTCATACTCAATCATTAATTGCAATAATTGTGTTATGTATTGTAACATATAACCCTATAAAGTTATGGCAATTTAATTGTATGGATATTTAGAACTGAAACGGTTTATTATTGTGTTTTCTAAAATATCACTGTATTCGAATGTGTTATGAATAGTAATGAAAAATTATTTGTTTCATAAGACACTTTTAGTTCCTTTATGAAACAGTTTGAGTTGGATATTATTCAAGTTGTAAATCAAAATTCGAGCAATAGAGTTAAATCTGATCTCAGACACGGCCTTTGAAAGGTCTAGTGTATGTGTGACGCCAGTTAAGCTTTGATCTAGGCATTGTTGTCATGTTTCACTTTGTAAGTGGCCTCTTTGATCACATTTCCAAACCGTTCTAACAAAGAAAATTTAAAGTCCCCTGTAGGGAAAATGCCTTTGTTTGACTTTACTGAATGTAGACTACACAGAATAAGTCCTATTTATCGGACGTTTGAAGCAGAAAACTACTTGTAAGTGGGATAAGATTTTCACAATTATTTGCCAAAAGGAAATCATAGATAAAAATACAAAAGATAATAATAAAAGGAAAATTTCAGTAGGTAAGGGAATGTTGTTTACTTTAGTAGTATAATTGGTTTGATTATATTTCTTGTCTGTCTTTTAAATGTAACTTAAAATTTTATAGCAGCTAATATCCGAGCAGAAAATCACAATGTTAATAAAAAGGCTTGTCACGTCATAGATTACAAATATAAACATAAAACGAAATACTATTTTCGTACTCAGTTAAGTTCATTACATAATCTCCGCTCTAGCAGCGAAACGAGAGGACAAAACTCTGAATACAATAAACGGGTTAATGGTTCGAAGTCATGAAACGAAATTGCCTACACATTGTAAAGTAAGCTTATAAAATTATAATAATACAGCAAAATCCGCTTTACAGGCGCGGGCGCGAGCTCACGACACGTTGGCGCAAACTTCGGTGCGCTGAATTTTTATGAGTGTCGCCCCACGACACACCAGGGACTTGCGGCTTCTGAAACGACTGCTAGTCAAAGAGAAATGGAGATTTCGCAGTTACAAATGTGGAAGCGGTAGGTAGAGGCTGTATTTCTTCGCGGATTACTTTCTCGAAAGCACACTTGTAACGCCGTGCCGGAATTTTTATTACCCCCGGCTCCCCGAGGTACAGTTTCACGACGGAGATACATTCGAATCATTATGTTTTGTGGGACCGTGCACGGTGCGGGAATATGACTTTAAATAAAGTGCTCGACGTACGATCCTTGAATGCTCCTACCGAATTCACAATTGTTCCTTACGCATAACAAATTTTTATTGCACGCTAATGTGACGGAATGTTAACGCTGCCGAGACTTTACGATTGTACATCTTGACGCAGGTATTTTATAAAAAGACGGCGCTTGAGAATTTATGCATGAGCTGACACTCACATCGGTACATTTTCAGTACCGAACTGACAAGAACGAGTAATATTTTCTTAATATATTTATTATGGTATAGCTTTTTATACCTATTTGATTGTGCGTATGTCTACCTATAAGTTTTCCATTCACTGTGTTTGCTCTTATTTACTGAGACTAGTTCTTAGTTACTGACTGAGACTAGCTCTTAGTTACTGAGAATAGTTTGATTTTAATATGAAGCATGCAATTCTTACTCATTACTTTTAGAACAGCTTTATCATGTTACGTTTGATGAGCAATCTTCATATAAACAGCCGATTTCAGAGAAATCGCAAATAATGGAAGTAAAAACCCCAATATCACAAAAATCAACTAAGTACATATTTCTGAGAGGTCGTATATAACTTTACAGTTCAGCTAGTCATTAAAAATCAACAAATTAAAACAAAACCCAATTTAGAAACTATTTGATAGGCAGATTTATTTAAATCGTCACATTTTTTTTAAAAACAAGCACCTCAGACTATCCAAACATCACATCTAGCCACGCCAATCTGCTTTCGGAACGATTCGCACAGCCAAACAAAACACTGAACTTACTTAAACAATTTATAAGGAGGTTGAGACAAAGAATTCTATCACCGTATTTATTCTACTCGCCACAATCAATGCTTTTTAGTGAAAAAATCAGGGGTTGAATGCGGTTACGGTATAAAGTAAGGGTACCGGTATACAAAAAATCGGTATCAATTTACATCGACAGAGCGATATTGGTTAGGAATTGCTCTTATGCCACACGTAAGTGTTTTCGGTCCCGAATTTTTAGGTCCCGAAAGATATTATGAGCTCACGCAGAGAAGAGAGCTGTATTGAAGTCTTCTTCCAAATAACTTCTATTGACAGTACTTAAAGTACCGTATAAAGTAACGGTACCATTATTTTTGGAAGCACTATTTATCGGTTTAATCATTTTAAAATATCGGTAAAAACAGTATTTCGTCGTACCGTTAAAAGTTTGAAAGTCTTAGTATAGTTTAAAATAAACCTTTTCGGTTATTCAATCCCCGGCAAAATACCTGTAATGGGTGCCATTGTTGGCACAGTGTAAACTACATCGAGCTTCCACGTCCGCTCACTGCTTTATTCCATTTCGAGTTTACTTTTGTTTGCAATGAATATATAATTTGTTTTGCCCCAATATTAAATTGAAACGATTTTTTAACTTTCCCCATAATAAATTTGAGTTTCGGGCCCTTTGATTTGTGTTACGCATTGTTGAAAACTTCTCAAGCTTTAAAAAGTTAATTATAATTTAATTTTGTTTCTGAATAATCAAAGATATTTCTGTTAGGCTTATTTTATAGTTTGGCATTTTAAATATTTCGAATTACTTAAATTTTCAGGAGTAAAAAGATTAAAAAGTATTCTTTTCTGTAAGTAATATTTTGTGCGACTACGGCCTACGTCGTAGCAACATAAATTTTATTGTGCATCTACATCGTAAACCGCGTAGCACTACAAAACTGCTACAACTAACAACTACTGTTTTAAGATAGTTTATTGAATCAGGCGTTACTTTGCGGAAGTTCATCTTCAAATTCTTGTTTTGAATAAATATTTAGTGTATTTCCGCTCTGTCGTAGTCATATAAGTTAAGGGTACTATTCAAAATCCAAATTAAATCACAAACAAAATTAGTAATTAATCATCAAACTGTATCATGGTTCGACTATGGTTAGGTCAGGTTAGAAAAGTTAGGCTTAGGTATGTTTACAAAATATGAATGAACCTGAAACAAATTTTTTTAATTAATCCGTTTAAAATAATAAAAAATAATTAAACCTGTAACAAAAATAGTGATTAGTAATCTATTTAAAAAATGAAGTAAACCTGAAAATAATATTTAATTAACATGTTAAAATTACAAATATAATTTATTTATAAAAAATGGTATAAAATAATTGAAAAAATACTTAGTCAATAAATAGCACCCCTATTCTTACTGTACTCTATTCGACACGTGTTTCGCCTCTAAACGAGGCATCTTCAGGACGTGTTGACTCTTCGAGCTCACTCGCAAGAATGACGGCTCGCCGCGCCGGCGCTTCTTATATACTCGTCGTGACGCACCGAAGTAAAGGCGATGTGACGGTGGTTTGATCGTTCAGCAACTCGTTGTGTGTGTTTTGATGTTTCATTATTTCTAAATGCTCCAAAACATTTAAGCGAAAACCTTTTTCAGATACATGTAGAATTTCAAAAGTGTTGTTGTTATCCAAATCGTGTCCAGTTTCTAATAAATGTTTCGCAAAATTCGACTTCTCTGGGTGATTGTTTCTAGATGCAGCTAAGTGTTCTTTGTAGCGGGTTTGAAAACTCCTTCCAGTTTGTCCCACATAAACTGCGTTACATGTGTCGCAGGTTAACTTGTATACCCCCGATTTCTTGCTTTTTTCTAAGGAGTCTTTCCCATTGCACATTCGTCTCATGTTGTGATTTGTTCGAATACTGCGGAGAAATGATGTACATGTGTCAACACGTCCTGAAGATGCCTCGTTTAGAGGCGAAACACGTGTCGAATAGAGTACAGTAAGAATAGGGGTGCTATTTATTGACTAAGTATTTTTTCAATTATTTTATACCATTTTTTATAAATAAATTATATTTGTAATTTTAACATGTTAATTAAATATTATTTTCAGGTTTACTACATTTTTTAAATAGATTACTAATCACTATTTTTGTTACAGGTTTAATTATTTTTTATTATTTTAAACGGATTAATTAAAACATTTTGTTTCAGGTTCATTCATATTTTGTAAACATACCTAAGCCTAACTTTTCTAACCTGACCTAACCATAGTCGAACCATGATACAGTTTGATGATTAATTACTAATTTTGTTTGTGATTTAATTTGGATTTTGAATAGTACCCTTAACTTATATGACTACGACAGAGCGGAAATACACAAAATATTTATTCAAAACAACAACTACTGTTTGATAAGAGAGAGAGGAACAAGAAATAGCTGCTTTTAAGAGATATTTAAATACGTAAAGTTCTCCCCAACGTCTACAAATTTCTACCAAATATTTGAAAATTTACAGTATACCAAATAATATAAAAATAATTGAACATTTTACTCGTAACATATAACTACTATATGCGTATTTAGAAAGTGTGGTAAAAAATTTGTCCATATTTGATTCTGTGATTGATTTCTGTTATTGTACTAAACTGATTTTTTAACAACAGAATACAACAAATCTACAGCTAGTACAAAAAGCTACTGAATTGATCTACTATTCTACATATTACTGTTACACCTAACGCAAACATTTATTTATTTATTTTCTGTATCAAGCAGAGCTCGGTTGTTTTCTTAGTATTTATTGACAATATTAAATTAAATACGAAACTAATATCAAAAGAAACCCTAGCTGTAAATAAAAACTTATCTCATTACCTCGTAACGTGTTTTTGCAAATTGCAGCACATCAAATTGAACAACCAAGTAGGTGCTTGGTAACGTAGTTATATCCAAACGGCGCACGGGTGCTTGTTTTATTAAGGCTTGATGAAAACTTTACATCATCATATTTTCTGGATCGTTCACCTAAATTAAAGGTAATTTATATCCCAGTGTACACAGACGGTGCCTGTTCGAGCTTTATTAAACAAATAAAGTAATGAATTGGTCCGCTTTCATAAACAAACGTGCTGAAATTTGAAACTTTGTTATTTACTGACGCTTAAAAGACACGAAACGGCGATAAATTAAGGATTCCCATTATGTTTTAAACTAAAATTCTGCTGTTTCATTATTTGCTTATCTTTTCAGCGCGTGAAATATGTACTTTGCTTCTCTGTTATTTCAGTGGCTCTGGTTATAAATTTAAATAAACCCTTTAATTTTAGCGTGCTTCAGAATTTGCATCGTGGAAAATTTTGGATGAGGAAACTTATTTATGCGCACCAAAAATCAACAATCGTTTAGGTAGAATAAACACGTTTCGTACGAACCAAATCAAGAATTAAAATCAAACAAAAAATAACAAGGACAAGTGCGAGTCAGGCGAGCTCGACGAGGATTCCGTACAAATTCTAAAAAATATAGCAAAAAAAACGTGAAATAAGTTTATTTAGTAACCTTAAAATGCGCAGTATTCAGATTTATTCCTATATGTGTACTCTATGAAGATGCTCCATGCAAAATTTTATAGTTCTAGGTCAACGACGAGTACAGTAGTGGTTTTGGTTCCCTTGTGATTGTCGAAATATGCGATTTTTGTGACGTAAACGGCTGTAACTTTTTTTACGAAAACCGAGAAGTTCGATGTTTTCACAACTTCAATCAACTGCTAGAGACTATAGATTTGCATATATGGTTTTAATTTAACTCGATATCTTTACGCGTTCTTAAGATAGAAGGTCTTGAAATACGGACGGTCAGATGTACAACAAAGTGATCATATAAGGGTACCGTTTTTCCGTTGGAGGTACGGAACCCTAAAAATAAACCCAATTGTCTGAAGAAACTCAGTGAAAATATGAATGTACTTAATTTGTCTCCAACTGCAAATATAATAATAAGTAATTGCTTTAAATACAATTTTGGCCAACAAAACTTATAAATGTAACTAGAAAAATATACTATTAACTAAAAAAGTATCCTGAAGTAATCGACACTAGAAGTAAAGTCAATAAATATCACAAAACTATATGAAGATTGCTATTGCGCTACAACAGTAGCAATCGTAGCAGTTATTACATGTACCTACCTAGTTAACTTTCGGAAGCGCGAGAGAATGTTTCTTAAAAACTAAAAATAAAACTAAGTTGTTGCCGATGCGAAGGCACTATAATTAATGAATAAAATACACTGATACATCTTACAAGATAACTTAGGCATCTAGGTGGTCTTATTCGCAGACGCATAGTCAGCTCTACTGATAAGACCAGTGTTCGGTTTGTTTCTGCGAACCGGCCGCTTATCTCTAGTATTAAGTTACGTGGGAACATACATCGAATTACATCGCTTAGAGTACTAGAGGTGGTGCTGTTCGATGAGAGAACATAACGTCTCCCTCCCTAAGCGAAAAATTATCGAAGCACTCGATTTTAGAGGGATTCCGATAATTTTGAATGAAAGGATTAATTTTGGTGTACGAAACATAAAAAAAAACCAAACTATACTTAATACCACTAATCCTAATGCTATAACACTAATTATAGAGTCCGTTTCTTTGCTATCACCGAAAATTTCACTGTTCTTCAAAGCAAAGGCCATGTATTTAACTTCGTCAAGTGCAATCTCTCGTATATTGAGTGCATGTGCACTGGATATTTCCTCGACCGCGCGTAATTTTGGTAAGTTGATGATGAGTAGTGGGGTCCCTGGGTCCACTTCGGTGTAAAGACGGTGGTGCCGGATGGTCGTCCCGTTGACAGTGACATCACAGGGTCTGTTCAGCGTCACAACGTGCGTTCTGCATATCTGCTGTTTCGAAGCCTCTTCGCCGCAGGTCTCTGTGAGGGTTGTTTCCGATCTGGAGAATAGTATACAGTTGTTTCTATCTATTTTCTGCAGCTTCACATCCTCGAAGTGAATGGGGTGCTGCTTGCAGATGCCAGTGACGTCCTCGTATCTCATTAGTTTTTCCTAGCAGGAGGGTCCGCTGTATGGGGCGCGGTTGTCATCGTCGCAGAGAAACTCGTCTCCAGCAGCGAGTGAGCGGCACGGCTTTACGATCGGCTGATACTTCAGCCCTTTCGCCAATAGGAATGGGTACTTTGGAAATATGGCAACGGTTAGATTTTCAGGTTTGAGGAGGATGGGTAATGTGTACAATTTAAAATAATTATACGTTACATTATCGGTCAGAGAGATTTCCAAAATAAAGGTAATTTGGTCCTTTTTGATAAAAGATTTAACATCAATAGTTTCCTCAATCTTAATTAAATTAAATTCATTGGGTACATATTCCAGGTTTTTAGATTCTGTTATCAAGTTCAAATGGTATAGCAGTTCGATGGAATTAATTATAGACTGGTGTAGTGTGGAGCTCTTGCTTAGAGCTAGATCGGTTTCGATTTCGCTTAATCTAATGAATAAAGTCCTAAAACTACTTATGAATAAACTATATAGTTCTAACGCATAAGATGATATTCCTAAATTATTTTCTCGGATAACAGTATCTTTAAGGGTCCTATTAAGCAAGCAAAAGTTGCAATAACATTTCTGAAAGTAACATCAACGAGCTTGTAACTTACAAATATAAGGTTGCAACGTTCATGCAAGCTTACAGCGAGCTTGAAACGAAGCCCTAACGGCCACGCCGTAGATAAACTTGCCCAGAGCTAATCTCCTAAACTTTAAAACGTGAAGTTCCAAAAACATTACACATGAAATATATCTGAAAGTTGTAAAGTTAACTTTCCGCAAGTATAACTTTTAACATTTCCACAACTTTACATTTGAAAGGTAATAGTAACTTGTTTCATCTATCTTGCTAAAAGGTTACAAAATATTACAAATGAAACTTGCACTTGGCTTGCATTTATTTAGTTTTGAATTGCTAGCATTTATTTAGTTGTCGCAAAGTTACATTTCTAGGTTTTCAGTTCCTAAAAAAAAATTTGTTTTTCTAAATTTTGTTGAGGCTATAGTTTTAAGTACACAGGCAGGTGTGTGTGAGACTTTTCCTCTTTCCGCTGTAAGAAATGTTATAATCAAATTTACAAATGGGAATACCAATTTCTGCAAACACAACGCCACCGCGATGCAGAATTTCAATGTGCGATGCTAACGCCATCTAGTTTTTCAATGTTAAGTAAGAAACTCTACAGTAACATTTGATAACTTTCGAAAATGATGTTCCAGCAACATTACTTACATAGGTTAGGTAAATAAAAAGAACAATTCGTAATGTTGTAGGAAAGCTGATAAAAAAAATATAACAATAGACCTATTGTCGCAATGTTATACCTATAGCATTTCAGAAACTTTCATTTGTAAAGTACAGGCAATGCCAGACAGTGAAGTTAGTAATATTACATTGCAGCAACGTTTTATTTTGTAACGTCCCAATCACATTTTTGCAACAATGTTAGTTACTTACATGTAGGTATGTTTGGGAGGCTATATCCCTGCAAAGTTGAAACGTAATCTTTCATGCGAAATGTAACAGTAACAAAATAAAATAATTTTTAATAAGTTTCAACATAACAATAAGATCTATGTAAGTGACATGTTCCTGCAAGATGATGTTTGAAATTCACAAAAGTGCCATATACAAACTTACTACAACTTATTGCAAGTTTCATACTTAGTGGGGTACTTGTATTCGAAGTCGTTTGAATGGTCATATTTGTATAGTCCGTACATGTCGTTTATGTGAGTATAAGGGTAAGTATCATCAGGGTAAAAATTTTGTTCATCGTCGTCACCGGTTATCTCGTTAAGCTTAAATCCAATAGAACGGGCGGTCCTTAAGGATACGTCGCCGGATTGCAAGTGTGGCGGGTTAACTTGTTGAGGTTGTTCATAGGGTCGCTTGTACCCAAATTGGGGTGGCTTGTACCCGAATTGGGGTGGTTTGTACCCAAATTTGGATGGCCTATAACCTAGCTGAGGGGACGTCCCTAATCGGGGTCTGAACCCTTGCTGCGGTCTTGATTGTGGGCCTAATTTACCAAACTGAGGTGCGGAGCCTAGCTGCGGGCGGTAGCCAAATCGAAGCTGTGCGAACCTTGGAACCGGTGGTCTATTTAAATTTTGGTTCCCAGGTATACCAAACTGGAATTGAGGCGCGGGAATCGCGGGTCTCATGGTATTCTGGCTAGTAGGCATTGAAAACTGAGATCTTAGTAAATTTGACTTCATCCCTGTCTCTTGTTCCTTGAAGTTTACTTCTTCCAGCAGAAATTTTAGAGCATCCTTTTTTAGGATTCCCGTTTGTGCAAGAGTAGCAGCTCTATGTTCTTGCGCCATTTCTAATTAATTTTATTTTAGTATAACTAAAATAAAATAATTCACACCTAATTTCGAGTCTCGGTAGAGTTTATACCGACACTATTACTTAATATTAAATATTTTATCCCTTATTAGCAAAGTTTTATCGATTTGAGACAAAATTAGCTGATACTATTACTATTATTAAATACCTATCCTTAACTAACACAATTTAATCGATTTGAGACTTAATGGTCCGATACTATTACTTATTTTTATTAAATATCCTTAATTAAAACAATTCAATCGATTTGAGATTAAATGTTCCTATACTACTACTTACTTTTATTAAATGTCCTTAATTAAAACAATTCAATCGATTTGAGATTAAATGTTCCGATACTATTACTATTATTAAATAACATATCTTAATTAACACAATTCAATCGATTTGAGATCAAATTGTCTAATTATACAAATAACACAAGCAAATCTGACCGATGACCAAGGTCAAAATTTACAATATTCGAGGAAAATGGGGGTGGAAGGTTAAGGAAGGCGAAAAAGGCTTACTCACCAACCGACCTGCATCTTCTGCGCCCGTAGATAACTTATTTGTTTGGTTCGTCTGGATAGCCGGAACGGATACAACTGAATTCAGTATTAACACCGTTTACTTAATACTGCACAACGCGGGGGAAATTCACCTAATTTAAGAGTGAACTTATCGCGCTGGCAGCAGCCGACTATCCTACCGGCTGCGCCAGTTAACTTTCGGAAGCGCGAGAGAATGTTTCTTAAAAACTAAAAATAAAACTAAGTTGTTGCCGATGCGAAGGCACTATAATTAATGAATAAAATACACTGATACATCTTACAAGATAACTTAGGCATCTAGGTGGTCTTATTCGCAGACGCATAGTCAGCTCTACTGATAAGACCAGTGTTCGGTTTGTTTCTGCGAACCGGCCGCTTATCTCTAGTATTAAGTTACGTGGGAACATACATCGAATTACATCGCTTAGAGTACTAGAGGTGGTGCTGTTCGATGAGAGAACATAACGACCTATATTTAAAAATTTATCACAAGGAATTCCTAAAATAATTTAGTACAAAAACTCATAATAAAGTTACTGTACGAACATATCGACTACGGAAATATGAATTAATGTAAGGGACATTTTGGTGATTTTGAGTTATATACATCGTTGGATTCAGAATTCCGAGCTCTATCGAATGGTATATATAACTGTGATGTATTAGATGGAGGTAGAAATTATTGTCATCTACCCACATATTATATATAGGCATGTTCGAGAAATAAAGAAACCATTCTGCGATAGTCCGTCTTTCATTAAACATTACACTTGGCGCAGCCGAATAATATTCGAATTTACGTGAAATTAGTGTTTGTGAGTTCGCCTATAGACAGTATTGAAGTGTTTATAATCGGTTTTCATGATTGAAACGCGTCTAGTAGGCGGATTGAACTGTATTTTTTTCATTAAATACCATAGCGGGACAGTGACACGCGGCCATGTTAGCGTGCATCAGCGTCGGACTTTCATGCTGTGAATTTGATATTGTGTGTAATTTACGTGAAATTACACCCGAGTCGGAGGTCGCAGAATCACGCGCGTTTCGACATTGGAAGCAATCTTCGGGGGAAGCCGTCGACGAATACCTACAAGGTTCGAAAAAGCTAGCAAACACGTGCCACGTTGTGACTACGTTAGAGGTCACCTTGAGGGATAAGTTCGTGTCGGAGGAGGATATGAGATCCAGGCCTAACGTTGAACGCGAGCTGGACTTTAAGCGAGCGGTGGAGCTCGCGAGCGCGGCAGAGGCGGCTGTGACTTTGGTGGCAGCGAAAAGCAGTGCCAGTCAGCCTGCTGTAATGCATGGGCTCGGCGACAGCGTGTGGACCGTGCCGTGCTCAGTCCGCTACACCAGAGGCGGCGCATGGGCCGCATCTCGCTCATCCAGCGGCATCGGCGGTGGCGCAGGGGGTGCCGGCCGCAATGTACGCGACAAGCGACGTCGACGGCGGCGTAAGAGACGCCGGCTGTGACACGCTCGATCCAGTCAGCCACGTCGGCGGCGGCGCAGGAAGCGTCGGCTGCAACGGGCTCAGCCAGCCACGTCAGGCGGCGACGCAGGAGGCGTAGGCTGCGACGGGCTGTGCCGGCCATGTCAGGCGGCGACGCAGGAGGCGTCGGCTGCGACGGGCTGTGCCGGTCACGTCAGGCGGCGACGCAGGAGGCGTAGGCTGCGACGGGCTGTGCCGGCCATGTCAGGCGGCGACGCAGGAGGCGTCGGCTGCGACGGGCTGTGCCGGTCACGTCAGGCGGCGACGCAGGAGGCGTAGGCTGCGACGGGCTGTGCCGGCCATGTCAGGCGGCGACGCAGGAGGCGTCGGCTGCGACGGGCTGTGCCGGTCACGTCAGGCGGCGACGCAGGAGGCGTAGGCCGCGACGGGCTGTGCAAGGTGCATCGGCGGAGACGTAGGTGGCGTCGGCTGCAATGTGCTCGGCCAGCAAAGTAGGCGGCGGCGCATGAGGCGCAGGCTGCAACTTGCTCGGCCAGCACATTAGGCAGCGGCGCTGGAGGACAAGCATTCAGGAACAAACTGAAAGTGTCTGTTCTAAATAGCTACAGTGGTGAGTGATTAGTGCAGTGCTAAAGGTCATTTTGAAAATCATGTGAGTACTGAAGTGATCGCGAATCCGTAATGCAATTTTCACAAGTCCTTTTTGATTCCGATAATGATGACATTATGTACTATTACTAACAGAGGTATAATACTTATCGTGTAACGTAAGATGCATTTATTTCAGCATTTTGTACACATGCAAATCTAAGCTTTAGTGTTGAAGTCATAGGTAGAAGTGCTATTTCTAAAAGAATTTAATTATAAATAAAATTTGGTTTCTTAACATTCAAAATAGTCTTTACGTGTAAAATGTTGCAATTTTATTTTTTTGTTATCTAAAATGATGGTTGTTTATTAATGGGTTAAATGTAAGACGTCAATGTCAACGATTGACACAGTTTAACTCGATAATAATACTATAATAGGTATTATGCAATGTAAAAATAAAAAGCATTTGTTAAAAAGGTTCTGAACATTTATCTTAGATAAAATTAAATAAATGAGATTTTATAAAAAAAAATTCAAAGGCAGACTAGTTTATCTAATAGTAATAACTACTTACTTATTTAAAGTATGCAATGGGTCACGACGACGTGATGTTTCAAGATTAATGTTATTGTATTTGTAGGTTTCCATGATAACTAGACCGGGCTAGTTGTGTAAAAAGAATTGTGAGAGTTATTTTAGCCTATTGAGAAAAACCGGTCTACGTTTTGTTTTAGCATGGTACCTGGCTATATTTAAAATAATTACTCATTTTGCTTTGATAAATGTTTGAAAAGGAAAGTTTAATCCGATATGGAGTAGTGACTGGCGTTTTGTGCAATGTTTTGATGCACTTATAAAAGCATATTTGTGATTCGATTATTTAGTAAAAAGTTCATAAAAGTAATAATTTTATGACACATTGTGATCATTGATTATTGTGTAGGTATATCGAAGATGTAGATACTTTATAGATATTTATGTTGTTAAAATAATCATAACGTGTGAGTTTTGTTATACAATTATGTATATACTTAAGTATAAGCGAAATAATATATATTTACTTCATTGCAGTTCAACATATGGTTGTGAGTAGTCATTCTTTGATATAAGTATAAAGTCAAATTACATCATGTGCATTGATAAGTTTACGCGCATTTAATTAAAACTTGATTTTGTAGTGATTTTATTTTTGGGTTTCATGTTTAGCTATCAATGTATTAGTATTTACGGTACAATATTTTCGTTCATCGTATCTTCTACCTAATATAAGTTAAAACTAAGACATTCATGTTGGCATATCTAATATGTTTACACTACAAATATTGTAGAAATATGGCATTTATTGTTGTCAATTAGAAAACTCTGTGGGTAAGTTAGTTCGAATTTATTGAGAAAATTTGCCAGTCTAAAAGTTAATTTAGGTAGTTATTTACATTGATAAGGGCTTTATGTATGTAAGACGGCACCATCAGTGCATACTTGTTGTAAGTACAGTGTAGGTATTTATGTTATGTTGCTTTAGAGATAATTATGTTAAATTATTGTTACATAAAAAAAAAACAAAGTATGCATTTAGCTAAAATTTAAATAGGTATTTTATATTCCATTATGTTTGAATGTTGCAAAAACAATTGTTAAAACATTAAGTAAACATAGGTACCTACAGTTGATCTCTACACCCATAATTATAAAATGTGTGTTAAAAAAATGTTTAAAATTTAGAGACAGTAGTAGGTATATTTCAGTAAAGTTGAAAGATAAATGGGCGAGTAGGTAGGTATGATATTAGGTGTAAGGCAGTTTTCGTGAATCGTAAACTATTTAGATGTGTCATTTATTTACTCGTTTTGTAAGATATTTTAGAAGTTAGTGTTAGAAGTTTTCAAGTATTTTGCATTTTCATAAATTAATTGATAAAGATGGCACGATTAAGAATTTATTGACTTCTTTTAGTGTTTGAAAATAGTGTTGCCATCTACACAAAATACGTTATAAAATTTTATTAATTGGTGTATGTAATAATATTTTCTAAATTTACGAGGAGACTATGTGATGTATTAGATGGAGGTAGAAATTATTGTCATCTACCCACATATTATATATAGGCATGTTCGAGAAATAAAGAAACCATTCTGCGATAGTCCGTGTTTCACTCAATACATTACAATAACTTTTTAATATCTAAAAAAAAATGTCGCTTACCACAAAAAAAAGTGAGCAAAAATATCAAAAATAAGGGGTAAAAAGTACGTTAATAGACATAAAAAATGCAATATGCCTCATACGTTAAGTTTCTCTTCCTATTAAGCAATTGATTTCCCTTACGCTATTACAAGTTACGTTTTTCAAGTACGATGTGCCTCTTACATCAATTTACAAAAATATACACTGGCCCTTACGCAGACAAACAAATATTAATTGAAAATCAAACAAACTTAAACAGGCAGAGGTTTTTATAGGAAAGTGGTTTGATTACAGATTTATAATTTTTGCAGCCTCTACGGGACATGTCCTATAATAGTTGGCCTCTTACATTAATATTCGACTACTGAAATATGAATTAATGTAAGGGACAAAAGGCAATTTTTCAGGAGAGCCAAAAAACGATCGCAATTCTTTTATTTCTTTATATCTTTTTTTGTTTCTTGTCTGATTTAAAGACTTCTAGGGCGAAATTGCATAAAATTTTGAACTGTTTATGTTAAAGATATCATTATTTGAGATATCCCTGTAGTTTAGGAATTAACATGTCCCTTACATTATTTTTTTCTGTTAAAATGACCAAAATTTTTAAAAAAAGTTAAGGTAACGTACATCTCATAATCAAATACGAGGTAAAATTGCAGTGAAGGACATCGCTTCAATAGGTTTTTTTTTTAAATAAATAGCCCGAAAAGTTTGTCATAGTCATTTATTTTCTATGTAATTATATTTAAAAATGTGTCAATGACGCTAAGTTAAAAAAAAAACAACATAAACAACTTCTTATGTAATTAAAAGTCTTAAGCAATACTTTTAAGTAAGTAATATTACAATAAAATTCGTTAGAAAACTTTTTAAATAATAAAAAACTAACGTTCATTATCATAAATAGACCGTGTAGGAACTTTTATATTCAGTCTTCCATAATATAACAATAAAAGCTTCCAAAAAAAGTTAAACTACGTATAAATCTTTGTAAATTAAACAAAATCATAATATAGTTCTGAACCATGTAACAAGAATAGTACTTATAAAAATTAAATTGGTTTCTTTTATGGTAACAGTTGTTTTAATTATTTGTGGAACTATGATTAAGTTTATCCTATTCGTTTGACAAAACAAGGAAAGGCATGATCATTATTTCAATTCACTAAAGATGACTGCTACGTACTGGGCTTGTATAGGTATAATATGACTTGTCAAGACTTTCCTTGTGTTGTCATATTAAATTTACATTGAAAATAAATGATTATGATAAACTTTTGGGGCTATTTATTTAAAAAAACCTATTGACGCGATGTCCTTCACTGCAATTTTACCTCGTATTTGATTATGAGATGTACGTTACCTTAACTTTTTTTAAAAATTTCGGTCATTTTAACGGAAAAAAATATTGTAAGGGACATGTCAATTCCTAAACTACAGGGATATCTCAAATAATGATATCTTTAACATAAACAGTTCAAAATTTTATGCAATTTCGCCCTAGAAGTCATTTAAATCAGACAAGAAACAAAAAAGTTATAAAGAAATTAAAAAAATTGCGATCGTTTTTTGGCTCCCCTGAAAAATTGCCTTTTGTCCCTTACGTTAATTCATATTTCCGTAGTCGATATCTTAACTGTACAGTCTACATATCGGTTGTTTACTTCTTACATTTTTAGAATCGATCATCCGGCAGCCTATCAATCCCCAAGGCACGCATCGCGTTAAGATCGTGAACGAAAACGACCCAATTTTTATTCCACATAAATGTGAAATGCTGTAAAAATAAGCTGGGTATAGGTCAATCTTTGATAGAATACACGATCACGTCTTACAAGTAAATAAAGCGCTTCTACGGAGTTTCATAAAGATTTTGACAATGTATTTGATGATCGGCTTATTGTTTACGTACGTACCGTACGTACATAGTAAAGTTTCATAATGTTACTTTTTCTCGCCACTAAAAGGCCAGTTTTTTTAGATGGTTATTTATGGATTAGAATGACAGGATGTCTTTGTTTCATGCGTTTCATAAGGAGAGAGAATACACGTTAACGTTGATAACAAGAAAACCCTAAATATAGTAAACGTTAGCAATAGGAGGTGAAGACCAAAGGTTTTGTGGTTGAGATGAGAAACATTCGAGAGAAGATAATGATACAGTGAAGTAGAGTTAGAAATAGTGCTGTGCATATATCACTTAGACTGACATATGGGCACAATGATAATAATGATGCCAAATGAGGTTACAGTGTAACTTGAACTACTATAAGCAATTTAATTTCCACACCACACCACAAAAACAATCCACATTCAAATAATCGCACCAACTAGGCAACTGGATAGCTGTTTACATAATCGACGATAACGCCAAGTAATTTTCTTTACCCTCTATTTTATTTGTCATGTAAAACATACTCATATTTTTAAAGAAACAAATGACATGCAATCTCAGAAAATTACCACTGAATGCTTATACATGCCTTAGTTTAATATCAAAGCGGGTTTAAACCGAGGCGTTCAAAACACGCTTTTAATAAACCTTGTTCATCGCGGCGTGAAATTAAAAATATAAATATCGTTAGACGCCGCAGCTGAAATCCTTGCGCGATTACGGTGTAATCACATGCGCTTACTATCACCGCGCTTACCATGTTAACTGGCTAAAATATAGACGAGAAAAAGGTAGATGGTAATATTTTCTCAGGGTTTTTCTATCACGAAGAAGTAACTAACGCATTATACCACAACCTCGACTACAGAAGAGAGTCTAGTTCTTCTGTTCTGTAACCTCGACTATAGCAATGCAATAGCAATTGACAAGCGAAGATGTGGTTGAAAATGAACGCAGATTTAAAAGACCTGATGACTTACCTATAAAAAAAACTAAGAATAATATTATTTGGCGGAGTTTGTTTTACGTAACTTTTTAGGCAAAAGCTTTTAAGAATTCTTCATTACTAAACTTCGGGTTAAAGAACTTTATTTCTCAAAAGAAATTGCAATTTCCCTTACATGAGAAGTTAATCTTTTATCATCTTACACTAAGCATCATAATCAAGCAGCTAAGATCAGCGTGTAAATTCGCGAATAAATGAAGTATTTTTGAGGTATTGTTACCTAAATCAATGATTAAACCACCTAGTTATTTCACTAATTTTTGTTTCCTATTTTACTTGTTTCAATTCTTTTAGACAGGTATATTTTTTATAAAATAAGTAAATTTTCTCTCCATTCGTTTTTATTCTCTGGTTAAAAATATGATGCAGAATAAAAGCATACAAACGGGTATGGAGCGTAATTACAGAAGATAAGCAAAAAGAACAAAAAATGTGTAAAGGGTGTCGATTCCATGGGTTTTGTTGGCTTTTTATAAGAACATGTTGGTTTTGCATCTGACTAGATACTGGCGGGTTTTACTTTACTTAGCTGCGCGAGTAATCTTAACCACTAACATGATAAAAGTGTGTGATTACTTATGTATACATAATTATGTCCAGAGTATTAGCACATAATAGACTTTAGCTTGGATGGGCTGTGTTTGGAAAACTAAAGGATTTTCTCAGAGCTGAAAACTTACCTAGCACAATGGCTGAAGATTTGTCGCTACGACCAATGTGACTCATCAGGGTTAGTTGGAAGCCGCGTTATTCGTCAAAAAACATCCATATTTATTTACATTCACATCCAACCCCCGTCGAAAGAATCAGCTAGTGGCCCCTGAACCTTTGATGGAAATCGTTAAAAAGGGACCAGAATACACTATATAATAAAAGTTTTTAATAAACTACCGCAATCAATAAGAGATGAACCAAATATAACTTTAATTTAAAACACAACTAACAAATCTTCTTACAATAAAATCTTATTACAGCATACAGGAGTACCTTGATGAAAAAGCGCGTTAATATCAGGATATAACATTTATATAATAATACATAGGTTATACTTAGACATATCAAAGTTTAAATAACTTACTATAATTTACATTTTAAATTTAGCTTATAAGGATTACTTTGTTTTTTGCAACACCCTATGAAACAGGGTCCTCAAGTAGACTTAAGTATAGTAAGCATATATGGTAAGTTGTGTATGTTAATACTCTAAGTTACTTGTCGGTGCAAATAAAATTTTCTGATTCTGATTCTAATAAGCCAAACCATAGGTGCTCAAAGAAAAGATTGCTCAACGCGTCCCCCATACAGCTGCGGCTACGGCCGTGCTAGTGTTAGACCAATCACAAAGCCTAAAATTTTAAATCATTGTGATTGGTGGATGAGTATGTCTGCCAGGCCGCAGCTGTCTGGAGGACGCTTCGTACTCGTACAGAGAGCCATGGCTTCATGGTTCTCTGTACGAGCCTCTGTTTCTATACAGTAAGGAATGCTTATTCCAGCGGTAGTCAACTGGTAATAAACCAATTCGAGTACCTACTACAGGTTGGTTCAATGCATGACATATATTTAGTCAGCGTATATGGCGGGCAGGCCCGATATTATGATACCAGTAGTTAAATAAAATATATTTTAAAAAACAATATAGTGACAGCACCGTACCTTCGTAACATCAGGAAACGGATATTCTTAATTCAAGAAATAAAAATTAAAAGGTAGTTTTCATAACCAGCCTGTAAAAAAACAACATGGCGGGACGTGGTGTTTGCATAAAGAAGTGTTATTATGAGAAATAATCTGACATTAATAAAAATTATGTGCAAATTGTGTTACCTTTTTTTTTTTACCAGGGGAAATCTTTTATAGATACCACCTCACCTCGAGGGCAGGCGGGTGGTTATGTGGGAGTCCTGCCGACTGGACAGTATACCCACCAAAACCCCTGGGTGTTCCACCACTGCGCCTGGTGTCGGGGCTACGGGCACGCTTGCGCACTCCTCCGCGGCACCCGACAGCGCTGGCCCAACTTGGGCCCCACCACGGAGCTTCGGCTCCCGCCAGAATGACGATGTGCCGAACACCAGACACATCGTCATCCACCACCTGGGACCAACCAGCACTGGGCGTCAGACAGCACCCGTATCCGACAGCCCTGGTCCCGATGCAACGGGTCAATTAAAGTGGCCCCGCGCCTGCCACTACGGCTGCAGAGGATAGGGAGAACGGCCGTCGCGATACCGACACTCCTCTTCCCCTGCAGCCCCACCGCCTCCGCCAACACGTTGGCGGCACCCGTTAGGGCCGCTGGCAGGACGGATAGACAGCGGCACACTCGCCGCCCGTCCATCCCGTCTTACCTAATTCTTAATTCTTAATTGTGTTACCTAACTCGACTGCAGCTAACCCGGATTTAGTGTTACACCAGTTTCCTCAACCAGTTGGTTGAACATTATAAATCCCAACAACATTAATCGGTAAGTAATTTTTAATTTTACATAATAGTAATCGTTTTGTTTCAATACGCAAATAAAACTTGCGATAAGTTTAAAGTATTCTATTGCGAGTAATTTGTAATTCTGGGAAAATACATACCTTTTAAAAAAAAAAAAAAATTTTTTGATTTTATGAACCTTTTGGTAACTATAGGTAGATTTAGCGATATTTCGAAAAACTCATCGTTAACTATGCTCAATATACCACAATATTAATGTCCCACTTTGTTTAGTAGGTTTATTATCTATCTATACTTGCATGTAAACATTAAATGTTAAGATAAAAAAAGTACCAACTCATTAAATCGTAAATATAAGGTAGATCGAAAACAATTGTTTACTTACAGTACACGTATTTATTTTTTTGCAATTTCACACGTTTACGGCATAGCAAAGTTTTAGCCTAACCTATCTTTTTGTCTAGTGTATAGTCTTCAAAGACGAAAGTCTTCTTAGTTTTTAGATGATACCTACGTTCGTTCATTGTGACAAAGAAAAACGTAAACAAACGCGTCGCTACAATCGCATAACCAATATAAAACATACCTTTCATGTTTTGGCCGCGGAACTTTTTTATTATTGTTTTTGTGTTTATCTAAGAGAAAAAATAATAACATAACGATGGATTTTGGTGATGTATCTATTGCATAAATGTTCTTTTTGTGATCAGAGACCAGTGCGTTGCTGAATTGTGACATTTCGATGAGAAAAAGCGAATACCATGTTTGTTTACATTATAAGGTAATATTTCAGAACTTATGAACTTTTTTTGATGGTTTCTGTTCTTATCTTACGAGGTCAACAACCTAACGAAATGAATAGCTTACTAAACTGCTGTACATTTTTCCTGATTTAAATAAATTTATTTGTATTTTAGCATGATGTCGTGGAAAAAATTATGCTATCGTGCTGAGGATTGGAAAAAGTGCAAGTATCATCTGACCCAAACAAGAAAAATAATCATCGAAATGCGATCCCTATAGAGGTATGTATTATTTTATGAATTAAATTAAGTATAATTATGATATAGATATATCTTGACCGACTTTAAAAAAGAAGGTTCTCTATTCGATTGTAAGGTTTTTTGGATGTAAATATGTTACGCAATTAGTCACACACACACGTCAAACTTATAACACTGCTTGCTTTTGCGTCGGGGATCAAAAATACCATACAGTCTAGCGAGCTGAATTTGAACTTGAAGAGCCGATTGAAGTTGGTTGTGCCAGTTTTAGCGAAAAATAATGACTATAAGAAGATTTTTAAAGAAAATAATGTCATTAAATGCTCAACGGTTATTATTGGTTAAAAGTAAAATGTAAAATCACTATCCTTACATAGTATAAAATAAAGTCGCTATTTTTGTCTGTTTGTTTGTCTGTATGCTTAAATCTTTAAAACTACGCAACGGATTTTGATGCGGTTTTTTTAAATGGATAGAGTGATTCAAGAGGAAGGTTTATATGTATAATACACCTGTGCGAAGCCGGGGCGGGTCGTCTAGTATAGTATAAAACAAAGTCGCTTCCCTGTCTGTCTGTCCTTATGTATGTTTATATCTTTTAAAACTAAGCAACAGATTTTGATGCGTTTTTTTTAAAAGATACTCGTAGTGTGATTCAAGAGGAAGGTTTATATGTATAATACACCTGTGTGAAGCCGGGGCGGATCGCTAGTAAAAAATTTACCAATGTCTGTAATCTGTAACCTACATCTAAATGAAATCTTGGTCCATTTTTGAAACTGACAACTTCTTTTAAAAAAGGCTATTATTTTCCTTGTTTTTGGTAAGCACTTAGATATAATAATGCTCTGCTTGAATTTTTCAGGTCATAAAAGAACCTGCGTGCAAGCTTGTTCCCATGGGGCGCAAAACATCTACGGAGCACACTACGACATAATCTCCTGTATGTGTGTATTATTTTTTGTGTCTTTCACAGAGCATACACAGTCAAGTTTAAGATAGTCTGATACAAAAAACTAAATGACACTGGCAAGGATTGAAGAACGAATCCTAAACATGTTAAGCTAGTATTTCTCAGGCCATAAAACTTCATCAGTGCAAGTTTCTACGCGTTGGGCCCGCAAAGCCATTTGGCACCATTTTTTTTTTTTTTTTGCAAAATTTTCACAACCATCTTCAACCATTGCGATCTACGTGTTGTACAAAATTAGAATAGTTTGCTGAAATCGATGTCCTTTTAAATAAATGCCAAAAATTTTGAAAAATCTCTATAGCGATTTCGACCAAATTTGAATGGGCCACTTGTAAAAATCTACAAAACAAAAAAAATATGCCATAATCAGCAAATTAATTGGTTTGTGATTCGCTGAGTAATTGCGTAACTTACACACAACAAAAACATAGTCCAAATGAGAACCTCAATTTTTGAAATTCATTGAAAATAGAATATTGTCCTAAGTCTGATACAGTAAAAAACTAAATTACACTGGTAGGTAAGGTGTCAAACACACACGTTTAACATGTCATTCTGGTATTTTTTCAGGTCACAATCTGTTCCCCGCCCCGTCCTGTCGAGCAGGCAACATCTAAGAAGCACGCTGCGACACAATCTTTTGTAAGTGTACATTAATATTGACGAGTAGTTTTCCGAACAGCTGTAGAACTCGCATCTGTTCTACTGAATCTTCATAAGTATCTCGCAAATCTTATTGGGATTTAAATACTAAACGATTTTACCAAATATTATCAAAATCAGATGATAAAACTAGCTGCAGCAAATTTCGCTTCCCTCCTTTTCAAAAGAAATACCACCCAAATCAAAAATCACCGACAACAAAAATAAATCAAAAAATATATTGAACCCGTGTATCTAGACTTGTCAAGATTCATTGAAAACTTGGACCTGTAGAGAAGAATCTACATAGTAGCTTAACAGAGAACAAAAACATGTTATTTACAAGAGACTAACTACCTACTACATAATTAAATTTTAAGTTAATTTTTTTACAATAAAATTGGCTATGAATATCAATGTCAAATGTTTTTGTTTTTAGCGTACATTATTTTATTAAAGCATTCATACATGAAATACTAATATAAGTAATACGTAAATACTAAACAGTTATAGATTAAAATGTTTATCACTATGAAAATATTTCTACAGCAACAAATCAACATATTCGTGTTTCACTAGTGCTTTACAATTAGGTAATATTTTATGATCTCATATTTCCTTCCTATTAGGTGAGTAGACTCAACGTATACTCAGTGTTGGGCAAGAATATCGAAACTATCTCGAGATAGTTTGATAGTTTTGCACGACACTTAGTACACGCTGTGTTAACTCACCTGAAAGACTAAAATTTTAAATTTTCCCGCGATTTTAAAACAGGCAAATTTGAAATTTCGCGCGCTTTACAATTTCGATAAGTTGCGAAGAGAGTTCAACTGGTGTCGCTAGTTGCCATACATTTTATTACCATGTTTTTTATATACGGTTGTCATTCTTCTCCGCTAGGAGTAAATATTTTCGAAGTAAATATTTTCTTTGGCTTATTCGTAGTATCTACAGATAGCGCGCGAGTTGAATGCAGTCGGGGTCTGAGTTAAAGAGCGGGAGCATCTCCCCCCGCTATCCGCACGCCCCACCGCACGCGCCTGGGCGGGTTGGGCGTGCGGATAGCGGGGGGAGACATTCGCATTCCTAAGCTCTGCATTCAACTCGCGCGCCTACTGTACATATAGTAGTCTGTGGCTTATTCCTTCACCCTAACTCTGATACGTACCTGTGGCCAACAAAGTATCAGAGCTTTTTGATAACTGTTGAACGTCCGTAACTTCACTTGCTCGTAACTATGCTAAGCTACATTGTCGTTCCGAAATTTTAGAATGAAATTTAACTTTTTATCAAGTAATATACATGCTCACGGAGCTAAACAACATATTATTGGTTTCTTAAATTGCAAAATCACTGAAAACTTACTTCAGAAATGTGAATTCTAATAAGTAATGCGTGTAAATAACGAAAAGAATACGAATATTCTTATTGTAAAGTTTGTGCACAGTGTAAAACAAAGTAGGTACAAAGTATTAAGTTTCATCAGCCTACAGCACTTTCAAGCGTACAATAATAAAAAATGTTATACATACACCGATATATCAATAAGGCTTGATTTACTATTCAGAGAAGTCCGTGTTGTGTCTTTTTCTTTGACGATTTTAATTCACTTGTAAAATACTAAATACGGACTAACTACATCAAAGTAACTCTGCGTTTATGAATAGGGCACAGTAACTAAATCTTTAGCTTGTACGTAATAACAACATCCTGCAACAGTAAAGTTTCCATTACCACTACAATATAATGACTGCATAAATCAACTCAAATTAATAGAACGCGCTCATATAGAGGCTAATAAATGACGTCATATATCATGATGTATTAACGCGACACCAACATTGCAGGTAAGGCGAGATTAAGTCTGTACAATCCAGGCCTGATTTATACCATGCACTACGTTGCCTGAGCACAGTCGACGTAGTCACAGTCGGTTCCGGCCCAATGTGGGAAAAATGTGGAGCGGTTCCCCCTGTATTATTTGATACTTGGTTGCTCGCCACTTTCTTCATATTTTGTTCCTAAACAACACAACGGTCGCTGCCAAATGCAGTATTTCAACATCATCGATAACTTTTTTCAGCTCGCTCTTGGTTATCATAAACTTCCATCTCTCACTCCTGTTGCTAATTTTACCTATCCTTATCCAGTATAAATTCAGAATTTTTAAAAAGAATTGCATCTTGTTTTTGAAGTTACTGGATATATTTATTTACTTATAGAAAGTGCATAGATTACATTTTTCATTTCCATAACATAGGTGGATATAAGTGTATGATTCAATCGATTTTTTGTCAACTTAGGTAGTAATGGCAGCCATTTTGTGAGACACTTATATGAGTACACGCCGTTCCTAACCTGTGAGTGTTTCTAGTCTATACATTTATTGCCTATGGCTCCGCCTAACTTTATTACGAATCATAACACACAATGCATATGTCAAGGCTTATCGCTGCAAGGTTGGGAAGTGTTGCGGAGGTCTAGATTAAAGATACGGCAGTAAACTACTCTTGCTTGTTTGGCCGGGCGATGTTTCATCTGCACTAGGATGCCAACGTATGAACTGGCTCGGAGTTTGACGGTGGTTGTTACTAACATGAACTTTACTAGAGAATGGAAAGGAGATAAGAGTATAAATCTGTGAGTTATGAAGAACCCAGTAACGTCAATGCAGCGATTGATATTTTCTCTATATTTATTTTTCAGTGTCTGCGTCAAGGGTAGTATTATTATATTTTCTTTGGTCAAGGTACAAACCTATTTAAACTGGTCAAATTTTAGTGGTGATTTGGCATTTGTATTAATATCTAGTCTTTCGTACAGAATGTAGAGGTAGGAGAGAGAAAAAATAAAAACCATGTGTTATGAAGTGCTCAGTAATGTAGCAAATTATATGTTCTCTATATTTCTTCATCGGAATCCTTAAGTAGTAAATGTATGGTATGGTGGTATTCAAGCACCGCTGACGCCTATTTTTAAATTTTAGCAAGATAAAAAAGAGACACAAGCACAGGCGAAAAAATCAAAATGTTCATCACATGTTGCCTTTTCATAAAAAAACATTTTTTTATGAAAAGGACCACTTACACCTACAGCTTAAAATACATCAACTAGGTGCATATTATATATATTTTGATATGAAAGTGGCATGTAACAGCAAACCTTTTTTTACCCCCATGACACTCTCCAACAATCTTATCCTGAAAATATAAACCTCAGAGCAAAGGTACCTTTATATTCGTGTCTCGTTCGGCACACAGTGTTTCGCGATTCTCAATCGAAATAACTTCAACAGACCCAGAGGAAATTAAAAAGTCATACAGTGCCGCTGCTTTCACGAAGTGTAAGTACTCTCGCGAACAGAGAGGTTTATTTTTCCATTTATTCTTTGCCCTTATTTATTTAGTGAATAGCCATGTTAAGTGATCGAATCCTACCGGGAAATAGCACAATGGCACTGCAGAATGGAGTTTCGCGGCGAGATCAGATACCTCATGAAATACGTGCAGAAGCCTCGCAAAGTATCTCTGAATATTTTATTTTTCCCAAGTTTCCGTATCTCTACAAGTTTTAATATTGCTGCCTGGAAATACAGAGTTTGGAAGAAGTCTCCGCGAGATTCACAATAACTTTCCGGAAGTTTGCTACGTTTTTAAGATTTCTGTGGCTCATGATTACAGCCCACTCTGCGCGTAGTGTGGTGAATGCTATTTGAATACTAGATACAAAATGCGTAAATTTTATTTTCGTGTAATTTTCACTATCCTTAGCCTTTAAGGTTAAGTATGTGACAATAATGATATACGCAGAGCTTAATTATCAGACATTTGTGTAGTTGTTCTTAACTTGAATAGTATTTATTTATTTTATAGACATGAACTACATACTACATACTACTGAGTAATTCTGCGTTCGTCTATTCATCCATCAGCCCTAGGATGCCCATGATTGCTGGGCTCATGTCTCTATTATAAATTTCCAATACGACCTCTTGGAAATGCAGGAAATGTAGCCGTTTTTAACCTACATTGTAATAACTATTGCTAAACGACATTATACTCGTATTAACTATTACTGTACGTGAAAATAAAATATTTATTTATCTTATTAATATTAAAACAACTAAGTAAATCATGCAAATATTTTACAAAGTTCCAATATAACGAATCAACTTGTGGCGGTTACACCCCCATGCTCCCACTCCATAAAATTGATTTTGTGCACAATAAATTTAAGCGAAACATAACTTAATAAACCATTATTTGCAAATCCAGCTCAACTTTTGCTAAACTACCAACATAAAACACATTAACACCAACTTCACAGGCGTTTCATCGTAACAATTTGTAACTAAATTACAACCGCTCTGTTGTCTCCCATAAAGTGTGAAAACAGTTCCAATAAACACTTACATCCGCAATGTTACGTTAGGCGAAATTAACAACAGTCACTTAATTGCTCACGAACAAATTGCTCGCAAAGATACAACGTATATAATTTTAAATCTCAAAGTAAATAGTTACTCTTTAATCATCCTCGCGCGTTAATTAGAAGTTGGTACGAATTTATGTTTATATTAGGCAGCGAACGGTCGGAATAGCAAGATGAGAAACAAGAACAGTGTCTGTAATTAACATAGTAATTATAGGCGTCTAATTGCCTCACTGTTCATGCCTTGAGTATCAAACGAGCGTGACGGGACTAGGGAGCAAGTCTTGGAAAGAGCGAGATGTACTGAATAGTCAGTAAAGAGCTTTATGAGAAAACTCGTATGCTCTTATTCAATCATACATCAGCGTCGCGCGAGCTCATGGTTTCGCGCTGCGTTTGTCCAATCAGTCGAGATTGTTATCCTGATAAACGAAAGCCGGTAATTCCATCTCGGCTCGCTTCCAACCCCTCTCGAATGAATAATGAGGTGGAAACACCGAGGGAATGTGAGGGTGAAAATTATAATGATTATTGACCTGAAATAATCTGGCTAATTTTGTTACTAAATGCACAGAGATGAGGTGACTATAACTGTTAATATAACACATTGATACATTATTCTAATGTAAACAAAGACTGTAGGTAGGTACTACGAATTTGTATCCAATCATTTAACTATGGTAGTTAGGTACTAATAATATCACATTTGGATATGTACAATATGTCTAAAACTTATAATTTTCCATTATTAGCGCTATGCCGTGATAGTTTCAACCTCTTACGATACTCTATAACGAGTGTACTTAGTTTAGGAAAGTTATTTTGTGCAAATTGAGCAGCTAACAACAACATTAGTTTTTAAGCCATCTGGAGACATATTCCATAGCTATATACGGTGAAAAACCAACCGCGTAAAAGCCCATAACAACCGGAGTCTACGATCTACGAGTATCATGTCATCCGAGTCACAATAGCGCTTAGTTTTTCGACTATAGATTTGAATAACATAAATAATATCAAAGACATTATCTCCAAGATATAGGTGCATTTTTGTACAGTGCCCCGCGCATAAACCAGGAACATACAAGTAACAAGATAGTATCAACTAACAAATATGTTTGGAACCACACAAAAACGATAATACATAACATTACAATCTTTTAATTTACATTCACCTGTCCCTTTGTCTGTCGTTCTGTAATCAAATCTTGCAAGTTAAACTTGAACCACATACCGGTTACCGATTGAGCTGAAATTTTGCATACATGTGTAAATCGCGTGACAATGTAATATTATAATGACATGGTGCTGATCTAATGATGGAGCTGAAAGATGGCCAAGAAAGATGGTGAGAAAGAAGATGACACAATCTCATCGAGTTTAGGTTCATTTGATTGGTCTTGGCGAGTAGGTAGTTTGTCTTTCAATGGTAACCAGGGTCTGATGATGGAGCTAGAAGGTGGTCATAGGAACTCTGTAAACGACGCAACCCTATCGAGTTTTGGCTCGTTTGATTCATCTTGGCAAGAGTACTTGTTCAGTAAAATGTTTTTTTATATAAAAGGGTTTTTTTTTTTTAAATAATACTTGTTTTCATTTACTGTGCAAACTCGTTCTAATGCCAGTTGATGAAACGTGTTGAAAACGCGCTACCTTCGCTACTCTTATTGTGTTCCGATCCAGTCTTCAGCTTGACAGGATAATATGACATTTAATTAAGAAGATGTTGGCGCATCAATGCCTCGACGACAAAGCCTTTTGTGATTATCAGTGATTAATCTTCAACGTCAGATTAATTTTAAACTTCTTGTAAATGTATTTAATAATGGCTGCTAAATTAATTATGTCATTTTTTCAATAACGTCGAAAATTAGAAAATATAAATTTTAAGAGAGACGTTATTAATTAGAAGCTAGATCTAGATATTATTAGATTTTGGGCCATACTACTCGAAGCGATTTTGTACGCAGAATTATATCTCGCTTGATCAATATCACATTGATAAAGATAAAAAACACATGTGGATTTCCAAAATCTACGTGCTTATTTTAAAAATACGCGCATTTTATAGTGATTCGTATAAAATTTCTCAATCTCACGAAGTGCATTGAAAAATTGTAAACAAATGTTTTATTATCAAATGGTAAGAAAACCATATTTCTACACGTTATGATTGATAAATTCCTAATAAAATAAGTTCGTATAGGCCGCATAGTTAGCCCTGGTGCCAGAGTTTTTAGGCCGCCTGAAGGCCTCTGACTTGACAAAAAGGCTAAAACAACCGGGATCTACAATTTAACGTGTCATCCGAGCCACGGTAGCACTCAGTTGGAAAATGCCACCCTCGGTTACCCATCCAAATACTGACCGTGCGGAACGTTGCTTAATTCCTAATAGAGTTTATAGAAATTCAATGCAGATGTACTAAAACTTGCGAATGTGCAAGCGAGACAGTTGCGGCCGGTTAATAGGTATGTATCAAAAACATTTCCCAAAATGAAACGGGTGAAATGAATGAAAAGTACCTAATGAATACAACAATTTATTAAATTGAAATTAATTACAGCGGATGAATTAAACAATTTTATCCCTTTTTGCGACATGGAAGGTTGTTAATTTTTATAAGTATGCACGTACAATAATGCGTTCATGCACATAACTAGTTAATGTAACTAAATGTACTTAACTACAATATTGCCGTAATTGTCAATTTATGGTAATCACAATACTATGATAACACATTGTAGCTTTTTCATAACGATTGCTGCAAAATATATTTTAAAATTGACCCTTATTTAAATTATGCAATTGGGCTTCTGAATCTATATTTTTTGTGATAAATGAAAAGATCTTATGTAATTTTCCTTACAATACTTTTTTTTTTATTTCACGTCATAATTACAAACTTATACTACACTAGCTGCACCCCGCGGTGTTACCCACGTTAGCCCGAGATAAAAAGTAGTCTATGTTTTAATCCAAGGTCTAAGCTACCTTCACACCGAATTTCATCCAAATCGGTTCAGACGTTAGTGCGTGAAAGAGTAACAAACTTTCATACACACTCACAAACTTTCGCGTTTAAAATATTAAAGAAGGATTACAAATTGACTCGAACGTTCTAGCCAATTTATAATGTAGTATGACATTTTACATTTTAAAAGATTTTTTGAAAAAAATATATAATTCAAAAGACCAATTGGTCCCATGCAATAGACTAAGGTATTCTATATAATAACAAAATTTATCTCGGACACCCAAAGACGTTTCTGATTCCTCCATAAAATACAGGTCGTTACTATTTTTATCGTCCTCCCTTGCCATCCCTGTCTAAATATTCAAACTTCAATTTATGTCGTCAATCGTAAAACTGCGGATAAAGCCACCCAGCCCGTCCTCCCATTCGGCACCAGAAACATAATCAAAATTCTCTTATTTCATATTTGAAGCACAAACTAAAACCGAAATAAAATGATAAATGCGTTAAAGGGCCGTCCGAAATTCAAATAGCCATTTTCGTGTTGGTTATCTTTTAAATCTACTGGCATTCAGATTAGACGTCCACCCGTTCACGATATTATGCAATTTCGTCGCGGAGAGAACAAAAAAAGCTATTACGGAGTTTCATATAGACATGGCTCTTGCCATATGCATGTGATAAGCGTAGAGAGAGATAAAGATGAATAGCTTTTCATATTAAATTGAATGCCGCGGTTCATTGATTTTCAATTTGTTCGGCGCTCGCTGTTCGAAAGGACATCCCGGCCTCAAATATGAACGATAGGTACGCAAATGTACCGTTCATACGAGTAGATACATATCATACAGATGTAATAAAACCCTTCGTTCTAAGAGTTACCAAGAAGTTATTTTAAAAATACGTGAAAAAAATTAGTACATCAACACGAATGTTGTGATGATACGATGACTTTAACAACAACGCGATTTATACAGGGTTGTTTCTAATCAATTAGCATCCTTTAAGGGGCTTATTCTATACATCAAAACTAACAACTTTTGTTCTGCGACTTTTGTCAAAACTCAAAAAAAAGTCAGCTGTTCCATACATTTTGTCGAGGGTGAACGATATTTTTCTATGGAACAACAACTTTTTTTTTTGATATTTATTAGAATTCGTAGAACAAAAGTTGTGGGTTTTGATGTACAGCATAAACCCCTAAGAGAATGCTAATTGATTAGAAATAACCCTGTATAATGCCGTGACATTTTATGTAAAACCTTGTGTATCCGGTACCGTTGGATTGCACAAGTGATTAGTAAACTGTAGTAGAATTTCACTGGGTAAATCATGTACCTACTGAATTATATGCACAAGTGTAGGTTGTAAGTGATAAAAGGTGAAATGTGTATTTTTATGTTGTTACACGCTTTTGTACAGATTTTAATATCAGATCCTTAATTTAATTGATGAACGACGTAAAAAACCTAATAAGTTGCGATGTAAGTGTCATTGTGAGCGATTGACCTTAGATCTAAATATGCTATACTACATATCTTATCAAGTTAATTCATGTAATCTAATAATAGGGAACTGTGTGTTCAAGCCTTCATTGAGCAGTGGCATATTTAACTTACATTTTTTAAACATCACTGCGCTACCAAAGCTAAACTTTTTGAACATATCGTCCTGGTTCTCGTTACGCGCTGAATGTATGTTGGCGCTTCTGCATTGATATGCTCTATATTACCGACTTATTCACAAGAGCTTTATCTACAAATTGTCTATAGCATTGTATAGTGAGCGCCAGATATTGAATGTTGTGAGAGGTACCACTTTGTGGAGTTATTAAGTTATCCCACGCTAACACAATTTAAACTATGTCTCGGTGATATAGTATTGTAAGTAGAAGACGTGTTTTGGTTGTTAATATTATTATATTGAATTTAATGAAACTGTGGTTGGCAATGAAATTACTTGTAAGATGTCTTATACGTTCATTATTCAATGAGCAGAGCAATAATGTGATATGACGTTAGAGTAAGTTCATTAAAATATTATTACTAGTGCCGTGGTGGTAATGGCACCCGCCTTACAATCGTGAGGTCGTGGGTTCAAATCCCAGTCCCGTACTAATGAATTCCATGGAATTTATGTACGGAATTTCACACCACAAGCTTTTCGGTGAAGGAAAATAACGTGAAGTAATTTGCGTTAATATGTCTGAAGAAATAAATCGATGGCGTATGTGAATCCACCAACATACACTGGGTCAGCGTGGTGGATGTGGCCCAATAACTCTTCGTGGGTAGGCCTACCTCCTGCAGTGGAATATTAGAACGGCTGGTACAGTACAGTAATAAATTTAGTGCTAATTCATTAGATGCGTTTACCTTTTTTACGGGCAATAATGCCTTTATTAATTACAACAAAATACAATACTATTTTATATGCTAAAATTACTTACACTACTACTATACATATAAAGCATTGGATCATTCCCAGACCTTTGAAGGTCTAAAGATAATCCAAATGCTCAAGCCCACTGCTAGTTAAGGCTGGCATGGCGGCCTTATTTTTATTTACTGTATTTTTTATTTAATATTATATGTAGATATATATGTTTGATAAACAACAATTTAATCTTTTATTCGTTTTCAACATAATTATGCAGCAGGTACACATATCAAAAAAGTCCAGTGCTAAACTCAATTTACTGCCTAAATTTAATGATTATGTAAAAGAGGAACTTCTGACATTTAATTTACTAGTTTTTGCCCGCGGCTTCGCCCACGTGATATTTTGATTTTTGTGCTATCCCATAAGAACCTTTTTGTCTTTCCTATGTCCATGCCGAAAATCAAGTCAATTAATTGCTCCATTGCAGCGTGAAAGAGGAACAAACCAACAAACACACTTTCAGATTTATAGTATTAGTAAGGATATACGCAATTAGTCCTTGAATTAGTATTTTAGAAACCTTGTCATTAAATTTCACATCTGAAAACTGAAAAAAGACTTTAAAAAAATGCAAAACCCAACTTTTGCATTCCAACAGAGCACAGCAAAAAAGTGGTCTAGTGGTAGTGACACTCGCCTAACAATCGCGGATCAGTCGTGGATTAAAATCCCGGTTCCGTACCAATGAGTTCTTCGGAATTTATGAATGGAATTTAACACCACTGGCTTTTCGGTGAAGGAAAACATAGTGAGGCAACCTGCATACGTCCTTCGAAGAAATTCAATGGCGTATGTGAATCCACCAACCCGCACTGGGCCAGCGTGGTGGGTATGGCCCAATCATCCTTCGTGGGTTGGCCTACGTCCTGCAGTGGACTATCAAAAAGGCTGATACAGTACAATACAGTACCGCAAAAACCATCCTTAGAGCTTAGAAACAAAAGCTACTAACTCCTTGAAAAAAAGTAAATAGCACAGTCCAAGTCTAAGATAGGGTCCATACAAAGACTATCGCTGAGTTTAATGTAATTGCAGAATACATCATCAAGTTTTACTGCAAATGGTGCAGCATGGCTCCGCGAGCATTGCTAGCTCGCGCACGTACGGAGTCATCGGTCCGCTCGCCTGCGCCGCCAGATGTATTGGAAACCTAACAGGATGTCTCGCAAATAGAATGTGAGCTGCATACTGAGTGTCGGACACGGAACCGGACGAGTAGAGTCGCCAGGTGAAACGCTGCTGTAGGACGTGAAAATTGCGGCGAAAATGAAACCGCAATCAAGGTGAATGATTGCGGTTTCATGAACACGACACCAAAAATTTTACAATTTACATGTAGTACAGGAAAAATAGACGTTTTTTTGGTCAACTTTGTACTCAATTTCTTTTCCATATTTATTTTTAAATAAAGTTTAGGATTTAATAAATAAATGAAATTTCATTAAATGGGCCATAAATCGTAAACGGTAAGTTTTACAAACAAGTTTACTGGAAACAAAAGATGCAATTTTTTTTTCTCTACATTAATGATTTTAATGACTTTTGCCCTTAAGTGCATTTAGTTTCCAAGACATTGGCACTTGAAGCTCCACCTGGATCTGTTGGCATTTTGTGATTTTATGCTCAGTAAGTAAGTGATCCTAAACCTGATTTAAAAAAAATTGGATAGGAAAGTTAGTGCAAAGCTAAATTCTGTTTTTCCTGTACTAATGGTCAAAATACGGGTATTGAACATTTTGTTCATTTACACAAACATATCAGTCTATTGTCACCATCACCATGCTCGGCATAAAACTCCAAGACCGATTCCGAAACACGAAAATTCGACGAAGAACCAACGTTCGAGACGTCGGATCCGCTGTGATGAATCTTAAGTGGAGTTGGGCAGAACTCGTGGCCAGGTGGTGTGACGACAGGTAGAGTAGGACAGTGACGGAGTGGTGGCCGAGGCAAGGCAAGCGGAGCGTTGGTCTTCCGACTACAAGATGGGACTGGAACACGATTAGCACCGGACCGAGACAAATGGCGCCGTAAAAGAAAGGCCTATACACAGCAGTGGGATAGAGAAGGCTGCGGATAATGATCAGTATATTATTACGCTAAGACTGTGTAAACATAATAATAACGACGGAGAATATAAGTACCATTGGAAAAACTATACTTCTGATTGTGTGTAGTTAATTAGCATATTGCGAGATTTAAGTAACTATGTGTTTAAAAATAGTATGTGTGCATTTTTCTGAGTGATATAAAAAAAAGTAGAATTACCAGGCTAACAGAAGTATCAGCAACTTACTCGTAACTGGATATTTCGCGAAGTAAATCGACACGGAACCGGACAAGTAGAGTCGCCAGATGAGACGATACTGCAGGATTAGAAAATGTCTCCTAGATTACGGTTTCAAGAACACGATGCTGAAAATTTGCCGAATTCCGTGTTCAACATATTGTACACTAGCTTTTACCGGGTCCGTAATTTAGGTTCGAGAGTCAACCTGCCGCTTCGCCCACTCGCTAGTTCACTAGGTTAATAAAATAAAATTCCCATATTTCCCAGCGACATGGCTACACCAGTACTGGCTGGCCCGTGTTAATTCATATTAGTTGTGAATACGTGCCCGCGCGAAGGACTCTTCATCAGCCAGCATTCACAGCTTTCAAAAGATGCAAAGATCCGAGAGAGCAGAGTGTAACTTTTAAATATACGGGAGTTCCGCGATTTTAAACGAGAAACGTGATTATGATCTGATACGCAACTTTGTCAACAAGAAGTTTGCTGAGAGTTTAATGTGGTGTGTATCGAATTGAAAGCTATAAACACGCATCGTGATATTATTTGTGCTTTAATACACTGTGTCCCGCTCCTCGGGTCTCTTTTTTTACGTGTAGAAGAACTATCACAGTTCCCAAACACAGCTTGTAGACTTCACATAATTTTGTAGGTACATAAAGAGCCTTCAACCATGCGGATTTCTTCAATAAGACATAAATTTGTATCTCAAGAGTTGAACCCAAGACCTTCGAATTAATTAAGCTTCCATAACTTCTCGCTACATACAATCACAAACAAACCTAAACAAAATTGCAACTAGGGAAAAATTCTAGCAGAAATATAAATTGATATTGAAGTTTACTTGAGTTTGATCGCAATAATCCAGCTCAATGCTGCCGTAGTTATACTATCGATGGCAGTACGAATAGTTTCTCAGAAGTATTATATTTAGAAATTCTCTTCCGTGATTCCATCGACAACGGAGTTGGGAGGTACAAAGCTTTATTCAGTCGAAAGCGTTTGGCCTCTGAGGTCTGAGCCGCTTTGTGCTCTACTAGATATGCCATAAATTAGACGCTTCACCAACCACATTCTGTGCTAGTTGCTCACATATCTATTCACCACACCGACTCACTTTTTATGTATATTAACCGCGATAACAGTCGAGTACGTCTCGACAGCGACACGTAAGTAATTAATGTGAGTAAAAACACTAGAAGGGTTTGTAATAACAAACGACATCTACATACTAATTTAAAGAAAACACTGGTGCATATGAAATTAGGGGCTTCAAGGCAACTTTGGTGTGACAGACTCCTTTGTCTATTTAAATGAGCACCTACACTTGCCGCGGCGCTGTCTCGAAGTTTTCAGAGTTGTTTGTACTTGTACATTTGGTTACATTTACTTCGCAATATTACGCTAAATTAGAATAATTTAAACTTCTTAATATTATAACTTCTAATGCGCGTATGAAACATAAAGGTGTTTTAGCTGAAATATGTATAACGTATGACTCGTTTTCAGGGATTATGGCAGAGAATTAGTTATTAATATTTGTTACATTAATTTAGTCAATACATTGTCTATGTTTAAAGTCCATCCATTTCGCTACATACGAGTACATATACAGTTTTACTGTAGATACTCGATTTTCAATTTTTATTTCTGGTTTGTAAACGAACAACACAAATATTTTAATCTGCATTCAAAGTTATTTTGTAAATAAATTGAGTGTAATCCCGACAATAAGTTTTTTGGGCCGGTTTCGCAACAGTCAGTGCCCAAGGTATTTATTTTTAAATGTGGGATAGATTTGCCCTAGTCTTAGCATTTCTGATGAGAGATAAGGTCTAGGATGCAGCACGCTCACCTTGAAGTTAACTGTTTATTGCGACATCTAGATTATTGTACTTTATCAGCTTTTAATAGTCCATGGCCAAAAATTTGTCTAGCCCCAAACTAATTTGTAAATAGAACGTAGTTATACATAAAAAATATACGCGTCGAATTGAGTAGGTACCTCCTCCGTTTCGTCGGTCAAAAATGAGTCTAAAAGCTTTTTTGTACGCAGAGAACGTTTACCATATAGATTCTATTTTTAGTATAATTAACGTGGTGACGCTAAAGCAAGTACAAGCAGTGGAGTCAAACCTTTTAATATTACCACCTCATGTTAAATCCACATACATTTAAATTCGATTCGTTACATCACTAACTACCCAGCAATATAAATTATTAAACAAAAGCCAGGATTTAATTTATACAATGAAATCAATAGGTTAATCAGCATACCACGTCAAAGCGTATTTTAACGTAGCGGGCGAATATGAAAATAAAACCAATTTATTCAAAGCATTATATTACACTGTTAAACCATAAAAAATGTAACGAGAGCGGATAAACGGGGCTTACGAACGATAAGCAAAATCATTTAGCGTGCGAAGAGATAAAATGTTTTTTGTATTCCATTTGTGTTTTTCCCATTTCTACCTTAATGTAAATATTTTTTCATGTGAGTAATATGAGGTTACCGTTTACTTTCCGCTTTTTATATTCTGACTTATGAATGTGAAATAAGTATTATTATCCAAAGGGTTTTATCTTATACAGCTTTTGACACCCCAAACAGCAAATACAAAGCGAGTCAAATTACATCTTGTGTCGAATATTGACTAAGTTGTCATCCATAATACGGAGACGCATATTTGTTTTCCTGTTTAAATTGTAAAACAATCATAGCCTTAGATGAAAATGCGTTTGTTTTTTGACCTGGGCTTTCAGTGGCAGAAAAGCTAACAAACATGGAGAACTTACTTTTAGGGTAACGTTCCCGCTACCGAAACCGATTTTTATGTTTGCTCTATGATGGGTAAAGCCTGGCTTATGTTATGCAGCGATTCGGTCTACAATATAATACGTTTACATGTATCATATCTTTAAATCACTACATAGTATAAAACAAGGTCGTTTCCCGCTGTCTGTCACTATGTATGCTTAGGAATATGTTTAAAACTACGCAACGGATTCTGATGCGGTTTGTTTTTAGGGTTCCGTACCCAAAGGGAAAAACGGGACCCTATTACTAAGACTTCGTTGTCCGTCTATCCGTCTGTCTGTCTGTCTGTCCGTCTGTCACAGGGCTGTATCTCATGAACCATGATAGCTAGGCAGCTGAAATTTTCACAGATGATGTACCTATTTCGGTTGCCGCTATAACAACAAATACTAAAAACAAAATAAAATAAATATTTAAGGGCTCCCATTCAACAAACCTTTCAGGGCTCCTTCAAGGGCTCCCATTCAACAAACCTTTTATACGTTTTTCGCTCTATATTAATAATGGCACCAGGTAGATGCTTGAAATTTTCACAGAATATTTAGTTTAATATTCCCTTCAATGATAAATAATAAAATTAAAATAAAATAAATATTTAAGGGGGGCTCCCATACAGTACGGAACCCTCCGTGCGCGAGTCCGACTCGTACTTGGCCGATTATTAATAGATAGAGTGATAAATTCATTCGGTCTTATTGGAGATCCATAGGGGAGGCCTATGTCCAGCAGTGGACTTCTTATGGCTGATGGATGGATGGATGGAGAGTGATAAAAGAGGAAGGTTTATATGTATAATACACCTGTGCAAAGACGGGGCGGGTCGCTAGTAAAATATATATTTAAGGCTATTATCATTCATTTCAGCACTGTCAGCCTTATCTACTTGAGAGCCAGATTGCGTTTTATAATTCACTTATCAACAAGTTTTATAGCTATTGTTGTCTGTGGAGACGGCAGTCTGTAGCATTTACCCAGCAATGGCCGCCACACCATTGCTTTGCAAAAGCCTGTACTCGAATTTAGGTGAACAGAGGTAACACAGAGTATTAACCATAAAAAAATAATCAGAAAAGCATAACTCTTTTCATAGGCACTAGTAAAATTCAGAATAGAGGCCGAGGAGGGCGTATTTATGTGGAGGAATAAAAGTTGAGAGCCGCTGTTGTCGGCGGGTCCCTGGGCGGTCATTCCGGACCTGAGTCTGAGAATTGTCACCTCGCCGCGTCTTCATTTGCAACAAATATAGGGCTCCAGTCTCAGCAATAAATTGTTGAATTTACTCGCCCTTCTTTTCTCAGACGTGCTATTTTTCAAGCTCTTTGTTACGTTGCGATTGAACATTTAGCATCAGGTCGCTTTTTCGATTTCACTTCGAGGATTCAACGAGATATTTACGTTTCGTTTTATCTTTGTTTAAGGAAAATAGTTTGCTGGGTTCTGAGACAGATGTGTTCTTTGTCTTTATGGAACCATTTTTACGGTTCTACAGGTTGTATTTCTAGGCGAAGGACATATTTTGTGATATCATTAAAAGTACGTTCAGGGCCGAGTGACATTATACCGTATAGCCTTGGTGTCAGAGTTTCTAATCTTAACATAGTATTTGTCTCTGTGACCTTAATTTACTATGAGCCAAACCAAAAATTGCGATAAAATACGGAGTTCTATTGAATTACATGTATAGAAAATTGACAATGTTCTAGATCACAAGGTTAGTTTCCATAGTAAACGTTGAATATATAAATAAGTAACAATTATTTCCTAAAATATGTCCATCACCTAGGTATACCGTGTATAACATAACGGCTCCAATAAAAAATTAACAGCTACTATAATCAAAACATTATAAAAAAGTTATAAAGCGGCAATTAATCTTAAGTACGTAAAAAACTTTTCAGGTAGAGTTCTTCTCGTAAAAAAGTGCCTGTTTCTGGACGAATTATTTTTCCTTTTCCCCAATGATTTAAAATAGGAAGAAATATTAAATCTGAAGGCTTTTTTGGTAAAAAGTAAAATAATGTCAGCTTGAATGAGGGTCAGAGTAAGGATTGACGTGCGACGTGACCCCGCTAAGTGGTTTCATATTGTATTTTGAGACAGCCGGCCTTTTTAATGAAGGAAATGAAAGTAGGTGCCGTATTCCATTATTATGATTACGATTCTTTGTTCTGCTACGCGATGTGACCTTTTCTAAATGGCTTCAGTTCTTACATTACTTCCTATCAAAGCAGCCATTTTAATTAAGTACATCGTTATTTGACTTCAATTTCAGAATATGCTATTTATAAACCAAGTGCGTGTAATTTTGTTTTCATTTTAGACATTTGAAGGTCATCAATTAAAAGTTCACCAAGAGTAACTGAAATAAACCTAATTGCGCGAGAAAAAATAGAAATGTATCAACATAAGTTAAACGAATCAAAATAAGTTAAACCTCCGGGTTCGACCCGATCCTGTATTCGAGATAAATGACGTAAATAAACCTTTAAAAACCATCAACCCTAACACTCGGAAAAAAATGCTTAAAAAGGTATTATATAACAAAGAAAATGGTATACCTACTCATAATAAGAAGTAGCAAACAATAACAACTAACACAATGACATCTAAGCTAGGGCCTAGATATAAACGCTATTTTATGCATGCCCACACAGTATGATAGTCACGATTACAATTATACGAGTATAACCTTTTTACTTTGTGGCAAATTTTACGGACCATTTTTTGGAACTCACTATACATTTCTAGTATTTTAGATCAGTGTTTAGAAACGCAGACATTTACCGTCTTACCACAAAAGTTTTACGCAAGCTTTAGACAATTTTTAAAAGTACAAATCGTACGGTTAAATTAAACAGTGTTTTAAGGGTGTTTAAGTCTTTTGTGGTAAGGCGGCTATATTTTAGGTGTTACCTTTATATTAATTTACCTAACCATCACTAGCAAGTACTTGCAGCAAAATTTGTTTCACAAAATTTTCTCAACATAAATTCATGATTTAAATCAAAGCACCGCTCAAAAGTATATTTTAATCTAAATCTAATTACTACCTTAAATTCATTGAGCTAACAAAGGTCTTTTGTACAAAAATAGCCGGCGGGTCGTTTAATTTATTCTGCCTAATTAACGGACACCTCCTTGAGCCTAAATTAATTAGTGTTGTACAACTCTCATGCTAAACGGCCACTGACGCGCCGTTGTGTAAGTAGATACAGTATGATCACGATCACATAAACAACAATATCAATTATTATTTTTCGGAATAAATGGCATGACCGACTTCAACCGTGACAGAATTCGCGATTATTTCACACGGATCGATGTAGCATTTTTCACATTATTGTTGATTTATCAAAAATCTCTCGGCCAATTTCAATCAAATTTAAATGAGACCAATTTCGAAGTACCTATACTCTTTCCAATAAAAAGAGAATTATCGAAATCGGTCTACTTTGTAAAAAGTTATGCGATTTATACATAAAAAAAATATACGTGTGGAATTGAATACCTCCTCCGTTTCGTCGGTCAAAAAATAACATAAGTATTATTTTTCGCCAAACACTAGCGAACACTAGCCTTCAATCATTGGCAACTAACGTTCAAAATTCGAATAAGCAGTTCGCTCAAATCAATGTATACATTTTTTTAGATTATTGTAGATTTATCAAAAAGAACTTGACCAATTTCGATAAATTTTAAATAAATAAAATAAATAAATATTTGGGGACATCTTACACACGGCCTCTGACCCCAAACTAAGCAAAGCTTGTGATATGGCTGCCAGAGACTGATATACTACATATACTTATTTTTAAATACATACTTATATAGATAGTAACTAAATAACACCCAGACACAGAACAAACACTTATGTTCATCACATAAATATTTGCCCTGGGCGGGGATCGAACCCACGCCTCTTTGACCCAGAAGTTAGGGTCACTAACCACTGAGCCACCGAGGCTGTCAAACAAAAACTGTCAAATACAACCATGTCTAAAATATAATCTACCAAACAAAAAAAATATCATCAAAATCGTTTAATAACTGCCGGGATGATCGTGTCACATACTAAAAACAAACAGGTGAATTGAGAATCTCCTTTATTTTTCAAGTTAGTTTCAAAGTCAAATAACAGTTTAAAATAAAATTCAAGTCCTAAGAATATGATCAGATTGTGAAACTATTTATCTAGCATTCTCTAAACCCAAGTTATGAGGGATTGCGTCGCTTCGCTTGGCGCATCTTGGCGGGGGCACTATCATGTCTCCATAACTTTAGGATGTCTATGACTAAACAGTATGGATATCTCCAAAATTTTTTTTTAAATGTAAGTGCTCCCTCCCAAAACAAGCATTGCAGACTTCTATTTGTACCTACTAGATTGTTCGGCTATGTTAAGCTTATTAGTTAAGCCCGTGTTATCTAACTACCTAAAATAACTAACGTCATGAAAGTTGTACATAGTTAAAGTATTATAAACAGTAGTGTGAAACTAAATTTATAATAAATTTAAGGTATAAACATTAGCAATTCGCAATATAAACAACATACAAAAAAATCGCTTAGCTTATAGCCTTTTTCTCACAAAAATAATTCTTATACTCAACCAAAACACAAACCGAGCCATAAATTGACGATGAGAAATATGACAACGATTTAGCAAAGAATCTTCAAAAACAAAATGTTACTATGATACTCGCAATCATTAGTAACTTGGAGTTACTTTAAAAAAAAAACAAAATGTGACTAAACTCGCAATTATTAGCATCTTCCAGTAACTTCTCAATACGGCCGCACTGTGCCTAAATAATGGGAGGACCGGTGAAAGGACTTTTATCAAACCAAGGGTCGGCACTAAATCGAAGTGTCACCGGCAGCGCCCTTGTACTTGACAATAAAGGGAAATATACAGTCGCTTTGTTTTGCCCAAAGGTTTACGTCGCGTCATAAAAAAAAAACTTAATTGTGATAAAGTTTATCGTAGTTACACTATTTTTTGTCTCCGGTGTAATATAAATATGCTTTATGGAATATGGCTCTATGAAGAAAGTTTCTTCTTCTTCTTCTTCTTTTCAGCCATTGGACGTCCACTGCTGAACATAGGCCTCCCCTAAAGACCTCCAATAAGACCGGTTGGTAGCGGCTTGCATCCAGCGCGATCCTGCGGTCTTAATGAGGTCGTCCGTCCACCTTGTGGGTGGACGTCCTACGCTGCGCTTGCCGGTACGTGGTCTCCACTCGAGGACTTTTCGACCCCATCGGTCATCAGTCCTCCGCGCTATGTGCCCTGCCCATTGCCACTTCAACCTGCCAATCCGCTGGGCTATGTCGGTAACCTTGGTTCTTCTACGGATCTCCTCATTCCTGATTCGATCTCGCAAAAAAGAAAGTTTAGTGCTGCAATATTAAGATTTTAGAGACATTTTGGTGAAAGTAAAGAATGTTATGTAATTTATATAAGTAATGTATTTATGCTAAGATCTTAGTTTTTCTAGACGACGCGGACAGACATATTTTAAAGTGTATTTGTACCTACGGATTATTATAAACAATTTTAGTACGAGGCTAACCCACAATCGCGAAAAAAGTTAGCTGTTTTTCTGCTACATTTCAAATCACTCAATAAATGTACAAAACTAAAGTAGGTATAAGCAAACTGTTTTTCCACAATTTGGTAACATAACAAAAGTTGATAATAATGCAGAGTTTTTAACACCTAACCACCGCTTAACATCATTTCAGTTAACAAATTTACTATGTAACGCGTTAAGAAGTCCTCTTTAAATCCTCGCACTTTGCAAAGAGACATTGAAATTTACATTATTCTTTATACAATGAATTATAAATGATTATGTAGAATGGGCGATAACCGCTTGTCTAGCAGTCAGACGATATTGTCAAGCATATCGGAAGACAAAAGACCGGAAAGGACGACATGAAAGCGAAGAGAGGAAGCCTTTAAAGTAATGTGTGGAGATATGCTAATTTAGAATTATTTGTTAATCATATAACCTTTAGTTAGAACTATATTGTACTGGACTCTTTTAGACCGACGAACCAAACCGGAGGAGGTACTCAATTCGACGCGCATTTATATATATATATATATTTTAAGTGTAACCACGCACAACTTTTTTCGTAGTAGTTCGATTGCAATACTTCCTTTTTTATTGGAAAGAATATACTTCGAAATTGGTCCCATTTAAATTTAATTGAAATTGGTTTGAGCCATTTTTGATAAATCAACAATAATGTGGAAAATGTAACATCGATCCGTTCGAAATATTCGCGAATTCTTTACACAGGTGAAGTCGGTCATGCTATTTTTTGCGAAAAATAATTATAATAGTACAACTACTAAATACAGGCCCAAGGGTGATGCAGTCATATCGACCATGCTAGCTCAGTACAGGTTGGTGGGCTTACATACGCCATCGTATTTCTTCTACGGGCGTCATTTCTTCATATTCACCAAAAAGAGTAATGGTGTGAAATTTCGTAGGTACATAAGTTTCAAAAAAAACATTATTTTAGCTCCACTATTTGAAAAAAATCTATGTTGCAAAAAACCCTGTTTAATTTTGACATCTGTGTTTATACAGTGTTACTCGTATTGGTAATCAATTAGCATCCTTTTAAGGGCATATTTTGTATATCAAAACAAACAACTTTTGTTCTACAACTTTTCCCAAATCTCAACAAATTTCACAAAAAAAGAAAAAGTGTAAAGTACATAGGTACCTAACTATTATTTACACCTTTTTGCATATTTATGTATGTACACACTTACACAGTATCTCCTCTGAGGTCCAAGTATTGAAGGTGGCGGCATGCGCGCTTTTCACATTGACTTAACTATGTGAAGACTGGTATTTTTTTTTTTTGATTTTGTATTTAAAATAAAATTTTGCTACGGAAGAAAAGAAATACAAACTTTTAGAAGTCGTAGAACAAAAGATGTTTGTTTTGATATACAGAATGTGCTTTAAAAAGGATACTAATTGAATAACAGTAACCCTGTATATATCTGAACAGCAATTAACATCGTATTGAAAATCGAAAATTCGTACAAAAAGCAAATAAAATATTGATTTGAATATGGAAATATATCCAGCATGTTATTTAAAATTCTATCAGTAAATAAGACCGCCGCGCCGATCCGACCATTTTGGTTTTATTTACGAAACCGAATTTCATTCCATAAAGGTACGTGATTTGGTAAATTACACATTTTCATGAAATATATATTGAACACACCTCATAAGTAAATTCCTTAGTCAGAAGTTATTTATCTGTATTCGAGCTATAAATTCAACCAATAAATTCGTTCAACGTAACGCCTGCGTCGAAATCAAGAATATTCGCCGAAAACATATTGTTTCCCCTACCAACGGAAACCGAAAAAGTGTAATAGTCGTGTATAATCTCACCAGGATCGAGTTGGCAATGTTCCAATTGTTAAACTACCTATAATTATGTATGTTAATACGCGCGAGGTGGCTGAGATACCGTCTAACGACTTCCCTTGATAAAAATAAAGTTGCGATGAAATTTCAGTTCCGTAGTTGCAAGTTTATGGGTAGATTGCGTGCCAAGGTCTGCAATCAGGGGTTTTCCATCGGCCTTTATACAGACATTGATTTAATTTGCATGCTGATGTGATGATAGTAAGGATCGAGACGTTTCAATTTGTGACTTATTGCCGACAAAGCTCATTATTTTACACAAAGGCGGTTGATTACACGAGTTATAGGGCTTTGTTTGCACATTGTCTAATGGTACAATGTAGTTCTGCGCAATCGAGTAATAAAACATTACATCAGGGTTTATTACCTATTCTGTTTGAGCATATTTTATGTTGCTATGGCAGTGGGTTTCAACGGTTAACTATTCAAGTCATTGCTATTTCAATATTCAGTGATTTACCTGTAGAAATGTATGTTACTCGTATTGTTGAGATATACCGATTGCAGAGACGAAAAAAAATTAACTCTCTCTATTTTTTTTTGCACAATGGATGCAAGCTGCTTTCAACAACTATGAAATCTATCAGAGAAACAGTAGACGTTTTGCATTGGACGTGCCAGTTACGGCTGATATGATGTTGATATTAATACTTTTCATTGGCTAAGCTAGTCTGCAATTGAGGCAACTCCGTAAAGGAAAACATTGTAAGGCAACGTGCAACTTGCAAACATCTTCAACAAAACAAGACAGAAGAAATTCGATGGCGTAATAATATATGAATACACCAACTCGCACTGGCGCAGCGTGGTGATCAATCGCTCTTTAACTACAATCTCTTTTGAGTATTGAGTATCATGGGTAGACATATGCTCATCAGAGATCTTTAAAAAGGCCGGTACAGTACAAACGCCCCTTAGTTCCCCAAAGTTAATTTCAACTAGATATCTGAACAAGGTCGTGTTCGCTAACAAATTACTGAACACCCGCGTCTTGATTGCAGATACTACTCTTCGAACGAGTTCAGCGCAATACTTGTAATTGTTCGTGGAAACTTTCAATATTAGGTTTTCCAAGCAATACGCTATTTAATTTTGCAATGCGAGTAATAATAATAATAATAATAATAATAATATAAGTTTATTACCAAAAAGAAATACACAACAAAAGTAGTACATCAAAAAAGTTTAAAACTAATACAAAGCAAATACCTATAGTTACAAGGATTACAAATACTCAAGTACAGATCAGCGATGGTTTCAATAAAAAGCTAGACGGCGAGCCCCAAACTAAGCACAAGCTTGTATCTTGGGGCTCATATGCAACGTTACCAGGATGTCAGGAATTTTCAAAAATCATAGGTAATTCTAGAACAAATTTGCGAAGACCAAAACTTTGTTATCTAATAAATAAATAATACTAAAAGTTCGTACCTTGAAGTAAGGAAAGAACCTTGAAGGATTGAAAATAAGAATTTCGGGAAATCTCTTGTGTTGTGAAAATTGTACGTTTTATTAATAAGATAATTAGTGTTTTCAGCTCTTGACTATTTCAGTCATTCTCCGTACAGGCAACTTATCAAACCCTCAGTCTGGTCGTAGGATAGACTTAGGAGCCAATCCTTTAACTTTCTCTTAAAATCATATTTTGACAGGTCATTGTATCCGGCTAACGCCGAGCGAGCGTTGTTATATGTGCAAAGCAGAGAATAAGCTGGACTGCGTTTAGCCATTAGGGAACGGACGCGTGGGAGGGGGAATAAATAAGATCTGTTTGATCTTTTTGATGTTAGTGCGTTGTAGTCGGTGCGGGATTTCAGGCTGTAGTGAGTTTTCAGAACAGCGTTATAAACGAAAAGCTGTCGAACCCTTAGCACTTTGAAATATTCGTATACCAAATCGGTTGAAAAACGAAAAGGTTTCTTCAGTAGGACTTTAATTAAAGCCCGCTGCGCCCTTTCCACAGCCAGGAAGATGGTCTTGCCGGAGCTGCCCCAGACCGGGATACAATACTGGATGATCGATTGACACAAAGCAAGATAAATGGTTCTCAGAAGTGGTAAGGGTGCGCAGTCGCGAAGATCTTTCATAATGTGTATCAACCGGCGAATTCGGGCAGCTAGATCCGATATATGCTGCCTGTAAGACAGATTTTCGTCTATGGTTATGCCCAAATATCTAATTAATTTCGATTCGTCGATGGTGCCGCAGGAGCAGGAGAGTGGTCTGTGATCGGAATCAGATGAACAATAATGAATCCTGATACGGAGCTGAGCCGGGGGGCGGCTAACGCTAGTTTTGCTAAAGGCTATGTATTTTGTCTTTTTAGTATTAAGAGTGAGCAAATTGTGGTCAAGAGATTTTGCAATCACCGATAAGCCGTTTTCAGCTAGGTTAAATACTCGGTCCCACGTGTCTCCGTGAAAAATGATAGCGGTATCATCTGCGTATGTGATGATGTCAGCGTTTGCAATATCGCTATTTACTATGTCGTTTATATAGAGAAGAAATAGAGTGGGCCCGAGTATGCTGCCCTGCGGGACGCCATAATTAATAGGAAGTTGATCGCTAGACTGTCCACAAGCTTTTACAAACTGCTTACGGCCGGATAAGTAACTTTTAAACCATTCTAATGCTACTCCTCTGACACCAGCTTTGTCAAGCTTTTTAAGAAGAAGACCCACCGAAATTGAATCAAATGCCTTCGCGAGGTCGAGAAAGGCGCCGATACACCTACGTCCGCTATCAACATACGATGTTACTAGATTCACTAGCAGGGTGACGGCGTCCTCTGTCGATCTGCCACGACGAAAGCCGAATTGCCTATCGGAAATCAAGTTATGTTTTTCTAAGAATTTAACTAGTCGTATGTTTACCAGTTTTTCAAGGATTTTAGAGAGCACACTTAGAAGAGCAATCGGCCTGTAGCTGTCCGCAGAGGTCTTATTTCCGTTTTTATAAATAGGAGAGACAGATGCCACTTTCCAGCACTCCGGAAAAAACCCTGTTTCTAAGCTTAAGTTAAATATAAAGTTAAGTGGAATCAAAAGAGAGTTCAGTGACATTTTTATGAGCTTAACAGTGATGGAATCTGGCCCTGGAGAACTGTCGTTTTTCAAACCGGCAACTATCTTTGCAATTTCATGAGGATCTGTCGGGTATAAGAAAAGTGAGTAAACACTGCTAGAGCTAGTCGAGTGAGATTGAATCAGTGAGTCTTCCGACGTGTTCAGCTTTGCTAAGATTGAGTCAGCAAGATTTTTGCCTACAGAAGTAAAGTACTGATTGCAATGGTTTAGAGGATTATCGTTCCCCTTGTCCAACAAATCACACGGCGCACTATTTTGCTTGGAAGAATAACAAATATTCTTAATGGCCTTCCAGAGTTGTTTGGGATTGTCTTTATTTTGCTCTAATAGCTCACTATTATACTGAGCTTTGACATCTCGTAGAAGCCTATTGCAAAAGTTCCTATACCTAGTATAAATTTTCCTACGTTGAGCGTCATTTGGAAGGTTTGTACTTTCAAGATGAAGTTTGTCGCGGTGACGCATGCACCTAATTAAGCCTGGCGTGATCCAGGGCTTTAGAGCTGCGTTTTTTCTACTTTTGCATACAATTTTGGTGTTTTTATTTATGATGTTCACCAGGATATCATTAAATGTACTCGCAGCTGTATTTACACACTTGCTTGAAGTGACCGGGGTCCAGTCAATACTATTTAACTCTACAGACACATCATGATAGTTGGTTTTAGGGTAGTGTTTAGTGACAGAAATGGAACTTTTATGCCTGCGCTGAAATCCTGCTAAAACAATTGCGTGGTCAGTAACAGAAGATTGACAGATTAAACCGGTCGCTTTTAAATTTGTTCTAATGAAAATGTGGTCCAGGCAAGTACGAATTCTAGTCGCTTCAGTGATCGCAGGAAGGAGCCCATGTGATGCCATTAAACAAAGGTAAGAAGAAACCTGCTTATCAGTAGAGTCGCATAGGTTAATGTTGGCATCACCTGAAGTGACAAGTAAGGAATTCCCATTGAGTCCGCTTAAGACTGAGTTCAGGGAAAGTAAGAACGGTTCAATATTGACAACTGATGGGGAACGATATAAGCCTAAGATGGTAGTTTTGTTATCAACCTGTATCATCAGTGAATCAGCGTCCTCAATACTTGGTTCAAAGGATTTAGAAGAGTAAGTGTCCTTTACGTAGATGACCACACCGCCGTTCTTATTACATTGTTTACGAGTTCGAAAGTGATTATAACCAGGAAGAGAATCCAACAGTGTGCTTTCCGTAAGCCAACATTCAGTTAATATGACAGCGTCGAATTTTGTGTCGAAACGACTGAGAGAGACGACAAAATTATTAAAATTACAGTTGTAACTTCTGATATTGATACATATTACTTTAAAGTTTAGCTGAGGGTTATTCGTTAAAAATGAAGCACATGATTCCGGTGACGCGTGGGTGTGACAATCAATCGAGATGGTATCGTCTATGTCGTTAGTTACATCAACTATACCCATCGTTATAAGAAAAGAATTGAGTGATATTAGTGAATGGCAAGAATAAGTATGTCACTTTTCCGAGAAGTAAGTTTGAGAATATGTGAAAAGAGCCAAGAGTGTAGATTTTCAAATTTTGTTTAGTTTTTAGCCAGAGACTAGACAACACAAGAGAAGGCAGAGTTAGGACGATGGATTGTGTGAGCCCTAAAAATAAGACTAGAGTCAGAAACGAGAGTTGTGTACAGTTTATAGTTAGTGGGGTACTGTTAATCTTACAAAAGCTGATTCTGCAGAAATTATTTGTTAACAGATGGACGTCGCTGGTTGTTAGGCGTACCCAGGTAGCGCTCCACGTCTGCTGCAGACTTGATGAGGATGGCAGGGCTTCCCTCTTGTCTGCGGATATGGATAGACCCGTTTCTGACCCAGCAATATCTGAACTCAGCGTCTTTGGCGCGAAGTCTCGCAGAACGAAATAACTGCCTATTTTCTTGAGTTAAGCGCTCGTTGAAATACAACTTTCTGCGCGGGCCCTCCACTCCAATATCAGTGCTGTCTAAAGTCCTACGAGACCTCGCCGCTTTTAGAAAGTCCTGGCGCTTTTGTCGACGAACGAAGCGGATTACAACCGGCCGCGGCTGACTCGCCGAAGTGTTTTCGCTCTCAAAGCGCCGAGGACCGACTCGCATCACAAAGTCAAGATCGTTTTCAGCTGTGTCCGCACCTATCTTTTTGGCTATTAAATGAGCTAGGTGCGACAAGTTCTCTTCTTTGCACTCTGGAATTCCCGATATTTCCAGCTCGTTCTTTAGTGCAGCTTGAGCTCTTGCATTCAGCTGCGCCTGCAAATCCAGTACTGTCATCTGCAATGCATGCATTTCCGCCTCGCGCACGGTGTCACGTTCCTCGAGAATCCTGCATCTAGAACTGAAATCATCCAGTTTTGACACAAGGTGTTCCGACATAAATTTCATCTCGGACTTCAGGTCCTTCATATCCTCCCGCATGAGCTTCACTTCCGCCGCCAAAGAATCCAGAGGTTCCGGAGTGACCGCAGGTGAGCGCCCCAGCGGCGGGGTCGGCACGTTTATTTTGCGACTGCCCGTATTCGCGGATGGAATGTCCAAAGTGACGGTCGAAGCCGCGCGGATTGGAGTATTTGTGTTGTCCGTCTTTGGCAAGTTACTTTTGCATAACGGACAGATCCAAGATAATTTATCATTCTCTGGGATATTTTTGAGTTCGGTTACGTTGACACATACTGCATGAAAATAGCTATTGCATTGACAACATTTCATTTGTTGGGCATTCCTGACGGTTTTCGTGCAAGCAGCGCAATTTTTAATATTAGTTTTGCTATCTGCTGGCATGATTAGCTATTACTATTCTCAGCGTAGTACAAGTTACCGCAGCGTAGCGCAGGTCGCCACAACGTAGCGCAGACCAGATCGGCGTAGCTCACGGGTGTAGCTGTAGCTCGTAGCACTGGAACCGGTTTCTTCTTTCGCTCGACCGGTGTGCGAGAGAGATGAATTATTTTTAAGCAGAGCTCGTCTCTTTTCTTCGAGGTGTAGAGGAGTTTACCTCACCCGTGGCGCTGGCGGCTCCGGTTCACTTGAAACTTTGTAACAATAAGAACTCTTTATTTGTTACACACCACAATAGCACTAAACTAGCACGATATTAGGATGATATTATTGTGTACGGACAAGCAAAAATCTTGGTCAACGCAAAATACGTCCACTCATTGAGCAAGTCAAGGTCGCACCAATATTACTTTACTCATACTTGTGTTCTGTCGGTAAAGTTTCAAGATTATTTATTGAACGTGTCGTACTCCTTCTATAAGTAAGTATAGCACACCACTTTATTCTTCGTGAAATGCATTCAGAGATCAAAAATATTAGTGGCTCAGGTCAAAAGTATATCTTAGCTGTGATGACTTATTTTAGTGAATTGAAGTAATAACTATGTTTTGGGGTAGAATTTTATGATTTTGGTAGGGTTTAGTTTAAATAGTAGTAGACCAATGTACTCAAAGTTTTGTTCTAGATTTTCTGTATGAGATCTAAAAGAAGGAACAAAAACTTGACATCATTAGCTGTTTTCTAATCTTTTTTAGGGTTCCGTACCCAAAGGGTAAAAACCCTATTACTAAGACTGCTGTCCGTCTGTCTCCAGGCTGTATCTCATCAACTGTAATACGAGTAGCTAGAGAGTTAAAATTTTCACAGATGATGCATTTCAATTGCCGCTATAAAAACAAACTAAAAACAGGACAATATAAATATTTTAGAGTGGCTCCCACACAACAAATGTGTTTTTTTTTTTTCTGCCGAGGGGCTCCCATACGGGACGAAACCCTTCAAGCGCGAGTCCAACCCGTAATTGGCAGATTTTATTTTCACATTATATCAATAAGTTAAGACAGGTAATTTCACCTTGAATACCAACAAAGGGGCTACTAAAAAGGGCGAGCCGCAAAAAGATCTAATGTCCAGAGTCCACTCCACGGTCAAGATATGCAGGGTTGCCTTCTTGAGGCATTATGTAAAGAGGGCTTGTCTATGAATTACCACGGTGAATTCTTAAGGCCATTATTGCGGTGAAGAGGGGTGTATAGATTACTGCCTCTTAGATACAGTAGTACTCTGTGATTTGATAAAAATATGTATCATTTAACCTAATTAGTTCACGTGTGACGTATAAATAAGATTATATTTTTTACAAAATTTAAACATACTAAGTTTTGATGGTCTATCAAAAAAATATTACATACTCGTATGTAGCCAAATTTCCAAAATATAACATCACTCTGGACCAGAGCCCGTAGTCCAGATTTTACGTAGTTTAATTAAACTTTCGCGTTCGCGTGTGGCTCCATACATTTTGGTTAGTTCTTCCTCGTTTCCAACAGGAGTGCTGTACAAAAATGTATAGAGCCATACGGAAATAACTGTAGTTTCAATTTACGTGTAAACCTGTACTAACTCCTCTTAAGTACATATGAAATAAATAACCATTTTTTAAAGTGGAATAAATACAATATATCCGCAGACAAATCTAACTTTTTATTGAACTCGACACCTGTACATGTTTTTTCACTTATCAATATAAATGACGGGCAATTTATTTGTCCGTTTGTACATTGTCGCCAGTTGAGCTTGACAGATGAGAACCGCGTCGCCAGCACGGCAACAAACAAATATGGCCGCGTCACGCTCTCATAAACGAGCCCAAATATTATCCTCTAACAAATTACCGTATTGTCTGCGTGTAAAAGTGTAAACATTAATGAAATACCTGGTAAAGGGTAAGGTTTTTTTACGTAATTCAGTGGCAGAAATCTTCTACACCATTTTTTTTCTCAACATTATTTTTCAAACATTTGAACAACATTCCAAAGTTTTGAATTTTAGAGTGACGGGTTATGTTATCGTAGAGATACGAGTATCTAAACACTGAGGTGTATTTTGACGGTAAAGGTTCACCAACACCTAAGGACAAGTACTTCACTAGGGACGCTATCAATGCCTCTTTAAGGCGAGCGATCGTTTTTTTTTAAATTGCGTAATTTTTAGCTTTGTGGAAAAATCTCCACTAATTTTTTTCCGCCAGAAATGGCACAACCGGCTTCAACCGTGTACAATATTCGAATAGTTCGCACGAATCGAATTAGTAATTTTTACATTATTGTTTTTTTTTACAATCGACTCGGCCGATTTCAATAAAATTTATAACAGACCATCTCTGTAGTATGATCTACAAAGCAAAACAAAGTTTAATCGCGTGATTATGTAATATACATACAACAAAAACATGTCCTTAAAAAAACTCCTATTTAGTTAAAAAAGGTTCACACTGATCTGAGGTTGGTCGAACACAGTTAAGTACCTACACTATACGAAATAAAATAAAAAAAATTTGAGATTAGAGTATCACAGGATCCTGCCATGAAAGTAAATACAAATGATAAATGTTGCATTACTTTGCGATTATCTTTAAAAATAAATCAACGACGTGTAAGCAGTCTCTTGGGAATTTGTCAAGCTATACAATTTATGCATGCCATATGATTTCTAGTTTAAAATAAAATTGCCTTCTTGTTCTAGACAGTCGAAGAAAAATGACTCAAGCTTGACAAAAATGTATTTGACTTCGCAATACAAATAACACTAAGAGAAAATATTTGACCGTGACTCTTTGACCGTAGCTCTAGATTGCTTAAAAAATATTCAACAAACTACATTAAAAGCAGGTCATGCATGTAGGTAAAACTTTTCTTTTTCATGGAGTATGAAACAAAAAAAGAGACATAATTACATACAGTATACCTTCACCAACATCATTTCAGCTGTAGGACATCCACTATTAGACATAGGCCACCCTAATGAATTTTTTATAAGACCGGTTGGAAGCGGCTTGCACTCAGCGCATTTGCGCTGTTCCGTTGTGGTCGGTACTTAGATGTCTAAGTACTTATTTACGTAAATTTGTACAAAAACCTTTGATTTCACCCATTAATTATTATTCTAGATCTGTGAGTTTCTCTAAGCAATTTCAAGGCACGAGTGTTACACAAAGTTCCATGTTATCGGCAACAACTTCACGCCCAACATGCGATTTCGCTAAAGGGTGAGTTTGCATTCAACAAAAGTGAAAACAGCAATAATAAAACAATGTTGCGCACGGAATCTTCGCTAATGATTCCCCAGAGGGCGCTAAGCACTTCTCAAGTTTACCTTTGCGTATTAATCGCGATCTCGGAAGGAAACGAAGCCCCGCATTTTCGATCGAAACGTTTTAAATTAATGGAATCTTTTCGGTCATTATCGTGATGCCTTTGTTTGTAAATACTTTTATGCTACCAACAAAGAACATGAAAGTGTGCTTCAGGCTGCAAAGCTTGTTTTTTAACAACATTCCTGCTCAACAAGCCCACTTTTGAACCGACGGCCTTTTATATGAAAGAAGATAAATTCGATAATAGATCTGTTTTTCCATGTCATGGAAAATTGACTAAGTGTACAGTTTGTGAAGTAAGGACTTGTAGAGTTAAGGCGTGTAGAGTTAGAAGCATGGCTTTACATGAGATCTGACAACTTTTTGAAAGTGCGAACTATTATCTTGTCTTGGCTATATTTCACATGAAATGTTATTGTTGGATTAACTTATCATCATCGTCCTCATCCTTTTCTGTCCCACTTCACTCTAATAGGGCCTCGGTTCTTTAGCAATCGTCTCAAATTACAAAACAGTATTTTACAAGATAGTAGCGCTCATAGCTTAGTTTGACTAGGTGTTCGTTAACGATCATCAAAGTTAAGCAACGTTCAGCACGGTCAGTCTTCGGATGGGTGGCCGCGGGTGGCATTTACAGCTGAGCACTATCGTGGCTCGGATGACACGTTAAATTGTAGGCCCCGGTTGTTTCAACCGTTTAGCCATGTTTATACGATTGGCCTTCAGAAGGCTTAAAAAACTCTGACACCAGGGCCAGCCTCCCGGCCTATACGAAATTACTTACAAGATTTCAGATACGTCATGCTTTCAAAGTGACTGTACTTAATTATTATGTAAATTGTTTGAAACACTGCAGAGTTGAACTTTAAATCAGTGTCATAATAACGATTTTTCATCTGGTTTTTAAACATAGAAACGATATGAGGCTCTAGGAACTAAAATGACAGACAGAAAAATAAATAGATACAACAGTTCTGCATGAGCTCCGTGTAAAAATCACATAAATGTAATACATATATTATATCATATCAACACCAACGTAAGCCCAAGATTTCCTGTTTCTCCAAAACAAAAAAAAAAACAAAGCATATTAATCGTGGGTCCCTTATTAACAAAGCAATTGTTACTGGAGCTTAATTTTGAAAACCAACAATGGAAAATAAAAATGGACTGAAGAGCGCTGCGTCCTCCTAATGAATGAGGAGTAATTTCACTTTAAATAAAAGTGGGAACAATAAAATACCCATTTTAAAAACAGTACGACGAGCAAATTGCCGCAGCATCCCATTATAGACAATGCGAGAACTGTTAACATTGCTATTCACAATAATGAAACACAATCGGAATGGTTCACGTTCTATGCAATCAAACTTGTGAGTATTTCGTCCTCAACTAGACACACATTTTCAACGAATCAATAATAAATTTATATTCCGTTGCTTACTATTCATATCAGGATTCCAATTTATTTTTCGCGAATTGAAAAAAGCAATAAAATACTTATCAGCTTATTGCGTCAGTCGTGTAGGAACATACTGAATGAGAAAAGGGGAGGATTTTCATTAAGTCCGCAGATTGGTAGGAAATATTTCATTTAGGATCGAATGATTGGCTCCGTCCCAACAATGACGCGCCGGATGCCGACAGACCTCCGACGTTCGCTATCAGATGCTCGAGGTACATGCTATTTTTCTCCGCAAGAATACAAATGCCTTGCCAAATTGTCTACCGCCGAACTAGTCCAATTTAGATAGCAATTTCGCAACCAATTCGTTTTGTAAGCGGATCAAGAGGGCAGCCTTAAATATGGCCATTAAATCGTTTGCACCGTACCCACATTCGTCTTTTTAATGCGAACTCCCAACGTTAACAAATAAGAAACTCTTATCGTTAACTTATCCCCGCAGCGTTACATTACTTATTTAGACAGACACGGTTTGTAAATGAGAAATTAATTCTAGCCGAGAACGCTCCACCAGACCACCACTAATAAACGATATTGATTTTCCTCCAGGCGCTTCTTTGTATTTTTGTTTGTTTCTTCTTTTGCATTCGTTTGAACAACAGCATACTGATGAATACAAATGCTAAATTATTTAAAAAGCAGATAAAATTCAGGAGCATCATTAAACGCGCTCTCGGAACGGAGCTTTGTTATTTTGACCTCACGCTGACCGTGATGAACCTAAAAATGAAATTGGAATTAAAAGCTACACTGGTTTTACCATTACGCGGCTAAAATCAGATACGCGTGCTGTAGCTACGGTCACATCTCAGTGAGCACAATTTGTATTCATCAGGTTTATATGATAAGGAAGTTTCAAAGAGCCATGTGTGTATGAAATGTTTTGAATGGGAATTTTGTTGACATGCGAGGGACTAACGAGCGAAGTTGCGCTGCGATTGAAACCGCCCCGATAGGATCTCCCTTTTCATCGAGACCTGTCTGTGGACCCCAAATCCTGACCCCTCGATGGAAAATACCTTAATTAAAACATAGTTTCGAACCTAACGGGCAGACCTATTTGTTTTGTAGCTGGGCAAGTTGATAAGGTCTTTAATTACTTACACACACTTTGACGAATTACGAGATGTAAGGTGTTTTCACCGCTGGAGGAGCTTTTATGTGTATTGCATTTTAAGCGCAACTGTTTGGTAAGTATAGGTACATTTTTTTCATTTCAATTTTCACTTCCACAACTATTCACACACACTACTTCAATTTCAAACTAGCATAAAAACATTACATGGTTATTTTATGTAGCTCACAAAGAGATATTTAAATGTAACATTAACTGGTGGCTTCACTTAATTTGAAACTTTTTATCAAGATTTTGTATCGAATGAGTGAACCTAAATTACTTAATTTTTAGTTTTTCAAAGTTGCGGATTAGTAAAATTTAGGCTTGATTACATTTTTTCTTGTAAAATAGCTAATTTAGAAGGCACCTTCAAATTAGACGTAAAGTTTTAAAACTTGTTGTCTCACTAAAATATATTTGTCATATTTTTTTCTAACTATTCTATTTTAGTTCGTTACGATTAAACTCTAGTTATGGCTGTCTATTTTTTTTTTGTTTTTACTCTGAGTGAAACTCAATCGCTTTCTCACGCAAATCAGCTATCAAATGCAACATAAAGTTTTAGGAAATTATATTGCAACTAGCTGGCCCGGCGAACTTTGTTCCGCCATATTTTCTAAATTCAATGACTTTGTTTTATGACAACAAAAAAGTAAATAAACAATAGCTTTCGTTTTAAATAGAACCATATATCTATCAAAAGAATTTTCAATATTGCAAAGTCTTTGAACTTAGAAAATATGGCGGAACAAAGTTCGCCGGGTCAGCTAGAAAAGAAATAAGGCCAGCATAGTAGCGTCAACAGGAATTCTCCCATTGCCAATGTCTAATACTGTATTTGAATTTTGCAAAACATTTCTGCCGATAACTATTAGGCATTTCTTTCTCATAGACTCTTAACTTTCTCATAGACTCTTAACTCTTAATTATAGAGTCAAAAGCTCAATTAGCCTCCAAAAAACATGATGTTCTCTCTAAGGTGAGACGGTATTTCACACCTGAGCAACTGCTTAGTCTTTATAAAGCACAAGTTAGGTCGTGCATGGAATACTGCTCTCACCTTTAGGATGGCTTTGCCAAATATCAACTGGATGGAGGCTCTGGAGTCGATTGAGAGGCGAGCCAGGAGGCTGATTGACAACGACACCTTGACTAAGTCTCGAGAATCGACGTAAAATAGCGTGTTTATTGGCCTTTTATCGTATACACTTCGGAGAGTGCGCTCAGGAGTTGCACAATCTAGTCCCACCTGCCCCTTTCTTCTATCGTACGGCTAGACAGACGCGATCAAAGCGCCACCCTTTTATGGTGGACATTCCGTGCGTAAGAACCAAGCGTTTCGAATCCTCATTCCTCATACGAACAGCTAGAATGTGGAACGCTTTGCCTGGGTCTGTCTTCCCGCTAAAGTACGACGTGGGTGTCTTCAAATCCCGAGTAAATAGATATCTTCTAGGTAAGCGTGCTACACCCTAGACCGCATATCTGCTCAACATCAGGCAGTATGTAGTCAATTGCAAACCAATACGGAATAAAAAAAAAAGACATTTTGCAATTCCACTCGCATCCATCCATCAGCCATAAGAAGTCCACTGCTGGACATAGGCCTCCCCTATGGATCTCCAATAAGACCGGTTGGAAGCGGCTTGCATCCAGCGTGATCCTGCGGTCTTAATGAGGTCATCCGTCCACCTTGTGGGTGGACGTCCTACGCTGCGCTTGCCGATACGTGGTCTCCACTCGAGAACTTTCCGACCCCATCGGTCATCAGTCCTCCGCGCTATGTGCCCTGCCCATTGCCATTTCAACTTGCCAATCCGTTGGGCTATGTCGGTAACTTTGGTTCTTCTACGGATCTCCTCATTTCTGATTCGATCTCGCAGAGAGACTCCGAGCATAGCCCTCTCCATAGCTCGTTGGGCTACTTGGAGCTTACTAATAAGGCCCATAGTGAGAGACCACGTTTCTGTGCCATAAGTCATCACTGGCAACACACACTGGTCGAAAACTTTCGACTTGAGGCACTGAGGTATGTCGGACGAGAAGACGCTACGCAATTTTCCGAACGCTGCCCAGCCGAGTTGGATTCGGCGATTGGCCTCTTTCTTGAAGTCGGACCTACCTAACTGGACTACTTGTCCTAGGTAGACGTACGAGTCAACGACTTCAAGAACCGAGTTCCCAACAGAGATCGGGGTGGGTACAACATGGGAATTACACATGACTTTCGTCTTGTCCATGTTCATCTTAAGACCCACCTGTTGAGAAACCCGATTGAGGCCTTCGAGCATCGTGCTGAGCTCTTCCATCGATTTTGCCATGACTACTATATCGTCGGCAAACCGAAGGTGAGTGAGGTATTCGCCATTGACATTGATGCCGAATCCTTTCCATTCCAGGAGCTTGAAGGCGTTCTCCAAAGTAGCCGTAAACAGTTTCGGAGAAATTACGTCTCCCTGTCTTACGCCTCTTTTTAAAGGGATCGCCTTGGAGCTCTCTTCCTGTACTCGGACCGACATAGTGGCGTTATTATACAAGCACTTCAACACTTCGATGTACCGATAGTCAATACGGCATCGTTGGAGAGACTCGAGCACAGCCCAAGTCTCGACCGAATCAAAGGCTTTCTCATAGTCCACAAACGCTAAGCAAAGAGGCAAGTTATACTCTTCGGTCTTCTGTATAACCTGCCGCAGCGTATGAATGTGGTCCATGGTGCTAAAGCCCTTTCGGAAACCGGCTTGTTCGGAAGGCTGGAAGTCATCAAGCCTGCGCTCGAGACGGTTCGTAATGACCCTTGAAAACAGCTTATAAACATGGCTCAGAAGCGAGATGGGTCTGTAGTTCTTCAATAAGGTGTTGTCACCTTTCTTGAAAAACAACACCACCACGCTTCTGTTCCATGCTTCTGGCGTGATGCCCTCGAGGACGACGGTGTTGAAAAGCTTCTGGAGGACTTTTAGTACCGGTGTTCCACCCGCTCTCAGAAGCTCTGATGTGATACCGTCATCACCCGGCGCCTTGTTGTTCTTAAGCTGATTCAGGGCCATTCTAATCTCGTACAGGCTGATGTCCGGGATATCTTCGGTGAAGTGTCGGGTCAGCTTGGCTCTTGGATCTTTGGCCGCGCTGCTAACAGGCTTAGCGACCGAAGCGTACAGCTGTCCATAGAACCTTTCGATCTCCTCCAATACCTCTGCCTTGGTCGACGCTATACTTCCATCTTCTCTCTTCAGCTTTGACAATTGGCTTTGCCCAATATACAAATCTCTTGCGAACACTTTGGAGCCTTTGTTCCGCTCTATTGTCTTTTTAATATGATTAGTATTAAAAAGACGGATGTCGTGCCGCAAGGATTTCGAAATTTGTCTATTGAGCCGCCTATATGACTTTGCATCATCGGAAGACTGCAATCTTAGCGAGCGTCGTTCGGCCATGAGATTTACAGTGTGATCGGAGAATTTCTGCGGTTTATTTGAACGGCGGGGTCTAAAGAACTTAGCACCCACCGTTTGGACAGTTTCCACGAGCCCGTTGTTGATCTCGTCCACCGACGCAAGGTTCTCTAGGCAAGCAAAACGATTCGAGAGCTCGAGCTGGAAGTCATCGGTGTTTTGGATATGTTCACGAGTAGGTCGGAGCGTGGACTTCATCAAGCGGGACCTTTCGAGCTTAACATTAATATCTAATGTGCCTCGTACAATTCTGTGATCGCTGCCGGTTTTCACCCTGTGGATCACGGAGACATCATTAAATATTCGTCTCTCGGTGGTCATGATGAAGTCTATCTCGTTTCTCGTGGAACCATCAGGGCTCATCCAGGTCCATTTCCTATGAGGCGGCTTCTGGAAGAAAGAGTTCATCATAAAGAGTTCCTCTCTCTCCAGAAAATCAGCCAGCCTCTGGCCCCTAGGGTTCCGTTGCCCATATCCAAATTGCCCCACCCTCAGCTCATCATCGTTTTTTCTGCCCAACTTTGCGTTGAAGTCCCCCATAACAACAGTGAAGTGGGTCTTAGACATATGAATGGCCCGATTCACATCCTCATACATAGTCTCCACTTCATCATCTGGGTGTGACGATGTCGGTGCGTATACCTGAATGACCTTCAGCGAATACCTCTTGGATATTCTGAGTATTAGGTATACCACCCTGTTCGACACACTTTCGATGGTAATAATGTTGTTGGTGAGGGACTTGTGAACGAGAAAGCCAACACCACCTTGGGACCGTTGGTCACCTTCCCGGTAGTAAAGCAGGTTGCCGGATTTCAAGGTTATCGTGTCCTCCCCCTCTCTACGGACTTCAGACAACCCCACAATATCCCAACGCAATCTACTCAACTCTTCTTCCAACTCAGCAATCTTCTCGTCAGTCCTCAACGTGCGCACGTTGTGTGTTACCAGGGCCAGTCGTCGTTTGCGGGAGTGGTAGCCGGGCGTCTGCCAGCGATTCTTAGCACCCCCTTCTCCGCCGTTACCGGGGCCGCTACCGTAGCCCCGGGCTAGCGGAGCTGCTGGGGACTGGGGGCCTGGTCTATTTGTACTTTCCATATTGGGGTTTTTGCCCATAATCGCCGCGCTGGGCAGGCGTGGTGGCGATCGCAGAAACGTAGCTTCGCGACAAGGATGCTGCTCCCCATCCCTGCCCTGTGCCATTTTAGCTACGTTTTATTTGAATGGTTATACCGCCATTGGTCGGTTCCGCTGTACCTCAGTCGGCTCTTACGACACCTGGTACTAGAGGGGGGTGCTATTCTACTCTGCCGGCACCCCACGGCAAACTCTGCCGGCACCCCACGGCAAATTCATCCTCCACTCGCATATTGGTTGTTAATTTAAGTTTTTTTTTTACGTATCAAGCATTTATTTCATTAGCAGCTGTTGATCTGGGAATGACTGGTAGCGTTTGGCGAAAATCACCAGACATTAGAATCATCGCACCTCCGAAGAGGTTCTGATTGCTACGTACCTAAATATTTCAATGTTCGATCGAGTGCCTCTAATGCTCGTTTGTGCGACATCGTACACTCATACCAGATAATTAATTTACAAATGTAGCAGCGATCCCGGATGAAGATATTGCTAGTGCTATTTGTCAATAAAAATCCTCCAAAATTAATCCTCCATTGCCATCATTTACTGCTTTCATAATAGTATCGTTAGCTGTTTTTTGCTACCGATTTATAAGTGGGACTTTGCTCTGTACGGATTGACTCAAAACATTTATGTCATATTGCCGTTCTCGTTCAAATTTTCGATTTAATGCATCGTGCATGGGTCGATTAGGTGCAGGCATTCCTAATTGGTGCAGCATCTTGCCGGACAACATCGAGCACAAATCTTCTAATGATATTAATACCTCATTATGTATTTCTGCGCAAATTTCAAGTTCAGGATTTTCTGTTATTAAGCATATCCTATGCAAAATGTCTTCAGCCATGTCTTCGTCTTTGTATTTGTTCCCCAAATTATGTGTATTTGATTGAAAGCAGGTTGAAATAAAGATGTCAAAAAGTGACCGAATTCGAAAAATTAGAATTAAATTTGTTTTTATTATTTTAGATACAAACCTTGTCCTGGCTATAACAAACACAATAAAAAAAGAATTAGCGAAATCGGTCCAGCCGTTCTGAAGTTATGCGCGTACATACATTTCGCAGATTCATTTTTATATATATAGATAGATAACACAATTGCAATTAAACTTGCAAATGTGTGAGTTGTGGCCGGCTCAACGCGCAGCTTTATGTGAGCTTCAGTCAGGATTAGATATTGCGCAGCTTGTAGCTAACTTCACATCCGCCGACTAGTATGATTCTGCCTTTATTTTAAATAGTGCAGCCTTCGAATATAGTAAGTATGCATTCGTGAATTTCGTGATCAAAGTAGATTCGATATCGCGCCGATCCGTGCAGCAGTAAGCTAGCCGTGGCACGTTGGCAAAGCAAACTCCCTGTACGTGATGTACATAAACTTGTAGATCCAACCCCCGAGGACATATTGGTCACGTATTTCCACCAACTGCTTTTATTATCTCGTCCGTCGTCGCTTTTAATTTTCTGCCGAAGTTAATCGCCGGTAAGGCCGACTGTCGTATTTTTTCATGGATGTAAAAAAGTAAGAAATACCGGTTTGAAAATAAGTTAAAAATCTGAATCTAAAACTGACCGCATACGTGTCGTTTCGTATTTATAATTCAGATTTGAACACTATCACACATCGACGTTAATTTCAGAAAAAAAAAGAACAATGCCTTGCACTCCGGGAGTGCTGGCAGAAGAAAACTTGAAGATAGAAAGTACTGTCATTTATATGGTAAAATACAATATCATATCACACGCGCACACTCGCGCAAGCGCCCTGCGCCGTCTTACGAATTTTCGATTACGTCACGTGTCCTGACGCGAGTTTAACATTTTTTATCCATCCCATATAGTGCACAACGCCACTAAAGAAGCACTTCAAAAATAAAAATGGCTAATACTGCTGATCATTCAGATCCATTATACAACGTGTTTACAAAAGGTGTGATAAAACTAAAACCACACATCAGGTACATCGTTATGAAGAACTTTTACTATAACCCAACCACAAAATTATGAAATAAGCTATTCCGTATAAAAAATATCATTGACTCACTACAAAATGTAGTAGGTCATTTTTTGTTTTCTGGGTTTGACTAATAGCAAAAAATTGTTCATAATAACGTCCCCAAAGTATGATTTCAGTAAATATAACTTTCAAAACAAATTCATCATTGATTGCACTCTATTTTTAGTGGAAAAAACATAATTTGTCATTTTACTCTATTCGAAAATACACGAAAATCACGTAGTCTAGAACAAAAATAAGTCCAACAGATTATGTAATGTGCTGTTTTATCGCATACAGTGATTTCTTCCAGGCGACCTACACCCTAACTGTAACCTTTTATAGGACATCCATGATTTCTCCCTATTGCTTCGCGCTTGTGCTGATGACCGAAGGCTTTTGACGTTGATTGCCAAAGTTAATGGAGGTAATACGTTCCCGTAGTTTGATGTTCTGGGTAATATTGTTACGAGAGTGTTTATTTTGTTAGATATTTGGTACGGGTTGTTGTTCCGATATTATTCCTTAATATGATTTTAGTTTGATCATAGACTAACTTGAGTAGCTTAGTTTATGGTTTGATTTAGCTTTAAGATATAATTGCGCTTAAGATTAGGAGCTCAGTTTTTGAAACCTTAGAAATCAATTTTTGAATCTTAGTATGCTAAGTATCCCATTTGCACTGACATTTTCAATGCTCGCTTTTGTTTTCACTCTGTTTTAAATAATCGAAAAATCCATAAATAGCAGGAGCACTTATCAAAAAATATATAATAATGTGACGGGACATCATAGTAATCAATATATAATACTCATGACTCAAACGTTATAAATATAAATGATTTCTAGCGTTACAAAAATTGAGCTTGAAAAATTAAAAAAATGAGCAAACGTGAATTCATACTATCGCTTTTTGTATCAGAATTTCATGATTCCCACAATGGTTATGTGCTCTACTGTTTCATAGTTCACTCTCGGCTGCAATTTTTGCATGTACTCGTATTTGTTATCTGACATAAGGTCCATGACTGTCCCATTTCCTTCTTAGATTCTTTTTTTAAATATTTTTATGGTTGACCATATTATGATGATTCAAGAAGGTATAGTGATTAGTGAGTTAAGTTAGAAGAGAACTAAATTCAAATTGAATTAAAAGACACTTACACGTAAATACACTTTCATCGAAAACCACTTTCCGTTTACAAAGAGAATCAAAATATAGAGACTAGTAAATTTTTACCGATATGCTTAACCAACTACAACATTTTCTCGTATCTATAATCTAGAAACTGTAGAGTACACTTACACTATACAGAATACCTATTATGCCTAAAGTTGCCAACTAGCGACCGGAACCATTTGCTACCTACAACATCCCCGCAACAATGGCAGTTGTCTTTATTTTCAAAGGCCATTGTGTTGCTGTAATCGGGTGGAAAAGCAAGGACCACATCTGATTCCGGATCTTCGTCTATTAATATCTGTTTTGTTCTACCTCTAACATGAATGTATGAGATAATTAAAATGAAAACATTTAAAATGTGTGATTGTGATGTTGTGATACGGCCCTGAGACCCGTTGGAATACACTAGCTGCAATTGAATTGTATTTTTTTACTAAAAAGCTCGAGTTCTGATTAGTTTTGCAATAACTTATCCTGTGTTTTTCAGAATGTATCTATTACTATCTAAAATTGTGATTCGAGTATTAAGTAGGTATATTGTTTCAATAGTTCGGTATAGGTACCGTAGGTCGATGCTATCTATTGCTAAATCAGCTAGTGATAACATCGAACTTGGTTAAATTCTTATTGGCCAGTAGGTAAACCAAGATCAAGCCAATCAGAGTTAAGTTTAGATTTGATTATCAAATCTTACTGAAGCAACTCGTATTTATCCAAAAATCCTAATATCCTAATAATAACTTTTTTCAGTAAGATAGATAAATATCATTTATAGGCAATGTCTAATTATCCGTTTTTTTGCTAAATTCCAAGGATTTTTGTAAAAAACGGGTTATCAAATCCTCCTACGACACATACATAATATCGATTTGTGTCACTGGATCTTTAGGTGAGCCATGCAAATTTTGTTGAACGACAAAATTTTTGTTTTGTTACTAACTAATTGGGAACTAATAAATAATGTGAGCATCACGAAAAACGGGCGAGTGTTACAACTTGATCAAAATCAATACACGAGGCTGCCTGAATCAGACACTACCTAAAAAATAACTCTTGTACATCCTCACCTAAATAATTGCATCGTTTAATCTAACGAAACGGTTGTTTCGTCAATATTGTATCACTAGTTTTATGAGTACCAAACTAATTTATAAAACAGTTTTCCTCGTGTCGGCAAACCGTCAATAAAACAGAACAATTGTTCGTGCTCAACACATATTAAAGTGAGACATGCGGAATGACCATCGTAACATGTTTCGGGGTTGTAAAATTGTGCTATAAAATAAATTTAATATAAATCCAGAGAGGCGACACATAAAATTGGTGTAAATCACTGAAAGTCAGCCGCTGGAGACGTTTACGGCCCTCGAGGCCTGCTCGCTCTTGTTAGTTGCGGATGCCTCGCTACCACTCCAAACGAATATAACGACCCATTTTACACATAACTGCAGTTAACGTGTTAACGCTCGCGGATATACAAGGTTATTTTGGCAATGTTGCTGCCTAGATCTATCTGTACAAGTATTTTCCAAGATTCAATAGGATCGTTTATAATTTTTAGAATTTTCGGATTTTTATATAATTAATTCATCAAGCAGTTATGTCGATGTTTGCGTTCAGGGAATTATAAATAAATAAATATTTGTACACTTTAGGAACACACAGATATTAAAACAAACTATGCCATTATCGCCTACGTATTTAATAGAAAAGAAATAATCTATGAAATTTTGACAAAAAGAAAAATAACTCAATATAAAAATGTGAATCTATTAAAGTAGGTATAAAATCTTTTTAGGATTTCAATTATTAATATGACTATGAGATGCAAGTTCCTTAACTTGAAAACATGCATCCTTTCTTGTTTGAGGCACGGTAGCATTCACACAACCAGTCAACCTTCATTTCCATAATTAGGGTTCCTTAGTAAAACGAGGAACCCTTATAACTTCATTGTGTCCGTCCATCCGTCCGTTACATTAATACAAAGCCTTATAACTTCCACATTTATTAACCAAATTGCATGAAATTTTATAAAGGTGATGCTAGTTTAAATATAGATCTCAATTTTAAATTCTTAAAATAATCAAAACTGTGTATTTAAGAGGTAGCTCCCATAATGTAAAATGAGAATGAAAAAAAATTTCAGCCTCGCCCCCTCATGTGGGTTATCGTTAGGTAGAGTAGGGTATCTTAATAGTCCCCCCCGAGTGGGTTCCCGCCTTGTCGTGGCGGGGGGGCTTAGTAGCCAGGTCTCGCCAGCCTGGTGAACGAAGAGGAACCCGAGGTGGGGCCGGCCTCTCCGGGTCTTGGGCCCAGACAAGCCCGTGCGGAGGCTGGCCAGTAGGTCGGCTGGCCGACTGAGGTGGACTGCGGTGTCGCGCTTGTCGCGATGCAATAGTAACGAGTGTTTTAATACCCGCCCAAGTAGCATTTTACTCCATTTAAGAGTACACATTTAGTTCCCAGGTGTACTTGAAACATTATTACAGTTCACTCGTGATGTATAAGCTGCATTATTGCGATTAATTACACCTACACCTGTCTAAGGGACTTATAGGAGTGTAGAGTTATACTTTTATATGTTTGTTGGTGTTATAATACTCTAACAATGATCCTTTAGTCAGCCGTCTGACTAAGAGCATTATAGGAGGGTAGAGATACGGCAACCGCTGTTTAACAGCCTACTTGTACGATGTTGTAGAGCTGGCATTTTAATAGAACACACGTGGTCATTTATAAAGCCAAAGGCTGTTATGTTTACTTGTTTTAGACTGTTATACAGCTAGTAGCTGTAGTAGGACTTGTTTGTGATCATTAAAATAACCTTTATTACTATCTGTACAGAAGTGTTTAAATGGTTCGCATGTGCACTGTAGGCTGTTAAAAGGACTATATGTGTTGTCCATTAACATCAATAGCAGTTTATTTGTCCACAAGTACCATTTTGTTCTAACCTAAAATTTACCAAAATAATAAATCTCAAAAATTATCGTGCAGATTTATCACAAAATACGCAGATAGAGCGATTGAATTTTGGTTTCATGTTATAATTAATTACCGTAGTATAATCATAATGCTAAGATAATATCAAAAACTGAAAATTGTAGATTTCCTCTCAGCCACTTTTAAATATGTATTTTAAAATGAATATCGCGTTTTAACAGAGGCGCGTGAATATTTTAGCTGTAAATATGTATAGATTTCACGATAAAGTTGCATTCCCATGGCAATTAACATTATTAAGTCTTTGAAACAGGTACATTACCGCGTGTTATCATAAATTTTTATCCAAATATCCGCCGGAGTTATTAAGTTTTTGGATGGCACACACAAAACCATAAACAATTAAATTGTGAATAAAATTATAAAATGAAGAAATAATTTAGGGCACACGTGAATTTTAGGTAGCACTGGAGTACTTTTGTCGGATTTTTTAACTGTGAAGGCTGTGTATTTAGCCACGTGTTACTCTTTATTACGCTCATGTACATTGTATGGATCACACTGTCGTCCCATATAGTGCCGCAAGTCAGCCTTAAGTCCGATGTTACTACTTAAACTGCTATTATAATGCTATTATACTGCTAATGTACAGCATAGTGAACTTACGGCTGTCTAATTTGTGCCCAAACTGGTTCTATAAGAGCGTTATAGCAAGCTATACAGCTCTTATACAGCTGACTTGCACAGCTTGTGGAGTACATGTGAACGACTAGACATCTTATATAGAACCCCGAATGCTACTTGGGCGTGTTATATGCAGTTGCATACACTACTTTATCTTCACTAATAAAAAAAATATAAAAAAATAACATATTGCGAAACATTAAATTCACGCGTACGTGTATTATCACAGTGAACTTGGCGCCATTAAAATCTAACCAATGAGAGCGCAGCTGCGCGCGCAGGGCCAATCAGGAGCGAGCGCGCGATGTTATAATGAGATTTTACGATATCGATGTGGATATTATAACATCATGTGAAATTGCTTAACTGTTGTCTGCGCTATAACAGTAGTCATTATAAGTCAAGTATTGGAAACATAAGTAGAATGTTACAACATTAGTGTAGATAAATGAATTAAAGGTTTCCTAGACAATGTTTTTGTCACATGTACCATTGGTGAGATATAGGTCGACAAAGTTAAAAAAAGACTGTGTGTCCCCTTAATTTCTAAAGTTTGCAAGATAGAATGTTCAAACTTTCTGAGTTTTAGATCACATCAAAAACTTTCCCTAACAATTATTTTGAGTACTGTGGGATCATAACTTGAGTTATAAAAGAAAATTGAAATTTTTAAACATGCACATAGCTCAGAGGTTATTGATTTCACAAACATATTTCATATCCAATTACGTTTTTCTTGTTGTAAACATCTAATGGCATCGTAAAAATTGGTTTTTATCCTCATTATCAAAATAATCATCGTCACCATCTACGGAAGCCTATCATACGCGTGTCTTGACACGCACTTCACAACTCATTTATTCATGTTTTCGACAGAACAAAAACATGCATTACTTATTGCACGGTAATGGTTTTTGATATCATTACCGTGCTTATTGTCAAGTAAACAAGTTCAAATCAAATTTTATCAAGAGAAAATTTTTAGGCAAGTAGTTGAAACTGCGTTAAAACACTGACATGTTTAACGTAGCCCTGTATAAATTCGAATGTGGCGAGGAGGTGCTATTACGCAAACGGGCGTAAAAATGTACGAGTACGTAAAATATTATGGCAGTGAGTGTCAGGCGTATTGAATATAACATTAAACGCACCCGTCAAATAACGCACCTTTTGTTTATGAGAGCGTGTGGTGAAATAATTTCACAAAATTGGTATCATCAAGTTTCATAGCTACTGAAATTATTTACATCGAACAAATATTGTACTAAAACATTTGCATTATTTTCTCTGTAAGCCAAAATTTTGAAAATAGTTTATTGGATTGTTTTCTTTATAAATTCAGACTTACTTACATCATGGTCATAGGCTATATATTAGAGTTATAATTTATATTACAATAAGACCGCATAGAAAAGGCTTTTTATCCAAATTTTTGCTTAAAACTTTATAATCGTTTTAGAATTAAAGATTTGATATTCACATTTATTTTCTTTTAGTAATAAGAAGTAGAGAAAAGTAAGAAAAAATTACAATAATGTCACGATCAACTATCATGTAATTTTTTTCTCATGTCGAAAAATCTTAATATCTCTTGTAATATCTCCATCACCTCTATCAGTCCTGTGTAATACAATATTATGTTATTTACGCTGACCACTGCCATGTTAACTTGCTTATCTGCAACTTTCTTTACTAATATGTGGGATAGTCCGCGCCACACAAATTGGCGGATGGGAAGTTAGCCGCAGATGACACTTCGCCGTGATTCGCTAATTATTGCGAATATGTGTGCACAATGCCGACGCCGCGTGGCGAAGTGGAGAGCACGGGCGCAGGGAGCTTGCGGGAGGCATGAGGTTGGCGGGCGGGTGTGCCCCGGCGTCTCGTCTCTCTGGCTTCCGCGCATACCTATGTTTTGCCTTTTGCGCTGCGTTCTGCGACTATATAACTTCCCATCCGCCGACTAATACAGGCATATAAGCTTTACCACCTAGGTGTGATTTTACCATTTTAGCATAACAAAGACATATTTTCGAATTATCAATTACCTTTGTCAGTACTCGTTTTAATGGCAGTTTTAATGTAGATGGACATGGCAATTCCATTGGGCGGCCACAATGCTATTAACTCACGCAGCTAACGAGTATTCATTAATTTTTTTCAATTAGGACTTCAGTCGCATTCACAGCTATCTCGCTTGCACATTTTACATTAATTATTGATGACAGCAAATCACAGAGAATATTTAAGAGTTGTTTGTTATTGAAATGATTTAAAGAACCTTCTGTTGTTGTGACTTTTTTTATTGGCGCAGGAAAATAACACTAAATATATATTTCTATAAAAAAAGAACTTCTGTATTAAATCGTCGAGGTCTTTTATCAATGCTAAATCTATGAATGACTTTCAAATTCTCACAAAATCATACCTTTAACTGCATAATGTTTATACACAATATTTGTCTTCGCTTTTAAAAAGCCTTTTTTCGATGTTTGTTACGCAAATTCGGAAAAGTTTACACAATAGCGTTATAACTTTTTCACACCACCTTCTTGAAAATGACCCATAATATGTCGTAGAATCTAAACTTAAAACGAGTCATTATTATCTTAACACAATCTCGAGGATGGTAGGTCAATAATGTTGTATGACACTCCCTAGGGGTTAAAGTGATTTTGGAACGTCTAATTCGTATAAAAATCTCTCAACTTAGAACATTTAAGGACATCGTAAAGAGGTTTCATTTTGCAAAATCAAATATAACCTTTTTACATTGTACGGCAACTGGCATTGTAAGGAGGTTCTACTTGACTTCACAGAATAAAACCTCTTTGGTGCCCGTATCAGTTCGATTTAATAGAATAAAACTTCTTTACAATGCCCGTTTAGGCTATGATAATCGAGCTGGGCATGGTCTTATTTTTTTTCATGTAGTATTTCCATTCTCTTTTTTATTATAAATTGTGTGCGATTCTATGAAAATTAATAGGTACATTTGTTTTAATTTATAGTGAACAATACCGAGTTGCCTAATGAGTACCTAACTACACTTAGCGAATTTATGACGTAAGTATTACTCATATTCTTGGGGTTATATTTTCTCGCAGGATGTATGAAAAGTAGAGTATGGACCTCTCGAACCAAGTTTGTCTTCGTCTTGGACGACTTGAACCCCTTACTTCACTCAGGACTCTAAATAACTCCCTAACAGCCGAACATAGTCATATATGTAGTACATAATCTACTATTCTTTATAAACTTAAATTCTATATCTATTAAACTTGCAATGTGCAAGTGAAATAACACTAGTTGTTTATCTGAAGGCTTTAGCTGCATGATTAAAATCTGAAACATAACTGACGAATAGTTTCGCCTCTCCAAAATGGAATTTCCCGCTAAGTTGGTACAAATAAATTTAAGTATTCAATCTTTTACCAAAAACTTGTACCAAACTTCGCTTGACTTAAGAAGCTTTGCGTTTCATGAAATTTCATTAAGTAATATGAGTGGATACCGCGCTGCTCAGTTATAATGTGATTTACATAATCCCTATGTGAATGGTAATTGAAATTTAACACGTAGACATAAAGGTCAGGGCGAATTAGCTGTTATAATCGGTTAATTACCCAGATTTCATTTTAAATCTGACTGAATGGAGTGTTTTTAAAAATGTCATGTTGTAGGTATTTTTCTTTTTACCAAGTATTTTAACTTTGAGTTTAGTTTTATCAAATGTATACATAATAATACACCTACCATTTTAATCTTCATAACGTAAATATTATTTAATAGTGAAATTGACTTGAAGTTTCCGTTCACTTTTAGTAGGTACATTAATATCGTCATTTCAATTTTATTCACATTACGAGTACAACGTTTATTATTTAAAATTTTCAGTAGAAATCGGTTTAAATAAATGCGCTACTGAAATAAGTACACTATTTTATAGACGAAAAGAAATATAAATCTGTGATACCACTTAGACCGTTCACCAATTTTAGGTTAAAGATTTTGGTCACCTTTTTCCTAGAGCGAAAGGTAGAGCAAATCGAACCCCACGTGGCGGACGATTACTAGTAAATTGTGGTCGCTCGCTGCCCACCCGCAACTCAATTTAGTGAAACACTGGCCTTTTTCAACTGCTCTATCTTGAAACGGTCTTGGTATAAATCGACTATGACGCGATTCTTCTTTGACAATCACAAGTTATTTCTTGAGACGGTTATGTAGAGCTCAATTTAAAAAAATAAAGTTTAGTGAGATCTCTATTCTGTGCCTGTGTGTAAGCGGCTGTGCTTATGAAAACTGACATATAATTTTATTAACTTCATTTTTATTAACTATGAACATAAAATGAGCTGAACTGCTGAACGGATATGAACTGCTGATTACATCTGACCACTTTTTGACCGATTTTGACTCCTATACAAATTTCTCTACCGTTTACTTTTATATCAAGTAATACAGGGTGATGGGGAGAGGGGTGCAAAGCTGAAAGGCGACGCTAGCATAGATCATTTAGACCCTTTTGAGCCATGGTTGTCTAAGACGAAGTGGGACTATTTTTTTTTAATCAATTTTTTATGATTTTTGGCTAAAATCCCCGAAATTTTACCGTTAATTGCTAATGGTGGCCAGTTTGAATAATAAGTGATTTTTTTACATGTTATTTAATTAAAACAATCTGTAAGCAATCTAAAAAAACATGTACTGAGCTTGTGTGTCATCAGATATTTTTTTTACAGTCACTTGAAGTTCCCAAAAATTTTCAAAGATTAAGAAAACTGTTTTATGACGGCGTTTAAAAAAATAATTAATAAAGCTTTTTTAGTTCAAACCTTTTTGAAAACATGCTTAGTTATTGTTCTTTCTTTTGAGATATCATTTACGCCGATATCTCAAAAATTACTAAAATTAAAACGTAAAAACCAAATTGAGGCAGAAAATTTAAATTTTTAGGCAGATCAAAGAAACAACATTTTGCTTCAAAAAAACTGTTTTGTGTTCGAATTGATAACCGAGTTCAATTCTAAGAATGATTCATTGCACGTGCAGGAACCAGGAGGATTCCAAACAAAGGCCACCGCGCGCGGCGGCAATAAACTTGCCCTTTCCAGGTATTGCGCCCAGTAAAAGAATAGGCCATAAATTAGGGTTTATTTTACAGCAAAATTGACTTTATGGCAATAAAATAGTGTATCTCTATTGAGGATCAGTAACTACTTCAAAGGACTCGTCATCGTCACATCTTTTAGTCAAGTAACAACTGCCCTTGTGACTAGACGTAATTTTCATCGCGTTCATTCATAATTCACCGTATCCAGTTGTAGCCCTAAGCGCTCCTGCACGTGTTGAATTAGTATTGGTTATTTTTGTTTTACCGTGTCCAGTCGTAGCCTTAGCCCTAGCTTTGCGCTCCTGCACGTGTTGATTTTGTAGTTGTTTGAAGAGTTGACATTTAGTGCGCTCCTACGGCATTTTTAAATTGTGTAGTGACTATGGCTACTTTTTCCAATGCGGAATATGCGGATATCGTCTTCATGTATGGTAGAGCAGACGGCAATGGATCTTTGGCGCGGCGAATGTACCAAGAGCGCTATCCGAATCGCAGGGTACCGAATGTTCGAGTGTTTTACAACACATTTCGTCGGCTTGCTGAAGTTGGGATACACCGCGTGGAACCTGGAGTCAACCCAGGCAGACACACTCCTAACGTCGAGGAAGACATCATAGCAGCATTTGAAGCGGATCCCCATACCAGCACCAGAGCAGTAGCTCGAAATCTTAATATTTCACAATGGAAGGTGTGGAGTACAATGCACCAGAATGATAAATATCCGTTCCATGGCACGGGTGTGCAAGGTCTGGAAGAGCAAGATCCCATCAGAAGGATTCAATTTTGCCGTTACCTCCTCAACAGAGACATTGAAGATGAGTGGTTCCTGAAGTCAATCTTGTGGACGGATGAAAGCAAATTTTCTAGGGAAGGCATAACTAACTTTCACAACCTCCATCAATGGGCCGACAAGGGCAACAACCCCCACTGGAAAAAGCAGGTGTCGTTCCAGAGGAAATTCTCTGTCAATGTGTGGGCCGGAGTAATTGGCAGTACGTTGATTGGCCCCCACTTCTTACCAGACACTTTAAATGGCGATAATTATTTGGAATTTCTACTTGACGATCTACCTGTGCTTTTAGAGGAATCCGGTGCCCCGATATTCGAATCGGAGCGCGAAATTATCTTTCAGCAAGACGGCTGTCCAGCGCATTGGACATTAAATGTACGGGAATGCTTAGATCATTGCTTCCTTGATAGCTGGATCGGAAGAGGTGGGCCCATCCCTTGGCCCGCTCGTTCACCAGACCTGACCCCGTTGGATTTCTACGTGTGGGGTCGTGCCAAGGAGCTAGTGTATACGAGCGTAGAAATCAATACAAAAGACGAACTGATAGAGAGGATCAATTCAGCTTTTGAAACCATGAAACTGGAGATGATGTTAAAAACAACAGAAGTGAGAAGACGGGCTCGTGCTTGTGTTAGAAATCGCGGTAGTCATTTTGAACATGAAAAATAAATTATTTCAAATCAAATGTTGTTTTAATTAGTCCACATTAAAATTTAAATTTTCTTCCTCAATTTGGTTTTTACGCTTTAATTTTAGTAATTTTTAAGATATCGGCGTAAATGATATCTCAAAAGAAAGAACAATAACTAAGCATGTTTTCAAAAAGGTTTGAACTAAAAAAGCTTTATTAATTATTTTTTTAAACGCCGTCATAAAACAGTTTTCTTAATCTTTGAAAATTTTTGGGAACTTCAAGTGACTGTAAAAAAAATATCTGATGACACACAAGCTCAGTACATGTTTTGTTAGATTGCTTACAGATTGTTTTAATTAAATAACATGTAAAAAAATCACTTATTATTCAACATGGCCACCATTAGCAATTAACGGTAAAATTTCGGGGATTTTAGCCAAAAATCATAAAAAATTGATTAAAAAAAAATAGTCCCACTTCGTCTTAGACAACCATGGCTCAAAAGGGTCTAAATGATCTATGCTAGCGTCGCCTTTCAGCTTTGCACCCCTCTCCCCATCACCCTGTATACCTATGCATATTTATTTATTCATCTTTTTCCCTTTAGTCAAAACACACATTCAAAACTTGTCGTGTGCCCTTTTTAATCTATCCTCCCATCTTTTCAGTCACCCAGACTCATAAACAAGCGGCAGCTCTGCACAATCCGTTATTAATAACGTAGCGCGATGGCCGAAAAATTGCTAGTTAATTTTTGCCATTCCCTGCCGCGGGGCTCGGGGACAGCAATACGTATTGTCATGTTATTATTTTGGGCGTTTGGGCCGCTAAGCTAGATGTATAGCCCATTTGGCCCATTTGCCGACGGAATCGTGCGAAACGGTACATGTTATTCATGAGTTGCACATTTATAACGCGCCAATGTGCAGCTATGTCCGGAAATTAACGTAACATAAATTTTTGTTGCTATTTTCTTTTGTGACTTATACGGCCGTGGTGGTCAATCATGTTGTGAATTTGTTGGGAACGAATGACCGTTTTGTGTGGTAAATTATTTGTATTTTAAATAATATCATACTTATTCTACTTATAGAAATGTTTCTTCGTTTTATTCAACTACATCGACACACTCATACCTAGTATATATCACTAGGAAGTGCTTTTTTCTCGGTCAGTCTTATTAGCAAGGCAACACCTATCAGTTTAAGTTTGGGTTTATTTATTACGAGTATTATGATGAGACACAAAGTTACAAAATCAGTATGTACTATTTCTTCATAATGTTAATAAGTATGGATCCTGTTCTTTTTCGCTAGTCTCAATCTTACATTTGTTCTGCATTTAATATCGTTTAAGAATTTTTAAAATATTTCCAAAGTAAACCAAACTTAAAAGTACTTTCAGGAAATTACAAACAATGAAAGAGAGTTTTACAGAAAAGAATGAAGTCGCCGTGAAAGTTCAGCAAAACAATAGTACGTTTTTTCGTGCCGTTCGTCTTTAGATGAGTACCTACAGATTGATACCCGTCGGCTCGCACATTCAACAATTCCTGAGATTGGAACGGAAATTCATTCGCTGCCCGATTTATTTAAGAGGGTCCCATAAAGATTAAGAATTTGCTGTGACAGCGGAACCGTAAAAATGAGAAGAAAATGCTGAACACTTTATTTGAAGAGATTTTATATTCATGTCCACGGTGGAAATGTGTTGTGGGGCGCGGCAGAGGCATGATTACAAAGTGCTCGAATTTTCACACAAAAAATACGCATATTGAGTTAATTTTTGACCGACGAAACAGAGGAGGTACTCAAGTCCCATTTAAAATTTTATCGAATTCGGCTGAGCCATTTCTGATAAATAAACAATAATGTGAAAATTGCTACATCGACCCGTGCCATTTATTCGCGAATTGTGTACATGGTTGAAGTCGGTCATGCCATTTTTTGTGAAAAATAATTACAATAAGTCATTTTACCTACCAGTATATTGGCTATGCAAGTTTTTGAAGCAAATGGCGTCAATGTTCATCACATGAATAGAAGGTGATAGTAGCATGGCCAACTCATATTGCTATGATGAAATTGACACAGTGACATGTTCCGATATGTTGAATTATTTTGGTTTTAAATTACATTTCATATGCATGACCGCCACGGACGTGTCGATGTTCGCAATACACTGTCTAAAGGGGTTCCAACCAACGACAATGTCACTATCAATTTTGTACGTGTACTGCCGTTATCTATTGGCTAGATTTTAATAAGAAATTGTGAATAATATCCCGGTAAATAAATTCAAGTAATCTAATAATCAAATTCAATAAATTGTAATTCATTTTCATTTAATTCATGTGTAAGCATTATGAAATGATTAGAGATAGCATTGATATATTTTCGTCCTGTTCGTTGACCTCACTTAAGTTTAAACTGTGTAAAGCTCTGACTCATGTTATTTGATTGCTGTTTTTGTAATAAGTCTTTGGTTTTATTTTTGTTGTGTACTATGCAGACACGTTAAAAACATAATTTAATTTCTGTAAAGTTGTGTTCTAATACTTTATTTTTGTGTTTTATCTTAGTTAAGTTGCGTTCTAGATGTTGTTTCTATTTATTTTCAATTTGTTAATGTTAAGATGTAGCGTGTATTATTTGCATGTTAGGACTACATCGTGAAGTGTAGATGTACTCGTAAGTAATCTTAAGAATGTTTATTTTGTAATTGACATATTTATACTGTTTTGTAGTCTAATAAAAAAAAAAAAATTAAAGTGGCTTCCTCGACAAAGTGTATGGCGTGCTTCGAGCAAATATCTATAAAGTCACAAACTGCGCAAAAAAAGTGTCCGAGCTAGAACCCTGCCCAAGCTACGTAGTGGGCAGGCTTTTTAGTTAGTCGTAAGGTGATTGCAAGCAGACTACAACGCCGCGTGATGCCAAAGTCCTCGGTTACAAGCACTAATTAGGTGCGAGACTCGAGAAAACGGGTCATTGTGAATTAATGTAAATAACAAAGTCGGTATGTATGACACACCGACACCGACTTTCACGCTCGGACATTTTTTTACTACTTCCGCTAAGGGACTGTGGCTCTGTAGATATTTGCTCGAAGATGGCGTGATTTATTTTCAAACTGCAAATAGATTATCGCTATACATTCTAAGCCTCAACTTGGACTGTACACTGCGCCGTCGCAAAATTAGAAGAAGCAAAATAGTTTTTGGTAAAAAGGCTCCAATGACTCATTAATATTTAGTACTCAGATAAATAGCGCGAACAAAATTGATACGGTGACATTTATCGACGCACACCGAACAAACGAGTGAGGTTCTGCTATGCCACCGCACCGGTCCGGAAACTCGTCACAAGCCCGCCGCCCCGTTTCCTCTCAGGGTGCTACAACTTAGGCGCCGCATTGCATTTGGGCATGCGGCGTGTTAACAGTATCGTATCAACTATAATATAATCGATATTCCTTTGTAAGACGAAGGAGCGGCACGGCTGGGCTCTCAGACTGCTTCGGTACCACGCCGACAGCGTGAACCAGCTCCACCACTGCCATGTTTGTGGCGAGCCTTCGCGGTCGCCAGCGCTACCGACCTCTGCGCGACGCGAACGACCTCTGCGGACCGCGCGCGCACTTTTCAATTTGAGAATGCGATCTTCTTTTGTTTAATAATCAGATGAAAATTTTTTTCTCTTGTGGTGAATCGAACATTTTATTTTTACTTAAATATTATTTGGTGAATTTTAATACATATTTGTAAATAGCCTCTTGGCGTTTATTAATTTCAACGCCTACTTCTACTAATAGTGAATCTGAGATAATATAACCAACATCAGTGCAGTTACTAAAAGAACAATATTAGTGCAGTTTTACGTTCACCGCAGTTCGCCTAACTATTAAACAACATTTTGATGTCCGAAGGGCGAACGAAGACAAAAATCACTTCATCAACTTGTACGTTATCTGTTCGCTAGATCTGAATAAGTAATCGTGAATAATAAATCCAGGTTATCATAACGCGGATGAGAAAATACTCATCAGATGACTCCAGTCAGCCGTTGTTGTTCATTTTCATTCAGAGCGGGTCCCGTGGGAGAGGGCATGACGTGATTCATTTCCAGACTGCATTATAAATTTGTATCCCATTGTTTCTTTTTCAGCAGCCAACTGGCTCAGCTACCTATTGTTGGGACGAACAATAGACTGAGATACGCGATTTTTAAGTGTACCGGTAGATTTTTCTTTAATAGTGGAGAACTGGAAATATTGCATGGTTGAAGACCGCGCTCAAAGTGTTAGTACAGATTCCGGTTAAATATTTACTTTCATGAGTATGCGGTGTTTTTAAGTGTAATACTGATGAACTACATAATACTCATACTCATTTACAAAATCAGCTGTTCCACGAAATTTTCTTTTAAAACATTTTGAACAGCTGACTTTTTTCGCGATTAAAAATTTTCGGTTTTATTTTAACTTGAACCTGTACCTGTTCCAGCCTTGTTTTAAATAGCCCACTGCAACACGTATAGACCTACCCACGAAGGGTGATTGGGTCATATCCACCACGCTGGCCCAGCGCGGTTTGGTGGATGGTGGATTCCCTTACGCCATCGATTTTTTTCTACAGACGTATGCAGCTAAATTGACATAAGATGCTTTCCTTCACCGAAAAGCCACTGGTGTGAAATTCCGTACATAAGTTCCAAAAAAACTCATTGGTACGGGATCGGGATTTAACTCACGACCTCAAGATTGCAGAGTGGGTGTTACTACTACTAGACCACCACGGCACATACTTACCTAACTTAGACACCTCTTAATATTTACCATACCTCTTTAAATATTGCATTACAAGTATGTACTTACCGATAGTCTGTCTACTTTTGTAGCTTTCCTAATTTTATTAAGAAAACCCATATCTGCGACTCTTGTCAGGTGACGTCACGTTTGCGTGTATTAATCTGACTTGTTTGTTCCAACTGCCAAGTTACATTAACGTCACGATACAACACAATGTCACAACGTGACCACGTCCATAAAACAAGCCATTAAAATCATGGAAGCATCAAAACTAATACGAGGGCAGATATTACTCCCGCCCATCGATGCGAAAAGTACTTACCCAACTTTCCTCTATGTAATTGTTTCCATAAAAGTCTTTACTGCCCTAAACCATAACAAAATGACCTATATCGTAGATACGGCCTTATTCTCTAGATAATTGCGTTTTATGAAGCAATTTACCCTTGCGATGTCGTAAAAATGTTTATTTTATCACACCTATTCCATTTTAGCGTAATCCGCGGAAAACTTTGATAGGAAGGTGAGAGAGTAAGGTAAATAAACCGGGCACTTTGTTAATATTGCAGGCAATAAGGTTAAAAATGCAAGAGCGCTGGTGTGGTAATGAATGGGCCTTGTTGAGGTTTCCGCGAAATGGCCCGCCCTTATGTACCTGGAGGGCTATTCGTCAATCTGTTCGCAAACCTCAATGTAATTCGCAATGTGCTTGTGAAAGCGTTCTGTAGTATGAATTTACTGGGTAGTGTGTAAAGTGTTGGCTGTGAATCTACAAGGTACTTACTGCCAAGGCTTGAAACCGGTTAATTTAACCAGTATTAAAACGGTAAAACCTGTTTCTCTGATTTTTTCGTTCGTTTAAAATATTATTATCAGATTCATAATCATTTGATTAGTTAATTGAAAAAGTCTGACCTCGTTACACATGAGTTTTTGCAACTTAAGCTGGTTCTTAGTTATCTTTCATAAGCTTTAGTTAAGCTTAGCTCATTTTGCCATTGGGAGATTTTTCATAAATAAAAATCTATGTATATCATCTATCTCGTGTCTGTGGCTAAACATTATTTACTTTTTTTATTGTCTATAACTTTTGTAAGTATACATTTTATTTACAAGGATTAAATATGACTGCCTCAGTGGCTCTGTGGTTAGTGAACCTGACTTCTGAATCAAAGAGGCGTGGGTTCGATCCCCACCTATGGCAATAATTTATATGTGATGAACATAAGTGTTTGCTCTGTGTCTGGGTGTTATTTAGGTACTATCTAAATAAATATGTATTTAAAATATGTAAATGTAGTATATCTATCTCTGGCAGCCATGTCACAAGCTTTGTTTAGTATGGGGTCAGAGACCGTGTGGAAGATGTCCCCCAATATTTATTAATATTTATTTTGGGACCAGAATCTCGCGAATTCACTATTTGAACGGAAAGTCCATAAAATTAGTACAAAAGGTTACATTATTTTTATACTTAGTAGAAACATATAAGAGGATTCACCCAGTTCCGTGTTTTGGTCCATGCCACTGACTGCATTGCGCAACGAAATAGCAACATGCATTTTTGAGATAACTACCTAAAATGGCGCGAATCCGCCAGAATATTTTATCTTACAGCGTCGAGTTATGTGAACAGATTTTTAACAGGTTTAAATCTACCTGCAGCGCAATATTTTGATGTTAAAATTCCTAGGTAGACCATTTTTTTGCACTCTACTTAAACGCAAATATATTTTTTTACCGAATTTTTAAGCCGCTGGAACGCCTCTGAAATGTCTATACATGAAGTAAAAACACGGAAATAAATGCCGTCGATGAACATCTATACCTACTTTAACATAAGTACACAACTCGGAGCACTATTCCGTAGGTACGTTGCTTGCCTTTGAGAAATCTATTCATCTTCAATTTGAAGTAGTTAATACTGATTTCAGTTCTTCAGTAGAACTGAACTTCAGTTCAGTAATAGTTTCAGTTCGATAACATTTATTTTCTGTTACCATCAGTTACATGTAGACCCGTCTTTATACATGTCATGTTAATAGTAGTTTATGCAACTGTCATATAATGAAGGGTATTAAAACACGAGTGTGAGTTTATGAAACGAGCCCAGCGAGTTTCATAATAGTAACGAGTGTTTTAATACCCGTGTTATATGCAGTTGCATACACTACTTTATCTTCACTAATAAAAATTAAAAAAAATGCGAAACATTAAATTCACGCGTACGTGTATTGTCACAGTGAACTTGGCGCCATTAAAATCTAACCAATGAGAGCGCAGCTGCGCGCGCAGGGCCAATCAGGAGCGAGCGCGCGATGTTATAATGAGATTTTACGATATCGATGTGGATATTATAACATCATGTGAAATTGCTTAAATTGAGTGTTTTGTTGTCTGCGCTATAACAGTAGTCATTATAAGTCAAGTATTGGAAACATAAGTAGAATGTTACAACATTAGTGTAGATAAACATAATTATTTTACAGTTCTCAATTACAGATGTCAAAATGTTATTCTAAATTATTTTATCGTGCAGAACCTATTCACTTAATTATATGTCTAACAATAGAATACTCAAATAAAATAAACATGTTCATTTAATAGGAGCACTGTAGAACCTACATACAACTCAGCTACAAACAATAGAATCCATAGGCGACACGAATGTTCAGATACAATGTTAGGGACAATACAGGACCTAAAACTCAGGTACTTATATAACAAACACTATAGAATCTGTAGACGAAAATAAATGAACTGGTTCATTTTATCTTTAAATTGTTCGTATAAACTCAGATACTTCTCTCACTTTAAAAACCTTCGCATCTCCGAATCAAAAATTGAACACCGTCTCAAAGCTCAACTTAAAGCCAATGCGAGTACTAAAATAAAACGCTCATAAAGTAAGTCAGACGCTCACGTAGCCTCACCTAATTTCCCGAGCGTAAAAAAACGATACGAGAAAATAAGAATAATTTTATCACAACAAACGCAGGATATTGTGAGTAACGGTGCCGGATCGTAAATACGGTGGTATTGCCACGGTCCCTGTTGCGGAGGCCTTGCTTGGGACGGTTCGGGACCAACATTAATATATTTTATTGCGCTAGGTGAATGTTATTAGCTTTCATATATCTATGTTTACGGTTGGAGGGCAGGCTCACTCTGCGCCACAGGTTAGATTAAAGTTGACGTTAGTAATGTCACAGTTTATTAAATAGTTTTACAGAATAGTTCACAGATGGCAGATGGCCTGACATGCATGAGAGAGGCCTATATAAAGTAGAATAAAAAAGGTTGCGGATGATGAACGACGAATCAATCTTAAGCAGTAGCTATAACATTGTAGCGTTAGCTGTAGGACGTCTACTACTGGACATAGGCCTCTCACTCGAGCTTTGAATGACCTTAAAGTCATATTTTACCGAAAAACTTTGGCTGAAAGAATAAGACGTACGAGAGTGCAATATTTCTTACTCGAGCGATTGACACCAAAAGCCTAACATTTTGTTACAATTTAAAGAGTGGAATGAGTTTTCTCCCGGAACGTAAATTTTTTCAAAAATGTACCGCAGATTTTCTCAATGTTCTGCAAAAAACGCGAAAACTCTGTTCAATTCAGAATGCTCTTAAGCGTATTCTACCAGGAACCCAGAAAAACAAGCAGGTATTAAAATCAGTCTCCACTTTAGTGTAAGCATTTTTCACGACACAGACTAGTGTGTAATATAATAAACAGTGTGTAACATAATATGGACTCTAAATTGCGTCTAGACGGCCCTTTATTAACCTAAACTTGACCTGGAGAAGGTAATTATGAAATATTTGGTAGTGGCATAAAACATACTTTGGTAAATATTATTGCGAAAGGCTTTATTGTTTGTAGCAGGGATTCCAATTATTTATTCCTTTGTTGAAAATTTGTTTTTAGCATGGAATTATTTTGTGATAACTTTTAAGCACAATAAACGTTTTAAAAATATGGACAAAAAAAAGGGCAGTCTTTATTTTTTTATGTTTGTAGTATTGGAGCTATATTACTATATATTTTAGTTAAGTTTTAATACTTGCATGTATGTCTATTTCATTATTAATACTTCTTGGGTTATCTTCCTGTAGTAGTTTCTCTATATGTTAAGATTCTCTGGAAGTGATCGCTTTTAGTTATTAGGCCAACACTTATTGAGAAAAAAGTTCATCTATTTAAATTATGTTTTAGATAGACACTATCAATCATTACTAAATTCTACATCCACCTTGTGAGTGGAAATCTAACGTAATGCTTGTCGATCTGTAAATAAATAAAATAATAAATAAATATTAGGGGACAGCTTACACACGGTCTCTGACCCCAAACTAAGCGGCTTGTGATATGGCTGCCAGAGACTGATAAACTACATATACATATTTTAATCCACACTTAATTAGATAATACCTAAATAACACCCAAACACCTAAGTTCATCACAAAAATATTTGTCCTGGGTGGGGATTGAACTCACGCCTCTTTGTCCCAGGAGTCAGGGTCACTAACCTCTGAGCCACCGAGGCAGATCTGTGATCTCCCTTCGTAAATCTTACAGCTCCATTGGCCATCAATATAATGTATGTCCCGGTCATCTGCCATTTCAACTTGCTAATCCGGTGCTAATACCTAAATGACGTTGAGTTAAATATTAACTGTTACAAGCGCGCAGTAAAATTAAATATCACTTGTAATCCTGAAATTTTATTTTACTAAAAGAAATTGTACCTACAGTGCGACATAAAAGTGTAGAAATTAATTATTCGGGAACTAAAATGTGACTCTTGCTGAAACCACTACCTAAGCTAAGTACCTGACATTGTTAATTTTGTTTCATTTTTCTTGGTTTGCCTTATTTTCTGGATTGTGAATAGAAACACAGTGTCATCTTGATCCAAAAATGCTAACAGAGCGAAGGTGGCACCCTCTTTTACTTTCGACTCTTTTATGTCCCACTGTATTTACCTGATTACCCATGATAAATTCACGAATCGATGTTACAAAACGAAGAAACGTGTTTTTTTTTAATTATGTCAAAGATTATTGAACTGATATCGAGATATATGATATAGAGGCACGCGTTTGAAAAAAATCCATAGATAATGATGAGAATGGTAATTTAGATTTCATTCAATACTGGTAGGTAATAAAAACAGTTTTCTAAGTCCACAGACTACACCAGTGGTCGTCACACTTTTCTGGTCAGGGGCCACAAAGGAAGTGCGAAGTATCACTGCGGGCCGTACACTGATAAACTTGATTGTAACCCTAGCCCGCGTTGTTTAAGATTAGTATACCTAGATTATACTCGGAGTATGAATGTTTTAATTAAACGCGTATGTAGCTAACACGATGTTATTTGCTTTTCTAGTAGTTTGAAAACAGATATGATAATAATACACATGACCTCCACATATACTGCGAGCCACACCAAACACGGTCGCGGGCCGCTTGTGTCCCTCGGGTCGCGGTTGTAGTGTTGCAAACGGGGAAGCCGTTTGCAGCACCACAAGTTAAAAGAGAATTGGAGAGGAACCCGTAATGTTGCAAGCGGGGAGCCGGTTGCAGCACCACAGGTTAAGAGACCTCAGGAGAAACCTAACCAACCTAAGAGTCCTACCTAGTAGATAAGATTCCTAACGGTTCGGAGATTAAAACAGAAAACTAACCTTAGTATTTACACATTTATTTACACAACACGCACTGCACTTATAGTCAATTAAATCTTCAAGAAACGGAGAGAGGGAGAGAGAATTTTGAAGGTGTCCTTGGAAAGTTAGCCAAAAGGGAGAGGGTAGCACTCGTAGAACCACGCTGGAGGCTGGCCGAGGATTTTCTAGAGCCTGAGCTGGACCCGCCGATAGTGTGGCGCCAGCCAGGTAGCGCTAGGCGAGCGCTAGCGTGAAGACATCTGTCGACTGAGGTGGAGGCGCCGGCCCAAACCGGCCGACAGGCGCCGGCCCAAACTGGCCGACAGGGTTCGAAGTGAGCGCCAGCCCAGTGCTCCAGGGTAGGGGTCAGTGGCCCCAAAACAAGAGATCCTCCTGGAATCAAAGTCAAAGGAACCGGAGCCTCTCACCCTGCCTGTTACTCGACGCTCATGCCGTATACAGGACTCGTCCACGCAAACTCAACTCAAACTCATTACATTATTACAGGAAAAAAAAAAAAAGGTGTCTTCCAGATCACTTCCAACTCAAGACTGCCCAATTTTACAAAACAAGGATCGCTGATCCTGTCAAAGATAAACATTTCAAAAATTTGAATTTCATAACTAGAATTGTAAGTTGGCAGTGTTATCGTTGAAAGAGTCTGAATGTAGAGAAGCTAACAAAAAGGTTAGTTTCTCTACATTTCCCCCAAAACCCCAGAAAAATTTTCACTCATTGAAAATTTTGCAGGTTGAGAATAAGACCTTGACCATCCAGACAGATTCGCACACATCTTCCATACTCCCTCGCACGCACACTCAATCATATGACCATCCAGACAGATTCGCACACATCTTCCATACTCCCTCGCACGCACACTCAATCATAAGTTGGGGTTATGGTTCACAATCCATGATGACCATACTCCACAAGGAATTATCATTTGATTGTAACGAAGGCTTATTTTTTTAGAGTTAGGTGTCGTAACCCGCACCTTTTCGAAAACCCGATAAAAGTAAAAATAAATAATATTTACAAGTTAATATTTACACATATGGCCTAAGTAAGCCTTAAGACTTTTCAGAGATACGAGTATGAAGAGAAAAAGTAATTTTCTATTCAAATGAAGTTAATATTTAAATTGCAACGTGTGCAATTTGAAATATCAAAAGATAAAAGCACAATATAGGCTTTATTGGTATCTTAACCATTGTGCAAGCCTTTTATTATTAAAAAAAAAAAAAACAAGGGTATTACAAAAAATAAGCCAAAGGGTTTAGATTCTTTGTGAAGCATTAACAGGTACATTTGTACGTAAAAAAGAATTACACGAATACTTAATCATAACATTATTATATACACCAAACAAAACGAAAACTATTACAACCTTCTTAAGAAAATAAAAACATAAATCAGCACTAGTTAAAAATAATAAAGAAAAATCATTATTATATATTATACAAGTTAGCATATAATATATTTAACATGCCATCTACCTCTCGAACCGTTAGGGTCCTCCAAGACAAAGACCAAAGAAGACATTTTTTCAACAATTAATTACTGAAGACGTATGAGAGCAGAGAGAGACTCGCGGAATAATATACACATAATACCAGGTAGTAATAGAATATAATTTATATATGAGGCCAAGTGTTGATATGTACTACTATTTACTACGAAAGTATAATGAGTGTTCAGCTGTAAGTTAGGTAACTTACAAACTGTATGTGACGTACACTGAGAGGATACTCTCCTCCAGCTCGCCGTATAGTCTCCCAAACCCCAACTTGAAGGTGACCGTTAGGTTTTAACACCGCCAAGCGAAGAATGGGTGTAGGTTACAGAGGTAACCAGGTAGTAAGTGACTGTATGTAGGGGTGCGGTATTTATGTAGCTTGTGTACTGTAAAGTCAAGTATAGAGTAATGTATGGAGAATCGGAGTATGATAACCAAAAGAGAACCAAAATACCTAAGGTGTAAGCGATGGGTGGATACTTGTGGAAGTATCGATTTAGAATTTAGGAAATAAAAGAAACAAGTAACAGTAAAATAAGAAAATATAAGTAGTCAGGGGTGGATTAGTAAAAAGGTCGGGCGCCAAACTGTAGTGTTGCAAACGGGGAAGCCGTTTGCAGCACCACAAGTTAAAAGAGAATTGGAGAGGAACCCGTAATGTTGCAAGCGGGGAGCCGGTTGCAGCACCACAGGTTAAGAGACCTCAGGAAAAACCTAACCAACCTAAGAGTCCTACCTAGTAGATAAGATTCCTAACGGTTCGGAGATTAAAACAGAAAACTAACCTTAGTATTTACACATTTATTTACACAACACGCACTGCACTTATAGTCAATTAAATCTTCAAGAAACGGAGAGAGGGAGAGAGAATTTTGAAGGTGTCCTTGGAAAGTTAGCCAAAAGGGAGAGGGTAGCACTCGTAGAACCACGCTGGAGGCTGGCCGAGGATTTTCTAGAGCCTGAGCTGGACCCGCCGATAGTGTGGCGCCAGCCAGGTAGCGCTAGGCGAGCGCTAGCGTGAAGACATCTGTCGACTGAGGTGGAGGCGCCGGCCCAAACCGGCCGACAGGCGCCGGCCCAAACTGGCCGACAGGGTTCGAAGTGAGCGCCAGCCCAGTGCTCCAGGGTAGGGGTCAGTGGCCCCAAAACAAGAGATCCTCCTGGAATCAAAGTCAAAGGAACCGGAGCCTCTCACCCTGCCTGTTACTCGACGCTCATGCCGTATACAGGACTCGTCCACGCAAACTCAACTCAAACTCATTACATTATTACAGGAAAAAAAAAAAAGGTGTCTTCCAGATCACTTCCAACTCAAGACTGCCCAATTTTACAAAACAAGGATCGCTGATCCTGTCAAAGATAAACATTTCAAAAATTTGAATTTCATAACTAGAATTGTAAGTTGGCAGTGTTATCGTTGAAAGAGTCTGAATGTAGAGAAGCTAACAAAAAGGTTAGTTTCTCTACACGGTTTGACGACCACTGGACTAAACAGACTGGTTCCTTCTAAGGGTTCGTTGTATTATTCTATCGGAATCCTAAAACAGCTTTCTCAATCATAAAGCCAAACTAACTGGAATACTAAGATAATTTACAATGATCGGAGTAAACTCTATAATGGCGTGGCCACATTATCGCCCTACGGCGAAGTTATCGTCACTGGAGGCTCATTCACTAATTCAAACTGTAGTAATTGGTTGTTCACGATTTGAACTACTACCTGAAGCTGGGCACATACGCTGCGATGATCGCATCTATTCATCAGATCAGTCCAGCGAGGTCCTAATATAGTTACATTGCCGGTAGGTAGTTATTGAGGAATCAAAATGACACCCCTATTTTAATCGAAAAATATTGATTTAACAAAAAAATTATTGGCATCAAAGTTGTAGAAAATCAAATTTTAAACAACTTTTGTTCCTATAACTTCTGCTGAAAAATTGAAATAACACAAGTTATTGAAGAAATGAAATGGCACAACCGGCTATTTGAAATAAATATCGATCCTACAAAAAGTTAATGGGAACTAAAGTTGTAGAAAATCAAATTTCAAACAACTTTTGTTCCCATAACTTCTGCTGGAAAATTGAAATAACACAAGTTATTGAAGAAATGAAATGGCACAACCGGCTATTTGAAAAAAATATCGATCCTACAAAAAGTTAATGGGAACTAAAGTTGTAGAAAATCAAATTTCAAACAACTTTTGTTCCCATAACTTCTGCTGGAAAATTGAAATAACAAGTTATTGAAGAAATGAAATGGCACAACCGGCTATTTGAAAAAAATATCGATCCTACAAAAAGTTAATGGGAACTAAAGTTGTAGAAAATCAAATTTCAAACAACTTTTGTTCCTATAACTTCTGCTGAAAAATTGAAATAACACAAGTTATTGAAGAAACAAAATGGTACAACCAACTATTTAAAAAAAATATCGATCCTTCAAAAAGTTGATGGGAATCAAAGTTGTAGAAAATCAAATTTTAAACAACTTTTGTTCCCATAACTTCTGCTGTAAAATTGAAATAATACAAGTTATTGAAGAAATGAAATGGTACAACTAACTATTTAAAAAAAGATCGACCCTACAAAAAGTTGATGGGAACAAAAGTTGTTTGAAATTTGATTTTCTACAACTTTGATTCCCATCAACTTTTTGTAGGGTCGATCTTTTTTTAAATAGTTAGTTGTACCATTTTGTTTCTTCAATAACTTGTGTTATTTCAATTTTTCAGCAGAAATTATCGGCATAAAAGTTGTTTAAAATTTGATTTTCTACAACTTTGATTCCCATCAACTTTTTGTAGGATCGATATTTTTTTTAAATAGTTGGTTGTACCATTTCATTTCTTCAATAACTTGTGTTATTTCAATTTTTCAGCAGAAGTTATAGGAACAAAAGTTGTTTAAAATTTGATTTTCTACAACTTTGATGCCAATTTTTTTTTGTTAAATCAATATTTTTCGATTAAAATAGGGGTGTCATTTTGATTCCTCAATAACTACCTACTGGCAATGCAACTATATTAGGACCTCGCTGGACTGATCTGATGAATAGATGCGATCATCGCAGCGTGTGTGCCCAGCTTCAGGTAGTAGTTCAAATCGTGAACAACCAATTACTACCGTTTGAATTAGTGAATGAGCCCCCAGTGACGAAGATTCGCCGTAGGGCGATAATGTAGCCACGCCATAACTCTACTGTCCATAGATCAATAGTACATTATGATGTAAGTGCGGTAAGTTGAAAATTACAGCCGAGGCAGTATTGCTAAGGAAACTGTAAGGAAGCAGAGGCTGTAATTTACAAAGCGCACGTATGTCATACGACGTTTTATAACATATTTGCGAGGAAATTAATAAAACTCTGACTTTGACTGAAAGTCGTGCTCGTGTCGTGATCAGTCGAAGCATCGTGCGTTTTACATTACATTACCGCACAAGTGCGTAATGAAATACATTACGATATTGAAATTGGTGTAATTACAGCCACTTTACGAGCAAATATGTTGTAAAATATATTATAGGACATTTAACAAATGTTGGTAACTTTGCAAAGCAGATGTTACTATTAACAACGTGTGAAAACGAGATAATGGCACTCTAAATACTTCACAACGCCTGCTCTCAAACGAAAAGCGCCGCCCGCCCTAACCGCACTCGCCATACTACATTTTACCATCGATATACTGCGCGGTCCGAACTTTGTTACGTCATCGCATTCAGGACACAGATTTAATAGGACGCTGTTGAATTGCTCGCCAAAATAATTACACTTGTCCCTCTAAAAACGAATAATGCACACCAAATTCATACAAGAGAACGTATGAAATGGAAAATTACATTTATACTACACCTGCTCGGAAAGTACCTTGATACTTTATCAAATTTACGGTAGAAAGTACGTCATTGCATATCGAACAAATATGCGGGGAGAAAACGCATCTGAGCGGGAGAGAAAAGTGTATGAAAATCCATTTCTTACGTGGTTTTGCTTTTTTAATTTTGGGTAAGACTATGCGCTGGTAACCTAAATATCAAAAGCCAAAAAGTTTTTACAGTGAGTTTTTATCTTCAAGTTCGCAAAATGACACTGGCCACTAGCTGTGTGTTGGATGGTGTCAAACAATTTGAAAAAAGAACATGTGAAAATTGCAGACGCCATTGGCGCCATTTTCAAGTGTTACATTAAGCTTCACTAACTGCAACAATTTTAATATAAATTTCAATTAGTAAAGATTTAGTTTTTTATTTTCCTCGTAGGTGTAGTATAAAGCACTATGTATCACTCGAGAGAAAGTGCGATTCCCGATCTCGGGTGTTTTAAAGCCCTCGCCTACGGTTCAGGCTTCAAACGACACCCTCGACGGTAATCGGTCACTTTCTCCTCTCGGTGAACAATGTACTATACTCCTATTACTTGTTGATTGACCAAAATAAATAAATAAATATAACTCCACTGTTACTGTCACTGTGTTGCCTATAACTTTAGGTAACTGTGGTCTGACAGAAAAAGAACAAATAGTTTACCAATAATTATTTTTCGCTAAAAATTGCAAAACCTCCTTCCATCGTGTACAAAAATCGAATATTTCGCTCGATTTGTTTAGATTATTATTGATTTATCAAAAACGGCTCAGCCGATTTCTGTAAAATTTAAATGGGACCACCTTGGGGTAAGGTATACCCTTTCGAACTAAATAAAAGTTTTTCGATTTGGTTCACAATTGGCGAAATTATCGATATTCATCGTGTACAAAATTCGGATATTTCGCTCGAATTGTTTATATTATTGTTGGTTTTGAAAAAACGGCTCAGTCGATTACTGTAAAATTTAAATGGGACTACCTCGGGAGTACCCTTTCTAACTAAAAGAGATTTTTTTGATGCGATTCAAAATTGGCGATATTACCGATGAACATACACAAAAAAATACATACAGACGAACATAGAACCTCCTCCTTTTTGGAAGTCTGATAAAAAGTTGTACTGCACACTAAATTCATGCAACAAAATGGATGAAATGGAAAATTACATTACTCCTATTTGTTGTTCGATTGTTGATTGACCAAAAAATGCTTGTTATTGTTAGTTAACTGTGGTCTGATAGAAAAAAAAACAAATAGTCTTTCAAAAATAAAATACTTCATTTTAAGGGACTCAACACTCGGTAAATAATTCGGTAGACGACGTGAGCACATAGCATCGATAATTATATGTATTCGTCACATTTTTTTCTTTTTATGATCGGCTTTACATCATTTCAGTCCTGCGATTGAATTTATCGCTGTATCGGAAATTAAATAAAGTAAACCCGCACTGGAATTCACCGGACTATATTTATAGTTGCGATCCAGCGGTGAATTCCATTGCTAGACAGGAACATTTTAAACACAACGTTTTATTTTCTGTCTGAAGTTATTATTTTGGACCAAGACAATCGGAAACGTACGACCGTGAATGGACCGCTAATAATTATAATGACAACCAAGGTGACAGCTTGACACTGACGTTTTGTTATATCCACTCGTTATTTTGCTGGTATCTATGTTCACCTGGGATGTTTACGAAATCGAATGTTTATGTTTATTTTTATTGTTTAAAGACGTGGTTGTGTTTTGCCTTGTTTCCTTGTTTTCTGTTTGTATTGGTTGATCCCAAACGAAACTTTGAAACTGTAAATTGTAAGTACTACTAAATAACTAGAATAATTGAAGCACATTTGCACGCCGAAAGGTGGAATATGGGTATCATAAATATTGTACACATCTGTATTACACTGTAAACACCCATCTACGCAAATAAAGATTATGAATTATGAAACAATGTAAAGCTAGTTGTTATTCTGTCGATCTTCCGTGTGGTCGGCAAATACAGCTATCTGATTCAGATTTAAATATTTTAATGCGCGTTAAGTAATTCTGTTGAGCAGTCAATGCTACCCGTATCCTATTTAATAGCGATTCTGGCTGTCCACGCGTGACCGTTCGAGTATAAAGTTTGTAACAAACATTACTCGGTCCGAAGTGTAGATTATAAGACGATCGTGTAGTTTGTCTGGGCTTTATGGTTGTTTAAAATTAATCCAGACTGCTGGAGTGGTGCCTCGAGAGTTTGCGGTGATACGAGTATGAATTTATAACGGGTTTGTTCATTCTTGGACGTGAATAGAATGTCGAGTGAATAAAATCATCGTATAGGTATGTGTATGTACTATGTACGTGCAACAGTATAGACTTTGTAGATATGGATGAGATTGTAATTGATCACTGGTGTATACATACATAGTGTTATAGTATCTTCATGTCAACCATTTGTCGTCATCGATAGATATAAACATCCCACTTTAGTAAATTTCTTATCTATTTATATTCTGTGCTCAAAACTAGTGTTGTAATTAAGTAAAAACTACCACCCATTTGTATAGACCGCGCAATATAGGTCGGCGGATGAGAAGTTAGCCGCAGATGACACTTCCACAGACGACATTACCACACGAGTTTTGAGCACAGAGTATAAATAGATGAGAAATTTACTAAAGTTTTTAGTAAAGTAAAGTATCAGGTAAATAATTTTTAGCCTAAACATTTGTGAATCTACGTGTTTTTAATTTAAAAAAATATTTTTTTTCAAGTAGGTACCTAAGTAACATTCTAAAGCTACACAGTATGATCACTATTAGAAGAACTCAGTTTCAACCACATTGTTCCTTCCCTTCCCAAGTACAAGTCCCTCCGGAAGAGTGATGTAACCTTGTAGCTGACCGGCCTACCTCACAAGCGACGTTGGTACAATGTACAAGCTCTGACCTGTTGGGGAAAAGGCAAAAAGGTAGGTTTCTCGAACAAGCCTTAATGAAACGATGATTACACCTTGTGCCTTATAAGGTTTTAGAGCAATAAAAGTCATAATATTAAAAAAACTGTTTTTATAATAGAGTCCTACTTATTTAAATACTAACGTTTACCCACATTTTCGTCCTAGCCTAGTTAGCTTTTGACACTTTCTGACCTATAAACGATGTATATGGAAAAAGTCAAGTCGACCCGAAACATACCAACAAACAGATATTCGGATTCACTTACTTTTTTATTTACAGCGGCCCACTTAAAAGTCTATAGTTTAAGGAATTAACACACGAGTACTTCATTTTTTTCAAGTTATTGCGTTGTTAATTTTTAAAGATGAAGTTTTATTACCTACAATGGTTCTTTTAAACGTTCATTCAGAAGTTGGTAGCATCTTTTTTCATGAAGCTCTTTTCTTTCGTATATTTAGTAGAGATCTCTGAAGTTCAGCATTTTTTATTTTTACTCTGACTTTCTAAGAGAATCACACAAAAAAGTAAATAGATAAAAATGTTTCGTGCTCTACCGCATCGAAGTATACTTACTTATCTACTTACGTGTTCCCATTGTTTCAGTCCCGAATTCGCACGTTCCCGGCAGCACGAGCAACAATGAGCTTATAAAAGCTCCCAACAACCTAGTAAGTATAACAGCAGCATTGCCACCTCAGATAACAAAACAAGCCAATATTCCCCAAGTATTTCTAACACGCGCTCCCAAAATAACAAAATACGGTCTTGTTTAGACCCAAACACAACAAAGTGGAACACAACAAAGTTTTGAAGAGGCAAAAACTGGTAGGAGTTCAAAAGTTTGTCGACTTTGTCACCAACTGCTCAGTGTGTTGCGTCGTTACGATCGGGCGAGGGGCAGCAATCGTACGTTTACTGCCCTCCCCATCCATATCTCGAAACTATGAAACACCATACACAATCTCCTATTGTCCTGCCATGAATGTATCATTCTACCACTTTACCGTCGTCTTTGGAACGTATAACGCCTCTTTCGCTACAAAACCGTTGACTAGGATTGCATCTTGGATATATTACTTGGCACGGATTGTGTTATTGTGATTTGCAATATTCTGGCGATGTTTTGTTCGTAAATGCCGGTCGTAATAATATTTGTATGAACGCCTGGGTTTGAGATGCAGAGTAGGTATACGTGAAATTTGGCATCGCATAAACTGTTATGGCTTAGCAGACAAATGATTCTAAAACTGACAGAAGAGTACCAAGAGTAGTATTTTCCCGAACAGTAGAACTCGCATCTGTTTTACAAAAAAAATATCTCGATTCGCTCTTGACCGATTGGATTACTACTTGCAAATCTTGTTTTTTTTTTATGTAGACTAGGGCTACATTTAGCCACCAACTCGCCTGAAGGAAAGTGAAGTTGTAGCCGAATATGGAGTATGTAGACCTAGAAGATACCTTCACTCTTGTCTTGAAAATATCCAAATTGTAATTGTCAGAAAACAATGACAAAGGCAGGGCATTCCAATCCCTCTAGCGGTCCGCTTTATGAAGGAAAAAGCGAATCGCTTAGTACGAGCAGGTGGTACGTCGACTATGTCGGGATGGTATTTATGCAACTCCTATGCTAAGATTTAAATAATAAACTATATTGCCAAATAGTATCGACATCGCCCGATAAATGGTGCTATACCAAATTTCCCCCTTTTTTGAAGAAAATATCCAATGAAAAATAATTGCTAAAATATCTATTACGTACCAAGTTTCGTCAAGATTCGTTGAAATTACGACCCGTAGAGGAAAACCAACATCCGTACAGATGAAAAAAAAATGCCCATCTTGAAACGGAGATGCTTCGCTCGTTCTGTCAATAATAAGCATAGCATACATTTATCTACGAAAATGCACGATACTAAACATCACTGATTTTTTTTTGAGTTAGCCACTGTCAATGCGCGGCTTTATTTTTTTAATATCATTTGACAATGCACTTAAATAAGCACGTGTAATGAAATAATTTATTTATGCGTTAGTTTATTTTTCTGTAAAGAGTAGAAAACTAATCTGTAAAGAGACAAATTAAACTCAATAGTGTATAATTTTATAAATTGTGTGTGTGTGTGTGTATTGTAGAGCGTTAGTTAACAGATCTAGCATTAAAATAATAAACTTGTCCTTTTCATTACTAAGCAATTTAAGCCAGAGACGATAATTTTGTTATCAAATTTAAATTGCATTCAGAATAAGTCGTAGATCTTGTAAAAGATGCTACGTAATTTGTGCTACGTAATCTGGTGCTACGCTGTACGCCTACGCAATGTCTACGAGTTCTTACTTACTCTTACGCATCGACTTGGCATTTATTTTTCTCTTACGTCTTCGATATTGGGTAGATTTCATTTTGTATCATTATAGGCACTCATTTAAAAGATGTATTTTTTTAAAGTATCATCGTTTGTACATTTCCATGTAAATTAAGCTAAAAAATATCCATGGAGTTTAGGCCCATTTTCGAAACCACTTAGCAATAAGGCGAGCTTCAATTCACCAGGATCCCACTTGAGTCTCGCTACAAACCTGATTAGCAATCCACTTACAATAATTAAGGCCACAATCCGGAGTTAAGCGTTGACAACCCGAACCGATCAGAGCGAGAATTCCAAAACAATTTCATTTGAGTTCTTCAATTTTATTTAATCCAGGGAAAGTCGCCGCGACCTGCGGGACTCGAGTAATTTCCTGGCGGGGGGTGAGAGGGGGGAGAGAGGGGAGTGCTGCCGTGACGGGAGACTGAAAAACGAGAATTACACCATTCGCTAATTGCTGCAATCAGTTTAATGTAGTCGACGAGACCGAACTGAATGAGATCCGACCAATGGCCTCCTTATAAACAACTGTCTGCCTTTTTAACGAAACTACACAGATATATTTCGTTTCTTTGCCTTAATGGAATTAAAACGAACTCTCGCGACATTTACTTGGGAAATAAGATTTTTAAAATCAAATTAGACTGGCAAGGAAAAAGCTCCAATTGAAAAGTTTGTTTGTGCGACCTCTGATTAAAAAGGGGAAATTTGAAAAAACGGTTATTTTTCTTGGAATTGTTTTTAAAAGCGAAACTCTTCCGGTTCTCTGATTTTTCATCTTTAATAATACTGAGTTAGTAGCAAAGGGACCGCCTTGTTAAGGGTCACGCTCTTCGTATAATTGTCACAAGTTTCGACGGACTCAAATTTACTTGAAATGTACTTTTGAAACGACTTCAAAAAAGGCAGAAGCAATATAAGATTAAGATCCTTTTAACGATTATGATGATTAAAAAAGCTATTGAATACCTCATCATCTCGACGTTTCGACCGAGTTACATCGATCGTGGTCACGGGTAGACATCTTGTAATTTTAGTACCCGAATAGTCCCGTAGTATAAAATATAATGTGTTCAAATCGCGAAAGGTTAAAAACAAAACAACTATTGAATGTCATTCAAGATAAAATATTAGTCTCAAAATTGGGTGGAAACAAGGCACCACGTAATCTATTTGAACCACAACAAAACTTCTAGAACATAAAAATATAACCGAATCCTGTTTTTTGCCAAAGTACCTGCACAAGTCAATAAATATTTCCAAGTAACCCCTCTTTTTTAACAAACTTTTTCACCAAAACAAGAAATTCGCTCGCGTATTTGAAACTTGGCCATGTTCCGAAAAATATCTGAGAGAGCGCCCAAGGCTCATTGGCCATTTTCACTTCGGCAGGCCTTATATCATCTAACATAGCGTTTCTCAAAGTGAGATATGCGTCACTTCGAGTATGTACGCTAATGTACAATAATCAGCCAAGTGCGAGTACTCACGCACAAATGGTTCCGTACCGTGTTGGAGACCTTAGCCCTATTCCTCTTACCGTTATTAATAGTGAGCCAAAAACTCGTAAAAAACATGTTTGTTGTATGGGAACCCCTTATTTGTTTTAGTCTATTTTTAGTATTTGTTGATATAGCGGCAAAAGATATACACTATCTGTAAACTATCACGGTTCATGAGATACAGCCTGATGACAGACAGACAGACGGACATCGGAGTCTTAGTAATAGGGTCCCGGGGTACGGAACCCTAAAAACTAAGATGGTGCGTTATAAAACAATCTCAGAATAATGACAAGTAGAAGAAACCTTGCAAAATTTTACTCAAATAAAAACCACATTACAGCTGTCTTATTCATATCTGGTTACACAGCATACGCGAGAGTGAGTGGAACAAAAAAAACGCATTGTCTGTTGTTAAACGTCAAAATCACAAGTTGGAATGTCATAATGGTTGAAATTTGGTCTACTTTCTCTTTTGAAATTTGAACCCTCTAGTTCCATCAGAAGGTTCAAATTTCTGTTTATTTTACCTTCCTACTTTCTACCTTTTTGAATTTGGACAGCCAAGGTAGCTCAATGCTAGTTTGTGAAACCCTTCGAAATTAAGTAAGTTCAGGTGTATGTGCAGTTTTTTCTAACACCTTTTAAATTTCATATTCAAAATGGGACAAAGTGATGTTTATCTCTAGCTATTTTAGTACGGTTTCTATTACTTTAGTTCTTATTCTGAGGAAACGCACGCATAAAAATATGATACGTGATGGCGGCAGCTTGTAATTGAACTACATTTTTCAGAAAATTAGTATAATTTGGTATGATCAGATTTAATTGGGTATCTCGATTTCATGACAAGTATGGCTGTGATTTATGAATTTGGATGAAACTGTATTTCAAATACAATACGCACATAATATTTGTTACATGACGCAAATGTAATAGCCATGTCAGAGGCCTTCAGGCGGCTTAAAAACTCTGACACCAGGGATAGCCATCCGGCCTATACGAACTAATTTTTATGACGCAAAGGCAAATAGTTCCTCTTCATTGCCGCTAAGACCTTAGAATACCTACTCCTAAGGCTGGGACACACCGACTTGAGTGCTAGAGACGTACCTAAAGTCGCTTCATGAAGATTTACTTCGCTAACAGTACTAGCGATAGTCAGTGAAGGAAACGGCGACTGAATGAGGCCAATAGGGTTACGTAGTTGAGAAACCCTGATCAAAAATAAAGCCCCCACCCGAGGGTATTTTTAAATAGATTACTTTGGTGGTCCATTTACGCCGGATGTTCTTTGACGAACGTTTATATCGCCCACCACATTCCAATTTCCGCTCCAAGTTTCTTTGGGACGGATTATTTTCAGGGACCAGCACTGGTATTATGATAACCATGAATAATTTTGATGAAAATCTATTTCAATGAATGAGGATAAAGTGCCTTGTTTAATTAGAAAAGGCAGCTTATTTGACGGAGAGATTTCTTTTCTAAATATTTTTGTAGAAATTTAATTAGGTATGAGCTGAATACATCTTTTTTTGATAAACTTATGTTACTATAATTTTAATATTATTTTTTATCAGGCAAAAGTGCCTTTATTAACTACAACAAAACTACACGACTATTACATAAAAAGCATTGGATCATCCTCAGACCTTTAATAATTTTATTAATAATGTGATTAAAAAACGTATTAATACTGCTAGTGCTAATAACTGAAATTTTCTGAGATTGGCTATGAAATTCCTTAAATGTGAACGACTTATTACGATTTTCCTTTCAACAAGGTTGCTTTTATGGTGGAAATTTGCGTTAATAAGGTGAAATATTGTATGTACTAGAATGCGTATCACTGGGAAGTTAAATGATTCCAATTTTCAATTTCTCACACTATTTCAACCATTTAGGAAACTAATTGATTAAGGCCATTATTTCTTCTTTCTTGGCAACTATTTGCCATGGAATAATATTTACCCCAAATACAAAATCAGTTGTAAACCAAGAAGTAAAGTTCGTATAGACCGGGTGGCTAGCCCTGATGTCAGAGTTTTTAAGCCACTTAAAGGCCTCTGACAATTCTAATCGGCTAAAACAATAGGGACCTACAATTTAACGTGTCATCCGAGCCACGGTAGCGCTCAGTTAGAAATACCACCAGCGGTGACCCATCCGAAGACTGACCGTGCGGAACTTTGCTTGACGCTGGTGATCGCTGACAAATGTAACCTTGTCAACAACGCTATGAACGCGCTTAGTTGCAAACTAAGATATTAGCAACGACTGAAATAGATTGAATTTAGAATAGTTAAAACCACTTACTTTAAATTACTAGCCTTGAGCCTAAATAAGAGCCTCGAACCTGCTAAACAAACATGACAAAATAATCGTTTAATGTAAGCGCCATTTATTTGCAAAGTACTATTTACTATTTTAAACAATAATATTACGGAAATATTTCTACCATACTTATCGATAAGGATAATCCAAACATAAATAACAATCAGGTACATTCAAACACATATATTAAGATTAATATACACGATGAAAAGTAATCTATTTCATTTCATTCGTTATTTATCCGCGTTGTTACAAATAGCATTTGTCATGGCCGTGCAATGTTGACCAAAAATGACGTGAATTAATGTCGATGGTAATGACATAAACGGCCTTAATAACTTTGTTTTATTGCAACAGGCTTAAATTAAATAGTCCATGTTTAATGTATCTGCTAATTATGCAGAGAGGAAAAACATTTACATAATTAAGATTGCTTTGGTTCTTATGAAATCAAATCAAATATATTATAGCTTTTCGTCCAACCAAATTCAAATCCAACGTTTAGGCCAGTGCGCGAAATTCATATCATCAGACGCTGTTTGGCCGTCGCGTTTGTTTTTTTTTTTTTGGTTTCACGGCCGTGGTCATGAATAATTGTAACGTACATGCCAAAAAAACAATACCAAAATAGCGCTCAGTCGAATTCATAAAAGTGCGATAGGCCTGATTTTAACCTAGTTTTCGGTAGACGCACTTCTGTAGGTACTTATAAAATAACCGTTTAACTTTAAAAATGATACTAGGTAGATCTTACAACTTGTTTATTACCTACGTTACCTTCTTATATCATTTAGCTGTATTTTCCAATCCTCTAAGAGAATGAGGGAATATAGCTAAGTTCTACTAATATTTCTTATGATACCAAGATCATGACGAGTTTTACAGCGGCTGCTCAAAAAAGCCTCCGCGACAAAACCGCAACAGGTTTCAGAGACGCTAAACTACCATCTTGAACGTAACACTTAAAATCACACCATAATAGTAATGTGCATTTCCTAATCTGTAGTAATGTTTCAGTACATAGAGTATAGTAACAACTCGATACTAAAACATAACAAGGCTATTATTCCTGCTTTACAAGTAGGGTACTTGCTCCATTTTCTCTCAGAGTATAGTGGGTACGAGGCGTGCCGTTTACATAACCACTATTCAAGTTAAAACAACGGGAAAGTTGCACACGGATGAGCTGAGCCCTGGCAGGGCGCAGTTCGAGTAGAAATGGCGGCGGGACAATAAAATGCGGATTTTTAAGGCTGTACGGGAACAAATTGCGAGTCGCTGCTCGTAGCCAGGAGATGACGGCACCCCTGTTACCCCTACTACTTGTGAGGAATAGTAACAAAGTTTACAAGTTTGAATTTACATTTTACACGTGCAGTTTTGATGGTTGATAAAAATAACTCAGATAGAGAGTAAAACAGAAGAGTTGATCGGGGCAAGACAAAGGGTGGTTATAAATCTACAAAAAGTGCACTTATCCCTACCAGGGGTAATAGCTCTGTAGGGATAAGTGTACCAGCCAATATTATGCGCAGGTCAAATTGTTCATACAAATGTACGACGAACATAAATACATATTAAAGATCTAGGTTTCTAGAGTATTTCGTATATATATAGTACATGCAGAGTATCATTTTACTGTAGTTTGTATGTGTGTGTCATTAAAACTAACTTTTCCTGTGATATTACACAGCTCTGTAGTAACTTAATATATCAATTTAAAAACAGATTAAAAATAGTATTTATCTGACGAAAGTATACAATTTCAGTAAGATACTTAAATGCGCAAACCCACAGAATACTTAACGGTATTAGTGTTTTCTTACTGAAACATTATAGTAGATTTAAATAAGTGGTTCAAATAAAGAAACTAAATTGTACAAAATTGGCCGAGTTTGCATAAACCAGTGTCAATTTCGGCAAGAATATTATCATAATATTTTGTAATTTTGCGGAGACTTACTTCAAGAGAATAATTTCCAACCACTCGGCGTCGTGTCGTCTAATCTTTAGAAATATCAACCTCAAATAAGACTGAGCTGTACATCGCACTTTTTTCATAATGTAACATAAACAGCTAGGTGCCTTAGGAGCTTAGGTTTGAGTTAATTTTACTTGAAAAACTTGCGCACAAATGTTTTTTTTGACTGTCGATTTAAAAAAAAGGATAAATGAAATCACTTCTAGAAAAGTCTCTAGAAAAAAAACTCTTTTCTTCTTCTATAAAAGACGATTTCGCAACTCAATTGCAGTTTATAATCGGTATATTCCTGTGGTCAGTATCCAGAAAAAAAAACGTAGAGATACATAAACTCACAAAATAAGTATCTTTCTTCATTGATAAGTATTTTCATCGTCAAGGACTCAAGTTTTTGTATGTAAAGTTAGGTTTGCCTATTTTTATCTTATATTTTATAAATCTTGCATATTTTTATCCTTATAGACAGAACTTTCTTTGCGATGTTTTCCTTAACTGAAATCTAGTCGTCTAGAAATCCATACGTGAATTCCAAAGAACTCATTGGGACAGGACAGGGGTTTAAAACCCTCACGATGGTAAGGTCAGCTTTACTACTTCCACAGCACCACAGGTTATTTTTCTTAATCTTTTGAAGCCTAGACTTTGCCTAAGTCACTTATACTTGACTAGCTGCCCGCCCCGGCTTCTCCCACGTACGATTGGCTAAAGAAGTCAAATAGTCAGGATCCTTAATTTTTTTGAAAATATTATTTAGCCTATTTTCACCGAGGATCGCATAGCTTTCCAACAGTGAAATAATTTTTCAAATCGGTTCAATAGTTATGGAGCCTATTCGTTGCAAACGAACAATCAAATATTTCCTCTTTAATATAATTTCTATAATATTGGTATAGACTAGCGCTTGCGGGCGCCAACGATGTCTATAGTCACCAAAAACCGTTCTCCATAAAATCATTTTTTTTTTATGGCGTGGCGTTCTAAAGATTATGAGTCTCGTGTGATTCTATTAAAAAATCAATCATTAGTACTAAAATATGGTTTATTACGTGCAGTAAGAAATAGTCAGTAGTAGAGGTCCCGCGGTTCATCCCCCACGAAGATTTGTTGGCGAGATTTAATTTGAGATACGGTCACGACCACGCGCGCGCCGTCGCCAACTTTTTACGTAACTACCCTCAGAATTAGCTGCTATTGTACTCGAATGCGATTCGCACTTCATTTTCGACTTGAATCGAGGTGACTCATGCCAAATGATGACTTTAACTGATTGTAATACAGGCTTTTGTTGAAATGTCAATGGGCAGGGCAAATAGCGCGGAGGACTGATGACCGATGGGTTCGAAAAGTTCTCGAGTGGAGACCACGCACCGGCAAGCGCAGCGTAGGACAGCCACCCACAAGGTGGACGGATGACCTCATTAAGACTGCAGGATCGTGCTGGATGCAAGCCGCTACCGACCGGTCTTATCGGAGATCTATAGGGGAGGCCTATGTCCAGCAGTGGACGTCCTATGGCTGATGGATAGATGGAATACAGGCTTTTATAATAATTTACGTTAAAGTTGCAATATTGGTTCCTTAGTAAAATGTTGTTCGTAAAATAAAAACAAACATAATACGGGATCTTTAAACGATTTTGTATAGAACAGCAGATTTTTTTATTGTGATCTCGCGGTTGGTTCCATGATTCATGAATTATGGATACAAGTACTTAAGAAATACCTGTACTTTGCAAAGCAACGCCTTGTAATACAACTGTAATTTAAGAGCCCAGGTGATCTGTAATTTTCCATACAAACGTATTACGCTGTTTTCTTCCTGGAAAATACCTATAGAGCTTCAATTTTTTGTCATAAAATTAAATTTAGCTGTTTAGACTACGCTGTCTTTACTTTTTCTTGATAAATTAATTATGAGGCAAACTATGACCCTTCAAAATCACAAAAATATTCACCATTATTACCGACGTCTTTAGAGACCTACCAGAAGAGACAAAATAATATCTAACAAAATATAAAATGACAGAATCATGAGCACATATTTTTTTTAAATTTTGACATAAAAAAATACTTGATTGAAAAAGTTTTTGAAGAAGAAAACTGCGTAATACGAAACGTTGTCTCGCCAAGTTTTTTGTAGGTATAAATCGCTCTGAGCTGCAATTGTCCCTATCGCACGATGCGGGGGTAGGGTCGAGGTAAGGGAGGTTCAAACCTATACGTACACAAGCACTAGGGATGTAGTAATAGTCGATATTTTTGTCGATGCTCTAGTGATGTCCATCGATATCGATGTTTATTAAAAATATTAGTTAACTTTTCCAATCTTGTGATTTGACCGTTGTATGTTTGTTACTTTTGAAGAAAAGATTCTATGTATGAAATATAGGCGTTTAGTTGCTGCGACATATTGCAGCGATTATACAGAATATCGTGTGGTATCCGCAGGCATCTAACTAAATGAGTTAGGCGCAGAATAACCAATTCGCATAGTGCCCAAGTAATCCGGGAATGCTCAATTCTACGAAAGCATAATTATATGAAGGTCCAATTCTCAAAATGGCAACATAATTTTGATTAGGAATTTAAAAAAAAAATCATACATTTAAAATACATATAAGGGCTTACCGGTACCTAAAACAACAGGCTTTGGCGAGTTAGGTACATCATAAATTTTACTATACTATCACACATTTTCATTTAAAAAAATCACCTTATTATTAATTATTTTGCCATTTTGAGAATTGAGCATTGTTAGACTTGGCCATTGTGAGAATTGGGCATTCTTAAAACTGAGCTTTCTTAGAACTATGTGCCATTATTAGAATTCTGCGCCTAAAGCGAAATAATGATTCTAATCAGGAAAATCACATGCTCTCTAAAATCGTGTAATAACTGTAACGTATAAATATAATTATCCTTAGTCCACCTACCTAAGTGAAAAACGTTCTATTAAATTATTCAAGTATCAAAGACTCAACATTAAATAATTAAAAAACACATAATCAGTCACATTACAAACACAACAAAATAAATAAATCTAGATCTAATAAAATAAATAAGTTCTATGTTGCGCTTGCCAGTATAGGTAGCGCCACTCAAGTCGGCGGATGAGATGTTAGCCGCAGATGAAACTTCGCCGTAATTCGCTAATTATTGCGCATGAGTGCACAATGCCGACGCCGCGTGGCGTAGTGGTAAGCACAGGCGTGCACGCGGGAGGCATGAGGTTGGCGGGTGTGTTCGGCGTCTTGTCTCTCAAACTCAATTCATTTATTGCAACATATGAAATTTACATGCGGTTCTTAGTTAAAATGTTTTGTATAGTTATATAGTTAGTTAGTTATATGACCCTATAAGGGTATGGCAATTTTATTATTTATATTGGAACGATTTATTATTACGTTTTCTAGATTATCGTTAAAAAAATCGTCTAATGTATGATAGCTTTCAGATAATAGGATAATTTTCAGTTGTTTTATGAAGCAGTTTTCTCTTTCGATATCTTTTAAATTACTTGGCAATTTATTAAATATTTTTATAGCCATATAATTTGGGCTAGAACTGTGCATTGTTCTCTCTGGCCCCTGCGCATACCTATATTTTGCCTTTTGCACAGCATTCTGCGCCTAACTTGCCATCTGCCGATTCCATATGTGCCTTGCCCTCTGTCATTTTAACTTGCTAATCCACTGAGTTTTGCTGAAAAGTTCAATTACTTAGAAGTGTTTAAATCAGTTTGTCTCTACATATTTTGTGGATATTCTATCCTGTATTTCTATGGTGTGTGTCCTACCCACTGCTGCTTTAATTTGCTAATTGTTTTTACTTTTTTAAACGTAAGTATTGAAAGTACTCGTAGAACCAAAGTATGACAAGCAGTTCTCCAAACAGTAAGCCTAGCATCTGATCTGTTTAATTGAATTCTCAATTCAATTAAACAGATGCGAGGCACACTTCACTGTGATGAGCTAATTATTGTGCATATGTGCACCATGCCGACGCCGCGTGGCCTAGTGGAGTGCACGGGCGCAGGGAGCGCGCGAGAGGCATGAGTTTGGCGGGCGGGTGTGCCCCTTTCTGGCTCCCGCGCATACCTATATTTTGCCTTTTGCGCAGCGTTCTGCGCCTAACTTTCCATCCGCCGACTTGTGTGGCGCGGATTATACGTGAGATTCATTCGAGAAAACAGCCCCATTGGCTATCCGTTCATTGAACTATGTGCCTTGCCCTGTGTCATTTTAACTTGCCAATCCACTGAGTTTGGAGAGAGCTGAAAAGTTCAATTAGAAGTGCTTTAAATGCTTTAATCAGTTCATATCTACCTACTTGGTAGATGTTCTATCCTGTATTACCTACTATGGTGTATGTCCTACCCACTGCTGCTTTAATTTGCTATTTTTTTCAATTTTTTAAACGTGTTCAAGGTATAACAAGCAGTTCTCTAAACAGTAAACCTCGCATCTGTTTTATTGAATCCTCTATAATTTTTATACTATGGGACTAATAGCGGAATGAAAATATGGTAGGTACCATATAAAAGGCAAGAAGTTTATAATGTGCAGGTATACAGTAATATAACGAGACCCTATTACTAAGACTCCTCTGTCCGTCTGTCTGTTGGTCACTAGGCTGTACCTATCTCATGAACCGTAATAGCTAAACAGTTAAAATTTGCACAGATGATATATTTCTGTTTCCATTATAACAACAAATACTTACTAAAATAGAATGAAATAAATATCGACTTCAACTGTGAACAGAATTTGCGCGGATCGATGTAGCATTTTTCACATTATTGCTGACTTATGAAAAATGGCTCAGCCGATTTCAATAAAATTTAAATGGGACCAACTTTGACGTATACCCTTTCCAATGAAAAAAATATACGCGTTGAATTGCGTACCTCCTCCGTTTCATCGGTCAAAAAATAGAATAAAATAAATATTTATTCATACCATACAACAGATGTGAGTTTTTGCAAAATAATTATTAATAATCACAACAGGTAGACGCTTGAAATATATTTAGAGTATTTAGTAATATAATATTTCAATTTAAAAAACAAATAATTGAATTGAATTACATAATAGGCTCCCATACGGTACAAATCCTTTCAAGCGCGAGTCCATATTTATTTTAGTCTGAAGAACTATGTAAGATATTTCCATAAAAATAATTAACTTAAAATTAGAAAGAAGTTATTTCAGTCAAAATATACAATGTAAACTGCAACGCCTACAGAAATCAAATAGCGCGCAGAGTTATCTTGTGCGCACTCTACGTAATATCATACTTTGCTACAATTCAAAATAAAATATCGGTCGACCACGCTGGTTCTTTGGGGCGCGGGTGGGGTGCGACACACACACACACGGACAGTTCGAGCGCAGTACGCACACAAATACAATTGCATCACCGCACACATTGAAGCACCCTGGTTTGGACGCATCGCGACGGCAATAGTTTAGTCCAAATACCTATTTCTCAATTTCTTTGTCACTAGGCGATGCTCTTAATTATCAATTTCTCTGAACCAGAAGACGAGTTCTCTTCTGCAAACAGTATATTTGCAAAACCGCAACGTTATTTCGGTATTGCAAAAGCAATCTCCAGTCTTCAAATTCACCATCAGACGAATTTATTGGACTCGCAACGACTGCATTTCTGAAACTCCCTGTCTTTTTGCCTGAAATTTTAGTAAGATAGAACAAATATCTACAATTCTACATAGATGACGTGTAGAACACCGACGCGTCAGTCTGCGCGTTACGATAATTAGAACAATTCGTTCAAATTTGTTTTCTATTTGATATTGGTCGTTTGTAATTTTTAGGCAAAATGGTAAAAATCAAAGATTATGTCTTTTAAGTATTTACATACAAATCAAAAATAATGCGTAAAAAACTACACATAATTATAAAAATTGTAATAAATCTATATGACGTCGCCCAAATCAACCAATATAAATCTTGTTCAGCATACTTTGTATCTTTTTGTGCTTTTGGTTTTGTAAACTTACTTACTATGATAAAATATAATTAGGTAAGTGTGGACCTATATAATGCTGTTAATAACCGTTACTTAAATGACCGTATACGAGTACCACGCCACAGCTACGAGCACACAAAACAACAGTCACAAATCGTTGCCACTGGCGTTTTTTATACAATTTTTCGTATCAGTGGCCAGAACCAGTCTAGGGCTTTTTCACTGATAACAGCGTTTATGCATTGTGTCGGCGTTTTTGGCTCGTGTTTACAACGCTAAGCGCAAAGCTAATGGCGTATCCTGTTTTTATCTATATCCATGGTTGAATCTTGCTTATTGTTTTCGTTGGTGCTTGTCTACTTCCCAGCGTAAGTGTCAATGGTAACCGTCTCTCAATAGATCATTACAACCACGAGCTTTGAAAGCTTAAACTTCTTGAAATTGTTGTCCATTTCCACAATGCCCGCTTTGCGCCTTACCAGCCATGTCCTCTGGACAAATTAGTTACTGAACTGTGAACATTGACATATTAGCGTTAAGGTTGCTTTATGAATGACTTCCTAGCATTTTTTAAAGACTTACACGCACATTTCTTTTAGTTAATAAATATAAAACCTCGTTGCTCGTTGGTTGCATATCCAACACACTTCATACCAAATAAATGAATTACTTATTTTATACGACTACATTACTAATTTTGATAAAACAGTTTACAACCTTCACATACCTACAGTTTATTTTGTGGCAAAATACTAAATTATTTAATATTGGATTCAAAACTATTTAATTTGGAGTAGTAATATGATCCCAAAATAATTAATTATTCCATTGTGAATACACTCCCATGGCATGTTTCATATTACAATGTAGAAATTGATTTTAAGAATAAATGACTACAGCCATCAAAACATTCATCATCATTATCCACAGCCTTCTTTATCCCACTGCTGGGTATAGGCCTCTCTCTTACTGTGCCATTAAAACATTACCACAAAATAATTTATATCACCTTCTCTAGAAACAAATACTTCTCGATGTCTATGAATAACTTCGGCCAGTTCAAGTCGAGTTGCTAATATGAAAACAAGGCGCGAGCGAGTTCAAACTTTAGAAATTATGCATCGGTCGGGTCGCTATAAGCGACCGCCTGAAGCCGCCTGAAGCCGCCTGACGCCGCCTGATGGAAGCCGATGCGACAGCCGGCATGTATCATTCATAAGGAAATGTGCCTTCAACATGCACCGCGAATATTTCACACTCGGTTTATCGTGGAGTTCGAGTTCAAATGATCAGCAGTATGGATAGTGCGTAAGAACCATCCCAAGGTTTAGGCTTAGCACAAAGCGGTAGGTACTCAAAATGGCTTGCAAATAAAGGCTCTGACTGTAACTAATTTTTCTATCTATAGTTAGTTTATGAGTAGTCATAAACTTAAAAAAAATTAAAAAGTTTAAGAATATACCATAGGTATGTAATGTTATCTCCTAAAAATGTATGATTGTTATCCCCCTTAAGGTCTATTACATTAATGTATTGCTATAGCAATGTACAAAAGTTAATTTATTGTTCTGAATATGCTAACCAGGATAGGTATATAGCAGACCATCAGAATGACTGCCTTTTTGAAAGAACAGACTCGCGTTTAAAGCCTCATAGAGTACGGGCACAGGTGGCTCGGATATCCTCACCAATAGTATGGAGACGTGATCGGAAAACCGAATCGCAATTGGCAACTCGCGACTTCCTCTTCAAATAATGAAATTTGAAATTTATTGTGCCGATCGAACTCTTTCCTGTTCAGCTTTGCCAATAAATTAGGACGTTCTCTTAAGTAAGTTGCACGCGGCGAGAATTAAGGCAAATATGTTTCACTTCTTCGTCCAAGTATTTTTATTTCAGAATGTATTGTTCAGTGGCTCGTAAGTTTAGTAGTGAAATATTCTATTTTAGATTTTTTTAAATGTCAAAGAGTTATGTTTGAAATACAAACTTTCCCGTCAACTCTGTAATTTCCAATATTTTGTTATTTTTTTATACTACACCTGCTCGGAAAGAACCTTGATACTTTATCAAATTTACGGTAGAAAGTACGTCATTGCATATCGAACAAATATGCGGGGAGAAAACGCATCTGAGCGGGAGAGAAAAGTGTATGAAAATCCATTTCTTACGTGGTTTTTCTTTTTTAATTTTGGGTAAGACTATGCGCTGGTAACCTAAATATCAAAAGCCAAAAAGTTTTTACAGTGAGTTTTTATCTCCAAGTTCGCAAAATGACACTGGCCACTAGCTGTGTGTTGGATGGTGTCAAACAATTTGAAAAAAGAACATGTGAAAATTGCAGACGCCATTGGCGCCATTTTCAAGTGTTACATTAAGCTTCACTAACTGCAACAATTTCAATATAAATTTCAATTAGTAAAGGTTTAGTTTTTTATTTTCCTCGTAGGTGTAGTATAAAGCACTATGTATCACTCGAGAGAAAGTGCGATTCCCGATCTCGGGTGTTTTAAAGCCGCCTACGGCTCGGGCTTCAAACGACACCCTCGACGGTAATCGGTCACTTTCTCCTCTCGGTGAACAATGTACTATTTTTTTATTATTGAATATATTATGCTGATCATACTCTTTCATTTTCTTTTTTTTATTCAGTGCGTATTCATGTTTATTTTTATTTCTAACTTTAAAAGGTATAGGTACTATTCAAAACTTCAGAAAAGTTTTCAGTAACTTCTATCTATGTACATACTTTTATGTATAGCTGCATATACTATAACTACTATTATTAGATAACAATTTCATTTTACCTTCTTATTAATTGTACTTTTTGTTTTTTTTTTCCATAAATTGGGATATAGTTTAGTACACGCAGGGGCAAATTACAGCGATTCGCTGTGAATCTGTTACAGTTCTTGGTCCAACTTGGGAAATGCTGAAATCTATAGCTGTTATTTCAGTACAAATTGTTCGAGTTTCCCCTAGTTCGTAACTTTCGTCATAAGGCATTCTTAAGTCTACGGGATTTCAGAATCTTGTACTGAAGTTATGCTTTAAATTCAAATTTTCTTCGTACCTAACAGTTTTAAAACTTTCACTGTTTAACTTTTGTGCTGATTATTGTATGTTTATAATACTTCATAATAAATGTATGTATCACTATCACTACGTAGTATAAAACAAAGTCGCTTCCCGCTGTCTGTCCCCATGTATGCTTATATCTTTAAAATTGTGCAACGGATTTTACTGCGGTTTTTTTTCAATAGATAGAACAATTCAAGAGGAGGGTTTATATGTATAAATACACCTGTGCGAAGCCGGGGCGGGTCGCTAGTTATTAATAAATATTAAACATGGGAGTATTTAGGAGAGCAATTATTTTTTCAGCACCTCTAGCATGGCAAAGGGATAAATCGTCTGTCCACCAATTTATCCACTCGGAGTGGAAACAGAGTATGAATAGACATTGACAAGTGACATTAAAAGTGGATAAAATAGTTTATCCCTTTGCCATGCTAGGGGTGTTGGAGAGAATAAAACGGAGTAACTACTAAAGGCTTCTTTACAACTTTTAAAGTAAAAGGGTACCCCTTATTAATAACCTGGAGTAAACAACAAAAGACGGGTAAATTAATTGTACACTGACAAGACAAAGTGAAAAGAAAAGAAAAGTCTTTTTTATCTTACTGCGCTTGTTTATTTGTTTAGTTTAGTTGGTTCAATAAAATTAGGAATTTACCTAAACTCTGTCCTTACGTTTTTTTCGTTTTTAAGTAAATTTAAAGTATTTCGAGCAATAATTATTTTTTTGCAAAAAACAGCATAACCTACTTCCATGCACAGAATTCTCGAATATTTCGTTCGGATCGATATAGCATTTTTCACATTATTGTTGATTTATAAAAAATAAATCAGCCGATTTCGTTAAAATGGACCACTACGTAAAAGTTATGCGTACATAAAAAAAACGCGTTGAATTGAGAACCGTGTCGGTCAAAAAAAGCAAATACAAGTATCTCAAGTAAATTTCGTCACCGTACGATCAAAATGAAGTGAAGTGTTTAAGATCGTAATGAAGTTGTAACAGTAGCAGTGCGATATATAGGTACAATACGAAAATTAAACCCAGTTGGCTTAACCATGTGTCAGGTTAACATAAATTTTATTATAGTCATGTATATGTAACGTGTAATGTCCATAATTATTTTTTGTAAAAAGATGGCACAGCCGACTTCAACCGTTGTCTATCTAATCTACTAGTAAGCACAGAATTCGAATAGTTAGCCCAAATCGATGTATCCCATTTTTGACCGACGAAACGGAGGAGGTACCTACTGAATTCGACGCGTATTTTTTTTATGTATTCAAAATCTCCACGCATAACACGTTACGTAGTGGTCTGATTTCTAAAATTATTTTTTATTGAAAAGAGTATACTTCTTAATTTGTTTCATTTAAATTTTATCGAAATCAACTGAGCCATTTTTGATAAATAAACAATTATGTGAAAATTGCTACATCGATTCGTGCGAAATATTTGGTCATGCCATTTTTTGCAAATACTAATTATTAGATTATTCTTGGGTATTCTAAAATTACTCAGCTGATTTTGACAAAATATTACACCTTCTCTTGTGTTTCTTACAGTTCTGTTCTGATATAATATTTTCAAATGTCTCCAAACATATTAGGTACCACGCCATAACCAGACAAATTTTACTTGCACCTCGTACTAAATCCGAAAAAATCCCTTACTTGAAACTTAATATTCATCTGCGAGTATTTTATCCCGAGAAAATTCCAGCAATCACCGTCGCTTTGAATAAAGCAGCACTACTTTTATTTTTTGTCGCAAATCCAGTACTTTAACTAGTGTGCGGCACCCTGTACTCGGCGCCCAGTGAAGCGGTATAATAACTGAGAACCCAACAATAAAGTACTCCAGTACTTAGCGCAAATAAGTACGTGTCTGCTGTCGCTGTTGCTGATTTTGCAAAGCTTATTTTTAGGGTTCCGTACCTCAAAAGGAAAAAACGGAACCCTTATAGGATCACTTTGTTGTCCGTCTGTCCGTCCGTCCGTCTGTCAAGACCCTTTTTCTCAGGAACGCGTGGAGGTATGAAGCTGAAATTTATATCAATTACTCAGGTCTACTGTCCCTTGAAGCTGTGAAAAAATCAAACTTCTAAGCTAACGCAATCAAAAGATACAGCCGTTTATGCCGCAAATTTTGAAACTCGCAAGTACTCGCAAGGGAATCAAAACCTAAAGGGTACTTCCAGTCGACCTAGAATCTTGAAATTTGGCACGAAGCAACGTTTTATAGCACACATAAAGGAAAAATTCCGAAAACCTTAAATTTTTAGTTACATTACAAAATATATATTTTTTAATAAATATAAACTTATTACTTTCTTTGTCGTAATGAACGAACTTTGTAAACCTTGCAGGTTTGTACGGAACCCTCGGTGCGCGAGTCCGACTCGCACTTGGCCGGTTTTTATTGTAAAGAGAAACTGATTTCAATCAGATTATGTTTACTTACAGTGCGCAACGAAATGTTTTGCAAAGTGCAAGGAAAAGAGATAAAAATAATTATGGTTATACTTATAATCGTCATTATTAAGGCCAACCCCGAAACAGCAAAAAATAATCAGCTGCAAAAAAAATTTGAATTTTGAAAAAAAAAATGCATTCAACAGCAAAGAGTACATCTATTTCCGAAAATATTTGCTACTTGTCTGTGAGATCTGATCATAAATGAGCAAGTACAGCGTAGGAAATCGATATAAAAGTAGACAGATAAAACCACAGGAACACGCTGGATTCAAGCCCCTTCCAGGAGGTGCCGTATACCCAGCTTTAGAAGTTCTGACTCCGATGTCTGATGAAGATTCCGTGCATGCGGGATGCGTTTACTATGACGCGCCAATTCGTTTATTTTCTGAGACACTGAATCTTTCCTTCAAATAATAAATATATAGTCAAGCACAAGGTTATTTTAAACAAAAAAAAAACTTAATATACTCACATAATAATGTACCTACTCGTACTACAGCTGATATCTTAGTAGCGATTGATCCTAAATGAAATCGCAACGCCATTTCGAAACAAATTGAAACGGATGGTATCGTTTTGTACTTACCAGTGCCGGATATAACATCGGTCGCTGATAAATTATTCGTTTTAGAGTTCTGATGATGTGCACATGAACACGTTCAATTATAAATATTTATCAACAGTTTGAGGTCCATTTTAGTAATATTTTTAGATTTACTAGCGTTGCAAATTAACGCTAATGAAATGTCTGAAAAGCGTTAATGAAAATATAATAAAGGAGTTTTTCTTTAAGTTAGTAGAAGGTGATTCAGTAACTGACAAATTGAAATTGTGAGTTGTAACTCAGAGTAATGCACGACAGAGTTGTAAGGATCCATCATGCTTTGACACTTTTCCATTAGCTGAGAGAGAAAACCCGAAGAAACTCCAAAGTCGCGAAAAAAACATGTACTCCATACATTTTATCGAGGTTCGATAAACTTTTTTGTTATTTTTTTTTGTGGTTATGAAGTCTTTTGTAAATAGGTGCCTCTGAAAGTATCTGCATTCATAGAGTGCTCTATTGTACCTAAACCTTATATCAGGTCAGACAAAAAAAACAGAAACATCGACTCTACAAGAAGAAAATCAGGTAAGTAAGACGTGATCAAACTCGATACCTTAAATCATTTTAAACGGAAGTTTGCAGTAGTTATTGGGCACTTGAAAATGTCAATATTTCATGGCCGATACACCATTTGGGTGTTAAAAGCTTTCCGAGGCCATAAAAAGTTTCAGAGGCAATTTATTTTACGTTATGAGACCAAAAACTTTTATGAAGCAAATTAACACGTCAGGGGTCCTTTATTTTTGATAGTACTTCGTTTTAGGCATCGTGATCTGAATATATTTTTTGTTTAACCCAGTAAAGATTTATTACATCTGGGTGTAATATTTATTGTATCAGAAGTTTTCAGACGTCCACTAATAAAATGACATCAATTCAGTAATTGTTATTATTACTCTTTCTTTTTGTTAGTAAATTGAGAAATGCACTATTTATTCTTACACATTGCATTTATTCTTCTTATTCACCATTTAAATACTTTGGATAAAATCTACGGAACAGCTGTTCGGGGCAGGTGTGTTTTTTCTTCTTATACATAAGTTCCGTTCCATAGTATTTCTTCTGTGGTCTTCATACTAGGACGCGTAGCCCTTGTCAACATCAATTTGTATACCTACTTATACTTACAAACTAAATAGAAGTATTAGCTCTACTTGTTGTTAATTCAAAATTGTAATGAGAACTTAATTAGATAAATCTTAATATATGATTTTAGTGTGGCATTTCCGAACACATGACGAATTCGTGTAGTTTTGTACAACTTAGCTTTGTGCGTAAAAGTTTGTTTGTAATGTAGGTTCCTGTGTTTGTACACATACATTTTTTACCTGCTTTTTCTTTCATAGTGGTACCTAGATAATAGAATAATAGTAGATCCACACAAAAGGCGCTTTTTCATTTAAAACCCGGTAGCCATTTCTGGCTTGGGTACTTTATGTCTACTTTATCAAAAAGATCACTGGCACAAAATGACTTCTTTACCAAAATGATCACTTTCCATAAAATAGCTACTTTTTTATAATGTCTACTTTACCGAAAAGATCACTCGCATAAAATGACCTCTTTACCAAAATGGTCACTTTCCATAAAACGGCTGTTTTTCCATAATGTCTACTTCTTCCCAGCCTAAATTTAAACTCCTAAAATCTTTGTTTTCCAACAAATACTTTGTTGATAATGGCTATTAATAAACTTTTATCTAACCAATTGAAAACTCCTTGAATAATATCATAGATATCAATTAATACTGTCAATTCTCCTGCCTTCCTGTCATGTTATTTCTTATGGGTTAGTTCTAAGAATAATAAAATTCTATTTTAAAATATTATACTAAACAGTAAAATATTCATACAAATATGGATTTTATATTTTTAAATAACCAGAAAGGACAAGACAGTTTGTTGCAAGAGGGTTATCGATACAACTTACGAAAAATAAATAAAAATTCTACATTGTGGAAATGTGTGAATCGGAATGATTGTTCATCGTCGCTTACATTGGACCTTACTAAAACAAATATATTACGGCAAAAGCCACATACGTGTGAAAGTGATGTTATAAAAAATGAAATATTATTAACAATCAATAATTGCAAAAAAGAGGTGTGTACAGATTTTGGACCAATGTTAGCAATATACGAAAGAAATTTTGAGGTTTTAAAACAAAGAGGAAAACATTACGAATCCGAAATACCGGCGTTTCAATCCATCAAAAACATTCTTTACAGAGAACGCAAAAAAACATTACAAACCAAAAAATTAGTATTTCAAAAACTGGATGAAGTTCAAGTGCCCGAAAATTTCAAACCTTTTTTGGTTTGTCAAGACGGTAATGATAATAACAACATTTTGATTTTCGCAACATCTCTTGGCAAAAAAATGATAAGATCTCAAGTATCTGTATTTTTTGGAGACGGTACATTTCGATGTGTTCCGAAACCGTATTACCAGTTGTTTACTGTTCATGCAGATTTGGGTTCAACTGATAAAGCAACAAACGTCGTACCGTTAGCATATGGGTTGCTGCCAAACAAAAACGAAGATACTTACATTCGTTTTTTTGAACTGATAAAAGACATATTAGGATTAAATATAAAAAATTATAAATGTGATTATGAACAGGCTCAAATGAACGCCGTTAAAAATGTCTTTCCTGAATCGAAAATCAGTACTTGTTTTTATCATTACAATAAGGCTGTTTGGAAGAAATCTAAAGAACTTAAAGCAACATCTTCCAAAGAAGGTAGAACGATAACCAGATTATGTGCTCTTCTCCCTCTTCTCCCTTCTGATCGAATTCCAGAGGCTTGGGGATGCCTTCTTGAAAAGGCTCCAATTACACCCGAGATACAAGCTTTCTTCAAATATTTTAAACGACAGTGGAAACCACTCAATTCACCGGAAGTTTTAAGCTGCTCATTGCATAGACACAGAACAACAAATCCGCTGGAGGGTTGGCACAGAAGGCTTAATGCTAATATCCCAAAAAAGCCCAACTTTTTTTTCTTTCTACATAAACTGTTACAAGAAGCAAAACAAATTGATTTTAAAATTAATAATATTTTATTTAATAATGTAAAAAAGAACAGAAAAAATATGGATATTATATTTGATAGTAAATTAAATAAGTTAGTGTTGGACATTGGTAGTAATAAGATATCTTGCATCCAGTTCTTAAGAAAAGTTTTATTTTTGAAAAATGGGATGGGAAAAAAGTTTCTTAATAAGATATAATAATAATAAAACGATTGAAAAACTTTGAGTTTTTATTCTGCTTGATTAACCTCTTACCTAATAAGGTAGTCTATCAGTCCCACCCTGTACCATCTTTGTTTAAGTTTGACAGCTGTCATCAAAAATGAACATGGATGAAACGGTGAAACCTATCTTACACTTCTGCAACATTGATTCAGTTTGTTGAATCCACTTTTTACTTGTTCTCACGAAATTCATCTGTTTCTCGACATTCATTTGTTTTAAGGTGAATTTAATGGCAATTTCACCATTCAATATCCAAGTTTTTATGTCTATGTTTGCACTCATGGTGATTCATGGTAAGTGATCTTTTTGATAAAGTAGACATAAAGTACCCAAGCCAAATTTTTCACATTTTGGGAATATCAGGTAGCCATTACAAGAAAGTGATCATTTTGTGCCAGTGATCTTTTTGATAAAGTAGACATAAAGTACCCAAGCCGTATTTCTTTTGTGTGAACATAAAGCGCATCTGTGTTTTACTTTTTCGTTAATAAAGCGTTCCGTAAAACTTCTCCGGGGCTATTCAAATATTATGAATGCAGTGCAACACTGACTAAACCTTTACTAGACCACTATAATAAGCCGAATGCACGTTATTAGATTTCGACGCGAGATGCAAAGTAGGTTGTGGCTGTTATTAAAAATTCTGAGAAAAAACGTCCACCACAGCACCTCTAGCATAACAAGGGGATTAAACTATTGTTTTTACTTTTAATGTAACTTATCTTAACTTTATTTCCTCTTAGAGAGGATAAATTGATGGAAGACAACGCCATGATACCTCGCAAAACTTCTTGAGATTAAGCATGATGTGTCGATCTAGCGAGACCTAATTACACATGACACTCGTCAACATACATTTTGCGGTGTATTTGCGATATACGAGATCCGCTGTTATCTAATTGTACTATGTGGCGTGGATAGTTAGAAAAAAGAAGGTTTTTATCCGATCTCGCTTCCGAATTGTTAGCTGATGGGCATAGTGCTCCAACTGCATCACTAAGATTCTAGTAGAACACTCAGATGATTTACCATTGAACAATAATACGGACCTCCAATATCTCTGCAGTCATTACAAAACTCAAAGTTCTTACAGGGCTTGCTACAACTACTGGCTTATCAAAGCAGGTTCACACTCACCCTTACACTACCGATCACTATCACAGATTGGCACTCCAGCCCGTCGCCCAAACCATCTCTCTGTCTACCCTCATTCCATATACTCCTCACCGTCGCAATACCGAAGTATGTTGCGACTATGTGTAGGTACCCTCTTTAATAAGCGCAGCTAACTGAAGTAAACAAAACAAAAATATATTTAATATTTTCAAAAGTTTCTAAAAACTGAACAACCAAATTTTGAATTCTAACGAATTTCAGGAAACAGGTATCTTGCTATCGGAAGTATTAGGTAAGTTTGAGCTAAAACTTTCAAACAATACCATTTGAAATAAAATATCCAACCGTTTTCCAGTTTCAAGTTCTAGCAGCAGCTCTCTCAGGCAATAAACGTTCTGAGAAATATTTTCACATCGTTGGTGGAAGTTAAAATGAAAGTAAGTACACCCAGCAGACCTATACCGACCTCGGTCTGATAATGCAAAATATTTCGACGACTGGCGTAATTTTATTCATGAGATCAACAGAAGCCTACGATTGCGATTCAAACAATACAGCGATGGTCGAAACAGACCACCTGGCAAGGCGTGCACGTGGCATCCCACATCTAGAGCTGATTAACCTAGAGTCAAATATTTCTTGAAGAATATGCTGATCATAGACGCAGATTTTATGGATAAAAACATTATTTTTTGCAAAAAATAGCATGACCGACTTCACCCGTGTACAGAATTCGCTTATATTTCGCACGGATCGATGTAGAACTTTTCACATTATTATTTATTATTGATTTATCAAAAGTGGCTCAGCCGATTTCGGTAAAATTTAAATGGGACCAATTTTGAAGGATACTCTTTCTAACTAAAAAAAATATTGAAATCGGACCACTACGTAAAAAGTTATGCGTGGTTATACAAAAAAAAAAGAAAAAAATATATACGCGTCGAATTGAGTACCTCCTCCGGTGGTTCATCGGTCAATAAACAAATATAAATAAATTTAAGACATGTAAAGAAACAAATTGAAATCCAACAAAACAAAATATGTGTAAGTACTGGAAATACATCGTATCATTAACTGATTAGAAGTATCAGCATCAAATAGTTTTTACAATGTATCTAAACAGTACTTAGGTACTTCATATATACAATTTCTATAGAGATAGAAAGAGAGCAAAAATCTATCAATTTTGTCAAGTAGGTATTGAACGTTTATTGTTTATCTTGAACTATATGATAGATAAATTAAAAGGTACATACTTTGGTAAACAATCAAAAATGTTAGACTGATAATGATTATAATTTGAAGTATGTTTTCAAAATCATAATTTATTTCGTAAAATATGCTATTTCACGTCGGGTTTATTTCAATAAACTAATTGAGTATGATGAATTAGCAACAATAGCATCTCCTTTAATTTATTTTAGTGCCTTGGCAACTATTTAACGATATTGCACAAACATTGAGCTACATTTATCAATGAGAAGATGAATAGTAAGAAATATAGGTACTATCAAGCATATCCTGTACCATAGTGGGCATTAACCTTATTGCGAATACAACCGCATATATTGGCATCTCATGTGATACTCGTATCTACCCATTGTTATTTTTAGGGTTCCGTGCCTAAAGGGTAAAAAACGGGACCCTATTACTGAGACTCCGATGTCCGTCTGTCCATCTGTACATCTGTCCGTCTGTCCGTCGGTCTGTCTGTCCGTCTGTCTGTCAGTCACCAGGCTGTATCTCATGAACCGTGATAGCTAGACAGCTGAAATTTTCACATAATTATGATGTATTTCTGTTGCCGCTATAATATGAAAATAAAATTAATATTTAAGCCCCCCTTAAATATTTATTTCCAAGAAATCACGTTTGTTGTATGGGAGCCCTCCCATACAACAAACGTGAGTTTTTTTTTGCTGGCTATTAATAAAAGCAAGAGGAATGGGGCAAAGGGGGCTCCAACACGGTACGGAACCCATCGTGCGCGAGTCCGACTCGCACTTGGCCGATTTTATTACAATACCTATTCATAGAACTTTTGCAGTGTCAGACGATCGCTCTATTGTTATTTGACAGTATTGCAACATGGTTATGCAACATTTTGTTACGTTTATGCACAGGTTTCGGGACATGCCTTTCTATTGTTGTGATGAAAGCTTTATAGAGTACCTAACACAATGAAGATACTACTAGTGATATAACTCTTGGTTTGCGTGGTTTTCAGGCTACGTATAGACAGCTAATTATGCTAGATAGGTATCTATGTAATTGTATAAGAAAGATACTATTCTTATACTAGCTAAACTTTTCTACGGTTGAGAATATAGGCTTGTATTTGACCCAAATGCTGAACTAACATCCTCACTACCAAAGCTTTAAAGGCACCTATATACGTAGCACTGAACTGTAAACATACTTAGACCGTCCCATATTCTGTGTTAGTTCCGAGTATTATATATTCATATTTATTATTCATATTCATTTATTCATACAGTACACGTCAATAAAATAGTAGTAATTATTGGTCGACTAAAACATTCGATTCGAATATACATAAATAATAAGGTCTATATATGTAACAAAAGATAAGATAATAAGATAAGATAAGATAAGATAAATTTTTATTGCAAAAACTTACACTAGGTACACAATTTTAAGTACGTAGCTCTGCCTTTTGCGTTAGTTTAAAACTGTGTTGCAAAAGGCAGTGTCTTCCAGATGGGTCAAGTGCAAGTACAAACAAACCAAGAAGTCGCTTTACAATACAAAAAAAGCATTTGCGTTAGTGTGTGTGTGTGTGTGTGTGTGTGTGTGTGTGTGCACGCAAAACATAATATTTACACCAATTTAAATTGTGCTCATACATTACTACAATATTGTTTTCAGTTATATTACTCGTACAATAGTCATATTCAATAATTTCAATTTTATCAGTTTAATTTTAAATTCTCCAATAATGTGATAATATCAATAATTAAATTAATGTTAAAAAGTCAAATTAAAAAAAATAGGAATATCAGTATAAAATTGTTACTAAAATGAATGTCAAAAATATAACAATATATACTATTTGTATGCATGTACATTTAGATTTGTGATAACAATTTACCGCCTTACAACAAACGATTTAAACACGCTTTTAACACTGTTTAACCGTGCAATTTGTACTGTTAAACATTGTCTAAAGCGTGCGTAAAACTTTTGTGGTAAGATGGTCATTTTTTAAGCGACGATAAACGATCGAATACAATTAATTTCCTTAGTTTTTATCAAAGCTACTAACAATACCACCAATCGCTAAAAAATCCAGTTGTTACGTGAATAATCCCAAAATGTGGAAAAACCTAATATTAAAATCAATTCTAGCCATCTACTCACGATATGCTAACACCGAAAACGTTCAACAAACGAAAATTTTATCCAAATAGCTTTCCGTGTAATGTCGTTTGAATCGAAGAAACGAATAATAAATTTTGATTACTTTCTCACGTCCGCAATCGTGATTCGATTTCACAATTTTTCATCCCACCCCTTGGGAGAATGATGATTAAAATGGCAAGCGTTATTATTTTCAATCGTGGCCATTTTTTCTGCCGCGACATTCAATCTCCGATGAAAAAATCTGCGATATTTCTTGCCTACTCGTCGTTTACGTACCTACTGGGTCAAAACGAAACTGAGTATTTTTATAGAAATCACATAAGTAGAGTATTTTAGATAATTTATGTTTCGAGGATTCTTGATTTTGACATAATTTAGCTAATGGAAAGTAACCGTACTGTACTGTACCAGCCTTTTTTTTATAGGCCACTGCAGGACGTAGGTCTACCCACGAAGGGTGATTGGGCCATATCCACCACGCTCTGGCCCAGTGCGGGTTGGTGGATTCACATAAGCTTTCGCATTTTTTCGTACGCAGGTTGCCTCACGATGTTTTCCTTCACCGAAAAGCCAATGGTTTGATGGAAAGTAAGCTACTCGTATTAGTTAGTTACTAGTTAAGTAAGTATAGAACTTGGTCTCAGAATTTTTAAGCTTCCTGAAGGCCTTTGACATACTCGTAAGTAATGGTTAACGTAGGACTTCCACATATATTGAGACTCGTTGCGACGTTTTGATCAAGACTGCAGGAAAGCGCTGGATATAAGCTAAGCTGCTTTTAAAACAGTCTCGTCGTCGTCGGTTCAAAATCATAACATCAGTTGTGATACGAATTTTATCTTCAATCTTTTTTTTTCATTTTCTCTGCTCAGACGCAGATGAAAGAGCTATGAAGGCGAAATATTGTTTCTGTCTTATCGCCTAACGTCAACGTGAGAGATTTGTCTGGTTACGTGTATGATGAATACCATAAATATGAAAGTTCATTCGTATCGCCCATAGAGATCTAAAGAGGGGTTTTTCTTTACCTGTCGTGCGAGAGTGGAGACAATACTCAATAAGTACGCATTACAAAATCATATCACCTACGTCATAAAATACTGTGTGTGATCTGAGCGCTTAATATGAATATGTGATTTGTTGTGCGCCGTGAGTAATAATTTTGTAATTCTATTGACGTTACGCCTAGTTATATTTTAATTTAAAAAAAAAAAAACAACGGGTTGCACTCCGGGAGTGCCAGCAGAAGTGAAAACTTGAACATATAAATTATATATCATGTAAATGGTAAAATAAAATATCACACACGCACACTCGCGCAAGCGCCCTGCGCCACTTAAAGGAAACAGCAGGAGCAGGCATACATTTTCGCCGCACGGTAGAAATACTTCCCCCTCAGACTTGCTAATTTTTGATCAGTTCTCGTGTCCTGATTTTTTTTTACCCATCCCAAAAAGTGCACAACGCCCCTAAAGAAATGTTCACTTCGAAAATCGTGCTAAATCTGGTCCTCACTGGATCGAGACGACATGTACCATCTGTCGAGATCTATGGCATCACCCGTAGACAGTAAACACGTCTGCGTATATTAAACGCAGTTTATTTGTCTTTACAATGCGTTTTTCTGTCGTAAACGTTGCCCACAGTTTCGGGTACATTTTTATTTTATTTTACGTACCCGTATTTTACGTAAAAATATTACGTTTGTAACTTTATAAAATATATATGAAAGACTAGGCACTTTGCAAATGTTATTGTTATGATGATATACTTAATGTATAAAATCCCATACTTAATACAACTTTAACCTGCTTAGCAAATTAAGAGTAAAGTGCCATATTGTTGCCTGAAAAAAAATGGAAAATTATTATTTAACAGGAATCTCCACAAAAATCTCAAAAAAAAATTGTAATTACAGATTTGAAACATTGCTTAGATCTATTTTTAAAAAACGATGGCCGTTCGGGCCTTAAAGCTCGGCAAGCGTAGCATAGGACTTGCACCGACAATGTGGACCAACCGATGTTATCAAGACTGCAGGAATACGACGGATATGACCAGTTGGTCTTGAACTGATAACCCCGCAGGGCGTATTACTCTCTGGCATGATATCCATCAAATTCGGCATTAACGCCGTCAGAATGGTCTTATTGGAAATCCACCAAAACTCTGGCACCAGGGCTAGCCACCTGGCCTATACGAACTTACTTACTATTGGAAATCCTCCATAGGGGAAGCCTATGTCCAAGCTTCCCCTATGGAGGATGCTGCTACGGCTGCTATGATAAATGATTTAAAAAAGTAAAACACTAAATCCAAATAATCGGTCAAGTACGAGTCGGACTCGCTCACGGAGGGTACTGTATGGGAGCCGCCCTTAAATATTTATTTTACTTTAATTTTAATATTTATTATTGAAGTGAATATAAAACTAAATATTCTGTGAAAATTTCAAGCATCTACCTATTACCATTATTAATATAGAGCGAAAAACGTCTAAAAATTCAGGTTTGTTGTATGGGAGCCCCCCTTAAATGTTTATTTTATTCTCTTTTTAGTATTTGTTGTTATAGCGGCAACAGAAATACATTACCTATCTGTGAAAATGTCAGCTGCCTAGCTACCATGGTTCATGAGATAGAGCCCGGTGACATACAGACAGACGGACAGACGGACATCGAAGTCTTAGTAATAGGGTCCCGTTTTTACCCTTTGGGTACGGAACCCTAAAAACTACTTATGTAAACTTGGACATAGGCTTCCCCTATGGGGGATGCTGCTACGGCTGCTATGATAAATGATTTAAAAAAGTAAAACACTAAATCCAAAAAAATACTTATGTAAACTCCCAAAAGAATCTCCAAAATAATCCAACAACGAGAGAGTCCAAGATCATTACACGTACTTGCCGTCTTCCGCTATTTCTTAACAAAATATGTTTTTCGAGAAAACAAATGGTTATTCCGTCGAAGGCTCTTACAAATTCAGCCGGTGTACGGCGAACAAATTCTCTCAGTGCGTTGTTTACTAGTTACCAAGTAATAAAAAAGTTACTTTGATAGCAGATTAGAAACTACGGGAAAGAAGAGAGTTCGGACTGCGGGTTACGTGACTAAATAAATCTGAGGCTCCTCGCTGATCTGCTGACGTGGCATGTGGGCTACTCGACTATTGATCAGATCACGGAACTTGTGTGAAAACAAACTGACTTAAACTGTTTGTTCGCAAGATAACAGGAAAGAGGGATAGAAAGGTTAGAAAGTCGTGTTTTACTAGTAAGTTATATATAGAGTGGTTAACACCTGAAGTCAGTGTTTTTCGAGCCGCCCGAAGGACTTTGACAAGGCTAAACAGATACCTTAATAACTGGGACCCACAACTTAACACGTAATCTAAGCTATGGTGTATTTTACCCGCGGCCCTTTCCGAAGACTTACCGAGTCAATATCTCTGTTTTCTCAGTCTGACTAGTCGAAATAGGCGGGTATTTACTATTTTTTCTTCTGTGAGAGAAGATAAACAGGTAAGCTGCTAAGAAGCCTAAGAGCTTTCTCATCGCAGACACCAAGAAAAAAACATCGAATTGCACTCTCAGAGTGTCGGCAGAAGTCGAAACTTGAGCTTACAAAGTACTATCATTTATGTGGTATAATACAAACACACTCGCGCAAGCGCCCTGCGCCGCTGCTGAAACGAAACAGCAGGCATAGTACCTTTTTCTACCACGCGGTAGAAAGAGAGGGGGTTATTACTTCCTCTCTACGCCGCGCTGGCGGTCTACTCTCCCTCCGCCTTACGAATTTACGATCAGTTAACATTTTTACCCATCCCAAAATGTTAACAATGCCACTAAACAAGTGTTCACTTCAAAAACATAGGTATGTATCAAAGAATCATGATTTCACTGCTACCTAGATTAATTTATTCTAATAATTTGGAAAATATACAGCCCTATACGCTAAATTAGTAAAACCTTAAAATTTCTCATTCACTATTCATTAACAAGGTTTCGTTTAATTAATGTGCTATACAAATGAATGATTAGGTAGGTTAGGTATCTTTTAGTAACAGTCTGTTAAGCATTCCTTACGAAAATAACAACTAAAATATATTCAAAAGTCTGCTACTAAAATCCCAATTATAATCTCGAGTCAGTGAGCAGAGCCGTGTACAAATTAATTTGTATTTATTGTTGAAATCAACATTCTTGTGCCAATTCCTGCTCATCAATTTTATCCAGTGGCTCGTTCAACTGTGAACAAAGATAATTAAATGTACCCCAATCGATCGATCTATCGCTATGCTGTTTCGTACGGCCTAACAACTCTTCGTTATAGGTCTCTTAATTAAAATATGAATTATTAACAACAGTTCTCAGACCAAATAAAAAATTAAGACAGAATGTTGTGAAAAAAACAAGTGAGGCCGCCAAACTAAGCTTCGCCTTGTACAGACACAATTACACACATATACAAGAAAACTAAGCTTTGGCTCGTCAATGGCGGCGCAACACCGACGCACTCACAACTTGTATAAAAAACCGGCCTCACTTGTCTGTTCACGACGTTCTGTCTTGTTTTTTTTTTATTTTGTCTGAGCAACAGTTATTGCTGAATAGAAGACATTAAAATGTGAACCGTATAGCAGAATACTTATTGGACCTAAACAGGCGTCTCGTATAGATTTCAAACATGGGCGATTAGAAGTTACTCTTATTTAGATCCATCTAAAGTATGCTGTTGAGATCCTTAATCTGGAAATACATTTTTGAACCGGTAAAAATAAATCGCATACTTCGCTATCCCAATCACACTAACACAGATCTTCAATGCTCGCTCCTGCTCTTACTCGGACTCGTGATCACTTACTTACGTATAGATTCAAAAATAGATCCCCAGATTATTTGTCCCTCTTGTGGACAGACGTTCTACGCTACGGTGACTAAAATTTGTCCCAAAATAATGTTTCAACAAAAAAAGTTATGCACCCTCGACAAATGTTCCATAAATTTTATCCGATAATATATTTTCAAGTAAGCCGTAGAAAACTGGCTCTTCAGAAGGATCTAACGAAAACTATTATCTTAAAAAATCAAGTTGTATAGGTACTTACCTATTTCCATTAGATTTAAAGAGCAAATCAATTAGTATTATGAACTTCAGAAGTTAATATTTTGGCATCAATGGCTTTCAAACTAACGTACAATATTTTACATAGAGTGCTCTCAGACTAAATCAATGGTAGATTATGTACCAAGAGAACCAAGTCATGTCTTACGTCACGGGCTACATATTGGACCCTGAGCGTAGCGAGGTACTCTATAGTTAGTTGAATTTATATTTAAAATTATTTATTTAGTCCTGATATGAGTGAAACGAGGGGTTCAAGTCGCCCAAGACAAAGACAGACATGGTTCTAGTGGTGTATACTCTACTTTTCATTACTCCTGCGAGAAAATAAAACCCCAAGAATATATCGAGTAATACATACGTCATAAACTCACTTAGTTTAGGTACTCACTAGGAAACTCGGTATTGTTCACAATAAAATAAAACAAATTAGAATTTACCTACGAATTTTCATAGAATCGCACACAAATCCGTAATAAAACAGAGAATGTAAATACTGCGTGAAAAAAATCCATGGCATCCTTGCAATGCCCATTGCCGTGTAACATAAAGAGGTATTATTTGATTTAACAAAATAAAACCATTTTACGATGTCCTCAAATGTTCTAAGTTAAGAAATTTTCATACTAATTAGACGTTCCAAATTTAAATCACTTTACTCCTTAGGGAGTTTCATACAATAGTCTAACGTTCCACACGCCAAAAAGAAGACTAATTTACATACATCGTTTACCAAGAGCTAGCTTATTTGAGTTAATTATACCCTCCACTTAGTTACCCACTAGATTGATTCAAAAAGAGTTAATTCACCGTACACGGACCTCAATTAGCTTTCAACTTTTAATTAACTTTATTCAAATAGAATGGATATGTAGAAACGAAACGGCGAAACCACACGAACTCTGAACAAACGAGTGTACGAGAATACTTATACCTTATTCGTGAGTTTGAAAAGCTAAACGGAATATTCATGGTCCAAAAGTTCTTTCATTAGCTGATCATTTGAAGGCTGAAGCCATGTCACATCTAAGTACAATTTTGTTTGGCAAACTTTGGAAAATGTGATATTGGTTTTGTTTTGTATGGATTCTGCAGGTAAAAATTAGAAGGTAAAAGTTGAGTAGACAAGATCCAAAGTAATTTCCTTAACATGTAGGTAGATACGTACCTACGTGGATTTCATGAGTCTATTTCTGATGATTGTAAAATGATTGTTATTTTCTTCCAAAATATCGAAATGAAATGCGATAAGTAAATAATTTTACTAATCTTTTTTTAAGAAATAAAAATTCAATAGAATTACTATATTATTATTAGCCTGTTCCGTCCCACTGCTGGGCAAAGGCCTCCCTATTCTCTTTCCACTCTTCACGTTCCAAAGCTGTTACAAAAGGAGTCCAGTTCGTCCTGCCATCTCCATCTGGTCTGACAGCCTGTGAAACCCACTGTGTAGTGAGTTTGGCCCACAGATCGTCTGACAAGCGGCAGATATGTCCAGCCCTGTTCCATTTCAGTTCGGCGGCCTTCTCACCAAAGTCAACGATTTGGGTCTTGGAGCGCAGTACAAGTATACTATTTCTTATGCGGTCTGAAAGTTTAACTCCTAGGATATTGCGCTCCATGGCTCGCCAAGGCTGGACTTCTGACGTTTAGTCAAAGACCAAGTCTGTGCATTGCTGCTACTAATTACCTAAATTTATTTATGAAGAAGTCTATTGATCTAACTGACCGTACTTTTAGAGATATTATTTACTCGTATCTCAGATAAACAAGCAATTTTTGTATAATTATTTGTATGTTTTTACAAAATTTGAACCTTGGAAACGGCTTCTTTCTTTCATTTTGCCCTGAGCGAAGCTCAGTCGTTCTTTAGTAGGTATAAGATAAGGTATAAATAAACATTGTGACGATGGTATTTTTAAACGCTAATTCCAACAGTAAAATTTCTGAAACTACTAATAACTAGCTTTTTTACAAGAGTCGTTCGTTGTTGCTGTACAATTGGTTTTATTAATACGAGTACAATTCAATTTATCACTGTTGCCGCACACGGTATCAATTGCGGTAGCTGAAAATCTTTGGTAACTAATAGACAGGTACTCAGTGTAATATTTGGTACCTTTTTGTACTTACAGTTACATACTGTACAAAAGTATATAACCTTTGTTAATACTCACCAATTTGTATAGTTTAAAATGAAAATGTAAAAAATAACGAGCTCTTGTTTGAACAGCTGGTTTTTCATAATAACCATTATTGTAATTTGGCATAAGATGTCGTGATCTTTTAAGTACCCCGCAGATCTCTTCATCTCCGCCAAATGAGTTCTGAGTAGACAGAGGGGAATTGTCTTAAAGTAGGTATACAGTTGCGTCCCCGCGCGAGAATTGAGAATTTTTTTTTTGTAGAAACTGCTCTTTGCGCCATCCGCAAGATTAGATTCAAGAGGATAAATCTCCTTCCTCCCGCTTGTGTCGCCCATTTTGCGTGAAGGCTTTATTCCGGATTATTTATACAGAACATTTCGCTTGCCAGCTTGACACACTGAATAACGCCATCCTTTAATCTTCACGTTAGTTGTAGTTGGACACCTTTCACACTCATGTTCTAGTGTTTCGTTCCTAATAGATTTTTTCTAAGACCCAGTTAGCGTTCGGTACTCTTTTTAACAGACTTCCAAAAAGGAGGAAGTTTTATGTTCGTCTGTATATATATACAGGGTCATAGATATTTAACGCAAAACATTTTAAAGGCGGGTCTGGTACATCTAGACAAACTACTTTTGTACTACGACTTTTAAAAATTCGCAAAATAAATATTCGCTTCTCCATACATTTTTCCGCGCGTTGACGAACTTTTTTTATGAAATAGCTGATTTTTTTTCTTCTGCTGATTTTCAATCACGAAGAAAATTTCAGCTGTTTGTCAAAAGAAAACAAAAGTTGTTTGTCTAGATGTACTAGACCCGCCCTTAAAAGGTTTTGCGTATAATACCTATGACCCTGTTTATATTTTTCTGTATGCTCATCGATATTTTTGCCAACTGTACACCAATTCAAAAAATCTTTTTAGTTCAAAAAGGGTATACTCCCAAAGTAATCTCATTTAAATTTTACCGAAATCGGCTTTGCCATTATTGAAAAATCAACAATAATGTAAAAAATCGTACACATCAATTCGAACTATTTGTATTTTGTACACGATGGAAGTCGGTTTTGCCGTTTTTGCGAAAAATAATTATGATTAAAGGAAAGTGGCTCAAAAGTTTTAATTATACTATAGGCATACATCGATAAGGATTTAATTTAAATTTCAAAACCTAATCTTTTAAATGTTTGACTACTTTAAATAACTAGGTTGTTAACTAAAATGCTAATGCACAGTCATTATCTTTGAAAATGAAAATTAACCGATATTATTTATTAAGTTTTTCGATGTGGATTTGATGCTCATGTCTTTCATGCCCACACGAAAATCAGACGAGCGCACCGATAGGACCATTTGCTAAGGTTCCTTATACTACAAAACAAAACTCGTAAAGTATTCCTAAATCCCATTTGTCTGGTTCTTCAAAACAAAGCCTCACTTTCTTAAAAAGTTTAGCGATAAAATCTGAACGGCTTCATTACCAAAGTCCTTCGGCCTTAGAAGGTAGCATGCAAGAAGCACGTCTGCCGATGTGGAACCAAAGCGTACGTATAAACACAAATTACATTTAGAACCGCACGAAGAAGCGAGCAATTCCTGATGTACCATGAAGTTAGATTGGAAAACTTCTCATGCTGCAACGTGCTATTGCTCCGTAGTTCCACTCCAATACTCATATTACTCTAACAAGTTATATCTCCTCGCTAAACATTAACGCGCTACTATGTAGAGTTTAACTACTGTATTTGTTCCACCTTGCAAACAACTGAAACTATTAAATGCCTTTTGATTAGAACTGTAAATAGCGTCACTATGATTAAATATACGAATATACATAAAACTGTAGACGGACAAAGTAGGCATGTGATTGTGTTTTGGTACCACCTTAAATTTCACAGGCTATTTTTAAGTTGCGACTATTACTAATGTAATATGTAACAAGTTTCATGCATCCTCTTTAATCTAGATTTTTAAAATAGAAGTAAATAATCGGCCAATTACGAGTCGGACTCGCGCACGGAGGGTTCCGTACTGTATGGGAGCCCCCCTTAAATATTTCTTTTGTTTTAATTTTATTATATATTATTAAAGGAAATATAAAACTAAAAATTCTGTGAAAATTTCAAGCATCTCGTTATGTTCTCTCATCGAACAACACCACCTCTAGTACTCTAAGCGATGTAATTCGATGTATGTTCCCACGTAACTTAATACTAGAGATAAGCGGCCGGTTCGCAGAAACAAACCGAGCACTGGTCTTATCAGTAGAGCTGACTATGCGTCTGCTAAGACCACCTAGATGCCTAAGTTATCTTGTAAGATTTATCAGTGTATTTTATTCATTAATTATAGTGCCTTCGCATCGGCAACATCTTAGTTTTATTTCTAGTTTTTAAGAAACATTCTCTCGCGCTTCCGAAAGTTAACTGGCGCAGCCGGTAGGATAGTCGGCTGCTGCCAGCGCGAAAAGTTCGCTCTTAAATTCGGTGAATTTCCCCCGTGTTGTGCAGTATTAAGTAAACGGTGTTAATACTGAATTCAGTTGTATCCGTTCCGGCTATCCACACGAACCAAACAAATAAGTTTTCTACGGGCGCAGAAGATGCAGGTCGGTTGGTGAGTAAGCCTTTTTCGCCTTCCTTAACCTTCTACCCCCATTTTCCTCGAATATTGTAAATTTAGACCTTGGTCATCGGTCGGATTTGCTTGTGTTAATTGTAGTATTGAACAATTTGGTCTCAAATCGATTGAATTGTGTTAATTATGATATATTATTTAAGAATAATTAAATTAAATTATTTTTTTATTGAGACAAAAACGAGACTACATCACACTTACATTTATCTCACAAACTTATCAAATTATTAATAACACATTACCGATTAAATTATTAAAAATAAACAATTAAAATACAATTAAAAGATTAGTCATCCAAATTATTTTAATGTCACAGAGAAAATGTAATCATGTCAAAATTAAATTAATTAATCATAAAATATCACATTTTATGTCAAAACATCAGTCATAAATCTCTACAATTTCCACAGTGCTCGTAGCGCTGTTACTGTGATCCCATTGGTCTGTAAGGTTTTCACAGTATGTCTTAATAATACATATAATAGATTTCCAATTGTCAAAAATAATGTCGAAATCAGTATTGGTGGCCAGGAGTGCATTGAAATGGTTGCGAGCGCGTATTAGCGGCGACATTGATCTAGCTATAGTGCGACAATGTTCTACATGAAATAACTTCGGCAACCGGCCACGCCGGTTTACCGGGACCCCGGGCCTATCCGGAACAAATAACACACACAGTAAATTGTGTAGCTCAATAGAGTCTATTGATCCCTTGAGCACCTTAACGCAAGTGGTAAGTTGTTCGATCATCCTTCTCACTTCAAGCGAGTTGTAGCCGAGCTGTCCAAGTAAAAACTTGGTCGGGTACAAGAAGGGATAGTACCCATACAGTTTTTTGTAAAGTGATCTTAGGAAAGCTTTTTGAACTTTTTCAAGCAAGCGTGTGTACGTGACATGGCGAGGGTTCCAGACACATGCACTCGATTCCAGCTTGCTCCTGACCAAAGAGCTATAAAGAGTTTTAATTACTTGTGGGTTTTCGAAGTCCTTTGCGTTTCGAAGCACAAACCCAAGGCGACGGTAAGCCTCTTTTGCAAGATCTGACACGTGATCGTGAAAAGTTAAGCCGCGATCGAAAATAACTCCCAGATCTTTAACAGAGTTTGCTCTATGTATGGCCGTTGCACCCAAGTGATAATCAAAGTGTATTGGATTCTTTTTCCTATCAAATGTCATAACATTACATTTACTATAGTTGAATAACATCTTATTTTCCACGCTCCATTGATAAATCCTATTGAAAGAAAGAAAGAACGTTTATTTCGTGACATACATGAACAATCACAGCTAATAAGAAAAAACGAGCAAACGACAAACATTTGAAACAGTACTTATGCAGCAAGTGCTCGCGGTATGCCACGAAAACCGATCTCAACTCAGCGTGAAATGCTGATTGAGGACAATCAGCGCTGGTATTCTGCTGAGACCGGTAGGTGACGTCACGTGCAACATAAATATAACTTTAAACATTAATAAAGATTCAGAGTATAAATACATTTGAAAACACACACACTAATATAAATCATACAACAAAGACAGTATTCCACAAACTAAAACATCAACACGCATTATCCTACATTACACTATTACATTACACATAAGATTAGATATCTTCATACGAAAGAGGCCAACAAAACACAAAAACAAAACAAGACAATCAATTGATAGGTATTATAGTCTTAGGACAGCAACAAATTAATAAAATATATATTTTCATGAAGGTACGCAGTTCATAAAATTACGAATTCAACGCACAATAACAATGAGATCTCAATTTAAACTAGATGGCACTTGTATCGTTTCTGAGAGATTCCTCACTTTTTTGATGAGCAAAAATAAACTTTTTGAGTTTATACTTAAAACAGAACAAACTTTGCACGTTCCTTATGGGAGGTGGTATATTGTTCCAACATTTAGTAGCAGCATATCGAAAGCTGCCTCTAAAAGCCGCTGAGTGATGACGTTCTGTCCTCAGAAGAGACAACTTCGAACATGCACGAGTCACGTGAGGGTTACGACCTTGCTTCCATGACAACTTCTCGTACAGGTAACTCGGAGTTTTGTATTTTACGACACCAAACAAAAGACATGCTAGATGAATTTTCCTCCGATGCATCATTTTCAGGACAAAATGCTTGTTTAAAAATGGCGTCACATGTGATCTATAAGGAATGTCAAAACAGAAACGAGCGCATGCGTTTTGAACTCTTTGAATTATTTTTTTAGTTTTGGCCAAAAGTCGTGGACCGTAAACGGTATCCATATAATTTAATTTAGACAAGACTAATGATTCCACGAGTTGTATTCTAAGGTCAACTTTCAGATACCTACGCATTCTGTATAAAACCTTGAGTTTGTAGAAACAATTCCGAACGCAGTTTGCTACATGTTTTTCATATCGCAGTTCAGAGTCCATAAGTAAGCCTAGATTACGCGCCTCATAGACCCGCTCGATAGGTTCATTCATAAGCTGCACTTTTTCTATAGGAGAAAGATTAGTCAATTGGTGTCTACTGCCGAAGATAAGGTATTTTGTTTTGGTTGGGTTTAGTAGAAGGCAATTATCAGTGGCCCATGCAGCAATTCTAACAAGATCTTCGTTTAACCTAGATATCGCAGTGTCAATATCCGATGGTTTACATGATATATAAACTTGGATATCATCTGCATATATATGATATCTGCAGAATTTTATGTGTTTTACAATGTCCGCAGAATACAAAGAAAAGCTGACGGGACCGCCAATGGATCCCTGTGGAACACCTCTTCTGACAGTTAGCTTATCTGATTCCATCGATGAACCATCAGCCCGAACAATCTTTACAGCTTGAGTACGATTAGAATGATAGCTATTGAACCATTTCAAGGCATCGGAATCAAATCCATAGTAACTATATTTTGACAGAAGAAGATCCACATTCAAAGAATCAAATGCCCTTGAAAAATCCAATAACACCAAAACTGTGCACATTCCGTTATCCTGTGCACTAATAATGTTATCCGTGACATCTAGTAGCGCTGTCGTCGTACTGTGACCCTTCCTGAAACCCGATTGTACTGTGGGCAAAATCTTGTTTTTTTCGATAAATTTTATCAATTGCCCACACACTGCTTTTTCGAGAATTTTAGATAGGCAAGGCAACAGACTGATTGGTCTAAGATCTTTCAAGTCCACAGGGTTAGAAATTTTCGGCAGAGGTCTGACTATTGCATGTTTCCAAGCGTCAGGAAAGGTATTAGTCCTGATAGATGTATTTATAAGTGCTAGAATAGTATCAATGGTAAATGGAAAAGTCATCAATAACATATCAAGACTAATACCATCTGCGCCTTCCGCATTAGATTTTAAACTTTTAATTATCTTAAGCAGCTGGTCAACAGTAATAGGTTCGATGTGAAATACCTCATTGCTATACTTGTGATGCTCAAAGTATGTTAAGAGCGATAAAGAGGTACTTGGCCTACCTGGAATAGTCCGATAATATATTGATGTCATCCTGTAAGCGTAAACAGTCTCCACGTGTTTTTATTTCGATAAATATTTTAAGGTCGTCTGCGTACAGGAGACACTGAGCAGAAGACAATACTTTAGGTAGATCGTGGATCATCATGAGAAAATATAACGGTCCGGTAACTGAGCCCTGACTTACCCCGGATCTAGTATGGTAAGGTTTAGACTCGTAAATGCCATATCTCACATACTGACGCCGTCCTGTCATGAGGTCCGCTACGAAACGCAAAAGGCTCGGACTAAAACCAAAGGACGACGATAGCTTGAGCAATAGGATATTATTATCAATTTTGTCGAACGCTTTCTGAAAATCGAAATATACTACGTCAACTTGAGAACCACGATCCATAGCTTTCGGAATATAGTCCACCAAGCACAACAGATTGGTATTTACAGAGCGTCCTGGCCTAAAACCATGTTGCTCTTCTCCTATATGCTGTTTCACCTGTCTATATATAATAGTAATAGTATCGGAAAATTTAATCTCAAATCGATTGAATTGTTTTAATTAAGGATATTTAATAAAAGTAAGTAATAGTATCGGAACATTTAGTCTCAAATCGATTAAATTGTGTTAGTTAAGGATAGGTATTTAATAATAGTAATAGTATCAGCTAATTTTGTCTCAAATCGATAAAATTTTGCTAATTAAGGATAAAATATTTAATATTAAGTAATAGTGTCAGTATAAACTCTACCGAGACTCTAAATTAGGTGTGAATTATTGTATTTTTTTTAGTTATACTAAAATAAAATTAATTAGAAATGGCGCAAGAACATAGAGCTGCTACTCTTGCACAAACGGGAATCCTAAAAAAGGATGCTCTAAAACTTCTGCTGGAAAAAGTAAACTTCAAGGAACAAGAGACAGGGATGAAGTCAAATTTACTAAGATCTCAGTTTTCAATGCCTACTAGCCAGAATACCATGAGACCCGCGCCTCAATTCCAGTTTGTTATACCTGGGAACCAAAATTTAAATAGACCACCGGTCTCAAGGTTCGCACAGCTTCGATTTGGCTACCGCCCGCATTTAGGCTCCGCACCTCAGTTTGGTAAATTAGGCCCACAATCAAGACTGCAGCAAGGGTTCAGACCCCGATTAGGGACGTCCCTTCAGCTAGGTTATAGGCCACCCCAATTTGGGTACAAGATACCCTATGAACAACCTCAACAAGTTAACCCGCCACACTTGCAATCCGGCGACGTATCCTTAAGGACCGCCCGTTCTATTGGATTTAAGCTTAACGAGATAACCGGTGACGACGATGAACAAAATTTTTACCCTGATGATACTTACCCTTATACTCACAAAAACGACATGTACGGACTATACAAATATGACCATTCAAACGAATTCGAATACAAGTACCCCACTAAGCATGAAACTCGCAATAAGTTGTAGTAAGTTTGTATTTGGCACATTTGTGAATTTCAAACATCATCTTGCAGGAACATGTCACTTACATAGATCTTATTGTTATGTTGAAACTTATTAAAAAATATTTTATTATGTTACTGTTATATTTCGCATGAAAGTTTACGTTTCAACTTTGCAGGGATATATCCTCCCAAACATACCTAAATGTAAGTAACTAACATTGTTGCAAAAATGTGATTGGGACGTTACAAAATAAAACGTTGCTGCAATGTAATTTTACCAACTTCACTGTCTGGCATTTCCTGTACTTTACAAATGAAAGTTTCTGAAATGTTATAGTATAACATTGCGACAATAGGTCTATTGCTATATTTTTTTATAAACTTTCCTACAACATTACGAATTGTTCTTTTTATTCACCTAACTTATGTAAGTAATGTTGCTGGAACTTAATTTTCGAAAGTTATTAAATGTTACTGTGGAGTTTGTTACTAACATTGAAAAACTAGATTAGATGGCGTTAACATCGCACATTGAAATTCTGCATCGCGGTGGCGTTGTGTTTGCAGAAATTGGTAATCCCATTTTAAAATTTGATTATAACATTCCTTACAGCGGATAGCGGACAAGTCTCACACGCACCCGCCTCTAGGACATGTACTTAGAACTGTAGCCTCAACAAAATTTAGAAATAATAATGATTTTTAGAAACTGAAAACCTAGAAATGTAACTTTGCGACAACTAAATAAATGCTAGCAATGCAAAACTAAATAAATGCAAGCCATGAGTAAGTTTCATTTGTATAATTTTGTAACCTTTTAACAAGACATGAGACAAGTTACTATTACCTTTCATATTTAAAGTTGTGGAAATGTTAAACGTTATTCTTGCGGAAAGTAAAATTTGCAACTTTCAGATATATTTCATGAGTAATGAGAATAAATGTTACTGCAACTTCACGTTTTAAAGTTTTAAAAAGTTTAGGAGATTAGCTCTGGGCAAGTTTATCTACAGCGTGGCCGTTAGGGCTTCGTTTTAAGTTCGCTATAAGTTTGCATGAACGTTGCAACCATATCTTTGTAAGTTACAGGCTCGTTAATGTTACTTTCAGTAATGTTATTGCAACTTTTGCTTGCTTAACGGGACCCTTAAAGAGACTGTAATCCGAGAAAATAATTTAGGGATATCATCTTATGCGTTAGAACTATATAGTTTATTCATAAGTCGTTTTAGGACTATATTCATTAGATTAAGCGAAATCGAAACCGCTCTAGCTCTAAGCAAGAGCTCCATACTATACCAGTCTATAAGTAATTCCACCGAACTGCTATACCATTTGAACTTGATAGCAGAATCTAGAAACCTGGTATATGTACCCAATGAATTTAATTTAATTAAGATTGAGGAAACTATTGATGTTAAATCTTTTATCAAAAAGGACCAAATTACCTTTATATTGGAAATCCCTCTGACCGATAATGTTACGTATAACTATTTTAAATTGTACACATTACCCATCCTCCTCAAACCTGAAAACCTAACCGTTGCCATATTTCCTAAGTACCCATTCCTAATGGCGAAAGGGCTGAAGTATCAGCCGATCGTAAAGCCGTGCCGCTCACTCGCTGTTGGAGACGAGTTTCTCTGCGACGATGACAACCGCGCCCCATACAGCGGACCCTCATGCGAGGAAAAACTAATAAGGTACGAGGACGTCACTGGCATCTGCAAGCAACACCCCATTCACGTCTAGGACGTGAAGCTGCAGAAAATAGATAGAAACAACTGGATACTATACACCAGATCGGAAACAACCCTCACAGAGACCTGCGGCGAAGAGGCTTCGAAGCAGCAGATATGCGGAACGCACGTTGTGACGCTGAATAGGCCCTGTGATGTCACTGTCAACGGGACGACCATCCGGTACCACCGCCTTTACACCGAAGCTTACCCAGGGACCCCACTACCCATCATCAACCTTCCGAAATTACGCGCAACCGAGAACCTATCCAGTGCACATGCACTCAACATGCGAGAGATTTCACTGGACGAAGTTAAATACATGGCCTTTGCTTTGAAGAACAGTGAAGTTTTCGGTGATAACAGAGAAAAAGACTCTACAATTAGTCTCATAGCATTAGGATTAGTAGTATTAAGTGTAGTTTTGATTATTTTTATGTTTCGTACACCAAAATTAATCCTTTCATTCAAAATTATCGGAATCCCTCTAAAATCGAGTGCTCCGCTTTTTTCGCTTAGGGAAGGAGACGTTATGTTCTCTCATCGAACAGCACCACCTCTAGTACTCTAAGCGATGTAATTCGATGTATGTTCCCACGTAACTTAATACTAGAGATAAGCGGCCGGTTCGCAGAAACAAACCGAGCACTGGTCTTATCAGTAGAGCTGACTATGCGTCTGCTAAGACCACCTAGATGCCTAAGTTATCTTGTAAGATTTATCAGTGTATTTTATTCATTAATTATAGTGCCTTCGCATCGGCAACATCTTAGTTTTATTTCTAGTTTTTAAGAAACATTCTCTCGCGCTTCCGAAAGTTAACTATCTATCTGGTACCATTATTAATATAGAGCGAAAAACGTCTAAAAATTCAGGTTTGTTGTATGGGAGCCCCCCTTAAATATTTATTTTATTTTGTTTTTAGTATTTTTTGTTATAGCGGCAACCGAAATACATCATCTTTGAAAATTTCAGCTGCCTAGCTATCATGGTTCATGAGATGCAGCCCGGTGACAGACCGACAGACAGACAGACGGACAGACGGACATCGAAGTCTTAGTAATAGGGTCCCGTTTTTCCCTTTGGGTACGGAACCCTAAAAAATTATGTAAAGTCCATAAATTCGACGGATTCACCCAAGGACCCTATAAGTATGATAGGTACGTGCCCTGGATTGCCCTTTTAAAATATCATCCCTGGCAACGATTACAACAAAGGAATTTGAAAATTTGAAAACTCTGTAAAGTACCTACCCAGGTTTCTGTTTCGTCTAACATTCTAAATTTATCCGTTCCTATAAAAAGATATCCGGTATAATTTATACAAGGTTAAAAAATTATGTAAGGTAACCATTGGCTAAGGCAAATAAATGTAACGACCGTTGTTTGCTTATATTTTTTATGCTGGCTTTAACCAGAATTATAACACAGTTTGTGTGTAATTTTGGGCCAAAAAGTTGATTAATGATTAAATAATGACCCACACGCCTCTGGCCACCCTTTTACAGCTCGCTGCCTTCGCTTTGAGCCCTACCAGATTACGATTAGGCGTTTTTCTCTTCATTTTAAAAATGAACGAGAAACTTAATTTAGAAATGTTCGCGAACATTGACAGTAAAACCTACGAATTACGCATGTAATAACAAAATCTTGTTACGCTCCTCGAAGACGTCGTAGAGCGCGGAATTGTTCATTCTAAACTCGTCGGATTACATGTAGAAAATATTATTATCCTGTTGTTCTAAATTTTTCCCGTAGGTAATATCGCCTCTAGACGTTTGTCGTAAACAGAGGCTTTGTTGCTGCAATTTCCAGGATACCACATTTCTGCGAGATTAAATTCGTAATACGGCTTCCGTTTGGCTCTGCTCCGTATTCACTGCGCCTACCACGAGTGTGGGTATTTGCGTAAACATCGTCAGAAATCGACTCGGAAACTTGAGCCAGCTCGCCGCTTGCTCTATCGATTCCGTGGATTCGATTTTCGTGTACATTCTTTTGGTTTCAGTTCTTGGTAACAGCTTTCTGTATAAGACAGGCCTTACAAAAAGTTTCCCTAAATTATTTTAACTCAATTTTTTAACATAATACCACTACACACCTACACTCCTCTTTTTTTTAATTTCAATTTCACTGCTGCTAATAAAAACATTTTTCTCAATGATGCACGACAAAAAGGTGTGTTGCTCTACTTAACCTTTTCAAAACGAACATACAAAACGATACCATCCATTCTAATTTACATTGCACGATATTCATTCTCACGTTTTATTAATTGTTATTAATGTCTACGTAGTAGGGGTTTCGGGGAAAATGGGATCTTTTTCAGAATGGCTTATTTGTCAATGTCAGGCCAACAGTGACGGCTGCGTCTGTTTCTGATAGCCTCGTTGTTTCGTTTTATTGGTTAGGCGAGTTTCCTTTGCGAGCGTCGACATACATGTGCGGATATATTAGAGGCTGAGCTATCTTGACATCAAACGAATCTTTTACTATTTGAAGATGTCGTTAACGGGGCAGAAACACTTTGACTACGAAAAACTTTTGTGTTCTGAATTATAATTGGCCTTGCGCCGGTGGATATGTCGCATTGATACTGCCACTAAGCTTATAGCGTTTCAACCATTGAAGTTTGGTTTCAACGACATGTGACTCCTAGGCACAGATTACGAGTAATTTGTGAAAGTACCAATGCATGGCTGTTTAAATTATACTCTATTTAAAAATGTATGAAGTCTAAAACATTTAAATTAAAAAATCTCTAATAGTTCATTAGTTATCTATTTTCAACAGAACAATTTGCTACTAAAGTTATGAGAGTTTTTCCTAATTTTCACTCTCTTTCGTTCCGTGCTTTCAATATTTTTATCCATCCCGACTGGTCCAATCTTCTCCACCTGTGAGTATTTTTTACCTCGATTTTGTAATCCCAGCTTAAAGCCTGCAAACTGAATTTCCTCTCGAAAAGTAAAACTGATACAATCTTGGCTTTCCAATATCGAATGGTGGGTAACTGACCTATCGAGTTATTATGCCGTAAACGAACATAGAGGCCGGAATAGATTGGATTAAAGTTCCATAGGTAGCAAGAATGTGCAAACAGCTCTGCGCGATATCGAGACGCTGCCCTACTCTCCAATATTGTAGAGTAAGTGCTCTCCTGATGAAAATTTGAACATAACCTGCCGGCTGTACAGCTAAGGTAAGGGCACATTACTAACATTCTTGGAAGAGTGCTCTCAGCGCTTGTAGTCGATGGTCTCACTACCTTAATGGACATTGGATGTATTGAAGCACGGTGGAACTAGGTCACGTGATAATAGCGCTCCTGGATAAATAAAGTGCTTCGTTTAATGTTTCACAAAAATAACATCAACCTACATTAAAAGTATGAGCATAAAAACTACTGAACAGAATTGCAAAACTTCATAATTATGTGTAACGTCTCTTGCCATGTAATTTGACCTGCCTGAATATTTATGTTGACCGAAACAGGACCGCTCGGCTGTTCCAAAAACTAATTTTGTTAAACATAAATCTCCATACTCGCTACAACAGGACCCTCGCCGAAATTTTTCATTCCGTATCGTCCCCTCGTCTAATTCCAGTACTTGCTATACTCGGGCCGTGTGTCCGCACGGGGCCGTCAGCTATTTGTCATTTTATTAGTCGCGCGTCCCGCAATATTCTGCAAAATAACTCTGTAGCGGTGCGGCGAGATTGCTTCGCAGTTTACTGCCTCTGCCAGAGACCGGGAGCCGAGAAAAAGTTGTAAATTTACCGCCAAATCGCGCGTTTATACAGCCCGAGTGACCTCAAGCGCTCCACTCCTCCTGTAATCCGACCCGGCGAGAATTGAACTCACCTGGTTATGGACCCGGCGGCAGTTTTAATAAAGGCTCGCGTGCCTGATGCGCCTACTCAAGTTTCTGCTGAGCGCAGCTAGGATGTGCTAACTGTACTCCCGACAGTAAAATCCGACTCGAGCGGGCGTCGACTTCATTTTATTTTACGCTGCTGACAATAAAGTTTGGCCAGTCTTAAAATTCAGTGCTAAAGTGAAGAATTTTTAATCAGATACCGCGTCTAATTTCTTTTTACTTTTTAATTTTATTCACTTTGTACTTTTTGTACGTAACAATCATTTTCGGAAATAAATTAAGTTTTAAAACTCAATCCGCCTTACCGCTATAACTTTTTAGAAATCGTCATTTTTGACAGCGATGGGAACGGCCTGAAGCCATAATTCGATTCAATATTATATTCTTGAGTTATAAAAACTCAGTAACAAATTATTATCCCTGCTGTAGCCATTAGCAAATTGTGTAATTTTCCTTTTTCAAGTTTCAGTTCGCTCCGGACAAAATTACTTCACCCTCGCAACCCGCCATTTAAGGGAGGACTGATGAAAATAGACTTTAATAATTACACGAATCGAATTATTCATGGGACTAGTCGAAATAATAAAGCCCGAGTAAAATTACTCTTATTCGGTTATTTACAGCGAAGTTTTTGCATTAAAACGGTCTTATTCAAATGGGACCTATACCTAAGAGCGGTTGAAACGTTATTTCTTTCATTATTATACCTACGAGTAAATGAGAGTAATTTTTGGATCCTAACAACCGAAAACGAAATTATACATATTTATGCTGTGGATGGGTAAATAAGAAAAGAACTAAAAACTTTTCGAGTCACGAGTGGAAACCACGTACCGGCAAGCGCAGCGTAGGACGCTTGACCTCATTAAGACCGCAGGATCGCGTATGATGCAAGCCGCTACTAACCGGTCTTATTGGAGATCCATAGGGGAGGCCTATGTCGAGCTGTAGACATTCTATGGCTGATGGATGAATGAATGAATGGCATCCATAAATTACATCTCACGAAAATTATTTTTTATTTTGGCACTAGGGTGCTATTCTAGATGTCTTGCTTACTTCCTTTAATTACTACTTACTCGAAGCCACACAATATTAACCCCTATTATTGCCTGAATAAGTGGAAGGAGACAGCGCTAGACCGAGACCAATAGCGTTCTCTGGTGGCGGAGGCCAGTACTAATTTTGGGTAACTGCCCCAGAGGAATAACTTTAATATAGGTAATAACTATGATGAGAATTACTCATTAAATTTATTTTTACTCAGTACATGTACCTATACATATCTACTATTTCATCTATATCTGGATATACGCGTTTTTTTTATCGAAAATAGTGATCAATGCAAATAAATAATTACCGAATAAATAAATTCAGTTTGCTACTGCTTCGACCACGAAAATCTGAAAGATATGCATCAATTGAATATAGCACTAGTTAGAAAGAGACATGAAAAATATCTCGATTCGGTGGCTGTTGTCAGATTTTTAGACAAGGAACGTCAAATCCCAATACTTAAAGTTTGTCAGTTTGGACAGCAGCTTGGAAATTTTTCCATGCATTTTTATGGTTGAGAATTGGCTCAAGTGAAAACAGCGTTATCAATCTGTTCAATGCAGTTCAATGATGTTTATTTATTTGCATTGAGTTTTCCCGTTAAAAAAAGGTGAAAGGATACAGTTCAAAATGAATTACTGATTACCTACTCCTAATAAATCCTAATATTTTTTTTTCCTGAACATCGGTTTAGCAAGTGAGAGCTTGCCATATAGCGTATGGGCCAATACTCTGTTGATGAGGTTGGCAAAAGACCAACAAAATTCAGATATAATGAAGCCGTGCTGTTTCACGATGTAGATGCACGCGGCACCCTAGTTGAACAAGGGTTCTGTACCAATTAATATTTTGGCTTAGACTTAGTTGTGTGAATAACGTTTAATACCAGATAAATTTAAGTGTTATCAGCGTAAGTAAAAATAGTAAAATGCCATTTTTATTTGACAAAACAAAAACTTTTAGTGAAAAGGTTTTAATAGCTTTTAAAACTAAGCGAAGAGGCCTAACTACATTATTTTCCATGTTAGACGTCCAACAAATTGAAATGATATAGTGCTCTAGCACTATCTATCTGGAATTTATATTTAAATAAAATTAATTGCAAAATCTACAAGGTTTAATCAGTATTTGGACAAAAAGAGAAAAGATTTTGTGACTTATTTATATCAATAACTACTAGTATGAACTCATATCCTCCCGATATACGAGTACACAACTTTTAACTTCAGCACTTTACATACTCCTAAAAGCTTTTAACATTAGGTATAGCCGAAAGTTTAGTTTGGGTTATTAAAAGTTACAGAGGAACTATGATTTGAAATTTAAATTCGTTTTTAAAAGTGCTCCATAACTTGTTGCGGTGCGGAATGTGATGAAACTCGGCTGTTGGAGCGCAGCCAGCCAGCCAGCCAGCCACGTCGACTTTGAAACTATTGAAACTTAGCGGCTGCGTTGTCACGATCGCTCCTGACGGGTACGTCTGCGTCGCCAGAATTACATATGGAAGGTACGAATAACCAGCTATTTTTTAAAAACCAAGACCATGTTTCAAAGTCTTTTAATGTTATGTAAACTAGGCAAGGCATACAAAAATATGCTACATCTTTCCCAGTAAAGTTCTGAGTTAAAGTTAAACTTTCACGCAAACGTGACAATACATAATGCATTCAATAATTTTCTTAGCAATATGCTGTTATATAACTGATTTTAAATTGATAAAAAAATCATGTTCTTTTTCCTTTTCTTTAAATTTTTAGTATTATTTACAGCGTATTTATTTACAGATTCTTTTTTATTAATTTATAGCTAACTGTACTCGTACACATAAATTTCATGGTTGTTTTTTACATAGTAAAATTAAGGGTTAAAGATCAAGATTTCGTTTCAATCAAGTTTTATTATTAAATATTAACTATTACTATACTAATTAGATATTGTTAAGAAAAATCTTCTGAAATTTAAAAATACCAACGTAAAATCCTCCTTTCCTAAAATCAGTCAAGCAGTTAGGCGTAAGGAAAACATCCACAGATACAAACTTCCATAGACACAGGCTGGAAATCACTTCGTTCCTTTCTTGGCCAGTAGAGGAAAAACACACTTCGCCCGAAAATGAAAGACCACAGTCCAGTAATATCGCGTATATTTAGAAAAGATTTACTGAAGCGAGCAGAGGTACATAACACAATGTGGCTTTCAGGAGTATTATACGAGAGCGAGCAAAAGCAGTTTGACAATAGAAGTAAAGGAATTCATATTTGCTACTGTTCCCTCTCACGGGCTCGGAATTTAAATGAACTTTGGCCAACAACAATGACACTAGAGACTTTTGTTCCACGAACAATACATTTCGCCGGTAAAATTAAAAACTGCGGACAAAAGAGTACAAATTCATAATGCAGCCGCGGCCGGCCCGCGACGATTACGTTGCCCGATTTTGAGCTGCCACGCGTACTCGTATGCGGTTATACTATTGTACACATCTTAATACTTTACTAGGTTGCGGAGATATTACCAAATTGAAAACAATTTCCACCATAGAGAGAAAAATATGGCTATTTAGTAAGTAGTAGATTGACTGTTTATTTGTAAAAAATAACAAACACTACTTTCTCGCAAACAGTTCAAGCCGTGCTGCCATCTTGCGGTCAAAGCAATATAATATTGGCATACCTCAGGTCAATAACACTATGTATGCAAATAGCTCATACTACAGTGCAATCAATGTTTAAAATCATTTACCAATAGAATTTAAGTCTCTCAGATTAACACTGTTCAAACGTAAGTTAAAATCTGGGTTAATAGCAAAAACCTTCTACTAACTAAAATATTTTTTAATGATTAGCACCTTTTTACCTATGTACCTAAAAATGTTAGCAATAAAATTGTAATAAAATCATAATATAGAAATTGTAAATACTAGATTTTATGTTAGGTACCTTAAATATTTTTAGTTAATGTGTGTATTATTTATAGTAGCTATAAGAAACCTATAAAAATACGTATTGTGTGAAATATTGCATGCCCGAAAAAGGTAAGACTGTGATCCCTACTTATAATTTTTTTAACAACTTATGTACCAGTTTTGTAGCAATAAACGATATTCTGATTCTGACATTTGAAAACCGATTTCAAACAAATGTATCCTACTGCATACCCTGCAAAACCCTGACCATTTTTATACTTTTTGAGATAATCAAAACACCACTAAACTAACTACATCGCAACTTTTTGCTTCTAATTATTTCCTACATAATCATCGAGAATATGAACAAAAATCGTCATCGTATTCCTTGATTAAAACATATTGTATCGTTTTCATCAAAAGTTTTTCATCTACTTATCTATTACAAAGTAATGTACTTAATTCAATGTGAAATATACTGTACCTGAACGTAACCAGGTATTACAGTTCTAGTTTCATACTTATACTTACTAGAGTATATGACGGTCATTAACTAATTGGACCCGAACACAACTGCAACAACGTTGCTATCCGCTAACGTAACAAAACTCGACGCCAGCATCCTCACAGACATTTATAGGCTCCAAAATAAACGTGCCAGAACAATAAAAACAAGATGAAATAGCGAGGAATGTCCGCAAAACGATTGGTTGTACAGACGAGCCGACGACAGTCGCTTATCAGATAAAACATGCTATTTGTCTCGACGAAAATACAAAAGTCAGCCAAATGCCTTGGCTCGGACAGCTCAAAGCGGGCGAACTGTTTAGGAATACGAGATGCCTTCTCCCGAATTGAACATAAATGCAAGCCAAAAGCCACTTAATGTAAACCTAGCTCGAAATGGAGAAAGAGTCGTTTTATAAACGCGTATAGAATGGGGAAACATGAAATGGGATTCGAAGCTTATAGTTTCACTGTGCCCTACAAAATTGATGTGTTTTATTTGTGGCGCATTCAGTTTGCAATTAAGAGCTATTCGGAACCATGCAAAAGTCAACTCTCAGTTTATTTTATTTCATAGCATAAAGCGTGTCAGAAGAATATAAAATTCCATACGAAAATACGCTGTCAAAATACGTGAGTGCCACGTGCCACGTCAGTGAAAAATAATGGAAAAATTACTATGGAAATGGGAACATTACGTAAAATGAAAATAAATTTAACATTTTACGTAGCGATCCGTGTTTATGAAACTTAGTAAGAAAAAAACAAAAACGTGATTCAAAATGGTTAAATATTTGTTCAGAATAACGCAAAAATAAAATGCATCGATATATCATTAACTTAATAGTACTAGTAATAGCATAATAACCTACTGTTATTAAAATAGCTACCATTCTTGTCTCGAAACAATGTTTCTGTTTCTACTTTCGCTCGCCCGATATTTCTCCAAAGGAAATATTTCATGCGAAAATTATCCGGAGTTTCATCTGTCGACTATAAACTCGGCCGTGAATCATCTCGAAATATGTAAATGGAAACATTGGAAACAGAGGCGGTTTACGACTTATGACACAAAGATCTTCGGCTCGCGAGCATCACAGACGAGGGTACGAGTATCGACTCAATAAATCACCTCAGATTGTTCTCCCTGACTTCGTTAACTCGACCACAATAACAATCTAATCGGATTCGATCCGCATAAGTCTTCTCATTATTTTTCCCTTATCAATGTACTCGCAGAGATAAAAGCTCGGAGTTATTCTTATAGACGACGTTTTTATGTCGTCGGAATAGGGAAATATCGAAGTCATAAATGGGAGTTGGACGATAAACAAGCCGTAGCCTTTGAGATAAGAGTCTGCTCTCTACGAAGTAATGCGTCCACGAAAACACAGTTATTAGGTATACATACATATACCTACTGTGTAATATGTACATGTGTATAGTCTCATAGAATGTGGAAGCGTTATCTTATGTGCCGAGCACATTAGAAGTTCGTTTCAGCTTGGGAGTTTGCAGTTGTAAAATTGCATGAGATTTGTCTGGGAGATATTTTTCTTGTAGATATTGAGTGCAATTGGAACTTCAGCTTAGATAAGATATTTAGCTTTTCCCCCGTCTTCGGAACTTTTTAATTGTAAGTTTGCTAGTCGAAGTTATTGAAGTATTTTGACCGTTCACCGGGGTCGTAGCAATTCACTAAAAGAGTATATTGTATATAGGTACTAAATAATTTACTTATTACACGAAGCGACTCGACAATGATACTAACGTACCGATTGCAATACACGATGTAGACAACTCTGTCGTTCTCGTATAAGGTTATTTACAGAAAGGATTGTATGTAATATTATAAAAATATCCGTAATAACCTATAAATATCATATCAGGCAAAATAAACTGAATTGTTAGTAATGAACAAAACCCTACAAGCATGATAATTATAAGAACAAAAACCAGGTTACAGAATTCTAGAACTGAAAGCTATTATTTGATTCTTATCAGTGGCGTAGTCACCTTATGCAGGGTAAAGATTTCTCACAAAAGAAAAAAAAATGTTTGCATAAAATTAAAATAAATATCTCCATCCATCCATCCATCAGCCATAGGACGTCCACTGCTGGACATAGGCCTCCCCTATGAATCTCCAATAAGACCGGTTGGTAGCGGCTTGCATCCAGCGTGATCCTGCGGTCTTAATGAGGTCATCCGTCCACCTTGTGGGTGGACGTCCTACGCTGCGCTTGCCGGTACGTGGTCTCCACTCGATAACTTTTCGACCCCATCGGCCATCAGTCCTCCGCGCTATGTGCCCTGCCCACTGCCATTTCAACTTGCCAATCCGCTGGGCTATGTCGGTAACTTTGGTTCTTCTGCGAATCTCCTCATTCCTGATTCGATCTCGCAGAGAGACTTCGAGCATAGCCCTCTCCATAGCTCGTTGGGCTACTTGGAGCTTACCAATAAGGCCCATAGTAAGAGACCACGTTTCAGTGCCATAAGTCATCACTGGCAACACACACTGATCGAACACTTTCGACTTGAGGCACTGAGGTATGTCGGACGAGAAGACGTTACGCAATTTTCCGAACGCTGCCCAGCCGAGTTGGATTCGGCGATTGGCCTCTTTCTTGAAGTCGGACCTACCTAACTGGACTACTTGTCCTAGGTAGACGTACGAGTCAACGACTTCAAGAACCGAGTTCCCAACAGTGATCGGGGTGGGTACAACATGGGAATTACACATGACTTTCGTCTTGTCCATGTTCATCTTAAGACCCACCTGTTGAGAAACCCGATTGAGGCTTTCGAGCATCGTGCTGAGCTCTTCCATCGATTTTGCCATGACTACTATATCGTCAGCAAATCGAAGGTGAGTGAGGTATTCGCCATTGACATTGATGCCGAATCCTTTCCATTACAGGAGCTTGAAGGCGTTTTCCAAAGTAGCCGTAAACAGTTTCGGAGAGATTACGTCTCCCTGTCTTACGCCTCTTTTTAAAGGGATCGCCTTGGAGCTCTCTTCCTGTACTCGGACCGACATAGTGGCGTTATTATACAAACACTTCAACACTTCGATGTACCGATAGTCAACACGGCATCGTTGGAGAGACTCGAGCACAGCCCAAGTCTCGACCGAATCAAAGGCTTTCTCATAGTCCACAAACGCTAAGCAAAGTGGCAAGTTATACTCTTCGGTCTTCTGTATAACCTGCCGCAGCGTATGAATGTGGTCCATGGTGCTAAAGCCCTTTCGGAAACCGGCTTGTTCGGAAGGCTGGAAGTCATCAAGCCTGCGCTCGAGACGGTTCGTAATGACCCTTGAAAACAGCTTATAAACATGGCTCAGAAGCGAGATGGGTCTGTAGTTCTTCAATAAGGTGTTGTCACCTTTCTTGAAAAACAACACCACCACGCTTCTGTTCCATGCTTCTGGCGTGATGCCCTCGAGGACGACGGTGTTGAAAAGCTTCTGGAGGACTTTTAATACCGGTGTTCCACCCGCTCTCAGAAGCTCTGATGTGATACCGTCATCACCCGGCGCCTTGTTGTTCTTGAGCTGATTTAGGGCCATTCTAATCTCGTACAGGCTGATGTCCGGGATATCTTCGGTGAAGTGTCGGGTCAGCTTGGCTCTTGGGTCTTTGGCTGAGCTGTTGACAGGCTTAGCGACCGAAGCGTATAGCTGTCCATAGAACCTTTCGATCTCCTCCAATACCTCTGCCTTGGTCGACGCTACACTGCCATCTTCTCTCTTCAGCTTTGTCAGCTGGCTTTGCCCAATAGACAAATTCCTCGCGAACACTTTGGAGCCTTTGTTCTGCTCTATGGTCTCTTTAATATGTTTAGTATTAAAGAGACGAATGTCGCGCCTCACGGATTTCGAAATTTGTCTATTGATCAGCCTATATGACTTTGCATCATCGGAAGACTGCAGTCTCTGTAAGCGTCGTTCGGCCATGAGATTTAGAGTTTGATCGGAAAATTTTTGAGGTCTATTTGTCTAAAGAATTTAGCACCCACCGTCTGGACAGTTTCTACGAGCCCGTTGTTGATCTCGTCCACTGACGCAAAGTTCTCCAGGCAAGCAAAGCGATTTGAGAGCTCGAGCTGAAAGCTCTCGGGGTTTTGGATATCGAAAGGTGTAGGTCGGAGCGTGGACTTCATCAAGCGTGACCTTTCGAGTTTAACGTTTATATCCAATGTGCCTCTTACGATTCTGTGATCACTACCGGTTTTCACCCTGTGTATCACGGAGACATCATTGAATATCCGTTTCTCGGTGGTCATGATGAAATCTATCTCATTTTTCGTGGAACCATCGGGGCTCATCCAGGTCCACTTCCTGTGAGGCGGCTTCTGAAAGAAAGAGTTCATCATGAAGAGTTCCTCTTTCTCCAGAAAATCAGCCAGCCTCTGGCCCCTGGGGTTCCGTTGTCCATATCCAAATTTCCCCACTCTCAGCTCATCATCGCTTCTTCTGCCCAACTTTGCGTTGAATAAATAAATATCTATTCATCATAATTATCTATCTGTCACTTTATCCAAAATATTGACAAACAATTCAAATTAAATACACGTCGGGGGGGCCTGTGGCTCGGGGGCCTGTATTATATAATTGATAAGGCAGATACGGCGGTAGCTACGCCCCTGATTCTTATACTAATGCCGTTAAAAGCGGTCCCTATGTCAACGACGCGAGCGTGGGTACATAAACAAAATAACTTCAGAGTAAGCAGGCACCAGAGCTAAGAGGCCGGCGTCAAAGGAGTGACACTCCGTGCAAAACTGCAAAAACAGCTACCTACCGGACAACTTTAATAACTAGATGGGAATGGCACTGACAGGGAGCGTCTACAAAATTGATGTCTAAGTCAAATTTTCAAGTTTCCGTAATAAGAACGATTTGTTCAAAAGGTTACTGTGAACATTTGTGAAGTGATTGTTTAAATGTAAAGATCTCAAAATGTGTTACATAATGCATGCGTCATAAAGTTTATTAATTATCATAAAAATATAAACACAAGTTACTATGGTTTCCTAAATCAAACAGTGTTTGATTATTTTGTTTTTCATCTGATCTGATTGAAATCAATACAAATTGTTTATATAGGTACTCATGGTACAAGTACCTACAATCAAATAGCAATGGTCAATTGCTAATTTTAGGTATGCATTTTGCATACATTGCTATATTTTCTTTGTGGTAATGTCAAACAAGATCGGTACAGTAGTAGTGGTTTATAACCAGTGTTACTACAAATCTTACTACCAGTAGTAAGAAAGGTAAATGAATTACCTTTGTTACTACTGCAGTTGAAAGTTGTTAGAACTGCAATAATAAATTACCCGTGTTACTACCGTGAAACTAAAATAACAAAAATAAAAACAAAATACGACCTGTCATGCTAGAGTTGCATGACAGGTGTCAAAGTGACAGCTGTCAAACTAAAATATGTTTTTATCAGGTAATATTTTAATCTGTGTTCGTTTGTATGTATTTTGTGTATGTTACAAAATACATACACACGAACATAGAACCTCCTCTTTTTTGGAAGTCGGTTAAAAATGCAATTGTGATACAATTTTTTTACAATTGCTAATCGTTAACTATAAGGTCGCATCTCTATCTATCTATAATAAATGTCTATGAGAGCTCTACCTGCGAACACCAGCTTACTTGTTTTATTTTGGTTCGCAGAGAAACGTTTTTAAAAGTAATTGGCCAAGAGGAAAGTATGTTTTCCAGAACTTTATTACGAAAACTTTGAGACAATTAATTAATCATTATCACTACATAGTATAAAACAAAGTCGCTTCCCGCTGTCTGTCACCATGGATGCTTATATCTTTAAAACTACGCAACGGATTTTGATGCGGTTTGTTTCAATAGATAGAACAATTCAAGAGGAAGTATGTACAATACACCTGTGCGAAGGCGGGCGGGTTGCTAGTATGTTATATTTAAGTTTCTGAATCATTACAAAAGATTTTGGTGCTACAAAAAGCTCGTGAACAAATTAAAACTTTAAACAATACGTTACTTTCAGCATTTATCTGAAGTAAACTTAATTTGTTTACTATATATAGACAAATAGTTGAATTGCTAGAAATTTAACAAATTTGAGATTGTCTTCAAAATATTTCACTGTGTAAAAACATGGCTATGGCTACTCCTTGATTAAAAGATTTATGTGTTTATCCAGCGTGGATAAAATACAATGACACTAGACTAATAAAACTCATTCCAACTTTGTTCAATGCTCAGCACTATGTTAAGATAACATCTGCTCATTATTGGTCCAATCTTCACTGTACAGATTACACCATTAATGTTAATACGTCTTTACGTTGTTCAATCCCAATTACAGTCTGACAGTAGGTATATCTAAGTAAATTATACCTAAATTACCTGAGTATAATGTAATGTGTAATGCTCACTAATATCAATTATCGAAATTACCGAAAGTATTTGCGTTTTTTTTTTACTTTTTCACGCAACAACGATGAGACGGAACGACTTGTTTTTTTGTTTGGATATAGTTTAAAGGTTGAAGAGTATCATACATATTAAGATGTATTTAATCCCGAAACCTGCTGATAAAATCTATTATTTTTTATAATTACGTTAGCGCAGCGAGATCAGCTGGAGGCTTTAGAGTCCATTGAAAGGCGAGCCAGGAGGCTGAAAGGCAACAAAACTTTGACTGAGTCGAAGCTGCAGAGTCTCAAGCATCGACGTAGCGTGGCGTGTCTATCAGCCTTCTATCGGATACACTTCGGTGAGTGCGCCCAGGAGTTGCACAATCTGGTCCCACCTGCCCCTTTCTTCTATCGTACGGCTAGAAGGACGCGACCAAAGCTCCACGCTTTTATGGTGGACATCCCGCGCATTAAAACCAAGCGTTTGGAGTCCACATTTCTTATACGAACTGCCAGAATGTGGAACGCTTTACCTGACTCTGTCTTCCCGCTAAAGTACAATGTAGGTGTCTTCAAATCCCGAGTAAATAGGTATCTTCAAGCGTGTTACATCCTAGACCGCAAATCTGCTTAACATCAGGCAGTGTGTAGTCAAACGCAAACCTATACGAAAAAAAAAAACAATAATTATTCTAAGATTACGTTCTTAATACCCAATTATTCTAAGATTACGTTCTTAAATACCCAAGTACAATTCATTTATATGAAAAAAACATTGCTGCTTCTACCCATAAGTCGCTACTGCAACACTTACAGCATACTACCGCTAATTGTACCTACTCGTACTTAATTTATGTTAAACACATGAAATAAAACCTCGTTGGTTTCCATAACACCAGTCTAATATTGTAACAGTACAATGCAAAAATAGTTTGTGGTAGTAAAGATACCATGCATATTTCGTTACAAGGCTGACCTGTTTTCATCACGGCTGGCAGCGCAGTCTTATTATATTTTATGAAGCCCTGGCATGCCTGAGGTCCCCTGTAATGTTCAACACTCGGCGGGAATGCCTCCGGATCTTATTACCACCTTGTACATAACGGCTTCTTGTTGATATTTACGTTGTTTAGTACCGCACATATTTGTGGACATATCGTATCTTGCGGCCCACAATTTGACGCCTTATGAGATGGTTAACAATTTGCTGGAATAGCGGGAACTATAATCTTAAACTTAAACAGGTACTCTAAATTAGTGCTTCAAGAAATTTAATGTGATGTAATTATTTTCGGTATTTACGTAAATATAAAATCTTCAAAAGGCAAAACATTTCCAGCTATGAAACACAATATATTTTTAACACACTTGCTCATAAAATGGCTCTAATTTCACCGCAATTAAGCACATAATGACACCTGTAATCAAACTGTGACTTTTTCATTACTATTATTTACAAGTGAGTTATAGTTTTTATTTTTATTTTATTGGTTGAGTTGATTTGTTTTTAAAAAAAGTTTCGATACAAAAAAAATCGTGATCAATGGTAAGTACAAATCACAGAGATACCAGAGGGATAATCTGGTCGATCGAGAAAAGAAAGAAAGAGATGCAATGATTTACGATGGCATGGGTTAGAAAAATACCGCCATATATGTTGCCGTGTTTTTCTCTTAGTAGTGTCAAATTCCAGTACATATTTGACAGTTTTGACAGCTCTGAGCCAGATTTTCCATACATATAAATACAATACATTGTTGATAAGAATTGCCTCAAGCGACAACAGCGCTATCTCTCTAGTTGTAATAGCTCTGTGGTACAAATATATTAATGTACCTATAAAACCTCATTCTCTTAGTCTATGGCCGATTGCTATTTAATTTTTCCCGCGAGCTTTGGCGGGAATGCGGAAAAATCATGTTGCCTCAATGTATTATTTTGTTAATCTTGTGTTTTTCTCAGTGATAATTAGTGAAAATGGTGATATTTTGTTGATTATGAGCTGATTTACGTGCATGACTGTAGGGAAGTGATATAATGTGACGCATCATGTTGTCCCATGTTGTTACCAAAACTCCATAGACACCTGTAGTAAAGTCTCCGCTGATTTGCTGAGGTATGACTTGGACTATGTTTGGACTTGACTGCGACTTTATTGGACTATTACGTGACTATTTCAGTGACTATTTTGATAAAATTTCAAAAAATATTAATTTAAACTTAATAGTTGACACTGGAAAATGCACAACAATGCGACGCCAAAACATAAAAGAAGAAGAAGATTTTTTCCCGCCATTTCGAAATTATCGAATCATTTTTCACAACTCGTTTTCATTGTTGAAAATATTTTTTCAGTATTATTTTATTCACAAGTCACAAGTCATTATTTTATTAAAAACGTCGTATGCTACACGTGTGTGATAATGATGATTACCGTCCTACTCAATAGCGCCTCAGCGGTAATCACCGTCATTACACACTTGTACCATAATGTACTAATATTCTATTTACGTATACTTTCCACGCCAGATAAAAAAATAACTATAAAAACTCCTCACAAACCTCATGGACAAGAGATAACTATTTACAAACCGTAAGAATCCATGTTTTATTTTCTGTACGTGTTTTCATACCTATTATAATCTTCGCCATCGAAATATAGACAGCTAGGTAATATTTTACTGTATACAAAAGTTTAAATCTTACCTACGTAGAGTAAATCCTAATATCTAGAGGCTGTAAATGTGACGGTTTACTTCGCACAATTTAGATATCTCCGTATTCAATTTCAGTTTAAGGAATCCCGGCAATTTTCTCGATATCACCTTATAAAGTAGATATCAAAGGCGCGAAAGTTACGCAAAACCGTTCATACTCGTATACGAGTATGTCTGCACGCACGTCGAGCTGTAACTTTAATAATATTGATTCTTGAGAGTCGACGCTCACATGTGGTGAAAGCAATTCCGAATATGTGTATAACAAAAACTCTCAGTAATAGCGGCTAATGCATGTGAATATGGAGAAAGTTTCCGAGGAGCCTTTCTGAGCACAATCTCAAATTAAATCTCCGCCGGCGGGTCTCAGCGCGCCTGCCGCCGGTTATAAAATATGTACACAATAGTCTTTTTTCGGGACTTTTATTAGGTAACACACCGCGCCACCTTTTTTAAACAAAGTTGTGTGCTTAATGGAAAGTCGAATAATTAATCAGTTTACACCCGCAGTTAACCCACGTTGGGGGAAACCGCAGTAATAAAACAACGTTGAATAACAAAGATTCGACAGCGCACAATATTAATGGTGGGCCAATTAAGCCAATGATGGAATGGAATTTGATCAAAGCAGCCATCGGTTCGCGTAATTGGAAGATAATGGATGCATACCATTGATATCTCGATGACGTCGTCCGTAAGCGGAGACGTCCGATACAGATGAAGTAGTTAGCATTGTTAATATTATTATATAACCTTATGATTACTCCCAAATTGATCGATTGCAGTTTGAAGCTGTATTTGGGACACATTAGGTGTTTAACAGAATGTTTGTACACTACATCCAGTCATTAGTTCTAATACATTGAAATCTTGTTTCTGTCTACTGTTTCTACGTAGATAGGATATAGTTATCAGCAAGGGCGCACAAATTCCAATTCACCAGATGTCGTGATTAGACTGCGCTAACGTGATCTATCACTTCACTTCTGTGAAAAGCACTTTTTATTTTATGTACCTCGAGATTGAAATGACTGATATTTTTTTCATTTTTTGCCGAAGTAGTATCAAGTGACAATGTTAGTCTATGCAGATACAGCACTACGTTAATAACCCCTGCGAGTACATAGGCAGTTATCACAGAGATCTAGCAATAATAGGTACAGTATGCAATAATGTGTCTACTACTGTACTACTGTATCTGACATGTACTGTGTACTGTATCTGACGTGTAATATTGTACTATTTTCAATAAAATTTTCAATGCCATCATTACTGTACTTGCCTTTTTAATACTGCTGAACACAGGTCTACCCACGAAGACTGATTTAGCAAAATCCACTACGCTGACCCAGTGTGGATTGGAAGATATAGATGTTGTTTACCACTTACAAGGCTAATTACGTAATTTTAATAATATAATTAAATAATTAGTAAAAAGAAAAGAATGCGACAAGTAAAGATACAAATTTATTCATCAAACTGAGTATTCCACCTTACATTAGGGAGCACCATTTGTAAAAATATTCAAAACGGAACGAGATTTATATTACGTGAGGAGGTATTTAATTCCTTACACACAAACAACACATACTACGAAAACACTACAAAATTATATATACATAACATCAAAATAAATATCAGACAAAAACTTGTGAGCAAAACATGCTATCATAAAATTTTGATTCAACTTAAAACCATAAGCCTTACGATCATCAAATTGAAATAATCTTAATGACAATATTTAAAAAATTGCGACGACTAGTCACTTACAAACTAAGCTATTACGAATATATACACAATCTTTATTTTGTAATCTATTCAGTATACGTTAAGGTACTTATTAAAATGAGTATTGATTTGTACATACGACAAGATGACGTACTCGTAGTTATTTAAAAACACTTTGATTAATAATACACATGACATTATTACAGGCTAAAATGTAGATGGCAATATGCTGAATAGATTATAGGGAACTAAATGACTATGCGAGCGATTATGACTACTTTCTCCTTAAATTATCGGGTATATAGTTGTCCGTTCCAGGAATGCCGGTGCCACCAGAGTCTCCTAACCAGGGGTACCTGAAAATAAATTTTAATCATTATATAACCATCAATGATAAGATGACAAGGTAAGAGAAAGAAACAATACAGTATTCAACTAGAAAATTGAAGATAAGGAATAATAGAGGGCCTAAATTTAACCCTTGCGCAAGACCCATTAACTAAAGATTCACAAAATAATTAATTCGTGTTTATTAGTCCTATAACTTACGTACATAATTGCTTGTTTTGAAGTTATTATATCAAAATGTCTTTTTTATATTCGGTACAGAGCATAATATAAGAAGTGCAATGTTGTAAATCAAGTCAAAAGCTTTCGACTAGTCTAGCAAAATTATCGCAACGGCACATTATAAATTGAAAAGTTGAAATTTCAGTCAGCAGGGTATATAGCACGGAGGACTGATGACCGATGGGGTCGAAAAGTTCTCGAGCGGAGACCACATATATGCAAGCGTAGCGAAGGATGTCCACCCACAGTCCCTCAAGGTAGACTGATAACTCATCGATACCGCAGGATCACGCTGGATGCAAGCGGCTACTAACCAGTCTTATTGGAAATCAATAGGGGAGGCCTATGTCCTGCCGTGGACGTCTTATGGCTGATGGGTGGATAGATGGGTATCATAAAATCAAAAGTACAAGGTTATCGACGGTGTCAACTGCTTTCGACGAGTTTGAGAAAATTTGTCAAACGCACATAATGAGTTGTTACTTACTTGTTTGGACATTCACTGCAAGTTTCCATATATCTGGTATCGGTGAAGTTGGCATCGGGATGTTTGAAAGAAAGAGCACATTTGTTTGGTAAATTGCAGGGCGCTCTCGGAAGATCTTTCTTGTCGCACCTCCACGCTTCGTAGTTGGCGAGCGTGTTCGTAGGGCGCGGGTCAGTCATCCAGGTGAGGGCTTGTGTTACCGTCACGAAGTAGACGTCTTTCCTGATAAAAGAAAATGTGAACAATGGGCTTGATAACCTTAAATTGATGACTTTAAATAATCGGCCAAGTACGAGTCGGACTTGCGCACGGAGGGTTCCGTACTGTATGGGAGCCCCCCTTAAATTTTTATTTTAATTTTATTACTTGTCATTGAAGTGAATATAAACTAAATATTCTTTGAAAATTTCAAGCATCTACCTGTTACCATTATTAATATAGAGCGAAAAACGTCAAAAATTCAGGTTTGTTGTATGGGAGCCCCCCTTAAATATTTATTTAATTCTCTTTTTAGTATTTGTTGTTATAGCGCCAACAGAAATACATCATCTGTAAAAATTTCAGCTGCCTAGCTATCATAGTTCATGAGATACAGCCCGGTGACAGACAGACGGACAGACGGACATCTTCTTAGTAATAGGGTCCCGTTTTTCCCTTTGGGTACGGAACCCTAAAAAAGATTATTACTATAATAAGTCCGTCAGTTGGATTAACAAAAAATATTAGGCACGTATTTTTCTTTAGTCAATCGAACAATAAACGACAAAGCTAAAGCGTGTCAAAGTTCGAGAGTGGGCGTTCTTGACGTCACTTCTGCGTGAAAAATGTAGCTCGACGTGATGTCACGTGGAACGTTAACAGGCTTTATCTTCATCATTTTATGTTCAACTAGCTTAAAACCCGCGGCTTCGCCCGCGTTGTCTTAGTAGACAGGTACTGGCTTATGAAAATAGCCCGTGGTTTGACCCACGTTTGTATTAATACTTGCTTAAAATTATAAAAGGCTGCCGGTTGGCTTGCGTTGTCTTGGCACTTCCTTAAAATAATAATAGGACGTGGTTTAGCAAAGCATTATCGTATAACGTATTACTTGCAAGGATAATGCCTATGGTTTGGCCTGAATTGTCATAGTATTTGGCTAAAATGATAATAGGTCGCGGTTTGGCCTGCGTATTCTTAGTACTCGCTTAAGATGGTAATTTATAGCACGCAGCTTAGCCTGCGTTGTCTTAATACTTCCTCAAAATTGTAATAGCCTACCGTTTGGCACGCGTTGTCGTATTACTTGCAATGATAATAGCCCACGGTCTGGCCGCTTTGTTCGAGTAACTGCTTAAAATGATAATAAGCCACAGTTTGGCCCGCGTTGTCTTGGCACTTGCTTAAAATAATAATACTTCGTGGTTTCGCCTGCATTGTCGTATAACGTATTACTTGAAAAGATAATGCTTAGTAGGCATTATCTTTTCAAGTAATAGGCATTGCCTACGGTTTGGCCTGAATTGTCCCGGTGTTTAGCTAGAATGATAATAGGTCGCGGTTTGGCCTGCGCATTCTTAGTACTTGCTTAATATGGTAATTTATAGTACGTAGCTTGGCTCGCGTTGTCTAAGTACTTGCTTAAAATTACAATAGCCTGCCGTATGGCTTGCGTTGTCGTATTGCTTGCAATGATAATACCCCATGGTCTGGCCCGCGTCGTTATAGTATTTGCTTAAAATGATAATGGCGCGCGGTTTGGTCCGCATTTTCTTAGTACTTACTTTAAATGGTAATTTCCCACAGTTTGGCCCGCGTTGTCTTAGTACTTTTTTTGCTTAAAATAATAGCTCTTGGTTTAGCCCACGTTGTCGTATTACTTGCAAGGATAATAATTAGCCCACGGATTGGCCTGCTTTGTCTCAGTATTTGCTTAAATTTACTTGTATCTAAAGCTTATTATGGAGTACGACAATTTTTAGATGATAAATTGCAAAATATTCGAATTAAATTTAATAATAATGATTGTATAATTTTTTCACGTTCTAATGATTATTTTATGGCCATATTGGACCTAACTGATAATTCAATATTTTTGTGATTAGTAGTAAGATCTCAATGTAACACAGTTCAACATTAAATGTTCTTTGACTTTAATAGCCCACGGTTTGGACCACGTTATTTTATAACTTGTCATAAAATAAATTTTTAATAAAGTTATATTTTAATATTCCTATTGTTTTTTTTTATAGCGAGAAAAGAATATTTTTCGATTTATGATGAGATATATGACGATCATGAGTTGAGCCATGTAGTTTCCCACTCGTATACCAAATTTTATCCAACTCCATTCGCACGTCATGGTCGGCCAAGTGCGAGTCGGACTCGCGCACGCAGGGTTCCGTACCGTATGGGAGCCCATTCCTCTTGCCGTTATTAATAGCGAGCAAAAAACTCCTAAAAATCACGTTTGTTGTATGTCCCTTAAATATTTATTTTATTCTATTTTTAGTATTTTTTGTTATAGCGACAACAGAAATACATCATTTGTGAATATTTCAGCTGCCCAACTATTACGGTACCTACGGTGACAGACAGACAGACGGACATCGAAGTTTTAGTAATAGGGTCCCGTTTTTACCCTTTGGGTACGGAACCCTAAAAAAGGCCAGTACAGGTATTCATCATGTTTCATTAAGTCATTAGAAATTTAATTTCGATTATTCTGAACTCAATGACAATCTCGCCCATAACCGTTTACGCGGTCAAAAGTGATCGAGACACTTGTAGGACTTTCAGACATTCTCTGACCAAGTACAGACGAAAAAGTAGCACACAAGAAGGTACATTTTATTTGAAAAATACATAGCGCACCTACATCTAGACGACAGGCATGTTCTAGGATTCCATTATACTCATCATTTGACTAACTTTTACTATGGTACCAACCCAGAAATCACGTAAATAAAATTAGCTGTTCAACACAAAAAATTCATCGACCCGCGACAATATGTAAAGAATAGGTAATTTTCGCTTTTTCAGGGTAGTTCCCATAGTAAAGTAAGTAGTTATTGATCCGTATGTACCCTAAGTTCGAGTCTATTGGCTCACAAAATAAAATCGTTCATAAACTATTAGGGGCCCATTTTGCCCCCATTGAAGGATCTAAATTATCTCAATTTAATTCTAGATATTTCACTACGATTAAAAAAAAAACGCGATCAAGTTATTTTTCACGCTTATATAGGATGTTTGGTCTAGCGTTAGACAAGGAATCCGGGACTTTTCCCAGGACGTTAATAGTCATATATTATTTAAAAGGGTGAGCTATTTTCAAACAATATTGCATCGGTTTTCGAACAGTCATTTAGTACTTTTTTAGGAAATTGATATCCTGAAGGACCCACTGAAATTTTCCGTGATAGCAGTACCCCAAGTGGTAATTTGTGTTATTGTCTAGCGTCGTACCAAATTTCGTTAGAATTCATTTACCCCTTTTATCTTAGCTTTATAATTGATTATTTTGGCTATTGCTAAGAAACCCAATAGATTTTCCGGGATAAAATAGTTACTGTATTGAAACATGTTGTGTGCTTTCTACATACCTACCAGATTTCATTTATAACCGTTCAGCTCGTCTGATGTAATTATTGATGCTTTTTTCACCAACTTTGGGAACTTATCTGACCCGTTAGATAAGGAAAATTCGGAAAATCAGGAAGAAACGTAACTTTTATTTTATTTGTAAAGCATAAATACAAAGTTTTAAGTCAATCGGTAAAGGTAATAAAAAATTAAATGCAAACAAAAAGGGCCCGTTTTACCCCGTCAGAGGTCGATTTTTCGAAATTTTCGTCCTTTGTGCTTCATTACGTTGTACATTGTACCTATGTTCGAAATTCCAAGTCTCTATCTTTAGTGGATTGGGTTGTAGCTTAAACTGATTAATTTTGGCTATCCCTAAGGATCCCCATAGAATTTCCGGGATAATAATAGTTCATGTGTTGAAACATGTTGTGTGCTTTCTCCATACCAGATTTCATCCATAACCGTTCAGCTCGTTGGATGTAATAGACGCTTTTTTCACCAACTTTGGGACCCAATTTGACCCCTTAGATAAGGAATATTCGGAAAAACAGGAACAAACGTAACTTTTATTTTGTTTGAGTAGCATGTATACAAAGTTTCAAGTCAATCGGTAAAGGGAATAAAAAGTTACATACAAACGAAAAGGGCCCGTTTTACCCCTTTAGAAATCGATTTTTCAAAATTCCGTTCTTAGTGCTCCATTACGTGGTCCAATGTATCTTTGTTCCAAATTTCATGTTCGTATCTTTAGCGGTTTAGGCTGTAGGCTGTCTGTCAGTCAGTCACTCAGCGAAGCCTTTTATATAATAGATTGACAATAGAAGAAATACGTGATTAATATTTGTTCCATGAACAATTAAAAAGAATCATAATTTTGTTAAAAATTAAATTTAAGGGTGTAAACTACTGCTCGATAGGCCCAATTTTAAAGGCGCCATCGTAAATTTAGCAACGTAAAATAGGGTTCTCTCTATCAAATGCATAATTATAGTGAAAAAGAAACAAGGCTACTCCAAATTGCTATTATAATTAGTATGGTGCCTCTAAAATTGGGCCTATTATGTCCGTAACATATTTTTTCAGCGTAAGTTCTGATCTGATCTCACATGACTGGCAATATAGTGGATATAGTCGGTTTTCCTTAGAGGTTTAATGCAAACAGTTACTTCCACTAGAATATGATCTACAGGAAACTAACCGTCTTACCACAAAAGTTTTACGCACACTTTAGACATCGTTGTGCAGTACAACCCGGTCAGAATATCTGTGCACCTCGCTGGAATGCCGCGCCTCTCCCGCTTCCCCTGTCACCTCTCCGCGCACTCCCCGGTGCGACAGTACGGTTAGCATCTTCGTTGCCGATACACGTCCCAATAATAATTTACGTCCGGACGGCATACTAGACGTCCGGTAATGTATATACGTCCCGATAATTCGATATGACGTCACGAAGTCAGTTGCACAGATATTGTGACCGGGTTGTACAAATTGCACGGCTAAACAGTGTTTAGAGCGTATTTAAATCTTTTGAGGTAAGGCGGTTAGCTTCTAGATGTAAATAAACTATCCGTATGTTATTAAACTATTTGTATGTTAGTATGTAATTAAACTTCACCTCCTTTTTTGGCTGATCTGAGATGCTACAGTCATAACATTGTTGTATACAATGCAAATATAAAAATGAAATATAATAGTAATCATAAATCACAGTTATAAACTTTCTCAACGTATTATTGTACCTACTTTAATTACTTTACCATTTTCAATGCGTACGTTCATATGCATATGATTACATACAGATACACTGTAAATATACATTTAAGCATAATTGAAATCAATTACTTACAATTCAGATGCCCATTTCAAGAATTTATGCAGACCATTTTCTAAAGCCTTGATTTGGAACCAGTTTGTATGGAACGGCATCATGTAGGGGGCGCGGTTCTGTTCGTAGTATCGGTTGAAATCTTCTTGCAGCCATTCAAGCACCTAGGAAGGAAAAACAATCACAATATAGCGAATGCACAAATTATTAAACACATAACTCGTAGTTAGATAGATATTTTTTTTATAATCCTACCAATAAAATACAAGAACATAGCGCTATGTAAAGTGCAAAAGTATTGCAAATCAGTCAGAAACACTTTCAACTTTTATTAGGAATCAAATTTATGGGTAGCACTGATTTGTTATCCAGAGATTAAGGCAACCCGTATATTTTGGAGAGCGAATCAATATTTATTTTGACGTTAAAATGCATAAATTTGAATTTTAATAAATAAACAATACTGTGAAAGTCGTAACAGATTACCAACATAACCATGAATATGGTGAAATCAATTTATTATTAAGTCTGAAAATCCGAAAATCGATAATAATATAAACCGCAGTGAAAATCACGCAAGTGCTCTTTCTAAATATAGCTAAAAAAAACACCATGTTAGCTTGCAACACAGAGGAAATGTGATTTTCTGATAGGATTCGTGGTAATTATTCTGTTTTCTTCACCATCACGGCAAAATAATTTTCCCGTTCATTTATAAGTAATATGAGCGCATTAATCAATCCATTGACGTACGAGCGGGGTGATCTGAATTTAAAATTAATTTTAAATACACATCAAAGGAATGCCTTTGTATCTGTTCCGTAGCGAGCGACCTTTGTTTGTTGAATGGAATCAAGCATTAATCAATGCTATTATACTGACGTGTTTTATCATCAAAAGAATCCTTTTTACTCCTGCCACTGTATGTTTACGGCACATTCATGAAATTATTAATACCCTTCAGCTGCAAACCTTTGATAGATTTTATATTAACGAGGGCTAGAACTATTATGTGATGTCATGTGAGTTTTTCGACAATTTATCGAGTAGAAGTATGTAAAAAACTCAAGATGTAACATGGCATAAAATATGTTGCAATGATAGAGTCTTGTTAGCCTTCTACTGACATAGTCTAGCGGATTAGTGAGTTGAAGTAGTAGTGGACAAAACTTGAAATGGTCGTAAATTCTTTAAAATCTTTTTTTATCGCAAATAAGTCTGTGCTTGACCACCAACTCGCCTAATGGTATAGACATTGTGGTCGAAGATGACGCACGCAAAATTAGAATATACATTCATTTTAAAAAGCTTTAGTTTTTTTAGTCCCAGGAAATAGAAAAGCAGTTGTTCAGTCAGGTTTGTTTTATTCTCGAATAGAGACCACGTGCCGGCAAGCACAGCGCAGAATGTCCACCCACAACATGTTGGATTATAGTGGCTTCCGAGTAGTTTAATTGGAAATCCTTGGGGATGCCTTTATCCAACATTGGACTACCTATAAATGAAATTATGATGATGATGATAACACTAGATATAAATTAGTTGCACCAATGTACTCAAATCTCTTTCTGATTTGGCTCACCTCGTTGCCAGAACGCTATAGCTCCATTTGATATTCAAAAGTGGTTTTCAAAATGTAATTTCAATATTCGTGGTAGTCAAATATGTATAGTGTAAGAGTAATAAAAACTAATGTGGAAATAAAATAACACTCTTCCGATCTCCAGCACATGCGGCTGTGAAATTATATTTCCGAGTGGGTTCCGTATTAGCGCTCTACTTTTCAACTATGCACACTGTGCCATATTAAAGTTGGATTCCCAACGTTGTAAAAATTTACTGTAGACTTTCGGATTTTTAAAAAAGTTTCGTGGAGCGTTTGCTTATATAATATGCTTTACTTTTTATTTTTATTTTATAGCAAAGTTGTTTTTTTTAGATTGGTTCTTAACTTCTTACGTTAATAAATAACAATGTATCTATACATTTTTTTATCTAGATAAGATTGAAAAAAATTAAATGTTCAACAGTTCATATTGGACATTGGTGTTGATATCAATTGGACATTTTCTGGTAAGGTATATTAAGTTCCTAGGTTAAATGTGCCGCAATGTATTGCAACATTAAAATTTAGGAAAAAAGCCATTCTCTTTTTAGTTTTTATAGGATTACATTATTTTTTTACTAAACTTTCTTGATCTACAAAAACAGATTCTTATTTAGTCTGAAAACAAAACAGACGAAAAGGGAGTACTTTCCAACTGTTCTTAATGAAAATATACATATAAAGTGATGTTACAATATGTTGATGACGAAACCGAAGTAATCAAACCATTGCTATCATCAAGTTTTAATGTACCAACAAGAACCCACTGCCTCAAAAAACTTACAGAAAAAGCTAAATCTGCTCCACAAAATCACAACTCGCTAAACTGAGGTTCATAAAGATAAAGCAGGATTATTTTTACCTCAGAGGGAATCTTTTCAATATCACCTAAAGAGCAGATAAGCTGGTTCATTGAAAAATTTGGCAATATTGATTGATTGAGCCTTAACTTCGTGAGGTAATATTCAACATCGGTCGCAAGTTTATAATTTATTAAGGGACTATGAGCAAGATTTATGACTTTCCGATGGATATACGAAAGAAAATTGTTGTGCTTAAACTTCGCTTCTGTTGTTTTAAGATTTTCAGCTGTGTAGCTTAGGTTAAGCTAAGTTAATGTCAGGAAAGTAATTAAACTCAGAAAGGTTTTTATGGATTTTATTGTCTATTGACTATCATTTTATGAATTTACTGTTGTCACGTATTTTTCTTTTCACTTTTCCTGTAAGAAGTTTTCGTTTTTGTATTTTAAATGTGTAAGTTGTATAGACCGGGTGGCTAGCCCTGGTATCAGAGTTTCTCCGCCTGAAGGCCTTAAAAAACCGGGACCTACAATTTGTCGTGTCATTTGAGCCACGGTAGCGCTTTGTTGTAAACGTCACTCGCGATCCGTCGAAGACCGACTGTACCGAACGCTTAAGTTTGGTGACAAACACCTAGTCAAACTCTCTCATGAGCTCTAAATATAAGTATGAATGTGATCAATGTTACGTATTTTTGTTTGTGTGTGTTTAAAATAATATACCTCATCGGAATCATGGTTGTGGAGAACACACTGGTCTAGGTACGGGCAGTGTCCACCTTCGAATGTCTCCACGTAATGCGCGTTGAATGGCACTTCCCAAAGACCTGCGAAACAATAAAGAAAAATAAATAATTGCAAATTATTCCTCCATGATTCAAACCTGTTAAAGCAAACGGAGCCCATAGCTAAATAATTAACGTATTGTAGAATAACAGTTTACCATCATTACCATGTGAAACTCTGAAATCATGGAAAACGAATCATCCACCAATTTAAACAAATGGTTTATAGATTTTCACAGATTTTTATTTACTTTTCGTCATTGGCTTTCATAGTGATAGCTGATTTTATTTTTCAAGTCTACTATGATATCTCAAAATAATGCCATCGTGTATAAAAATAGATAAATAATAAGCTAGGATAAAATATGTGTTTTTTTGCACACTCCCAAATGTCGGTATGGTTGGATAAATCATTTGTTCTACACCAAGCGAGTATGCCACATCACTTTATAGTATTGAGACCAAATAATTTGACGTGTCACAAAGTTACATAATACTACCAACTAGCACTTAGTACTTTAATTTAATTAATATCGTTAATATCATAAACAGAAAACTATGAATATGCAGCCTGGGCGTAGCCGCAGCACGTGGCTAGTTTAATAATAAATACCTAATTACAAATTAATTAGACTCGTTTACATATGTTTTTTTTTTAAATTAAATAACTCGCATGCAAAGCCGTTTCGGTATAAAAAGTTTTAAGCAGGCAATTTAAAAGCTCTTGGATTTGAAGTCGTCAAATTCATGTTGCATGCCATGCCAGTTGTAAATGTTGTTTTTATTCTTTCAACATTGTACACAAATGAGGAATGCGTGAACAGAACACTTCGTTGTTTTCTTTTACTGCTTTTTTATGCATTCATTATTTCACAACTACTATTTTTATAGTTTTAAAGTTAGTAGCGAATGAACGAGTGCATTTGCATGATTAAAGTAATTATTTTGATTGCTCTAAGGAATGACGAAGAGGATTTTAATTAAAATATTATATTTAAGCCTTGGCGAGAAGATTCTCGCACTAAGCTCTAATATTAAACTAGTCTGTTTACTTTGTTACAGGTCATAGTAATGAGTATAGTAAAAATAAACAAATGATTTTTAAAAATGAACTGAAACTGCTTGCATTTAAGTGAAAATTAAGGACAATGTTTAGGAAACAAGCATATTCAAAAAATGTGTTACCACCATTAGTAATTGTAATTTTTAAATAACCTTTCTACTATTTCTACTATTATTTTTCTATTAAAAACTGTATCGTAGCATATAGATTTTCAAACATTGTAGACAGAAAATACCGTAGCACTACCCGTAGCACGCTTATTCAAACATGCATCAAAGGAAAAAATAGCGTAGAACTGTTCAATAACAATTGTCAAATACCCTGTCTAACATAATCAAATATAGTAGCACTGTCCGTAAAACTATTCATATTCAAATAACAAACACAAATATCGTAGCACTACAATTTTCAAGCGGCCTTTCTACACTAAAACCGTAGCGCTGCCCGTAGCACTGCTGTTTCTAATAATGTACACAAGTAAACCATATCAATGTTCACACCTACGAGTTAATAGATACGAGTACGTACCTGGGAATGATTTAGTGGGGCAAGTTCCGGATTTGCACTCGTGCGCGATCTTGTAGTCGAGCGTGTAGGGCCACACCGGGATGGGCAGCGGCGGCACGCCCACTGAGCTGTCGTAGATGTACCCGAAGTCTTCTAACACCTGTAATCCGTGTTCTTTTTTATTTTTCATAGGCTTTTGTTGGGGGTATTGGTCTGTCGTGGGCCGCAATAGGGGATTAAAGGATTACAAGGATATTTTTGCCCAAACAAAATGTCTTTAATGAAACATTTGAACTTAAATATATTGTAGGCCCAATTATGAAGGCGCCATCGTAAATTTAATAGCAACGTAAAACAAATTTCTCTATCGTATGCTTAAAGTGAAAAAGAAACAGTAATATAATTTGCTATTATAATTACGATGGTGCCTTCATAATTGGGCCTTATAGGTACATAAAAAATATGTCCATCCTAGAATATTTCAGGGTATAGAGCAGAAAATACAAGTATTTTTTCTAGACGTACTCTAGGATAACATTATTCTCTTCATTAGGATTAACCTTGGATTAACCTTTACTCCAGTTAAGTATTTATTTAGTTCAGTCTTTCCCGGAATCGTGAAAAAATAAAGTAAGTACCTACCTAATACGCATTTTGTAGAGTCGATGAACTTTTTGCACGGATGAATAGATTTATTTTTCGGGATTAGGCTGGTATGCAATAAAACTTGGTTATAATGATGAAAACAGCGATATTCTAGAATATGCCCATCGTTTAGTAAAATCATTTGAAAAAAGGAAGAGTCAGAATCAGAATTTCTTTATTGCATAAAACTGAGTAAACAAGATCTTAAAACTAAAACGTCCTTACAGCTTACCCATCAAGCAAGTCTACATGAATGTAAAATCTCACAAAAAGATTTAGATGTTATCTATATATGTATTTAATGCAGAGCAGTGAAGTGAAGATACTATTCTGCAAATCTTCACTTCATTCGCTTCGCTTCATTCAAACACGTCCAATATAATAAATTATTTCACCCTTTGATAAACATAATGCGAACCGTAAAGCGACTTTGATTCAGGGGTTCTATAATGAACCATTAGAACAGCTCAATGTATGCGTAAATGGTCACGGGACCGTGTGGGAGCGAGAACAAGCGTGGAAAGGCTGAAAGTCTGTGCTTGTGCGAGCGGAAAGGCATAGCATGCGATCCTTGGCGAACATTAGAAATGATTCCATCGTTTTAAAAATTGGGTACCTGAACACAAGTCAATGATTTGGATTCCGAGTATTTTGAGCTCCAGCCGATCTCAAGTACCTAAATACGATACGCACCTTACATATTGAATAAATGGCACGACTCCCGAGGGTTTTTGTTTAACGCTGTCTTTATAAAAGGCAGCCTCTAATGGAAATGGAGAGATGGGAAATAAAATTTAATACAGACATTTATTGAAATAGACACCGTAAAAGCGTGAGTGTTATCAATTCTTTTTTAACCCTTAACGTACTGTTTAAACTGTACAAAGTGTAAGTTTGAAGTGTGTTTGTTTTATCTTGATAGTTTGCAAATGGATAATCCGATCTAAAATTCTTGGCTTTAAATCCAGAAAATCTATTGTTTTATTTGCTATATGAATCTCAACAAAATATTACCATTGATAGTCGTCGATTGGCGACTTTTGTGAATTTGGTCCGAAATAGCAGCATTTGGTCAGTGCCGCAAGTCGAGAGTTTTTGACAGTTGTGTGTAGCCAGTTATAACTTATGGAACAGAAACGTGGTATTTCACTTTGAACTGTACAAATAGGCTTAAAATAACCCAACATGTTATGGAAAGGGCTATGCTCGGAGTCTCTCTGCGCGGTCGAATCAGGAATAAGAAGTTTCGCTGACGTAACAAACGAGGGCTTTAACATTATAGAATGTTTACATTTCTCTCTGGTATTTTAATACAAACATGGCCAGATTTTCTCCAAATAACAACAAAAAAGACATGCTAAGTATGTCTAAGCTACTGAAAGTCTGTGGGACTTGAGAATAATATAAGTACGTTAAAAGCTCTTTAAGTACAAGGTCAACGGTTCCGTTATGTCAAAGCTCAAATCCCTTTTACTGGGATGTCTTAAAAGGGTCTTTATGCCGTGTATAGTAGTTTAGATATTATTACTTAGTTATTTACGTTAAATATCTAGTATGAGTGGATAAATGTACATGAAAATAATATTTTATGTATAAAAACGTCGGCAACAAACAACCGACTTAGTAAACTTTGAGAACATCATCAATGTGATACGCACTGCTAAGGATAGCTCAAACAATGTCTGACAATAATGTCTTATTTAAATATTATAAGGATCTAACTTGACACTAAAAAAACAAGTTTTAAAATAAGAAAATACATCAGTACACGGTTTTAGTTACATATAAGTGCTGAGATAAGACATACTTAAAAAAGCGGTATTGTGATCACTTCCTTTTTGAAAGTCGGTTGTACAATAGCTAAATAAACATGGATATCAGTCTGAGATTTAAAACCTACTTAAAATAATACATAGTATAAAAATAACAAAATGCTAAATGTAAGCTGCGCCCCTAACGAATAATAATTTAACGTAAATCGTACCAATCTGATTCAATTTCTGATTCACAGCTTTACCAAGTAAACTAACAGAAAATAATGTTCTGTAGATCCGAAATATCGCTGGATGAGGCACGAAATTGTCAGATGTCAAGCAGCCAGGCTGATTCGACAGACAATAGATTTCGTTCAAAAATTAATACAATGCTCGTACTCCGCGGAACCGATGGACGCATCTAATTTAAATTCAATTTTTGTTGAATAAAACATGGAATCACAAACGAGTGAATATACGAGTAGTTAAAATTTCGGCCGCGTTTATGCTGTAAATGATTGACAGCGCCTGTGGGAATTTTGCCTAGAACTATTCAGCCCCGGGATGTTTGTTTCTAGGAATTAGTGCAATCACGATGGAATTTTCAATTTAATATTCGCAGTTCGTGCAAGTTTGTAGATCACAACAGCTGCTAGTATCGGATTAGTGTTTCAATTGCAAATGAAACGGGGTCATATTAAATACATTTATTATATGCCTGGCAGCGTACGCACAGCGATGTAGCAGATTTTTCGAATATTCAGGAATAAACACATCCATATCAGAATCAATCTAATAGCGTTTGAAATAGTAAAAATGTATTTCAGATATTTTATTTTTACGCATCGGTTCTTTTCACTGATTGACACTTTGAGTATAGTGGGGTTCTTTGAAATTGGGTTTTTTGGTGTCAGATTGCCGCATGGTTGCAAATCGAACATTTTTTGTAGATTCTTTGCCGGATTTAAGGAATGGGCCTTGCTACCAACTCTGTCACTTACATCTTTTATAGGAATTCAGTACATTCTACCTTGAACTTGAGCGTAGCTCTCTCAGGCTTGAGAAAAAGACCTTGCTGCTGTAACGCTGTGCCTATTGTGCCTTTGAACTGAGTAATAGGCATGATTACTGGGTAAAAAAAACATTATTATAATTTAGTCCATTAGATTTACAAAAAATATCGGACACGTATTAATAAAATAAATGACAGAGATAAACCTTGTCAAATTTCGGAAATGGGGGCTTGTGACGCCACTTCCACGTGAATTGCGTTACGTGGAACTTTAACGGGCAATATATATTTTTATATATCATTTTTGTCTAATTAACAAAATAAAAAGTATGTGTCTAATTTTTTTTGATAATCTATCTGACGGAATAATTACATTTTTTAGTCATCTAGCCTATTACCCACACTACTCGTACCCCTTCTTACTACACAATAATGGCAGTTCCGACCTGTATCAGTACACAAAAATGTGTATTCTGATCTTGAACTGTGTATTACCCTTGAATAAGTATGAGGAAGGGTGCGCGCGCGCCGATTATATTTAGGAGCGAGATACGCTACTCTACGTAAGTTACGTAACCTTTACATGCTCTCGTTACGGCAACGTTGACTATTACGACCTGTGTCAGTACTGAGTATAGATTCTAATCTTCAACTGTCTAGGAATATATTCTGACCTTGAACTGCGTATTTCTGCCAGGTTTCAGGAAGGGAGCGCGCGTGCCGACGATCTCTGAGCGGGACACGTTGGCGAACTTCTTGAGGATTTCGCGCATGCCGATCATCTCGCCCGCCCACTCTTCGTAACCCTTGTCTTGTAGCCCTTGCTGTTGTGACACGGTACCGGTAGCAATCTGTAATAACGCAGAAGATATTGCAGTAATGGTACAGAGGAAGAAGAAGGTACTTAGTAGGTACTTGATAGGATATGCATGGAAGTTTATGATCCACTGCGCCAAATACGTGAAGTTTCCGCGTCAAGCGCTCACGTTGCGACTGACTTAAGTAATTTAATATGTAGTCACATGACGGGAATACCTTGGCCCAAAATACGGGCGCTTTATTGTACCCAGTTTAAGGAATAGTTTTTGAATTGAGAATCCTTACTATATATATATATATATATATATATATATATATATATATATTATATATAATATTATAAATCCGAAAAGTTTGTTGGTTTGTTGGTTTGTTACTCTTTCACGCACCAACGGAGCAACGGATTGACTTGATTTTTGGCATGGACATAGTTGAAAAGGCGGAAGGAGCTTTAGGATACTTTTTATCCCGAAAAATTGCATATTTCCTGTAGGACAAGACAAAAACCATTGAAAGCGAAACTGTCGCCACTATCACAAAGACGCTAAGTGATTAATTCCTCTATGACGCTAATATGGACTAACGAAACGTCACATCCAAACGTAATTAGATGACAGGTGACATTGTCTGCAGACTTTTATAAATCACAAGTAGCATGGCAAGGGGACAATTTGTTTTTCCACCATTATATCTCCTTGAAGAGGAAATAAAGTATGGATTGAAAATGACAACTGACATTAAAATTGGATAAAATGTTATTTTCCCTCTGCATGCTACATGTTACTATGACGTTTAATACCAGGCCGTCATTTTGACATTAAATTATTTTTAAATCTTCTATCATTTTATCACAAGGTTTAACATGTTTCTTTATTCTACCTTTATGGTACAGAATCATCATACTTTAATATTATCAATCCGAAAAGTTTGTTGGTTTGTTCCTCTTTGACGCAGCAACGGAGCAAAAGATTGACCTGATTTTTGGTATGGATACCTATGGTTTAAAAGACAGAAAGTGATAATAGGATACTTTTTTATCTCGAGAAAATTCGTGATTCCCATGGGATAGGACAATAACTGTTTCTCAGCAATGGAGTAACGGATTGACTTGATATTTGGGGTGGGCATAGTTTGGAAGACGGAAAGTGACATAGGATACTTTCCATCCCGAAAAAATTGTGATTCCCGTAGGACTTAACAATAAATTTTTCTCAGCAACGGAGCAACTTGCCTTGGCTTATTGCATGAATATAGTTTGAAAGACGAAAAGTGACAAAGGCCACTTTTATCGCAAAAACTTTAACAGTTCCCGTAGGATAGGATAAAAACTAAGTGAGCGGGCTGCAGTAGCAGCAGTCTAAGCGCCAGAAATAACCTGTCATGGCAAGTTTAGGACGTTCCTACATTTTTCGCACTCCTTCGCGGCACTTAACAGCGCTAGCCCAGACTCGGGCTCCATAACGGAGCTTGCGCTCTCGCCATAATGGCGGAGTGTTTCGGAGCACAAGACACATCGTCATCCACCACTCGGGACTAACCAGTACTGAACGTCAGACAGAATTCCAACGCCCTGGTCCCAGTGCAGCGGGTTAATCATAGTAGCCCAGCGCCTGCCTCTTCAACTGCAGAGGGCAGAGAGAACGGCCATCGCGATACCGACACCTCTTTTCCCCTGCAGCCCCACTGCGTCTGCCAACACGTTGACGGCCTAGCGGAAGGTAGGGTAGGTGGCGGCACCCACACCACCAGTTCCATATATCCCACCGCGGCTCCTAATCCTCGGCTGTCATATCAGAGTCCAGGAAGCAGCCTTGCTTTATGAAACTAAGAAAGGTTATTCCCAGCAAGTAACTGGAGATAGAGAGACAGAAAAGAAGCCACACCCAGCGCAGCAGGAGGAGCTGGAGTTCATATGGCTGGCAGACGGAGCAGCACTAGAGCAAAATCTTAACCGAGAAATTAACATATTTACAGACGGCAGCAAAATTAAAGGGAAAGTTGGGGCGGCATTATCCATTTGGGATGATGCCGCTGAGATCAGTACCCGCAAGCAAGTAAATTGGCCGATTGGTGCTCCGTGTACCAGGCCGAGTTATTGGCACTTCTTGAGGCTACCGAAAAAGCAAAAATCTTTTGTGACTCCAGGTCTGCACTGGAAACGGTAGTTGCACAAAATATAATAGTGAAACTTTATTGGATTAAAGTGCACGCGGGGATGGAGGGACATGAGAGAGCGGACCAGCTAGCAAAAGAAGCAGCACTGCACTCGAAGTGCAGACCTATTTACGATAACTGCCCCGTTTCATTCGTCAAGCGAGAAATCCGAAAGGACTCTCTTGACGAGTGGAACCGGCGGTATCAGGATGGACACACAGCGGCGGTAACCAAAACATATTTCCCGGATGCAAGGGCGGCATACAAGATCGTAAGAGAAAGCACAAGTGGGAATCATAACTCAAGTGCTGACGGGGCATGGTGGGTTTTCCCAATACTTACATCGATTTAAGCTGAGGGAAAGCCCATCATGCATCTGTGAACCCACAAAAGAGGAGACTCCACTGCACATTATCTTGGAATACCCAGTTTGTGGAAAGCAGATATTTGATTTAGAACAAAAAATTGGAATTAATCTAACACGTAAAAACCTTAGAAACAATTTTATCGAATTTTTGCTAATATTTGTTAAAAAGCAATAACTAGGAACAAGTAGGTATAAACTTTGCTGTGCCATTGTAATGTTTATTATAACTGCAAACAGTCAAAAACATTGAAATATAGGTATGGTTTTTATTCATTTGTAATTAAGACCCCTGATCATGTCAGGGATATTTCGCGATATAATAAAAAAAAAACCTCGGATGCAGCGTCGCAAGAGCGGCACTGCAGCCCGCCTAAGTTGCGACACTCCTCATAAGACATGCAACCTACCGGCCATCCTCTCAGCTGCTTTAGTTAAAAGCGGCTGAACCTCGAGTGCCGTCCTCTAAGCTTCCTTGGGGGAAAAGACCCAAAGAAGAGGGAGACTTTGAGGGCCGCCTTTTTAGCTGCCTCAGACCTCCCCCACGTTAAGGCGGGAATACACGGGGGGTTTGTATATACACTCCAACCGTAACTTAACCAACAAAAGCATTCCTCCAAGGTATTTTGACATTTGTCGGTTAGGTTAGGTTTCGCAGCCGACATAAACATAAGCCAAAATCAAAATATAATGCGGGCGAAGCCGCGGGTAAAAGCTAGTAATGTATAATTTTGAATTTGTGACAAGAGAACATATTGAACATTTTGAATAAATTAATTTCGATTTCTTTGTATCTGTTCAAACTAGATATACACCTTCGCTGATAAATTAGAACAGTAGAGAGGTATAGAGGTATATTAGCAACCATAAAATACTACTGACAAAAAATAAAAAATAAAATATTTCTTTCTGCGATATGAGACAAAAACTATTATGCATGAAGTAGGTTATACAGTGATTTTATTTAAGTACTAAACTCACCTCATGCCCATCGTGTGCGAGAGCTTGAACCTGCGCGTAATTGCTGAAATCAATAACAAGAAAATCCTTAGAAAAATATTATTATACCCCGAAACGGTAACAATTCCTCAAAAATTAGGTAGAGCACATCCAAAACAACAAAATAATCGTCATAAATATTTCAACAGTCCGATAAAAGCTTCGTACAATATTAATCTGCGCCAGACAAAATAATAATAATTCGCATCTGGCCGAATACTTTACTCATATTTCATTCAAAAGGTTCCATAGCACCAAACTCTAGAATATTCGATTCGGAAAACACAAACGAGCTCCTAGACCAAGGATTCCGAGGGGTAACCCTCACATAATTGCCTGGACGTGCACTCCATACGAACAAAGAACTTTTGATATTTGTTTTCTAATGTTTTTACGATTGCGATAAAAGGGATCGTTCGCGCAATTTGCTTCAAAATACTTTGAATTCTCTTTTGAATTGTAAAATTATATAAATCATTGCTGAAAACACGAAAAAAGGTTATAAAAGCGAAAATATTTTGTATTTAAACTCAATGAGAAAGGTATGGCCCGAGGGAGCTGGCACAGCGTAAATACAACAGGATGGGTAGGTGGGTAATAAACAGCCATTTCGCACAATGGAAGTTAGATATGAAGATATAAATACCTGTATTCGTGTGATAAGAAGAAAGTACCGCGGATCGGGCATCCGTTGGGATTCTTGATTTTTCCATTGAACACTTTCTTGTACAAATCGTAGTTGTTCAAGTTGACAGCACCATCAAATGTGAGCATTATCATTTGCGGCGTCTGCGAAACAACCAAACTTTACTAGCACACAAACGCGTTCAAAAAAATATCGTCATAAAAATTCAGAAGGGATCCTCGCGTTTATTCTCCCTTTGTAACGTTGTTTGAAGAGTTAAATAATCTGGGAAATGTCCAACAAAATTTTATAAATTATACCGCGCTACGTCGAGTTCGCAAACATTTTCATCCAAAACGGTAGATAAATCAAATCACGCGGCTCAATCATGTTTCGTTGTGTTAAGATGGATCTTAATCTTCATTCAGAAAACAAGCGAACGGTTTCAGCTGTTTATGAAAATTAAATATTGCTTGTAAAAAGGTCGCTGTACAGTCGTTAAGGGGTATTGAGATGTCAAACGAATATTTCCAAGGCTTTAAATGAGGTCGGGCTTCTACTAACAGGTCTGTTGATGTCTAAAAGCTTCGAACTCGAATTTTCACGCTTGCTTAGATCCTTTCACTCTACAGATGGTTCGTACGGGGAAATTGCTGCTTTGTGGTTCGCGCTTTTTTGTAAACAAGTGGGAATTCGAATATTGAAGAAAGACGCCGCGTGATAAGCTATGAAAAAGAGCGTTTTATTGGCGTTTGTAGTCTTCGAGTGATTCTGGGCTTTTTGGAAGTATCGACATGTTTTTACAATCTCGATTGTAGGCATCAGCTTACTGTAGGTAATTTTGCAAACTTGACGCACGACTGACTCGCAGTCACATTTTAACATTTTAAATTATTACCAACCTTGATTGCTATTGTCAGCCAAACATGGTGATGGTATCAAACATGGTATAAAAGTGTTTTTGTTATTATATACAGATAACAACAGTAGTGTCACAGAAACTTCTAGTCTGTTGCTGTTGCGGGCATACGGCTTCAAAATGGTCATCAATCTCAAAATTTCAAATCTCAATACAATTGATCGAAGCGAAGGTCTATGCTTCAAATCAACGACTTTGCTTTCGTCTGTCTGAATGTTGGTATTCCTCCACTGGTCGCATTTTTCAACGAATCTCGACGAAACTTGGTAAGTTGGTACACAGGTTTTATAAGTACGAGTATATTAATTTTTTTTTCATTTGTCTTCGGCGATTCTTGATTGAGGGGTAGGTATTTCCCTCAAAAAAGGGCTACTTATCAGCCGATTCAGTTAATATTTAGCAAAATCGTTTACCATCTTACCTACCACAAACGCTTAAACCTACCACGCTTTAGAACTTGTTTAGCAGTACGAACCAATTGCACGGTTTAACTGTGTTTAAAGCATGTTTAAATCTTTTGTGGTAAGGCGGTTAGTGTCTAAATCCTAACAAGATTAGCGAGTGTAAACCAAATCGGTCAAGAGCGAGTCGAGATATAGGCTTAAAAACATTAAATTAAAGAGATGTGCCGCGGGGTCTACTGTTCGGAGATCTAAAGTATAATTAATTACAATTTATAACTGAGCTAGTGTTTGTGCAGGTACTCACATCTTCCGGGTCCAGTCCCCCAGGAATGAGCGTGCCGTCTTTAGAACAGAAGCAGTACGGCAGCTGACACTCGGACAGGTCGCATTTGGTCGCCAGGTCCGTGGGAGCCTCGGTAATGGGGGCCGGCGCTGAAACACGTACGAATTTCTAGAGAAATGCCTTTAATACAAAGCGTTGTGATAATGGTATTCGTTGTACAGGTCGAATCACACAACTTGGCGGCTGTGATGTTAGCTGCAAACTGCGGATAAGTTTGCGGTGAGCTTCAGTCAGGATTGGGTTATCCGCAGCTTGTAGCTAAATCACAGCCGCCAAGTTGCGTGATTCGACTTATATACAAGTATGAAAAATATATCGTCTACTACATTGTAAATAGTAGACGTGATCGATCGTGATCTACAATCGTAAAATATTGATCAATATTATATTGATAACGTCCCTTAATAAAATATGTTTTACATAAAATAATCCACAACCTTTTTAGATTCTACATATAGTTATTTTTCGCAAAAAATGGCAAAACCGCCTTCCATCGATGGTGTAAAAAATTCAAATATTTTGCTTGAATTGTTTACAAAAACTCACTGCTTATTCATTATTGTTAATTTTTCAAATACGGTTTAGCCAATTTCTGTAAAATTTAAATGGGACTATCTTAAAAGTATACCCTTTCGAACTACAAAAGATTATTTTCTATTTGGTTCTCAGTTGGCGAAATTATCGAAACATATACAAAAAAACACGTACAGACGAACAAACAAAGAACCTCCTCCTTTTTTAGAAGTCGATTAAAAAATAAATATATTGACTTGTAAAAACCAGCAATAAAATCAGACAAAACTGACAATCATTTCCACCGTCACATTTTATTTTTCACATTTATTTTAAGTCAGTATGAGCCTCAGTATTGTATTATGAGCAAGCGTTGAAACGCAACGAATAACATTATTTCGAAAGAGCTATCTCGTCTCCAACAAATATTACTTCAGCGAAAAAACAATAAATCTAATTGATAGAAAGAATGATTTCGCATCAGTCAACATTCGATTACTGAATCAACAGATTTATTTATTTAGTCCATCGCGCGTCCAAATAAAGTCACATCTTCGTGTTTGTAATCATAACATAAGGAAAAACGGGTAGTAAAAAGGTTGATACCGTAAACGGTATAAAGTTAATATTTCGTATGGAATGCTAAAATATAAATAGAGATGCGTCATTAAATGCGCTAGTTTCGATAAATCTAAACAACTAGTTCCAAACTAGTTCGATATAATTATTATTTGCGAATCTGACATTAAGTACCTACAATTATGTATCTTCGCACTTCTTCAGAAAAGTAGAGTGTGGACATCTTGAATTGGACCATCCAATTGAGCTAGTAGGTAAGTAAACGCTTTCGGACTCAAGCTTTTGGATCTATTTTACAATAAAATTAATGCACTGTTCCATAAAAAGCTTTTATACTAATTATTACTATCACAACCTTTATATATTTTTGTACACGCCATTTCTACAAGGTTATTCAGAAGGGGTGTGCTAAAGCCAACATCCCAACAGGCATTATTGAGACCATCATTACGAATCATTTTTATCATAGAGCTAACCCGGAATTTAAAAAAAATCAACTGTCCCGTACAAAATTGCTACTCACAATCGATAAAATGTATCTACGAAATGATATTTATCCCGTATCCTGTGTTGGTTAATTAGCAAAAATTGTTTATAAAGAAAGTTTAAATCACCTTCTTTCGGTGCTTAGTACGAGTACACCTGTTCTGAATAACGCTGTGCACCATTGGATATTTGCTCTGTATTCATATCAACCGAGCAAATGTACTACTCTGCCCGAAGAGACGATTATTTGGGCGGGCTCACAAGACATAAATAATTCATATTTTAAAAGCACCCGCGAGGCTTCCCATACGAGCCGGATCGTGACCTCCAGGCTTATATCAGAGACCAATAGCATTCAAAATATCCTCAACTCCATTTATTGCGTCAGCTCGTATTTCAATCAAAATAATTAATTAAACTCGGCTTTATACCTTAAACCAATTGTTCTATATAAAATAACGTAATGGGATTGTGAAGCGACCATAAAACAGGACTTTACTTTAAGCTGTCGTTTCAAGTTTCGGATGTAATGCTGGACTGATAAATAAACTAAGATAAAAAAGCTCAGAAGATATTGCTTCGCGCTCGAAAGTATACGATTTAAAAATCTGTCGCGCTTAGTTTGCATTTCGATTTTTACTGAATTAAAAGCTTAACCTCCGACGATAGTTTTCAGTTGTTTTAATACTTACACACGAAAACAGCACCTAATTACTATGGAACTGTGATTATTTTACATTACGTGAACAAACAGTTTATAGCCAGAAACTATAGATAAAATAGGTTCTATTTTAGGGGCTTTTGTATGGTTCTGTTTTCGCCTAATATGATAAGAATGAAAAAGACAGGTAATTACTAGTAAGTTTAGAGAAGTCAATAAACCTTTAAAATGTACCGTAACCTGTCACTGTTTTCGCTTATGTATATGCAGAATATTATTGATTTTCGCAGGTCTGGAGATGAGACATGCGATATCCGCTGTTTTTTTCTTATCAAAGTAAATAAGCATAATGTAATGTACTTACTCGTAGCGATGGGTCCGCATCTGGCCTCTGCTTTGAATGTACAGTACTTGCTAATATCGTCAAAGTACAATCCCGAGGGGCATCTATTCAAATAAGGGTAGCCATCGACGCACTGAAAATGGATATTGTTTGAGTTATAACTAAAAGTTATTTGCATAACAAGCCGTCGTGAAAGAGGACGAGTTTCAGTTTCAGCTGGCTTTATTTTACAATTTAGTTTTTGGGTATTCATTAATTATAAACAGGACTATCTGAAACTCGACATCTTTACTGATATATCATATTTTATTACTTATCAGCTAAAATAGTACCTAGTATTTGTTTTCGTAGGTAAATCGGTATTCGTAAATTGTTACCAAAAATGTGCGATTGAAACTAGATACTATTCTTAGCCCCGAGTTCACCAACGCTTGTTTAAATTAAACGTGTGATTACTGTATTTAACCAACGGTTTTTGCTTGCTGAACAGCAAAATTTCGTTAAAAAGCTGTTTAAGATTTACCCAACGGTTGATAAATTAACATCTTTTGGTGAACTAGGGTCCAAAACCCGAGTTTAATCGTTGTTTTAATACATTAATCACACGTTTAACTTAATCAAGAGTTGGTGAACTTGGGTCTTAAAACCTTAAATTCTAAATAAACACAGGCTAAAGAATTAAATAATGTGGAACGGCCTATATCAAAGAGCTCACAAACATACATGTTCACTATGTATTTTTTAGAGTCTGGCCAACGAAAGAAATTTCATGGAGATCAGCTGAGCGGTACTAGAAAACAAGCTAACAGCTCTTGATTTTTTAAAATTCCCGCCTTTTTTCTTGGACAGCTTTCGTTGGCCAGACTCTATTTGACTGTTGAGTTGAGACTATTATAATAAGAGTAAGTATCATGACTACCTACCTACATGATTATGAAAACAATTTTCTTTAGTATTCACTAATATAGGAACAACGTGTTGTGTAAGTAACTACCTAAGTAACTAGGCTCTAAGTCCACTATTAGACTGAATTGAATAAGATTAGTGTAACTCACAACTATACCTACTAGTTACTTTATAATTGTGCAAGTATTATGATAATACCAGAATGTCGTCTCTTAAAAGTTAACATTTGCATCACCTGTAGATTTCTAAACACTCACACAAACTATTACTTATTCTGCGTCCCCACACACACGGTCAACAAAACAAAAACTCACTGCTTATTCAAATGAGGTACTTAAGTTCATGCACATAATGTCTGTCGCCGTTTTTATTTTTGAATCCTCCCAATTTCGCAGACATAACATAAACTGCGCTGGTAATCCGAGAGGGTTAGTCACGCGGGGTTACGTTCTACTGTATATTACATACAAAACGAGAAAAGCCCAAGTTTTTATGCGAAAAATGTGCGCTGTGTACGAGTATAAAAATACGTGTACATGTTTGGCAACACATTCTGCGAATAGCGACTGTGACCAACGTTGCTTCATCGATGGGTTTGCTGTTTAAATGAGTTAGTTGGCTGATTTTTAATGCGTTTTAAGTGCGCAGAATGACTAAGGAATTATTTTTGTTTGCAATAATACCATAAGTCAAAGCTAATAAGACATTTTTCACACCACATGGATAGAAGGGAAATATACATTTTCCAGTCGTAATTATGTAGGTAAATAATTTCATTTCCACGTTACCATGGCTCAAAATACTGTGAAGTACCTAAAAACTATTGTCGAAGGCTTTGTCAAACCAACAGTAGGCGTCTTATGTATATTATGATGTCGATGAATTTGTGCTTACTAAGTAAAAGTCACAGCACAAAATCTACTTCCCTACATAAATGTTATTGCTTTTCGATTAGGTAAATAGTTGGCATAAATGCGGTACTTGCTCAAAGGACTACAATTGCGACTCACATCTTCGAAAAGTCAAGTGTTTAATTGGCGAATTCCTTTGTGCATACCGAAGTACAATATGGTGACTAATGCTACCAGCTTATCAAACATTAAATATTCAAGCAGCATCAGTGCCTAATAAATTTGAACATCTATGTGAATACTAAAAAAGCTGTACAAATCCAACAACCTTAGACAAATTCCGATATGTTTTTAACATAATGATATTCATCGCACATACCGCAAGGTAAATTATTCATGGGTTTAGGACGAGGCCACACTTGCATGTTGTAAAGGACCGATCTCGCGTGATAAGAGCTATAAGAACGATGGTTGCGCTTAGTTTTGCATATCTAAAATTTGTGCACATATTATAAGGCAGACTGGACTTGTGTCGTAGAAACTCCTACAAAACGAGGCTTAGATAAATAAGAGGCCACTACAGAAGACACACTTCCCACACTCATTTCACGGACAATAACACACACATACACACACACACACACGTGTTAGTTATTTTTCAATTTTAAAAAGTCCATATCATAATGTTTTGTTATAATTTTATTAGATGCACCGTATGTATACCTGAATACCTAAAAGTATTTGAAATGTAAGCACCCCTGAGTCAAGCCATGTAATACAGGTCATCCTAGTGCAGGGTCCAATGGTATTTTTGTATCTCTGTATAATGTTCTGCTAAATAAAACATTTTGCATTTTGTTTGTAGATCAGTGCGAAAAATAATAAAAGCAAATGACGGTCTATTCAGGAAAATCTCTATTGCAAACAGCGCTTAAAATACCGGATTTCAGACGAGATAGGTCATTTATTTACAACTAGCTTTTACCCGCGGCTTCGCCTGCGTTATATTTTGATTTTGGCTAATGTTTATGTCGGCTGCGAAACCTAACCTAAGCGACAAACGTCAAAATACCTTAGAGGAATGCTTTTGTTGGCTAAGTTACGGTTGGAGTGTATACACAACCCCACCTTGTATACCCGCCTTGTCGTGGCGGGGGAGTTCTAAGGCAGCTGAAAAGGCGGCGCTCGAAGTCTCCCTCTTCTTTGGGTCTTTTCCCCCAAGGCAGCTTAGAGGCCGGCACTCGAGGTTCAGCCGCTTTTAACTAAAGCAGCTGAGAGGATGGCCGGTAGGTTGCGTGCCTTATGAGGAGTGTTGCATCTGAGACGGGCTGCAGTGCCGCTCTTGCGACGCTGCAGCCGAGGATTAGGGGCCGCGGTGGGATGGAACTGGTTGTGTTGGTACCGCCACCTACCCTACCTTCCGCTAGGCCGTCAACCTGTTGGCAGACGCAGTGGGGCTGCAGGGGAAGAGAAGTGTCGGTATCGCGATGGCTGTTTTCACTGCCCTCTGCAGTTGAAGAGGCAGGCGCTGGGCTACTATGACTGACCCGTTGCACTGGGACCAGGGCGTTGGAATGCTGTCCGACGCTCAGTGCTGGTTAGTCCCGAGTGGTGGATGACGATGTGTCTTGTGCTCCGAAAAACTCCGTCATTATGGCGGGAGCGCAAGCTCCGTCATGGAGCCCGAGTCTGAGCTAGCGCTGTTGAGTGCCGTGAAGGAGTGCGAAAAATGTAGGAACGTCCTAAACTTGAAATGACAGGTTATTTCTGGCGCTTAGACGGCTGCTACCGCGGCCCGTTTACTTAGTTTTTGTCTTATCCTACGGGAACTGTTAAAGTTTTTGGGATAAAAAGTGGCCTATGTCACTTTTCGTTTTTCAAACTATATTCATGCAATAAGCCAAGGCCGTCCAAATCCGTTGCTCCGTTGCTGAGAAAAAGTTATTGTCTTATCCTACGGGAACCGCAATTTTTTCGGGAAGAAAAGTATTCTATGTCACTTTCCGTCTTCCAAACTATGGCCACCCCAAAAATCAAGTCAATCCGTTGCTCCATTGCTGAGAAACAGTTATTGTCCTATCCCATGGGAATCACGAATTTTATCGGGATAAAAAAGTATCTTTTTATCACTTTCTGTCTTTTAAACCATAGGTATCCAAAATCATATACCAAAAATCAAGTCAATCTTTTGCTCCGTTGCTGCATCAAAGAGGAACAAACCAACAAACTTTTCGGATTGATAATATTAAAGTAGGTATGATGATTCTGTACCATAAAGGTAGAATAAAGAAACATGTTAAACCTCTAATGATAGTAGATTTAAAAATATTTTTAATGTCAGACAAAATGACGGCCTGGTATTAAACGTCATAGTAACATGTGGCATGCAAAGGGAAAAAAACATTTTATCCAATTATAATGTCAGTTGTCATTTTCAATCCATACTTTATTTCCTCTTCAAGGGGATATAATGGTGGAAAAACAATTTGTCCCCTTGCCATGCTACCTGTGATTTATAAAACTCTGCAGACAATGTCACCTGTCATCTAATTACGTTTCGCTGTGAAGTTTCGTTAATCCATATTAGTGTCATAGAGGAATTAATCACTTAGCGTCTTTGTGATAGTGGCGACAGTTTCGCATTCGACAGTTTTAAGGTTTTTGTCCTGTCCTACAGAAACTATGCAATTTTTTGCTTAACGTCTAACGCTTAGCATCTAAAATTCGACGTGCTTGGTTTTGCTCTTGAGTCTCAGCAGTTCTTTGCGCTGCGTGATGCTCGGCATCTAAAAGTCGCCGCGCTTGACTTTCTCCTTCAGTCTCAGCAGCTCTCTGAGCTGCGTGACGCTCAGCATCTAAAATTCGACGCAATTGGTTTTTTGCTCTTGAGTTTCAGCAGTTCTTTGCGCTGCGTGATGCTCAGCATCTAAAAGTCGCCGCGCTGGACTTTCAACTTCAGTCTCAGCAGCTCTCTGAGCTGCGTGACGCTCAGCATCTAAAATTGGACGCGCTTGGTTTTGCTCTTGAGTCTCAGCAGCTCTTCGAGATGCGTGGTGCTCGGCATCTAATGTCAAACGCGTTTAGTGTGCTCTTCAGACTCTTGGCTTCTAGAAATTTTCTTTACGCGAGCTCCGCTAGAACTACGCGCTAGATTCGATTTGCGTTTTCTAGGCATACCTATTAGAATGAAAACTACGTAAATAAACTGAAAAAATACATGTAACCTGCTCTAAATTTTAAAGTAAAAGATTAATTGACTTTGACATTTGCAACTTGAGCAGCCTTGAATGGGCATTGGGCATAGAGAATGTTATTTGGAAAGTCAAGATGCAAATTACCATTTGTCATGGTAGAAAATAAGTTTTTTCCACTAAGATTCTAGCCAATGCGTTTTCATCCCCCCTTTTCAACCCTTTAAAACTATTTTTTCGAATCAAAAAGTAGCCTATGTCCTTTCTCAGGTTTTAGACTATCTGTGTACCAAATTTCATTCAAATCGGTTCAGTAGTTTTAGCGTGAAAGCGCGACAGACAGACAGACAGACAGAGTTACTTTCGCATTTATAATATTAAATAATTAAATAATAAAGTAAGGATTAGTAGCTTATTCTAATCAAGTTCACAGTATTTCATACAATTTAAAATACGTATAAACTCACTAATGCCTCCTATTTACCCGACTACGTAAAAATACATAGGTACACAATAGGTACATATAGGTACGATAGGTACACAATAGGTACATATTAAGCCCGATTACAGAGGCGCCAGCGTAAATTTAATAGCAACGTAAAAAGCATTCTCTCTATCGAATGCCTAAAGTGAAAAAGAAACATAACTATGCTATTTAGCTAATATAATTACGATGGCACCTCTGTAATCGGGCTTACTGTGTACCTATGTACATTATTGTACACACACTCCAATTCAGACATTAAAACTCATTCATTATGTGCTTTGCGATAAGCTCTAAATATTTGTTTTTGTGAAATGGCGTGGATAACAGGCTGATGGGTCTCGTGATAGTATGAATTTACCGTCGCTTTGAACAACTGCTACACCAGCCAACTACCAAGCATAGGCGGACTTTTGACAAATTACGAGGATACTTTCTAGACGCCGAGATCTGTCATAAGAATATTACTTACAGCCTGTAAGGTAAGGTCCTTTCAATTTTGCTCTTTTTACCGGGAGCCTATGTACATAGGATAGGCCTACGTCCCGCAGTGGACTAGTAAAAAGAGGCTAGTAAAAAAGCAGTACTGGGAGCAATTCAACATAATCTCGATTCTCGTCTACAACCTGATCATATTAATAAATAAATAAATAAAATAAAATAAGCTTTTATTGCTGAGCTTACAATTTTGTTTCCTTAGCTAATTACTGACGCTCAGTATTATCCTTTTTCCCAGCTTGTCCTTCGACAAAGGCCTCCTCTAAAGCTTGCCAGGTCAATTATTATCATTTCTTCAATATTGTTGTGATATCTCTACCTAGTGACAACATTTAATGATTATTATTACAAAATCCTAAATCAAAGATATTATAGTTCATTAATTTATTATCATAGTTAGTAAATTAATAATGGATAGTCTGTCAATTATTAAGTAAAGGCGACGATTTGCCTACGTAAGTACATGGTCTATGATGCAGTAATTTTCTACCGAAAGCTACTTTTATATTTTAGTGCTAAATTTTCAATACAAACAGTAATTTGCTAGAAAAATGTGAAATAAATTGAGCAGTGAGTATTTATTAACAAAAATACAGAAACGACGTACCTATAATCAGTAGGAACTTGGAACTTTTAGAAAGTAAAGACAGTTGTCAGTCTATAAGTCTTTATAAAAACGTATTGTCAATACATTTCCAGTCTAACAAGTTTGTCTAAATCGTAGATACCGGTCGATCTAGATACGAAAATGCCAAAATGTAATAAAAGTAATTTCCTCAATATTGTCGCGATATCTCTACTACCTAGTGACCGAATTAAATTAGTATTAGGTCAGATTAATGAGTAATAATAATAAAATATCGCTCATCGGGGGTATGCGAACCCCTAGGGTTGCCATTCGATGGCAGGTGGTTTGCGACAAGATTTACGTAATGATGGCGTGATGTTTTGAAGCCATCATTGCTGCGAAGACATTTGGAAACAAAACATCCGCAGGACGTAGACAAACCTATAGATTTTTTGTTCGAAAAAAGAAAGAGTTGGCTTCTTCGAAAAAGACTATGAAAACAGTCCTAGCTACTAACTCTGAATATTTACGTTCCTTGTGGCATATATAAAATCGCGACGACCGGCAAGTCATACAATATTAGATGGGGGGGATTTAATTAGTTAGAGGGTTCGCTGTCACCTGGAAACTATAACAGGGGTACATGGTGCCGAAAGTTTGAGAAGCCCTGCTCTATTATTTTTAAAGCAAGTTTACACTTGGACCGAAGACTTGACAAGGCCGAAAATTTGTTAATTTTTTTTCGTATTTTTTCAAATGACCCATTTTCTACAGCTCCTATTGGAAATATCATAAGTGCATCCTATGTCCACTAGTGCACGGCATACAACGAGAATCGAGATGATGTTGATCTGATCCCAGTTTTTTATAGCAATTATCCATTTTCTATTTTATTCTCTTATGCACATTAATACCAACTTAATTATATACCTAATGATTTTACGTTTAGGTGCAGATTAGGCCCGATTATAAAGGCGCCAGCGTTATTTTAATAGCAACGTAAAAAGCGTTCTCTCCATCGAATGCCTAAAGTGAAAAATAAACAGAACTATGCTATTTAGCTATTATAATTACGATGGCGCCTCTGTAATCGGGCTTATTATGTAAAATAATGATAGACGATGTTTTAGAATGCCATAATCAAAGAGTGACATAGTGACTCCTGTTACTAAGACTTGGCAATGATAACAGTCAGCATGTTAATAGTTTGCACTATTCCCAATGATAGGTATTGACAAAAATAGTTGGAAGAACAAAATTGAAATAACCCTATGTGAGTGAGGTAAGCGCTGATGCAGGATTAAATCGTGGACCATGGCATGGCGAATAATGAATAGTCTATAGGCTGTATAGACAATGCTAGAGAGAGATTAGGGGAGCCATCAGCTTCGACTGAAGTTTAATAATCTGTCAACACGGGCGACGTATGCGTTCCGATGGGGATGTGCTCCCCTGCGCGAAATTGGATTTTAATCACCCGGTCAATCTTCATTTGATGGTGTCCCAATATGAGTCTGCCGACTTTGCCTAGATTTACTGTATGTACGGTTTATTTAATCTTAGGAATTGAACTACAGTACTCTCTCGCTAATCTGCCACCATAAAATCCTAACCATTGGCGGATAACTGAATACGGCGGATTATAATGTACAGGAAGGAACAACAAATTGAAAAAAAAATAACTAAATTTGTGTGTGTTTGTTTTGCACTAAAGTTAGAGTTTCATGCTTTCGTTTTGTGGATTGTTTGGGTAACGACGCCGTTATGGACGCTTTACTTCACTGGAATGCGCGTGCAACCTTTCAGCCCAGATGTCGTGGGCGGACTAAAGAGTGGTTGATTAGCACCATGCGGCGGAGTATAGAACTCTGTTTGTCTTACGCATGAAAGAGAGGTAAGACGGCGGATTATCGAGTCGTAGACTTTCAGTGTCGGCGGATTACAGATTTAATCAAGACCAAGCTCCAGTCCAAAAACCGGCGGATTATAGTACTTTTCGGATAATCGAGCGGCGGATTAGGGAGAGAGTACTGTATTATTATGCGTGGCAATGCTGCCAGCATGCTGGGCACGCTTCCAACTGGCAGTGGGCTTGAGCATTTGGATTATCGACTTTCAAGGGTCTGTGGATGATTGCTTGACATGCTTGTTATGTAGTAGTAGTTTATGTAGTTATTTATATGTCTCTATATGGTTATTTGCACTAAAAAAATGTGATACCTACCTATATGACCAGGGTTCTTTAACATAAGTCAAGCTGTGACTAAAATAGATGCCACAATATAAAATATTTTATGACTTCTTTGATGAAATCTCAAAATAATTTCCAACCTTTTGCCAAATGGAATTTCCTTCATAATAAACTAAAATCAAAAATACTTACTGTACGTACTGAATCGAAAACATTACTTTGTTCAGTGATAGTTTTATTTACATAAATTATGTAACATTGAGTTGTCATTCTATACTACCTAAAATAAAATATTACACAAAAAAATTAGTCATTATAAAATGATACGGATGTATGTCATTAATTTATGATCATAGAGGTAGTTAATAATTACGATTCAGTAAGTATCAGCTTCCATAGAAACCAGAATCTAAATTTGTAGTTAGAAATATAAATGTTTCAAAGAAATTTAATAGGACTCAGGGAGTAATTATTTCTATCTAGTTCCTTTCACATTCAAATAGGTACTGAGAAAAGTAAATTAATTACTTTCGCTGGGTAATCTAGATTTCTGTGAAGTTTACTCAAAGTAAATACCTGATTATGCCGATATTGTGCTTATTTAGTGTTGATTAAACCTATTTTGGAAACGATTTGTTACTTTATTGTAAAAAAGTACTGTTATTTAGGTTTTGTTTCAGTGACCTCGTCCTTGTAGAAAACTCTATGGTAAGTTACAAATCCCCTGACACATAATAGGTAGATTTACTTTGACTACCTATCCTTCTCAAAATTTTATCCGGCTAGTACCTAAGTGCCTATTACTGTATTATCCTTTCAATTCATTCACTACACACACACACCGAATTAAGTCTTGTTACATAAACTTATCACACTTATTATTATCTACATTAGGTAATGTTACTGTTAGAAAAATGTAAGTAACTCAGATTTGTTACTGAGTTAGCTACATTCTAATAAAAGTTGAGGTATATCATAATAAGTACAATCAAATAAATTAGTACCTATGTATGAGTGTTTCATAAATATGTATAAAATCACAAAGCCAATAAATTTATAAAATAGTAATAGGTGTTTGCACACTACGGATTAGTGATGTGAAAAATGCATCGCATCGTAAGCCACGTTAATCATGGTCTGAATAAATAATCTACCAACCTGTTTTCCATTCTATAAATAAATATTGTTAGAAAACAGCGTCGGGCGCCACAATTGATCGCGCTGATAACATTCTTATTCTTAGTAATAATATTTTATCGTTTTCTGGTCCTTACTAGAACAACCTTGGAATATAAGAACTTGTACCTATCAAATGATGGTTCGTATATTCCAAGTAATCAATAAAATTCAAATTTTAAATAAAAGTAGCTAACTTGAGATATAAGTTTGGCCTAATATTTTTTACGATAGATTTTTTAGTAGAGCACATTTGAGAAAGTACTTTTGTCACTTTTTAATCATTAATGATGATTAGACTTATAATGCAGACAAATTAGCATCTTTAGAGCAATGTGTCCAGATCAATTACTGGGCAGAAATTACTTTCCTGGCTCATAGTGAGTAAGAAAAGCAGTGCCCAAGGAACGATATATCTACCTGAAACTTTGATTCTAAGCACTGATCTAGTCTATTTATTTGTACCTAAGTGATAATAAGCTACACTCAAAAAAATGTCCTTCTTGTATTGACATTCGGATAGAAAGAAAAAGTTAAGGAGCAAACTCACTTGATAAAAACGTCTGCAGGTGGCTGGGTCCGCAAAGTTTCCATTGCCCGTTGTGCCTTCGGGACAAACGTATTCCTCCTTTTCTTTCTGCTGGGTACTTCCTGGAAATCACAATATATTGTATTTTAGTTTCACGTTCACACTCTGTTGACCAGCGTGGTGGATATGACCTGATTGTCTTTCACGGGTAGACCTATGTTTACCAGTCGACTATCAAAATGCTGGTACAATAGAGTAGTAGAGCAGTTTTCATGTGGCATTTTCTTTCTTACAAACGATGACTTCATTACGAAATACCTATAGGTAATTGTTGGGTTACGGACTTAAAATTCTTTAAGAAATCTGAACGAAAACAAACAAATTTTGTCTCCTTCTCATGTAACAGAATACCTCAGTAAGAAATTGATAAAACATTTTGTAGCATACCACGCTTACCGTTTCATAAATTAATAAAACAAGTAAATAGATACTGGGTCGAACCTGGACACGATTGGCACAGGACCAAGACAGATGGCACAATAAGAGAGAGGCCTATACCCAGCAGTGGGAATTGGGATAAAGAAAGTTGTGGATGATGATGAGTATGAAACAGATATTAAACTTATCTTATCTTACTGGATATTTATGAATAAGGAAGTTCTACTGTAAGAAAGCACTATTGATGTTATTATACCTTTTAACAGTTCATAGGCCACAACTTTCTAGCAAATAAACGGATAACTTATACCTTTAACGTTATTATTGTTTAATAAAATGTTTACATAATCAGAATGCAATGTGCAATGATTTTAATTATATGTTATAGGGCCAATGTATTAAAATACAACTTTTCGAATACTAAGTAATAAATAATCAGAATTACAGTATAGAAGTAGGTACTTATCCACCACACTGAGCCAGCGTTGAATATGGCCCAATCGATCTTCGTGGGCAGACATATGTTCAGCTATTAATACGCTACTACTAACTAGTAATAATTTAAATTACTTTTGCTTTAAAAAAACAGTCTAAAGTTTTAGGCGTAAAAATAACCATTCGCCAATGTAACTCTAGAAATTACGAGGTTACCTATACAAATCGATTCAAGACCTTGCAGGACTTAACTGTCTAGTTTAATGTTTTAAAACCTGTTATACTAGACTAGAGTGTTTGCGATACAGGAATACTAAAAGGGCTCAGACAGGTTTAGAAATTGCTAATGCCGTACTCAAGCATTCTAAATTCTAGGTAAGTATCAAATAAGTATTGTGAAGATGATTTAATATTGACGCTACTTGCGTAGTAGTAGATAGATAAATTTAGAGTAAGTGGTTTTAGTTTCATTTCAGAATACACGTTCAATATGCCTCATTATGCCCAAGGCATTAAATGGGGTATCTACGCTACAAAAAACATAATACAATTTTTTTTATTTGTTTACAGTTGTTTTTAAAATTATTATATAAAATTAATGGAATTTTTACTACAATCAGATATAAATTGAAATATAACTAAGTCTTATTCTAAAAATAGATCTATTAGATTTAGAAGTACTTAGTCTTCCTTTTATCAATTTTCTAGAAGAAATGTTAGTAGCATCCTTACTTCCTTACTTTTATTATAAATCCGAAAAGTTTGTTGGTTTGTTCCTCTTTCACGCACCAACGGAGCACCGGATTGACTTGATTTTTGGCATGGATATAGTTTAAAAGACGGAAAGTGACCTAAGATACTTTTTAACCCGAAAAATTGCAAAATTCCTGTAGGATAGGACAAAAACTATCGATAGCAAAACTGTCGCCACTATCACAAAGATGCTAAGTGATTAATTCCTCTATGACGATAATATGGATTAACGAAACGTCACAGCGAAACGTAATTAGATGACAGGAGACATTGTCTGCAGACTTTTATAAATCACAGGTAGCATGGCAAAGGGATAAATGGTTTTTCCACCATTTTTGGAACAAAAGCATTCCTCTATTTTGATGTTGGTCTGTTAGGTTCGGTTAGGTTTCGCAGCCGACATAAACATAAGCCAAAATAAAACGCGGGCGAAGCCGCGGGTAAAAGCTAGTTAATAAATAAGTAGGTACATATCGAGCCTTTTCAGGAAAAACATCGTAGCTAACAATTTTTTTAATGGGAGAATTTTTAAATCGTTAACTTCTTTAGAAAGATAAAAAATTCACATATCAGGACGCCCATGTTGTTTTTCCTGAAAATACTCAATATATCGCTACACACATACTATAAAAATACTTACGAATAAATTGAACAAGTTGATATCTACATAATTAACTACCGACTGTACTATTCTAGATTTTGATATGGATAACGTTGCTTCCTAAGCCGTAGAAGCCTACGAACCACACCTGCTCATCCATAAACCCAAAATGCCTACGTAACGAACTTTCACAACTAAAAACAATCAATTAATGGCATTAGAAAGTGTTATTATTCTAATTGCTGCAGCAAAAATGCTCGTATTCAATTAAGTAAATCTATGAATCATTAAATGAAAAGAAACTATTAGATTTTGAGTTTTGTAGTGTTTGGTACAAAAAGACAAAAAAAGGTTCATGGTCATTTCAGGCGTTGGTTGTAATTTGTATGATTTGTATCTATTTGAATGGTTTAGCTTCGTAGGTATCCGTGATCCTCATAATATCGTATGAAATTAAGAATCATCAATATTGATAAATTATTTTTTAGAGTTCTTTAGATTCTACAGACAGGCTGGCTCTACATTGTAATTAGTAAACTATAAGTATGAACATGTAATCAAAAAATCGTCAAAAAAGTTGATTGCCTACATCATATCTTAGCAAATTTATATATTATCTAGGCAAAATTAAAACCCTTTTAATTCTCAGGTTCTGGCGCGATTTTTATATTATGTCCGTGATATTTTCCTTATTTTATTAATTAATGTAACAAACGTTCAAATATTGATTCAATTACACTGCAATAAACTATTACTGTAACGAGCCTTATGAAAAAACTTTAAACCGTTGCAATGTTACAGCACGATGAAGTAACAAACATACAATACACTCGCTTACTTTCACGTTCATAACGCTGACGTGTAACACTGTAATATATCTATGATTTAAGTATAATCATTATTTATCATCATGCTACGACAGTTATAGCATTTCTCTTGAACTTCAAATCAAGCAACAATCTCCGGTCGTTCTTCTTTTCTCGTCATGGCGGTGCGTCATGGGGTTGGGTAGGCATCAATGTGGCTATTCTTACTGGGACTCGGCACCGTGGTACTCTGACTCTAGGTTTTGTTAGGAGACAGTGCGAGTACCTACCTTTCCGTTAAAGTCGGTTTCAGCATCTATAGATAGCCTTGAACTGCCTGAAATTGACATGGCCAGCCTTGACCATCTAAATCCGGGCGGTCTTGAACTTTGCTATGCATATAAATATATTTGGAATCCTTATTGTTATTACAAATCCAAAAGTGTGTTTGTTACTTTTTTACTCAGTACCGGAGAGACGGTTCGACTTGATTTTTTGCATGGATATAGTTTAAAGGTCGGACTTTTGTCGAGACTACTATTCATCCCGGAAGCCGTGTTTAAAAGCTGTTGTAGTAAAGTTTCAGATAAAGTAAGTAGGTATAGTTAATGGTAGAAGATTAACAGGAGCTGCAAAGGAGCATTGACTTTGCTAGACATTTACCCTAGGGAAACAGCTGCCCACTTTCACCCACCGCACCGTAGAAAAAATAATGTGCCTATTGACTTTCTAGTTATCTGGGCTGGACAAAGAAGTCTATGGGAGAGCAGCAACTACCCATGCCTCCATATGAAAAGAACATTTTAAGAACATTGATGAAGTCAACGGCAAAACTACGATGGCAGTGCTTAACCGTTTGTAGATGGTTGTTGTGGGCAGGCCTCACTGATGAGTGAGACCAATCCACAACAACCATAATAACGGCACTACTACGATGACAAACGCTATTTATAAGCAATTGCTTTTGCAATTTCCTCTACATCCAAAATATGTTCTACTACCAAGACCTCGTAATTCTTAAAATTTAAATAATTCCAATTAAAAAATTGTATTCACCGTTGAACTTCGTCAGCACATTACTGAGATATCTAAACGCCAAACAATATAAACCCGGTCCAAACAGCCCATTGTTTATCAGAAGTCAGAATGTCTACGAGATTTAATTACATAGAAGCCAATCTCCGTCGATAAGACCCTCAATGACGTGTTTTTGCGACCTTAACGACGTGAGAACAGCGCGAGTAATATTCCATAATACTTTAAGTCCCTTCATATACAAGCTTGTTTTTCAGACTTGTTTGACAGTTGCTAATTACTTTTGTTGGCGAGTAGCTCTCGGTCCCCAGAGCGTTGCCCGCACGATTTGCCCTTTCAAGGATTGAATTTGCAAAACACGTTTTAGTGAACCTGAGTGTACAAACGGGAAGCGCTCCTAAAAGTTCAAGTTTTCATATTTACGCGTTTGCCGCATTAGGCATGCAAGCTTTCTGAATTAATTTTGCTTGCCGTGGATTGCGTAACGAGTTGGAGTTGACATTTGCTCTTGTGCCTGCTCTTTCATACAGTTTGTTTGCTACACTCGAACATGCGTCAGTGGGCTTTCTGTAAAATGTAGGTACGCGTACCTAATTTTCCGGTGTAGTGGCTTAGACATCTAAGTTGCCAAAATTAGCTTTAAAATATATTTACTCACAGTCAATTTATTTATGTAAGTACCAACACATTTCAGGAGAGGCTTACGACCAGCAGTGGACATCCTATGGCTGATACGATTAAACTACCTCTATACACAATACTACACATTACTTTTTTAAAAGTGAAGTGACAGTGAGTAACTTGCTCAGCTAATTGTACGAGTATGCATCCCACGTTACATGACCATGACGATGCCATTCAGAAATTTGAACTCCGCCAGTTCAAAACCCTACTCAAACTTTGTTACCCTGACACATGAAGGTATCGACTATAATCTTCCACATAAATATCACACACATCGTAGAGAAATGTTTAGATACCAACTGTATAGCGTATAAGGGAGTGTCTAAAGTCACTGATTATGTCGTGGCACAGGTCACTATTGGCGATACGAGTATGAATAAAATCCAGCTAATCTTCTAAACTGTTTTTACTTGCGTTCAATAAATAATTACAAGTGTACTTGTGTACTTGTGTATACAAGTAATAGCGCTAATCACGTTTAATTTATTTACGCCCAGTCATTTTTTTTAAATGTTGTATAAGTAGTCAAAACCATAATAATCATTCTTTCAAAGACTTACTTAGCGGTAACTGATACAGATAAGTATTAACAAATTTATTAAGTACCTACCTATTATGCAAAATAGCCTACCTAACAATAAGCAATAGTAAAATGACGAATGAAACTAGAATAATTAAATCATTAAGGCACGGTAATTTGCTAAATCGGTTTCTACAACTTTACGTCATTTACACGTATCTAAAATATTTTTTGACCGACGAACCACCCACCGGAGGAGGTACTCAATTCGACGCATATTTTTTTTTATGTGTAACCACGCAACTTTTTTCATAGTAGTCCGATTTCAATAGTTCTTCTTTTATTGGAAAGAGTATACTTCGAAATTGGTCTCATTTAAATTTTATCGAAATCGGCTGAACCATTTTCGATAAATCAACAATAATGTGAAAAATGCTACATCGATCTGTGCGAAATATTCGCGAATTCTGTACACGGGTGAAGTCGGTCAAGCTATTTTTTGCAAAAAATAATTATTGCTAAATCGATATCTATAACTTAACTAAATCGGTTTCTACAACTTTACGCCATTTATATCAAACTATCTGGGCCCCCGGTGTTGACCGCGGCATCCCGAAATAAAAAGTATCCTATGTGTTAATCCAAGATCTAAGCTACCTTCATACCGAATTTCATCAAAATCGGTTCATCCGTTTGTGCGTGAAATAGTAACAAAGATCCATACATACTCACAAACTTACGCGTTTATAATATTAGTAGGATAGTTATTTAACGTCAAACCAGCTTATTTATTTACAAAGAAATGCCAGATAATATTATTGTAACTAAAGATTTTTTACTATTTTTATTGCATAGATGCCATGATTTTCCATCGTTTCCTTGTAACGAAGTATGATTTCGGTATTGGCTCTACAATGTAGATATACCTATTAGAATGTTATAAACCTTAAAATATTTCCTCATTTTAGTATTATCATCTAATTTACCTAATGGGCATAAATTAGATACTTTTAAAATTAACGTCCATTCTTCAAACCATACGAAGGCTATTTTGACATTCGAAATGCTAATACCTAGACCTAAGTTAGCCTATGCGTTGAAATTCCGGTTTTCTGTAGCAATGACAAGCATAAATAAGCTGATCTGCATAATTACCACACTGGAGATGGCTTGGAAGACAAATAGGCACTTAAATAGGTAGAATCAAACATTTCAACACGCGATCATGTAACATAGTAAAAGAACTTCCAGTAGAACTTAGTATACTTACTTATATTGAGATTTTAGATAGATAGGTAAGTTTACGTTATGTCCAAATGCAGGAAAAGCATGTATATACCAAAGTAGCGCTAAAATTTAAATTAGATACCAACCTGTATTTTGAATCGAACCTTACATTTATATAAGCTGTCGGACATATGTTTCCCCTATTTATGTTTATACCCAATAAGACGAATAGGAAATAGATCTCATCCAGTGCAATACTTTTAGACTGTTTCGGTCACTGCTATTTCAATTTTTCGATGTTTAGCGTGCTTCTAAAATTTTTTTTAATACACAGGTTAAATAGCAAGCTTCCGAAAAGTAACGCCTTCACTACATACCTAGTATAAAACAAAGTCGCTTTCCGCTGTCTGTCCCTATGTATGCTTATACCTTTAAAACTACGCAACGGATTTTGATGTGTTTTCTTTTAATAGATAGAGTAATTGAAGAGAAAGGTTTATATGTATAATATACCTGAGCGAAGCCGGGGCGGGTTGCTAGTATTCAATAAATTAACTGTTAGGTACATTATATCTGCTCGTCAGACAAAATAAAGGACTGTGCAATATCGCAGTTTAATAGTCACCTTTGTTTTCATTTCCTCATTAACCTACTAACTCTATCAAACGAGCTGATGAACAATCGTGCAGACCTATAGATATCATGTACATCATAAATCAGTGATTAGACAGGTAATTAATAAAAAATCTACTCCAAAAAATACAGAGCTCCTAGCAAAAAGTTAAGTTTTTAAAATTGATTAACTTCCTTAAAATAATAATAAGGAGAATGGACCTACGATTTTAACCGCAATTTCCGTACTCGTGTAGGTTTAAAAGACAGGGTAATATAGAGCTACAAATAATGAATAAATAAAATAAATAGACCAAAAAAAGTGTGGATGAATTGTGTGAAAGATGACATGCGAGAGAAAGGAGTTGATGATGAGATGACGAATGATAGAGTGAAGTGGCGAAAGGAAACGTGCTGTGCCGAGCCCACCTAGTGGGATAAGGGCAGGATGATAATGATAGAGCTACAAATATTTTTGGTAGGGCATACCAACGCTGAAATAGCATAGAATGCAGTGTTTTAGTAAAAAAAAATATGACGAAGACACACTTGCAAAGGTAAGGGTTTTTTTGGATAGACTACTCGTATTCTACTAAAGCAGTACTATAGCTGTTTTCTGATTCTATATATACATGGTCATATATATTAAACGCAAAACCTTTTAAGGGCGGGTCAAACAACTTTTGTACTACGACTTTTGAAAATTCGCAAAAAAAGATTGCTTCTCCGTACATTTTGCCGCGCGTTGACGAACTTTTTGTATGAAATTGCTGATTTTTTTTAAAGGTTTAGCCTATGACAAAATACCTGTGACCCTATACCTATAGGTTCGCATTTGACCACATTCTGTCTGGAATCTTAATCTTAATCAGAGATGCAGTCTAGTCTAGGGTCGGTATATAATTATATAGCACGCTAATTAAAGCTGTCCTAATAACGTAATTAAATCAACTTCTTTTCGCTAAGTATTACCGTTACTCAAGTACTTATTTTTATACATAATTATAACCAAAGAGTAGGCATTATATTACACGAGTGCTTATGAGCTTGTGTCGGTAAGTGCGAACATAAAGTCAATATCCTCGATTGTACTCGTAACTACGTACATTGTCCAACCGGTCGCAGGCCCCAATGTCAAGTGAAAGAAAGGACGTGCCAGAATCACAATTAGATGCAACTCTTGCAACGATACACACTTTCTATAAAGTTGAAATCTATGATATTGGGAAAGAGCTCTACCTCGGTAATAGGGCCGATATCAAGGAATATTAGTAGGTAGGTACGGAAAGAGATGATAAATACCCACATTTTTGCCAAAGCTATAAATATTTTTTTTTCGATTAATCAACATCTACAGGTATTGTAAATTAAGTTTCATGTTTTGTTATAGAAACGATATATAATTTTTTTTTAAATGTACCTAAGTAAGATGTATAGGTATTATTTTTAAATAAAATATTAAAAATTACTAAAAATTCGTCAAATAAAATAACAGCCGGCCATTTATTATTATAGATTCTACGTAAAAATTGTTCTATTTTTCAATTGAGTCTTTATAACTAGTTATTTACCCAGGTAGGAACTTATACCTGCCTATCAAAATGGTATTAAAACTGCGATAGAGCTGCGCGTCAACGAGAGCAAATCAGCAACATTCCATCTTGCAACCAAACCTAAAGAGTCAAATTGCACTTACCGTCTCAATTCTAAATCTAAACAAAATCCCACATTACAACTTCAAAACACGGATGCAAAACGCTTTCACCGTATCATTTCGCCGTAACAGTTACGTTAACGAGTTAACGAATTGAAACGCTTGCATAATATTACGTAGCACAAATGCGTGCCTATAACAAGTCCAAAAAATTAAAAAAAAAAGATAGTAAAAAATAACTGACCGTAAGTAAAGATAGCACAAAAGAGGATAATCCGCAAGTAGCCGGCCATGGTTGCCGATCTGTTTGAATTCACTGATAGCTGTAGGAACCTCATGTTCCTTTCACCGTCGCGCGCGCACTGGAGTCTGGACAGCCCAGTCGTGGCGAAGTCTCGACCTCGCGTTGCTTTCTCCAGGCCCCGCCACGACAAATAAAGGCTGGTTATACGTGCCTAATTGACGGGCAGGCACATCTGACCTTCTGCTTGAAACCTGAGATACACTTGGCAAAAACGCATAGAGTTCATTTTTGTAGGTAGGTAGGTAGGTACCTAGATGATTCCTACGATGTGACTCTTGATTTTAGATAGTTGCTCGACTGCTTAAGGGAGGTACGTTTTTGAGATTTATTTAGGTGCATAAATGTATGACGTGTATTTTCTGGTAATTTGTCTGTGAAATATGTTGTGGAATGAACGTTTGACTTGGACCTGGAAAATAAATTAAATATACCTTTTGTAGATATTTTTATACTAGCGCTAAAAACTTGGCACACAGTGTCGATAAAGAAAATAAGAGTTAGGCTAAAAAGTTAAGAAATGAATTTTTATACCCTTTGGTGCCTGTGTTTACCAAAGTTGCCGAGCGCTAAAGTCGCAAAAATCAAAAATACTTAAATTAAATAGGGCCTTGTAAAATATAACTTGCCGGCAGGAAATTTTGGTCTTGCTCTGCCACTGCTTATCCCTGTGGCTTAACCGGGTAAATATACTCGTAGCTATACATACTTAGTAAGCAAGTTTGTGAGAATTGTGAAAACTTACCTTTTCAAGGTACTTATACTATTACTATTGCAACTCTATTACTAAATTGTAAATAATTTTACATAAATACCTATATTACATTGTTAGACTTAGCATAAATTAGTAATAAGTAATTAACAGTATTGTTCTCTTGCAGCGCCCTAACGGGGTCTATGTTTTGTACTACAATTAGTATTATAGTTGTTTTGTACGAGTACACTACATTGTGCAAATAAATAAATAAAATTTAAGGTTAGATACCTACAAAACAAGTTAATTATTTATCAATTGATAAAAATGGAAGCATAATATTTAAAACATTAGGTACCTACATACGTGATCAAATATTTAAAAAAATATGTATGTACCAAGTATGTACCACTTTTAACTTTAACCGAGGTCACACAAACTTCCCGCCTTAACTTTGGCTCCGCACTTTGGTTTGTTTGCTAGTAGGCATGTGTAAAGATTTTTTTAAATATATTTGAACGCTAAAGTAATGCAATAATAACGCAATAATGCACTATTGTTCATCTAAGTGCAACTTTCATCGGATGTCTTAGCTGTAGGTAATAACTTTTTCACTTTTCCAAGAAGAATTTTAAAAATAAATATTTTTTTATTTCAGAAACTACTAATACATCCATGGAAACAACTAAACCATAAACTCATCCTACAGTTTTTGAACACACCTCCGACGTGTCAAGAACATGAAATGTCAAATTTGACATTTACGTTTCATGTGTGAATCTGAAAATATTGGAAATAAAGTGAAGTTTTTTAGTAAATTAAAGCTTTAATTAAACTGGTTGCCCCTTTTAATGTAAGAGAAAACTGTAAAATACATTATGACTACATTACGGGAACGCCAGCTTAGTAAGTATTTAGTGAAATCAAAATTTACTTGTATCTGTTTTCTGGCCTACTAATTTAGGTATTTATTATGTTTTCGTCTTTTACAGATGCTTTGAAGCAGATGTTAAACTTAAATCAGCCTCTAACGAAGAATGTGGCTACAGAACCAACGTGGAAAGTGCTAATATACGACCGAGTTGGTCAAGACATAATTTCGCCTCTGGTTTCAGTGAAAGAACTTCGAGAGCTAGGCGTGACTCTGCATGTGTAAGTAATTCAACTTTGTACCTACTACTGTCTCTGTAGTCATACTTTACTTATCCAAAGTCTTCACCTTAGTTTCTTAAGTTTATCCACATTTTCTATACAATTATCGTGTGATGTTTATCGTCACAATAACAACATGAATATCATCGCCAAACCTAAATATAATTAATACTGGAAGAAAACAAAATAACTTATATTAAAATCTTGTGTCTACTGCTTATTTCAGTCAGTTGCACTCCGACCGGGACCCCATACCTGAAGTGCCTGCAGTATACTTCTGCGCCCCATCAGAAGAAAACCTGGGCCGCATTTGCCAGGACCTCGACAATGGCATATATGACCAGTACCACCTTAACTTCATCTCTCCCATCACAAGGCAGAAACTGGAAGACCTAGCAGCATCAGCTATCCACTCCAATTCAGCTGTAAATATTCACAAGGTGTTCGATCAGTATTTGAATTTTATATGTTTGGAAGACGACCTCTTTATTATGAAACATCAGAAATCAGATGACCTGTCATACTATGGTAAGGAATTATTTTGTAAGAAACAAATTAATTTGATTCACAAGATAAGCATTCACATATCTAATTCTAACTATTCGAAATCCTGAACAAGAAAGCACAACAAAACATTTTTCTTACCAAATTTACTTTTGACTATCGTAATATCTAAAATTACTGCATCAGAGTCCAGCAAGCCCAGTGTTAAGTATGTTGACTTTGAAACTGGTAGTTTATTCATCTTGTACTTAATACTACTTACATCATATAAGTGAATCAGGCAGTGTGTAGTCAAACGCAAACCTTTACGAAATAAAATAAAAAAGTGAATGAGATTCAATGTTTGGACAGCTGCCTGATTTTAGCCAATAAAGGCCCTGGTTTAATCCCTGGAACTCTCCTACCATTATCACCAACCTACCACAGGCATAAACCTCCTCCCTCTTATGCTAATCTATGACTTGACCCAGTCTTTTTAGGATTATCTGTAATGTCTGTAAATTTAAATATAGCTCTGAAGTTGGTAAAATAATGTAGAAATATATGTTAATATCAACATACTGTATGAAGTGTTAATCTCTTTTTCAGCTATAAATAAAGGGGACACAAAAGATACAGAAATGGAAACTATCATGGATAATATTGTAGAGAGCTTATTTTCTGTATTTGTAACATTAGGTAAGTAAAATTATGTTTATTAAAGTTTTGCAATAAGTTCAGATTGTACTAAAATTTAATATAACATTCTGACAATAGGCCCAATTATGAAGGCGCCATCGTAAATTTAATAGCAACTTAAAATGGTGTTCTCTCTATCAAATGCATACAGTAAAAAAGAAACAGGGCTACTCTAAATTGCTATTAAATTTACAATGGCGCCTCTAAAATTAGGCTTAATATTACAGTTTACAGATGGCTTTTCTTGCCTCATTTGTTAAGTGTCTTCAAATCTGAAGCTCAAACATTCAATTGCTAACCGAAGACATGTTAAATAGGTTAGATGTACCAGTTTTGGCCATTTTGTAGTGTCATTCTTGGCTCCATTGAATTTTTATGATTGTGTAGACAATTTTAATGTTTAAATAATGTTTTTAAAGACATTTTCAAACTTTGACATTCACACAAACAATATTTATGGTGTTACATTGTTTATAATGAATCTATTTATACAATAATTTTGACATCAAATGGCCACAACCAATGTGTCTGCTATACATACAGGGTGTTAATTTAAGAGTGGATAATACTTCACTGGCGGGTGGGGAGGGTCACTACTAACCAAATACACAAAATTTGTGTTCAGTTGAATTCTTGATATAAATTCTAGATTTTTTTGTGCCTTTTTTTGCAAAGTAGTTAAGGATAAGTTTGCTATCAATTTCAAACAGCCATTTTTGTTTCGCATCATCAGTTTCTTTTCAGTCACTAGATTTTGCTCCTCAGAAAATTTTGGAAATAAAAATTAAAAAACGAAGAAACTGATGATGAGACACGAAAATGGCTGTTTAAATTTGATAGCAAACTTTTCCGTTACTACTCGTACTTTGTAAAAAAAAACAGACACAAAAAATATCTAGAATTCATGTCACTGGATTGTAAAACCAGACGGAGTGTGCCTTTTCTTAAAACTTAAAAAATGTTAAATATCTCGAAAACCGTGGCAATTTTACTGAACACAAATGTTGTGTATTTGGTTAGTTGTGACCCCCACCCGCCAGTGAAGTATTATCCACTCTTTACTGTACACCCTGTATATCTGTTCTGGCATAGATAATTTAATCTATGATTCTGGGTATTGATGTTAACTAGGCTTAATTTCTTGGCGATGCCGATCCCTTTTATCCCTGACGCAGAACACCCTATTGGGGAGTTATGTGTGTGAAAAGCAATAATATCAATGTGTTTATAGTGAAAATGTAGTCTTAGTGTGATGGGCATCTATAAATTGATTCTTTGTGTATTCCAGGCAATGTTCCTATAATAAGAACAACCAAAGGTAATGCAGCCGAAATGGTTGCAAAAAAGTTAGATAAGAAACTTAGAGAAAATCTGTGGGATGCAAGAAACAATCTATTCCATGGCAACACTGGACAAGCTGGTTCGTTCAGCTTTACGAGGCCTATGTTGATCCTGTTAGACAGAAATATAGACATGGCAACACCACTGCACCACACATGGACATACCAGGCCTTAGCTCATGATGTGCTGGACTTGTCTTTGAATAGGTTTGTATTTTATTAATTAGCTATAGTTTATAATTTAAAAATAAACAATATTATGGCCATTTTAAAACTAAAAGACCAGCGTACTACCAAAATTTTTGAGTCAATACAAATGTGCCTTTTGCCTGCCTTTTATTATGAGAAGATCAAAAAAAATTAAAATTAACTGCTCATCAACAAAATAAAGACAACCACCAACAAGGTGACCTGATCATCTATTCAAGACCGCAGGATCACACTGTGCAAACTGCTGTCTACCACTCTTATTGGACATTCATAGGGGAAGCCCATGTCTAGCAGTAGATAATGATAAGAATATTATTATGTACTACGAGACTAATCGCGCACTCAAATTACGAGAGAAATAAATACCTCATCAGCCCGACGTTTCAACCGAGTTGCATCGGTCGTGGTCACGGGTAGACTGCAATGTGAATCAGCTGGTACCGCCAATTCAACTTGAACTTGCAAAATTATCACTCCGACACACAACACTGACGGTATCTAATAATGTCTTGCTACCTACACTACGCGATTTACATTTGTTGACAACAGGATTCCACGACGCCGATAACTTAAATCCATCTTCCCGGTTGAAATTGTTGTTTTTTAAATTTCCACCGCTTCACGAACTATTCTTGAAAAATAGTGTCGATCCGTGAAGAAGACTTTGGGGCCGTGGAGCTCGATCCAATGACCAGTACCTCCGTCAAGCAAATGCTCAGCTATAGCAGACTTCTATATCTGGCGGTTTTTGACTGCCGCAATATGTTCTTTGATCCGTTCAGCAATAGTACGCTTCGTTTGACCTATGTATGTGTAATCGCGTTAATAGAAAACCGTCAGTGTTGTGTGTCGAAGTGTCAATTTTGCAAGTTTAAGCAAGTTTAAGTTGAATTGGCGGTACCAGCTGATTCATATTGCAGTCTACCCGTGACCACGACCGATGCAACTCGGTTGAAACGTCGGGATGATGAGGTATTTATTTCTCTCGTAATTTGAGTGCGCGATTAGTCCCATAGTACATAATAATAATGACTGTGTTCAAATCGCGAAAGTTTAAAAACAACAATGTTGAACATTTTTATGAAACAACTGGTTTATTTTTCGCGATTTCTGGTTTGGTCCAATACTGAAAGCTGTTCTGAGGGGTTAGTACAGGTTAACACGTAAATTGAAACTACGGTAGTTTCCTTATGGCTCAATACATTTGTATACAGCGTCCCTGGCGGAAACTAGGAAGAACTAACCAAAATGTATGGACCCCGCGAACGCGAAAGTTTAAGTAAACTACGCAAAACCTGGACTAAAGCCTCTGAATCATTAATATAACACTTTACAAAGCAATACTGACATATTTATTTTAATATTTATTGAACTCATTTTTTTTTAATTTAATTTTGTAATTATGTATTGAACAAAAAAAAACCATTACATTTTCATTTAATTTTTCTAACATGTTTTAATTTTGTATTCAATTGTAAAGTAGATAGCTATTTATTTTAATCATTGTTTAAATTCGTTGCTATTATGTATTGTGAAATGACGAGATATATTTTGCGGTACTTTATATTATTTTACAAACTGTTGTATGTATAATTTTAGTATTAAGCTCAATACATCAATAAACGATTCTAATTCATATCGATAATATCCTGGTATCACTACTTATTTCAGAGCAGTTGTACCTGAAAGTTCGGGAGTGCCAGTTCAAGACCAGAAAGTGAAGACTCGAATATGTGACTTGGACTCCCGGGATCCACTGTGGACGGAGCATAAAGGAAGCCCATTCCCCACCGTTGCTGAGGCCATACAGGAAGACTTAGATAAATACAGGTATGATGGGCTCGATACCACGTATTTTTAACTGACTTAAAAAATGGAGGTTCTTATTTCGACTCTATGTTTTTTATATGTATGTTATGGGTTTCCCCCGAATTATGAACCGGTTTTGATGATTCTTTTTTACTTGGTAGATCATACCATCGTAAAGGTGGTCAGGTGACATTTAAATATTACCGACATCAGCTGAGCTCGTTTGAATAATCGGCCAAGTACGAGTAGGACTCGCGCACGCAGGGTTCCGTACTGTATGGGAGCCTCCCTTAAATCTTTATTTTATTTAATTTCATTATTTACTATTAAATTGTATATAAAACTAAACATTCTGTGAATATTTCAAGCATCTACCTGTTACCATTATTAATATCGAGCGAAAAACGGTTAAAAATTTAGGATTGTTGTATGGGACCCCCCCTTAAATATTAATTTTATTCTGTTTTTAGTATTTGTTATTATAGCGGCAACAGAAATCATCATCCGTGAAAATTTCAGCTTTCTAGCTATAATATAATAATAATACTTAATTATTATTAATACATCGATTCGAACGAAGTATTAGAATTTTGTACACGATTAAAGTCAGTTGTACCATTTATGGCGAAAAATAGTTATTTACTAGTAGTTCTCCGTAGAGCAGACCTCGCAACTCATCTCTTTACTTAACTAAATCTTCGATAAATCAATCATCAATTACAATGTCCTGTAAGTTGATGAAATGAAAATGTAAATTAAGATTTCGAAAGTATTATTTTTGACTATTGTACTCCGTTTGAATTTTTTATTGTTTATCAGTCATAGGACGTCCTCTGCTGGACATAGGCCTCCCCTATGGATCTCCAATAAGACCGGTTGGTAGCGGCTTGCATCCAGCGCGATCCTGGTCTTAATTAGGTCATCCGACCCCGTTCGACCCCATCGGTCATCAGTCCTCCGTGCTATGTGCCCTGCCCACTTCAACCTGCCGCTGGGCTATGTCGGTAACTTTGGTTCTTCTACTAAAAATGAGGTAGTAGGTACTGCCAACAATAAACATTGTGCATAATGTACAAAAAGTTATTTTTATGATAAACATTTCAAAAATTCGTCGCGGATGCAGGACTCAAACCTTGCGTGCGTGGATGATAAACACTTCACAAAATTCGACACGGAGTCAGTACTGCGGATTAGCTCAGTTGGCAGAGCGTCTGGCTAGTGTTCCGAAGACGCAAGGTTCGAGTCCTGCATCCGCGACGAATTTTTTGAAATGTTTATCATAAAAATAACTCTGAGAGATAAACCTTAGTCTAAGATGCACTGTAAAATTAAAATCATTTTATTGAATATGTTACACAGGAGTTCAGAAGCAGAAGTGAAGAAGCTGAAGAGCTCGATGGGTCTGGATGCGGAGAGCGACCTGGCTCTGAGCCTGGTCAGCGACAACACGCAGCGGCTCACTAACGCCGTCAACTCTTTACCACAACTCATGGAGAAGAAGCGTCTAATAGATATGCACACTACTATTGCTACAGGTATGTTATTTCAAGACAGAGATACCATATTATTATGATGTACTACTGGACTAATCGCGCACTAAAATTACGAGATAAATAAATACCTCATCATCCCGAGATCCCGACGTTTCGAGCGAGTTGCATCGATCGTGGTCACGGGTAGACTAACAGTCAGTCAGTCTACCCGTGACCACGATCGATGCATCTCGGTCGAAACGTTAGGATGATGAGGTATTTATTTATCTCGTAATTTTAGTGCGCAATCAGTCCCCTAGTCCTACTTAATATTATAAACGCGAAAGTTTGTGAGTATGTATGGATGTTTGTTACTCTTTCCCGCAAAAACCACTGAACGAATTTAAATGAAACTTTCCAATAATAATGCGTATACGTCAGAATAACACATAGGCTATAATTTATTAAAATATTGCGTGAAACGAAGTTCGCCGGGTCAGCTAGTAGATAATAATAATGTGTTCGAATCGCGAAAGTTTAAAAACAACAGATACCGTATTTAACTTCAGGCTTTAAATTACTATTATTTCATCAAATGATAAATATAATTCGGATGAAATAACTTGGCTGCTTTGAAATTAGTACAAGCTGCGCTAAATTCAATCAAGGCGCAGCTTTTATGTGAGCTTCAGTCAGGGTTGGGGTTTGCGCAGCTTGAAGCTAACTTTACAGTTGTCAAGTTATTTGATACGACCCACGACTGCAATTACTTAATTTATTAGTAAGCTCTGGAGGTAAAGGATGAGGCTAGCACAGGACCGGAAAGAATGGCGAATAAAAAAGGAAGCCTATACTCATCAGTGGGTGGAACAGGCTGAATAGATAGATAGAAATTCGTATAAAAATTCTGATAACAAGACTAGTAAATGAAACCTAATTATTGTTATTATTAACCAAATATTATTATTATAATAGGTCCAACCGTTTATTTTCTTTTTGACAGCACCAATAGAACTTAACTGCGTCATGTTACACAAAAGTTCACTTTTAAATGCGAGGTTTTAAAAATATGACAACTGCCTAAGTTTGCTCCTCGATCCCGTATAATAATCATCTTTGACTGATTGAGTCCATAAGTGCAGTAGTTTTTTTATAAATTACATAAAATAACAAACGTTTTTAAAAATGTACGTTCTATGGCTATGGTGGCGCGCTGCGATTGGTGATATTGGTGCTGTCAAAAAGAAAATAAACGGTTGGATCTATTATAACTCGGCCGAGTTACTTGTCCTAGTGTCAGAATTTTTAAGCCATCTGAAGGTAGTGTCTAAACAGTTGATACAACCGGAACTTACAATTTAAGGCGTTATCCGAGCCACGGTAGCGTCTAGTTGAAAATTACAACCCCGGTCACCAATCCGAGGACAGACCGTACGAAACCTTTTTTTTTTTTTTTTTTTTATTTTTTTTTTTTTTTTTTTAGCCAGGGGAAATCTTTTAGAGATACCACCACACCTCGAGGGCAGGCGGGTGGTTATGTGGGAGTCCTGCCGACTGGACAGTATACCCACCAAAACCCCTGGGTGTTCCACCACTGCGCCTGGTGTCGGGGCTACGGGCACGCTTTCGCACTCCTCCGCGGCACCCGACAGCGCTGGCCCAACTTGGGCCCCACCACGGAGCTACGGCTCCCGCAAGAATGACGATGTGCCGAACACCAGACACATCGTCATCCACCACCTGGGACCAACCAGCACTGGGCGTCAGACAGCACCCGTGTCCGACAGCCCTGGTCCCGATGCAACGGGTCAATTAAAGTGGCCCCGCGCCTGCCACTACGGCTGCAGAAGATAGGGAGAGCGGCCATCGCGATACCGACACTCCTCTTCCCCTGCAGCCCCACCGCCTCCGCCAACACGTTGGCGGCACCCGTTAGGGCCGCTGACAGGACGGATAGACAGCGGCTTCCTCGCCGCCCGTCCATCCCGTCGCCGCCCCCGCCTCGATGGGCTCGGCCGCGGTATCGCGACAAGCGCGACACCGCAGTCCACCTCAGTCGGCAAGCCGACCTACTGGCCAGCCTCCGCACGAGCTTGTCCAGGCCCAAGACCCGGAGAGGCCGGCCCCACCTCGGGTTCCTCTTCGTTCACCAGGTTGAGGCAGACCTGGCTACTAAGCCCCCCCGCCACGACAAGGCGGGAACCCACTCGGGGGGGAGACCGTACGAAACCTAGCTTAACTTTGGTGATCGCTGATAAAAACCTATTTAAACTAAACTACGCCATGTGCTCCAAAACTGAATTTAAATATTCCTCAATAATATAATTTAGTGTTACATACATTTTTATCAATTTTTTTTCCCGCATAATACACCTCTGAAAAACACTGACTCATAATCTGATTTAGACTCAAGAAGGCCCGTTTACTTCTTGAGGCTAAATTAGGTTATGAGTCATTTACCCTCTAACATCACATCAAAAATTTCAATTACTAGATTTGACCCAAAAAATGGGCAGGTAAAGTTAAATAACACTGTTTAAAAATACCTGAAATGTTACAGCGATCCTTAACGCAATCAAATCCAGAAGGCTAGACTCATTTTTCGAGCTTGAAGAGAAGGTTATGAGCAAAAGCAGCCACGTAGAGAGCAAAGCCGTCATGGACCTCATCACCGACCCCAGCGCGGGCACCGAGGAGGACAAGATGAGGCTCTTTGTTATTTACTACCTGTGTACTGACATGTCGGAAGATGAGTACAAGAAGTTTGAGGCAGCGCTCGTGGCAGCCAACTGTGATGTCAAACCGATGGCGTATATGAAGAGGTGGAAGTGAGTATAAATATTCTTCATTACCTACTCAACACATTAAAAGTTCTCGAGTGGAGACCACGTACCGGCAAGCGCAGCGTAGGACGTCTACCAACAAGGTGGGCAGATGGCCTCAGGCGCAGAATGCGAGCCGCTTCCAACCGTCCCTATTAGAGATCTATTGGGGAGGCCTATGTCCAACAGTGGACATCCAATGGCTAAAACGAGGAGGACGACCCAGCGTGGGCACCAAGGAGAACAAAATGATGTTGTTTGTTATATACTACTCTAATAACTAATTCTATTGAAGTATTTTATTTGTCTTTTGACAACTTTATTGTCCTAAAAAGTGATAAGACCGCAAGATCTCACTGGTTGCAAGACGGTCCCAAACGGTCTTATTTGAGATCTACAATGTACCTACAGCAGAGGATGTCTTAAGTATGAAATGATGGGTTATTTATATATTTTTTTTATTACTTAGTTATTTATTTGGGGCATTAATTAGTTATAAAGCTCTCAACAAAAAGTGAGGCTTTGAAGTTTTGTTCCCAGATATGACTAATTCATTAGTATATTTTTTCTATGACGTATAATTGCATGATTTAATCTGTAGTAAGTAATCCCTTCAATTTGAAAATTCGATACTTTGGATGTAATTACGATAGCCGTATATATATTTTTTTATTTTTAACCTATACTGTCCCACTCCTGGGCAAAGGTCTCCCCCATTTCCTTCCAGGAGTCGCGATCCATCGTATAAAATACCCGTTTATTTTTATTTTTGGGGGATATGGATAGACCTAATAGATAAAATCAATTTGAAATAACAAACTCCAAAAATTTTATCCTACTTTTCATACTTAGTCATAAAAATCATACCTATTTAAAATATTTAACATACTGCTATAATTAGAGATATGACGATATCTAGAATTTTTGTGTCAATATAATTTTTTTTTTTTATCAACCTATGCTGTCCCACTTCTGGGCAAAGGTCTCCCCCACTTTCTTCCATTTATCGCGTTCTGTAGCCAAATCCCGCCAACCTTCCCGGAAAGTGTCAAGATCGTCACGCCAGCGTCTTTTAGGCCTTCCTTGCTTTCGTCTGCCCTCCGGTACCCACTGTGTGACGATCCTGGCCTATCTCTCGGGGTGCATACGAACCACATGACCCGCCCAATCCCAGTTTAGTTTAGCAGCTTTTTGGCCTACGTCAACTACACCTGTGATGGAAAGCAGTATTGTGTTTCAAACTCTGTCCGTCCTTTTGATGCCCACCATACTGCGCTCCATCGCCCTTTGGCAAACCCCAAGCTTGAACCTCTGAGCATCAGAATAATTTCATATAATTTTAACTTAAATATTTTTTTTCTCTATTTCCAGGGGTTTCTCCAAAATGTCCAGCCAGTATGAAGGTGGTGGTACTAAAACTGTATCAATGTTCTCAAAACTCGTGTCACAGGGCTCTTCATTCGTCATGGAGGGCGTCAAGAACTTAGTTGTTAAGAAACACGTAAGTTTTAATGTTTTCTTTTATTTTGAATTGCATAGACAGGCGAAAACTAAAGTGTAAAGTAGGTATAAAGCCGATGGGCCGTAATGCCAGTTCTTGATTGAAAAGTTTTTTCAAATTAAAAGCGCCTTCACAATCTGATCGTAATTTTATGAATATACTGTTAGCTGATAGGCATAGTGCTCCAACGGCATCACTAAGATTCTAGTAGGACACTCAGATGATACACCATTAAACAATAATACGGACCTCCAATATCTCGGCAGCCATTATAAAACTCAAAGTACTTACAAGGCTTGTTCCAACTACTGGCTTATCAAAGTTGTTTCACACTCACATACACCACTGATCACTATCACAGACTGGCACTCCAGCCTGTCGCCCAAACCATCTCTCTGCCTACACTCATTCCATATACACCTCACCGTCGCAATACCGAAGTGTGTTGCGACTATGTGTAGGTACCCTCTTTAAAATAAGCGCAGCTAACAATACGCACACGTTAGTAGCTAGTGGCCGCAACGACACACTTGACTTTACTGAAAATATAGCTGTATTTTAAGATCTATTAGAAAAAGAGAACAACATTTTAAAATCACATTTAGAGCTGTTAAAAGCCTTCAGAATTGAGCCCGTTAAACATAAAAATTTGTTAAGTTTTTGTCCAGAAATAAGTAAGTTCGTATAGGCTTGGTGGCTTGCCCTGGTGTCAGAGTTTTTAAGCCGCCTGAATGGCTAAACGGTTGTAAAGAAATAATTGTGTACCAAATATGTTTCAGAAATTGCCAGTGAGTCGTACCGTGGAGGCAGCGCTAGGCGGCGGCGAGAGCGGCGCCGATCTAGAGTGGCTCGACCCGCGCGCCGCGCGCACGGACGCCGCGGGCCGCGCGCGCGCCTCCAGAGCGCAGCCGCCTACTGACGCTGTGGTCTTTGTCGTCGGAGGCGGGAACTACATCGAGTACCACAACCTCATCGACTTCGCCAAGGTGCGTTACAGCCCGATATGACTTGCAGTGACTCCACCCACGCGTGACTGCACGAATGCGCGCAACTGCCTACTGACGCCGTCGTGTTTGTGGTGGGAGGCGGGAACTACATCGAGTACCATAACATCATAGACTTCGCCAAGGATCGTTACAACCCCGTATGACTTGCAGTGGCTCCATCCATGACTACAGGGACGCGTGCGCGTACTGAAGCCGTCGTGTTACCGCTCGGTCACGACCTGGCCGCTATGAGCAGTAGCGGGGCGCGGGGCGGCGAGTGGTAAAAAACAAATGTACTAAATTGTACGAATGACACATAGTTACACAGACTTAGTGACAGACAGTTCCGAGCGCACGTACGCCCCGCCGCCGCCGCCGCCGCTATCGTCCGTATCCTGAACTCGTGGCCGATCAATAAGTCGCTGCGCAAAATCTGCGTTATACCTACCACCATCTCGCCTGATGGTAAGCTACTATGTGGTCGAAGATATAATAAAGCAAGCAGAACTAGAATATTAAATAAAAAGCAATACGCCATTCAATCGCTTGTTTACAACGCACATAAAAAAACTGTTGTTTGAACTTTATTTATGGCCAAAAATAGACCATGTTTGCAAAGACGCCAACAGCGTAAAACTATTTAGTTTGATTATTTGTGAAAACTAGCGTGCTTTTTGCGATATAACTACATCTTGATAAAGTAGTAGTACACTTACTTCCCGCCATAAAAAAAAACACGTGAGTTATATTCTAATTATTCGATTTGTTTATTACAGCAACAAGTCGCGGCCGGCGGCACTCCAAGGAAGATAATCTACGGCGCAACCACTCTGCCCACCGCCACACAGTTCCTCAAACAACTATCTCGACTGGGCGAAGAGATGCTATAAACATTCCCGCTACATTCTAAATATCTATTTATAAATCTATTTACCAATTGATGTACAACACATAATGAAATTATGTAACTCAACGGGCGACAACAATAAAACAATCATCTCAACAAGTTGGCATTTTATTTACAATGACATTGAAAATATAGCTAACATCTAATAGTCTACTAATATTTTGATTGTTTTAAACAAGAAGTATAAAATCTAAATCACAAGATTAGTAATTCAACATTTATCAGATCTTATCCCCGCGATTATAATATTTTCTCTGAAATTTTCGTAGACAAAGAATAAAACAAAAAACTTCACAACCGAAAACAACTCAAAGATAGGGAAAATACCGGATGGTAGGTTCAAAAACTGGTGGCCACTCGAACCTCACAACTTCATTTGTGTAATTGAAATAATGGATTTGTTTTTTCGAAATATCTTACTGTAGAAACAGCAAGTCATATGCTTGATCTTTAGCGGCCTGTCTTTCGCTAGGTCTTTCGGCAGGTTTTTTATCATCTTGAAAGACTGATTGAGTGAGCTTTGAGTAAGCAACCGCAAAGCGCTGCGCAGCATTGTATCCTTCACACTGAGACACAAAACGTCAAATATCACTTGGCACTGTCCTTAATAAAAAAAAAGTCTTGTTTAGCGAGTGACTACCAGTGTTGGAAACGTCTACAGATAATTTCTTAACAAACTTGTTGATTTTATATCCCAACCCTTAAAACTATTGTGCTTAATTAGGTAAATAGAAACTAAAATGTGTATGTTCGTTTAAAACATAGACAATAACCCTCGAAAAATAGCAATTATATGTGTTAGATTACACTTATACTAAATATTAATGAACAGAGAAATAATGAGAAGAGTTAAAATACGAGGAACTTGAACATCTCGCTTAGCACTGCACACCACTCGATGACGTGGATAGAGAAATTATGACTCGACAACAGTCTAACAAACATGTTACCTTACTTATAACATTATCACTGATCATGATATGGTTTTGGCACAATGAAAACTGAACAATAAACAAATCGTATAGAGAGCTTCACTTCACAAAACAAGCAAGCGAACCTCACCTGCTGGCGCAAATTATATTAGCAGTGACTATTTAAAATAGAAACCACTTAATAATATAGGGTTTAAAACTGCAGCAGCGTCATAGAATATAAGTTAATCCTTCAAAACTGCGAAAACGACTTCCAAAGACGTCATAATCGCAGAATCTTGACATCAAAACTTAAACCTTGATACGAAGGATTTCAGAATTGCAATAACTACACCATGGTACATGCATATAGGTATAGGTAATTAAACTTAAACTTTGTTAACCATTAGTTCGCAGTTATAGCTTTAATAGATGTCTTGCAATGACCGAAAGTTTGAACTGCAATAGCATTACACCCTGAAGTAACATGACTGTCGTGGTACTTCAACAAAGCACTGTAACTTCTTACTTTGTTGTTACTTTATCTTTTACCTTACTTAGATGTTTAAAAGCAGTAATACCATAGACCGAGTGTTATTCAACCAAGGGTGTTTAAGGCTTGAGAGCCATACGATGTGGAAAGTAACAACTGTGTAAAGTTCAAGCTGAAACCCTTGTGTCGCTAACATAATTATGCAGGCAAGTGAGGTTCATAGTTAGACTACCACAAATACATACCTGTGCAAAATGGCAAGACAATAATGTCTAAAATTATAGCATGGGGTTCAAACATTCCCAAAAATATTTTTACACAATTGCATTATAATTTCAAAAGCGAAGTCGCAATGTGTAATAAAATAAGGTTTTTTTTTTTCAATTGTACCATGTATAGTGTAAACTATCTTTAAAGCTACAAGTGGAAGTCGCAATAGTTATATATTATTATCTTGAAAAAATTATTAGCATAAACCTGACGTTCGCCAATGTTTTTGCTAGTCTTGTCACATCGATGAACCAAAAATGTTATGACGATAGATCCGGTCAGAATGCCTAAACCCCTTAAGGTGGGTCCTTATAACATAGCTATGATAGCGGCGTAACTTCCTTACAATTATGTTACGTTACGTAACGCGGAGAAGTAACGCCGTATGTCACGGCGCAATGTTACTTGAACGCACCTTTTTAAAAGTCAACTGTATCATTTGTGCAGCAATACATAAAAACTTTGGGAATACTATTAAACAAAAAACATAAGTACATAAAATCAAAAATCCACTAACAGTAAGAATACGGTAAGGTATCGTTCGCGTTGCAATCATATTTTCAGGATAACAAAATAATATTGTAGTACAGCATATACACAGAGTATTTTAAATTTAAAATATATGTAAGTTATATACATACAATTATATCGTTATGAGTTGTAATAACAATAATACGAACAGTATCCTTACTGTTACTGCAGCATTATAACATTAATAACCAAAAAAAAAAAAAACATATTGAAACAGTTGTGCGCAATAATAAATTCAACAAAAACAAAACAATGAACAATAAATAAATATTTCAATTAGTCATAGGTATAAACATGGCACTTCATAAAATTATATTAAATTCATAAGCGAGCACATCCTGTCATCTAACCTCGCTAATCGTCCACTTTACGAAACAGTAACCCCATGTTAACCGAAACTTGATGGTACAATTTGGTAACTGACTACACGTAGCAGTAGCAGCCTACAGCGGCGTCGGGAAAAACGTAGACAAACGCTACGGCAGACTACAGGCCCAATCAAAATTCTTGACGCGCCTGAAGTTATCTACAAGCTGCGCGAAATCCAATCCTCGCGCTAGCTACGGAATTTATGTCATAGAAATACATAGAAACCAGTAGCGTAGCGGTAAAACGAAACTGCTGCTGCTACGTGCAGTCGGCTATGGAATAGTACCTTAAGCTGATTAGTTAACCGCTGTTTGTTGTCCACCTATAAGTGATAGGTACTAACACCAGCACGGGTAGCACGGCAAAGGGAGAAAACCATTTTTACCACTTTTAATGACAGGTGTCATTGTCAATCCATACTTTATATCCATTTCGAGGGGATATAGTGGCGGAAAGACAAATTGTCCCTTTACCATGCTACCCGTGCTGAAGCGAAATCAACTAATCGTACATAAAAGAGCGACTTATTTCACCAAACTTTAAACCTCTTAAACTTATAAATAGGTGTATTACGAGTTTCATATTGTAGCCAGAAGCCAGTGTAGTTTCAAGTTTGAGGCCTTCAGGTGGCTTAAAGATTCTGACATAGCTGGAGCTTACTTTCTTTTTTACCGTGAAATGAAAATAAACACATTCCAAAAAATTATAATAGTTGATCGTAGCCTCGGTGCCTAAGAGGTTTTAAGTTTGTATGAAAATGAGATGCTCCATTGTAAAGGTGCACTTTAATTTGTTTGGTGAACCTGGGCTTTAATGTTCGGTAGTAAAGAAAATCGTTGGTATTTTTTTATTCTCTAGTTTGACTAGTGTAATTAATTCATCACAAAGTAAACCAACCAGTTTTAATGACTTAAACATGACTTTAAAATATGATAGGCAATTTCAAAGTGGGCGAATAGCTTTAAATTTATCATCAGTTTTGTGACTGAACAATTAATCAACTGATTTAGAATCCTCACTACTTTAGGCTTAAAATAGATGATATAAAAACATGATAAAACCTTCATAGTGTCTGCATGTCATCATGCTCGTCAATATACGTAAAACTTGATAATAGTCTGCTACATCAGAGTCTAAGAACACAGAAAAAACTATTAAACATTATAGATTATTAAGGCGCATTTAGACAATAATTATTGAATTTACTACACCTTATAAAATTTAACATTAAAATATAGCAGTGCAATGCTCAACAATCAAGCAATCGTCATTATTAATATTATGTCTATACACAATTCAAAAAGCGTTAACAATGTAGGAATAGGAGAAAAGAGCACAATTAAATATAAGTAAGAAGAGGCTACCACTAGCAAGGATTACACTATAATAAAATGGGCATACTTCCTATAAGATAATATTCTTGGAGTCAATATAATTAGGTACTACTGGAACAGAGAGTAGAAGACTCGTAAAGCAGTTCCGACTTCATGTCAAAGATTCAGGGATGTCCAAATAAATTATAGCTAAAATTACGAGATAAATGATGTCTAAATACTCATAACATAAACAAGTTATGGGGCGCTAAAAGATATAAAGATTTAAACAAATAGTAATAAAGTGCAAAGTGTGTTGGCAAAAACATGACATCATCAAATTCAAAAGTAAATCATGAAATTCATGGACGGACGTGAGACGCGTCAGTTTGTGTAAATTAAATTTACCAGCAATGGATAAACAATTTAATGACACTATTCATTTGAATTCAAAAGTTATTTGGAATGTCTAACAGACATGTTTATTTTAAGACAAAAATTAAAAACAATGTTCATGTAGTTGAGAAACAAACAAGAGCAGGAATATTCTTAAATCGTAAAACTTAATTATATTTTTTGTAAAGAATACTGAAATCTGGAATGTAAGAACAAAAAGAATCAATTTTTAAAATGCCAGCAATTTAGATCCATGTTAAAAAGGAATGTAATGAAAAGATGCTGAAAATAGACGATACAAACAGATAAAATTAAATAAAAATACAAAATAACGCATACAAACGAAAAAAATATTTGTATAAAAATCTTGTCATGCAACGAGATTCTTTTAAATTCGTGTAAGATCTACAGGAGAGCTTGTGAAGATGTATTAACTTAAATGGAAGTTAACACCACATACATAACATTCAATGGAATTGCACTTTTCTTATCAATCATAACTACAGATTAGTATTTCATACATTTAAGTAACAGAATCTTTCAGCTGTTCAGTCTTTCTGTCAGATCTTTGCCAATGTGGCTGAGAATAAACGGTATAACATGATAAACTGCCAACACGCAGTCCACAGAAAATCATAATACCGTCCATTCTAAGCCTGAAAGTATGTAAACTTAATAGTTGAAGAAATAACAACATTAGTATTTAATTTCAACGCCCGAAGACTGAGTCATATGAATTGAAGAGAGAATGAACGGTTACAATTTTATAGATACAGATTACTACTGGATTGAATAGTGCAATTTTAAATGTAAGGATAATTTTTAATAACTCTACATTAGGTAGGTACTTGAATATTATGACCTTGGATAGATAGGTATAACTTTAAAATCACAATCTTAATCTATGCATAACATGGTGATTAACGAATTTTAAACCACTACGAATCAAAGGGTTAAATATTTTTTTTATAATCACAAAAACACGCGACGGCGACATTTTTTTCTCTATTTATATACCAGTTGCTGTGAAATGGCTTTCCAGGGCAAATCTGGCGTCCCTACATCAGAAGATATCCATACATACGACGTTGATAGTTTCAAAGGCGCCTGCGGTAGTCCGTCAAATATTTCACGCCACAAATCTTGAACTTGAACTCTACCATAATTGGAAATCGTGCAGCTGGTTTCTGTCGCCTTTTAAAGCTCAATGGTTAGGTACCATAGGTAATTACAGTCAATGATTAAAGTTGACGAACTACCCAACATTATACTTCCGACACTGCGAAAGTCAAAAATACATTTTTATCAAATCTTTCATTATTAAACAGTAATTAACCGTCAATTTTATAATTTCAACTTCTAATAAGAATTTCGCAACAGACCTTACCTTATAATGATAATCACCATCATTATCTAACTTTATAACTAGTCAGAGAACATTATAAACCTATCTAATTAGTATATTGTTAAAAGTTTTTAGAATAGAGATAGTTTTAGGAAAATTGGGATTAATAAATTATTATACATATTGTACAGTGTTAAAGCAGATAGTCGTATAAGGATAGATCAGAATACAAGCGTGAAGTTACGAGAGCAAAATAATGGACAGATCATTTATTTTTATGTCAAGTAGAATTGATGGTTCGTCATTCACACAGAGAGAAATTAAGGCTCAAGGTATGTTATCTACAATAAGCGATGAGACAAAAGACGTTAATAAGTCATTAAGGCCAAAGGCCATTGTCCCATATGGCTAAAGATTATTTACCATACTTTTAAATTGCAGATTTTATTCATACGTCGATTTGCTGAGACACTAGACCTAATGATTATTGCGTACCGCAAACATGACTAGTAATGCGGTATTTAGCGAAGCCTCGAGCACTTCAATTTCACATTCAATATTGTATTATCATAATAAGTCAATAATGGCAAAATCAGTACAGCATTTGACAGGCATACGAAGACGTAAGCCCGACGCACTTTCGTAAACGACACGAACTGCATAAAATAATGTCAGATCATTTATTCAAGCAGCTATAAAATGACTAGACAAAATGTCTTTAAAAAGTTCGTTGATTTATCAATTTCATTCTAACATAGCTATAACGTTAAAGCATTGCTTTGAAAATTTATGCATATAAAATTCAAGCACTTGATACAAAGTGTAAGTAGACACTGTTACAAATAGCGATGACACAAATCTCCGCATCTCATAGCAACTATCTCCACCACAAGCTTCAATTAGTGTGAGACAGGGACCAATTTAAGAGATTTTTCACGCTTCTCGCACTCGCTAGTATAATTAATAGGGATAGGTCCAAAAATGCGTATCCTTTCGGCCAACGAAGACCCAACGAAAGCATGGCGTCTCGTTTTGTTATAATGGAAAGAAACGAAACTGCATTGCATTGTTGAGCCTTTGTAAACCATGATCTATATGCAAAAATCAATATCAAAATGTCAGTTTAACAAGATTAATGATTTTAACAGTACCTTTATTACGATTTAATATATATGTATACTTTAAAATATGAAATAAATAAATTGAAATGTAATTATAAGCAAAAATACTACATATATATTAGAAAAATATTGTTTTGTAACAAGCTCTATTTCAATTATGTTTTTATCGCATTTATAAGTTTATATGCAACACTTGGAAATAAATACCTCAGCTATGCCAAGCCATGTTAAAACAATGGATCTAGTAGGTAATTTTATTATTTATTTTTGCGTCAAAAAACTTCGCATTCATACATAAAACAAAATTAATTAGATTTCATGATGATAGCATTTCAAGCTGATTTGAATCAAAATAGAGCATTGAAGTATCAAAACAAAAGTTATTTGAGCTATAATTCTTTCTCAAATATTGGATTGACGAGGGAGATGCGCGAAAACGCCCTTAACAAGTCACACCGACAGTCGTTTATAATAATTATATTATGATTGGGACATGCTACGTCGTTTTGGAATATTAAGTACCTTATTAAGCAGGTAATCGTTCATTGCCTGTGGTTCTACTGTTACGGCCTACTGGAACAAGGTTACCTATACATATTTTCAGATTTCAAAAACGTTCACGACTCACGACTTCACTTTTTTACCGTTTCTAAATTAAAGATCAAATCACACTGTGTATTCACGATGTCGGACGGTACAAAAGCAAGGTCGTGACACCAAGTAAGCCAGCGTTTGACATTTTTGGCGTCTGAGGTCTAACTATAGTGCCAGCTTCAAGTCATTATTATTCAACCTTACTTAGTGACTTTATCCTATCTTCAATAGAACAAACGGCATAAAGTTCCATCTTAAAACGCACTAAACCAGCACGACACCGTCATTTTAGAGTTCAACAAGAATTCTTTTGTAGTCAATTTCTACCAAAACTCAAATCTTACCAGTAGAACCCTGGGTAGGACCACAAGTAATGGTATAGGCCGAACCAAAATTCTCGGCGGTTTTGAATTTAACTACAAACGAAATCCAGTCCTCGCGCAGCGCTTATTAGCCTCATTTAGGATTGGGTGTTGCGAAGCTTGTAGCTAATTTCTCAACCGCTTAGTAGTTTGATTCGAGCTATAGTTAGGTAGGTGGGGTATTGTACAGTTATTGCTTGCCCTGAGTGTTGTGGCGGCTCGAGCTGCTGCTGTTCAGGGCCATTTTCTGCATTTGCCTGATGACGGTGGTCGCGTGGTAAGCCTGTTTCCAGCGGGACTTTGCGAAGTTTTTCTTCAGCTGTTCGGATACAGTGCCGTGAATGTTCTTGTTGCTGGCTGCGTTGCCCGAAATCCACGGGTGGGCGAGCGCTTGTCTGTAAAACAGAATAATTCATATAATTTAATTAATTAATTAACAGAATATAATTTTAATAGTCTTGTTTGTGGCAATTTTATAACTAGTTCTCAAGTAGTTCCTGTAGATATAACCAACTCATCCTAATAAGCATGAATTTGTTTTATCAACAGGTCGCATCATGTAAAAAAACGCTGGAGCTTCAAACTGCGCACAAGTAAATTTGCACAGGAAATAGGAGTTAAACCTCCCAGATTGCAGCAAGGAGATTTAACTGATATTATTTAATATCATCGAGCAACTATCTATAGAGTCACAATCGTGCAATAAAGTGTCCGAACCAAAACCTTGCCCAAGCTATCTAGTGGGCAGGCTTTTTAGTTAGTCGTAAGGTGATTGCAAGCCGACTACAATGCCGCGAGATGCCGAAGTGTTCGATTACAAGCACTAATTAAGTAACAATGTCGAGATTCGGGAAAATGGGCCATTGTGAATTATTTAATGTACATATCTAAGTAGGTATGTATGACGGCGCTCGAACATTTTTTACTACTTTCACTTAAGGACTGTGTGGCTCTGTATATATTTGCTTTAAGCCCGCGATATGCAATATGAGTTAAATTTCCTTGTGCAACTCGGCACCCCAGAGTTTTTTGTACGTGTCGCGACGTATCCATACAATACTAAATAAGGTAGATAACATTACTTGTAAAGCAAATTGGTGAAAATATCCCCATTAGTTGACGTCTTTTCTCAATCGCAGCTCATCTATACTAATATTAGAAAGAGGTAAAGTTTGTGAGGTTGTAGGGGGTAATCTCTGGATCTACTGAACCGATTTTGAAAATTCTTTTACCAATAGCAAGTTACATTCTTTGCGAGTGTCATAGGCTATAAATTAACTCGAAAACACATACGTGATAGTCACAATATTTATAAAATCTGTCTTCTTTAGCCAATAGTTTGTATTCACTCAAATAGCATACTGCAAACCTACTTCACACTCTCCCATTTCAAATTACAGTTTCCTCTACAGATGACTTGTAGAGTAGGTGAAACCAATGTTATTGTTATGAATGCTTTCCTTTCAAATGTAAAGTATGTGCTAAAATATTTATGCTAGACGCAAGTGTACAGAAACATCATGTGCCAAATTATTATGTGGTAACTGTTATTTATAGTTGTTTATGAAGCAAACACTAAAATATCCACTGACACATAATATGCATTACAAAAGAAGGATGTCATACAAGTTAATCATCAACATAGGCTTTAATCACTTATTCAGGACACAAGTATTTTCCCTCTATAAAATAAATAATAAATTAATATTAGGGGACATCTTACACACGGTCTCTGACCCCAAACTAAGCAAAGCTTGTGAAAGAACCCGCGGGCAGGAACTAGTTATTTATAAATGGGTATAGATAGACAACACAGATACCAACAGCTTGATAGTCAGGTCAATGCAATAGATAAGGCTTAGGCAGGGCTGGAAAGAATGGTGAAAAAGACAGGAGGCCTATACCTAGCAGTGTGTAGACAGGCTGATTAGACAGATAAAAGTAGATACATATTGAAATTATGATGGTGAAAATAGAAATTATTGATAAATTAGATTAATAATTTAGAAAACTGACTTTTCTAGTTTTCAAATTTAGGTATCTATATATTTTTCCAACCATCTCATAGGAAGAAAAAAAATACAATTCAAGAGAAAATAACACACAAAAAATACTATTTTAGAAAATAAAATAAGATTTCTATCAATTCTCAGAGTAAGCATTTTTTTCTCAAAATGTTTCATTATAATAAAGCAAAACAGCATTATCTGCTTACTTTGTAATAAGCCATAAGATAATGATTAAGACTATCATTATGCACAACTTTTACTACGGGGCCACAACAAAATTAGAGAAAAAAAAACAGCTGTTCCATACAAAATTGAAACTCAGCTGATTTTTTTTCTCAAACTCCAGGTTGGCCCCATAGTAAAAGTTGTTAATTTCTTTTTATAATCTTTTAAATCAAATAATGGTGGTCTGAATCACCTCCTTCCCGCTTTGTACACCAGTTCTGGATAGCCCTGTATATCCTTACATAGTATAAAATAAAGTCGCTATTTTCGTTTGTTTATTTGTTTGTCTGTATGCTTAAATCTTTAAAACTACGCAACGGATTTTGATGCGGTTTTTTTTAATGGATAGAGTGATTCAAGAGGAAGGTTTATATGAATTAAAATTCCCGAAATTCCCACGGGAACGGGCACAACGCGGGTAAAACCGCGGGGCGCTGCTAGTAAATTATAATAAAATAAAATAGTATCACTACATATTATAGAACACAATCACTAATACTATATAATAATCTAAATAATAATCAAGTACACTAAGCGCCACACAAGTCGGCGGATGGGAAGTTATGCGCAGAACGCTGCACAAAAGCCGAAATATAGGTATGCGCGGGAGTCAGAGAGACGAAACGACGGGGCACACCCGCCCGCCAACCTCATGGCTCCCGCGCGCTCCATACGCCCGTGCTCAACAATACGCCACGCGGCGTCGGCATTGTGCACACATGCGCAATAATTAGCGAATCACGGCAAAGTGTCATCTGCGGCTAACTTCTCATCCGCCGACTTGTGTGGCGCTTAGTATAATAAATAATAATGGTGTCAAACAGGATTATTGGTAAGCAGCTGCCAGCAATAATTACAAGAAATAAAGTAGTTAATCACAAGTAGTGAACTTAATCTCTACTTGAGCGTTATCTTAACTAGTTTGATAAACAACTCAATACTCATGACTATAAGGAACTGACCATTATTATTAGAATGCTGTCAACAACTTTTATCAGATAACATTAACTATCTTGACCTATGTAAGCTGTCATTGACGTTGTTTCTGTTGAACTGTTTTCTAACTATAGTGAGTCTGAAAATGATTGCAAAATGTATGATTTATAGTAGCTTTTGGAATGCTAACTAGAACTGTCAGTGTACATCAAAAATTGAACTTATTATGCACAAGACAGATCTAAAATTGTCTAGATTCTTATTAGAACCCTAGTTCCAGTACTTTAGAAATATTTGTCATTATAATTTAACTATTGTAACCATAGATAGCTTTTATAGCCTAGCATAGATTGTAATTCAACTCAAATATTATCCACTTCAGATAAATCTTGCAGTCTTTTTTCATCGAAATATTATAGTAATTTTGTATTTAGTATTACATCATATTAATTTCCTTCCTGTTGGAGGGGCATGCTAGAAATTAAAACTGTATAAAATCAATTTAAAATAAATTTAAATAAAATAGCATGCTCTTTCTTGTTTTGATTTATAAATAAACTGTCTTTAAAGCCCCTGATCAACGTACAAAATAAAACTGCGGTTTTAATATTTTCTCTATTCTGTGACAGTATAACCACTTTTACCACTTTAAAACTGCAGTTTTATTTTGTATGTCAATCAGGGGCTTAAGTGTGAATCTAAATGTTAAGACTGGAAAGTTATTAAAGTTAGATCTAAATTTCCTGGACATTATGAAAGATATTTTAACATGGAGAGACAAAAAGATTGCATGTGCATTGCCTTTTAAAGGTTCTAAATCTTTTTTTTTGGAACTGTTGACTTTGGCGATAATATTGAATAATTCAACCAAGTATTCTGTAACATTTCACTGAAGACTTTTATGACTTTAAACAGATCATATGATGATCATCTGATGATCCTCGCATCCACATAACTTGTTTATCATCAATGATCATCATCAGGCAATCAAGCATAACCACAGAAGACTGCAGATGTTTAGTAATAAATGTAATACTTACTTGCATGTATATCTTTTATCCACATCAACACACATTAGATGTCTTATGAAGTCTTTTGCTGAGTCACTGATATCATCCCAATACGGTGAATCAAATTCAAAATCCCCCTTCAATATCTGAGCAAAGAGATTTGCATCATTCTCATCGTAAAAAGGTGGGTACCCACATAATAGGATGTATGATATAACACCTATACTCCAAACATCAACCGCCTTGCCATATGGCTTCTGCGCTAACACTTCTGGAGCCACATAGCCTGGAGTACCACAGGCAGTTGCCATGATACCAGAGTCTTCAATTTTCGACAGACCAAAATCACTGATCATAATTTTACTATCTTCATCAGTATTATAGTATAACAAGTTTTCAGGCTTCAAATCTCTGTGCACTACTCCTTGACAATGCATGTAGTCTACTGCTTCCAGAACCTGTTTTATAAGGACAGACGCATCTTGCTCAGTATAGGAACCTTTCTCGACAATCCTGTCGAATAATTCGCCGCCCGTGACGAGCTCCATAACGAGGTACACTTTACTTTTGTCTTCATACGTCTCCAACAGCTGGACGATATTTGGGTGAGAGAACATTTTCTTCTCGCCAGGTTCCCCCTTGGCTTGCTCACTGAATCTCTTCAGCACCCTGATTTCATTTTCTAACGAATCTTCTTTACCTTTGAGAGCCTTCTTATCAATGATTTTGCAAGCGAATAGCTCTCCGTTTTCTTTGCTTTCAATTAAACGCACTTCGGAAAATGCACCCGTTCCAAGTAAATCTTTAACAGTGTACTTGTCCTCGAGCGACGGCTGTTTTTCGGATTCTTTAGCATCTTTTTTAGACTTTCTACCGAAGTCTTTTTTACCGAAAAGAGGCATTTTGCAGCCCCAGATTCACTGATTAGAACTACCCTACTACTAAAAAATAACTACGTACACACAGCAGAGAGATACACCAAAGCTGTCGAGACAGAATAATAATCTTTCTCGTCTGGCTTTACGAAACGTTGCGCAGGGCGCCCAAGGTCAGCCATTTGTCAAAAATTCGTTTCGCGTTTCGTTCTACTCAGCCAAATTACTGATTAATGACCGGCAAGTAAATAAATATTGACCGTGGAAGTATTTTTTCGGGTGATAAAAATAAAACGTCCTCACGAATTGATAGCATGTACATTTAGTTGACAGAAATGCAATTTGTAATACTCATAGGGGCGGTGTTTGAAATGACATGGCATTATTTCTATATCCATAAAGCTCAAAATAAAAGCCCTACCTAGGATACGTTTGAAGTTTGTCCACCATCTTTGTGAAATCAAATTTGACATTTGATCAGCAGTTCAAGTGTCATTTGTGTCTAGATTACATAGCAGTTTCTATAGGTTTTCGACGCCATGTTTGTGGAATCATGCATCACAACTTTTTTACTTTCTGTCACTTCTACTGTTTTTCCTTATTCTGAGGTAATACTACTACCGTTAAGTACCGACTATAAAATTACCACATTCCACTTGACAGCTTTAAAAAATATGAAAAACGGAACGTAATTAAATTTAGGCTGCAAACACACGGGCAACAAGTGACAGCGAAGGAATAAAAATTAAGTTTAAGCGGTCCGCAAATAGAGGCGGTCGGAGCGGTCGAGCGGTCCGAGCGGTCTAGGGCGGTACGGCGGTACGGCAGTACCTGCGCAAACTGGCGCGGTCCGAGCGGTCTAGGGCGGTCCGGCGGTCCAGGCGCGGGCGTAGTTAGGCTACTCAGCACTAGGTGTCACTTTATCTTTCAAAGTTCTGCCGCTTTCCACTAGGTAGAGCCATGCTGGTAGTTCTAATAGTGATGGGACAGTATCTCAGAGAGTGATAAAGTTATCGAAACTACGTCACTAGGTGGATACACGTTGGTATTGAAAATATTTTTCTTTCTATGCAATTCTTAAATCATCAGCAAAGTCTAGAAACAGATTTAAATACACAAATATCTATGATTAGCAGGAATGGTCATTAGGGGGGACATCTTACAGACGGTTTCTAACCCCAAACCAAAAAATGCTTGTGATATCTCTGCCAGAGACTGATAGACTGCAGATAAGCCAGCTGTGCAAGGAGAGGTGATTCAGACCATCACTGTGAACAACTTTTACTATGCTGCCAATCAAAAGTAGAGGTAAAATCAGCTGTTTCATACATTTTGTCGATTCCGAGAGGTAATTATGCATGGAACAGCTGATTTTTTTCTCGTATTCTGAGTGGGCTCCATAGTAAAAGTTATTCATAATTATTGTCTTACGTCACCCCCATTCGGCGTAGTATTGGACAAGCAGATGACCCTGTATAACTATAGAGAAGTTAGATAGTAAAAATATAGATTTAACAAATTCTACATATAAATAAAATAATATTATCTATTGTTTACATATAAATAAAATGGTAAGTGAAAGAAGCGTGTGTGTCGTAATTTTGTCACATTCTTAAAATTTGTCCCATCACTATTAGTACGACTGGCATGGCGCCACCTAGTGTGAAGCGGCAGGACTTTAAAAGATAGAGTGACATCTAGTGCTCAGTAGCATAACTACGCCCGCGCTAGACCGCTCGGACCGCGTGGCGACCGCGTGGCGACCGGACGGGCGGTACGAGCGGTCTGGCGCGGGCGTAGTTATGCTACTGAGCACTAGATATCACTCTTTTTTTGAAAGTTCTGTCACTTCACACTAGGTGGTGCTATGCTGGTCGTACTAATAGGAATTAGGATTGAAAACAGAGTTTGATATTGATCAAATGAAATCACTTGTTTAACTACGTTTCTTTCTCTAACCATTTCATTTCAATATATGTTTATATTTTTTAATTCATTCATTCATATATTTTTTTCATAAGTAGAAACAAGATATTTCTTTATTTTGATTACCTAAATGTAGTTGTGCAGGATCATCTGCTTGTCCTATACTAAGCCGAAAAGAGGTGATGTAATAACAACTATTACTTTGAGGCCCACTCAGAATACAAGAAAAAATCATCAGATATTCCATACATAATGGCCGCTTGGAATTAACAAAATATATGAAACAGCTGATTTTTTTCGTATTCCGTATTGGCACCATAGTAAAAGTTGTTCATAGTGACGGTCTGAAACACCTCTTTTTGCACCAGCTGGATAGTCCTGTATGAGTAAATTATTCCCCTGATAGGCATTCCTACTAATCATGGGTATTCGTGTTATTAAATCTATTTCTAGAATTTGCTGATGATATTTGTTAAAATGGCTCTAACATAAAATAGAAAGAAGAGAAGAAGATTCTGTACTTACTAACTACTCTTATTAAATAAATAAATAGAAACAAGACATTTCTTGCAATTTTATTAACATTTCTGAACATCAGACAATATAAATTAGTTCATACATAGTATCACAAAGCATATTTTATTTTGTAATATTACTTACAATATCTGAAAACAAATGCACCTGTATAGTCCTTGGTGGGTGCTTGTGTAGTCTACTGTCTGTGGAACTACTAGTTATTACTATGCCGCAACTCGATTTTTCTCGTTCCTTGCAGTTTACTATGAGAAAACGAAATTAAAAAAAAAAAGGTCGCGGTCAATTGTATAAAATCACAATTGACCGCAAAAGCTGTTGAGGCTCCATCCGAACTCTTTGATTACGTCAAACTTCAGCCGAAAGAGTGAAAAACTACCGGCGTACCCGTCAGACCGCGCGCGGTCTGTCGAGTCGAGGCGCGGGCAACTGTTTACAAACGCGAGCCGCGACGAACCGCGACCGGACCTATGTGCGCCCTTCTTAGACAACCAGTACAATACAGATGACCGCTCGCCCGCTAGACCGCTCCGACCGCGCATGTGTGCGGATCGCTTAATCTAGCTCATCTAGCCAGAGTAGGTACCTACCTAGATGGTCAGTGGACTAGATACATTTTTCTTTTTCGTATTTTAGGATCTAAAACATCACAGTAGCGATATTGTTGTTTGTTGATATTTTAATATCCTCTAAACTCGTTCGGGGCCATGGACGCCACAATAAATTTTATAGGACGGTAAACTTAGGGTGACTTCCCATCGATTCACACGGAACAAGGTTGCCCAATGGGATTTTTTCCCATTGAGTAAGAAAGTGACATTATGCCCGATTACAGAGGCGCCAGCGTAAATTAAATAGCAACGTAAAAAGCGTTCTCCCTATCTAATGCCTAAAGTGAAAAAGAAACAGAACCATGCTATTTAGCTAATATAATTACGATGGCGCCTCTGTAATCGGGCTTAAAGTCGTCGACAATAGTAGGTATTGATATGACTGTATTCTATGTCGGGGTCGCCCAACACAGTCCGTCACTTGTGTCGTTCAATAATTTCTAGAAAATGAAATAGATTAGTAATGTACATTTAATACAAAATGTGCTGATTAAAAATCTCTGATACAATATTGCAAGAATCATGACAAGCTCTAGTTATTGTATCCACCTGATATTGTGGTAAAGCGGTAAAGCTATCTCCCAAGGAGCTGAATATGCAATAGCCTACGACGCTTTTCATTTTGCACAAACTCTATAATATAATTTTTAGGGTTCCGTATCCAAATGTAGACCTATGACAAAAAAATAGGCCAAGTAAGAGTTGGACTCTCGCACGCAGGGTTCTGTACTGTATGGGAGACCCCCTTAAATATTTATTTTATTCTTTTTTTAGTATTTGTTGTTATAACGGTAACATAAATAAATCATCTGTGAAAATTTTAGCTTCCTAGCTATAACGGTTTATGAGATACAGCCTGGAGACAGACAGACAGACGAACAGCGGAGTCTTAGTAATAGGGTCCCGTAATTTACCCTTTGGGTATGGAACCCTAATAGTAAGATTTTTTTATGTAGGTAGGTACGCAAATCAAAGAATTTATAACTCTTTAAAATTAAAATGGGTAAAATATAATTTAAGAGAAAAAAAATTGGTTGCCTGTAAAGTCGGTATACGGGCGAAAGTTTTACGTGACAACGACTTTATGTCTGTCTCTCTCGCTCTTAGGCGGGCTAACCATGCCCGAGTGGAAGGGACGCGTGCCTCTCACTCGCTCTCATTGTGAGCGCATAACGTGAGCGGAGCGTAACGCAGTTTCTTGAAGTGTCACCCGGCAAACCAATTTATAAGACGTTGTCACGTCAAAAAAAAATTGAACAAAAACACATTACGGCGCATTATATCGTGAACTTCAAATTGTTGTAAGTCTGGAGGTGTAAGTCTTATTTTATCTTATTTTTAATATCATCTATCAATTTGGATTTTGTCGCACTCTCTCAATTTTATAAGGAGCGAGACAAAACACAATATTTATGAATGTTTTGGTTTATTTGTAATTCATCCCTTAGCTCTAAAATAATGTAGTAACTATTTATTACTTTCCAACTGCCATTACAACTAAATATAATATTTCTAAAATGGGTAAGTGTACACATACATATCTATGAAATAATAGTAAAATAAATTACCTGCAGCAACTTTGCCAGCCCCAACTGTACATCAACCCCAACCCCCTGGTTCTACAACACCCCTTGTCTATGCTACCACCCCTGACGTCACTATGAAAATCGACCAATCCCATCAGACGCAGTGTTCGATGGTCCTCTTTGAGCGCACTACCGCGCATCGGTTCATGCCTTATCATATCCTAAATGTTTTCTTTGCGCGATAGTTATGAGCAATTTCAAAATGTTCTTTTTGGTGATTAAAATTGTGTGAAATGAACAATAACACAATCAATTTACTGTGAGATATTTATTTAGTTTTATTTTTGTCACAAGGTGTAATAAGTTTCCAATATTACGTTTGGGGGTGGTGCCGTGATGCCAGTTCGTAAGCAAGGTGATTACCTTTTTATTAATTTAGTTAGTGGACAAATCTTAGACAATGATCATATTGTCACCGAAGAAACTATACCTATTTCATTTCCTTAAGGGGTTGTCTGCGCTATTGTATGTCACCCTCCTTGTGATTTGTATCGATATTATAGGGTTGTCACTCAGCGTGCAATGAAATCGGAAATCAACTACTTGTGCCTGACAATGATGTTCATCTAAATATAAGTGCAATGTTTTTAAAATATCTATTCATTAATTCACTGATCTGAATATCAGTCATATCATCAAAGGTATTATATGATCCGCCCACTAGTATTGTTTTTATTTTGCTCTACTCGTATGTTAGGTGCCATGTGAACATTTACGTTACCGTGTTGTCTAAGTGTTTAGTTGTAACACCAAGTATATTATTATAAATTAAAGTTTAATCGATTATTTTACTCGTACAAGTTTAAATTATTTAATCAGTTTTATAACCAGGAACATTAATCATAACTTAAATCAACGTACTTTAAATTTATTGTAACAATCCTATTTATACCTGTATTTTTCATAGTAGGTAATTTGCTAAAGAATTATAAATGAGATTTTATTTTGGTATTCTTGTGGTGCTTTTTCAGGAAAATATATTTTTTGTCTCAATACGGTTAAAATTTTACACAATATAATACAATTAACTATCATTTAATACATAATCATAAACATACTTAAAATCGTTTTGACTTTCAATCAGATCAAATCTCGTAATATTAAAAGGTACAAAGAAATAAACTGCCAGACAGTAACAAAATCAAGAGAATTGAATTTAAGGGCATACTCGTACTTATTACAATACAGAGCAAGGAACTCCATAAAGTATTAGAAGATACTAAATCAAACCTTAGCTAGGTTTGGTAGTGTTATAAATAGTATACATGTTTTGGAGATCCACATGACTATAGACCGATATCACTCCTACCTACATCCTCCAAAATGTTTGAAAAAATAATGCAAAACGTTTAACTTCTTTCTGCGAAAAATTTAATTTACTTATTCGATAATTCTCAACACAGTTTTCGCAAAAATCGATCTACCTACTACCCTGGTGGTTTACAAGTCTCTCTCTCTCTTCCTGGCTATATATCCCACATGGTGATGGGGTCAGCCTTCCTCACTTTCCTCCTCCACTTCGTACGATCTTCGACATCGTCTTCACAACACCCGGGATCGGGAATCGCACTTTCTCTCGAGTGATACATAGTGCTTTATACTACAACTACGAGGAAAATAAAAAACTAAATCTTTACTAATTGAAAATATTGAAATTGTTACAGTTAGTGAAGCTTAATGTAACACTTGAAAATGGCGCCAATGGCGTCTGCAATTTTCACATGTCATGGCAATTTTTCTTTTTTCAAATTGTTTGACACCATCCAACACACAGCTAGTGGCCAGTGTCATTTTGCGAACTTGGAGATAAAAACTTACTGTAAAAACTTTTTGGCTTTTGATATTTAGGTTACCAGCGCATAGTCTTACCCAAAATTAAAAAAGAAAAACCACGTAAGAAATGGATTTTCATACACTTTTCTCTCCCGCTCAGATGCGTTTTCTCCCTGCATATTTGTTCGATATGCAATGACGTACTTTCTACCGTAAATTTGATAAAGTATCAAGGTACTTTCCGAGCAGGTGTAGTATAAAATATGTTGGAATAATAAATGAGATTATAACGGAGTTTCTACAAAAATATGTGCAATATTTCTCAAAGCCGAGTATATTATTTTGCTCTCCATCAATAGTTTTATTTATTTATTATACTCAACAGAGGCCCATCGAGCATTGGAACTGCTGGAAGACTACCACAGCAAGCTAACAAAGCCCCAGGACCGACAGTTGCGTCTTGCTATCGAGAGGGTCATCAGGATATTCAAATCACGCCTATTTCAAGCTCTTCTTGGTAAGTGTTTTTAACGTGATTATAACCAAGATTCATCGAGCATCAAACTATTATTTCTTATTCTCAACAGGAAAAGTGATCATAGAAATGAATATTTTAAAACATACGTAAATATAATAATATACGTTGGGATACATTTAAAGTAGACTTAGGTATCTGTCGGTAAATTTACATAGGCGTAAAGTTGAATTAATTGCATCTTTAATTTGCATGCACATTTCCCGCATTGTTTACACACCACTTGTCCATTGAGGAAATAAAATTTAGACGAGTTAGTTATTCTGACAACAAAAATAGAACTAAGTTGCTAAAACATTATTATTTTCACGTATCCTCAGCACAATCGAAGTTCAGTGATCGAAGGGATTCAGTTCAATCAGTGTGTGCTATTCTAAAAATATACGTACGGAACACGCGCGTGACCACACCACACGTCATTAACGCTCTTGAGTCTTCCTTGACCACGACACTGCTATTGTGATCCGCATTATATTTAGCCAGTTGCAATGAACAACACAACAGATTACAACGGGCTAATTTATTCGTATACGATATGCCTGACCGGATTCGTGGATCGGGACTCTTGGGATTTGGCGGGGACTATTTATTATTGCGGTACGGCACGGAGAATAAAATCAGCAATTCTAATGCAAAAGTACTATGTAGTTATATAACGTTTGCGTAACGAAAATCCCTTACAAAATTAAATGCGCAATGATAAACGCAGAGGTCATTTAAGTAATTAGGCGTGTACTTGCCGGGCTCAATTCAGGGATACTTCCGTCTCCAAGCACCAAGTATATATAATAATATCATGAAGAACATACATATCTTATCATACACAAAAAAATCTTCCCATCAATTTTACGTCCCGAGGAATGTCAACTGTTGTATCAATCCCCTGGTAGGTACCTAATGTTGTCAACAAATGGAGCCAGCATTTTCAGTGGTTGCGAAGTGACTCTGACTCGGCTACTATTTTCAATAGATGATCTGTATTAATAACTGAAACTCCAACTAAATTGACGAATACTTTACGACGATTTAATCTACACCAGCTAAATTGACGTATACTTTAAAATAACAAAATGTTTTCAAAACTTAAAATTCGGTGCCACTTTTGTTAGCTAGTCATTTTGAATGAATCTTATTTTAGAGTAAATTGGTAATAATTAAAGATTACCGGTGAAAATAATGAATTTCGATAATTACACCTCGTAGATAAAGATTGTATATCTACCTAGATCGAATTTAATAATATTTATAACTATCTCTTGATGTTTGACAAACTACGTCTTGATTGACCTTATTAATATTCATAAGTAGTCCATTTGGTCCAACAACGTTGTAGAAAATTTTATTGTATGTAATTATATTTTTCAGTATCACCGTAACAACGTATAAAATTTTAGTAGTCATTTGTGAAACGTATTAATGAACCCTTTATTATAAGTTCGCTAGAAAAATGATGCGTTAACAGACCTCACGATAGATACGAGACCAACGCAAGCGATCTCTTTGACCCAGATCTCTGATACAGGTCAGCGGCCACTCCGAAACCACTGACACCATTCCCTCTTCCTACTTGTTTTAATTGACATTATAATAGTACTAATATTTTAATTATATTTGATTTCATCTTGACTAGTCTATGTGCATGATATAATTTTATCGCTATTCATTTTCAAAATCAAAGACCATATTCTTGAGGATGGATGACTCATTTGCGTAGGCACGGTAATGATAGATATCATTACCGTGGCGTAGGTAACTGTAGACTAAAAAGCTACGATGTCAATGTACTTTCCCAAGTTTATTGTGGTACGTTACGTATACGTTAATATGCGTTTATTTTTTTGTTTATTTTCTGTAAATATATAGTTCTAGCTAACCCGGTGACCTTCATCTCACTATCTTTCAACTGTCAATGACAACTTACAGGCAGGAACATTTTGTATGGTGTATGGGAAAATGATTATTTTTCTCGCAACTTTTCTTTTAACTTCCGAAAATATTTCAAGACCAAAATTAAACAAATCGGTTCAGCCGTTCTCGAGTTTTAGCGAAACTAAGTAATAACAACGATTCATTTTTGTATATATGTACAAAATAAATTAGATATATTCGTGAATAAACGTGATATGAAGAAGATAGTTTATAATAAATTAGACATCTTCGTGAGTAAACGTGATCTGAAGAAGATAGTTTTCCTTGAATGTCACCTATGACCTAGTTTTTATAACTTGTTATTCAAAGATTGCACTGTTAATGTTAATTACGGTTTATTGTTGTGTAGGTATACTGATTTTACGCATTGATATTATTGACCTAACGCTACTGATACCTAATCCCTATGAATTTTACTGTGCGTCAAATAAAATTAATAATTTCAGAGCGTGTTCACGTGCGTAAATCTGACAATGGATTTTCTGGGGTGAATGCCACCAAATTATTCTCAATTATCCGACTTTTATTATACATAGCTATTGGTAGCTGTAAACTATGCTTTGACAAGCAAACTTTATTATTATTAATGTTATTATTAGAGGGTTTTTAAGCTTCCCTTTTTCGACAAAGCATAATAAATTATGTTTTCTACTCTCAGTTTGTACTCTAAGGCTTGCAGGTAACCAACCTCACTCAAACAATCAGTAACACTTTATTAGACAATCACAAAAAAAAAACAAATTGCAAGGACAAAACAACACAAAATAGGTGACTAAATGGCGGAATTATCATCTACAGCTATTTCTACTAGGGAACCATGAACGGGTAGAAATAATTGTAAGTACAAAAACGGATAGAAATTGTTAGTATAAATAAAGCCTCGTGCATAATATTTTTTAAATATCGGTAATGACAACTTTTAAGTAATTTTGAAAGGTTATGGAAATAAAGTAAATTTTTCACGACCTAGAACATAAAAAATATCCTAAAAATATTGAGGTGGAGTAACGTTATGAGGGTTATTAATAGGTAAATTAAGTCCAAGCTTCATGCGTTGTTGGGTTTAACTACATGTAGGTCCTTGATACGGGGTTTGAATGGGGTCTCAAACAGTTGACAGGGAGACGTGACATTTAGCGACAGTGAACGCCTACGGCATTCTCTTAGATGAAGTAGGCATGCCTCGTAAGAGTTGTAAACCCTCGTAATGTATATCCCATTATTATTTCATTGTAAATGGCCTGGTACCTACACCTGTTTTTACCAAGGCAAGACAAATCAAAATAGAGTTTACTCTGATTCATCCCACATCACATGATTTGAACATCCTTTGTTGTCCTTATTTAATATTTATGTCTTCATAAATTTCTTTTTACTAGTGAAAATCACAACAAAAAAACCTGCTGCGTAATATACAGTATATATAAAGTTAAATGGTCGAACAGATATAGGTAACTGTAGACAAAGCATCTTTATTATCCTATATCTAGAAGTCTGGAAGTGATACATTTGCTCAAATCTTTTATAACAGGAAAATATTCCTATATCTGTTATTGGAATATTCTTTGTCTACTGTTATTGTCGCTGATTTAATAATTAAGTCTCTCGTTACTCTTCTTTCTTTGGGCAATAACCCTTCGTGTAAGTAAATAGTGTTCCATTTCATAACATCATGCATTTGATCTACTGTTCGAAGCGGGGTCGCCGTCCGCCTGGAATATCGATCTCCGACGCTACTCACGCGATATTTTCTACCCGCCTACCGCACAAATTGTTCCAGATAGCTACTCTAGATAAAATGTTTGTGTACTCAAATGAATGGTCAAATAAAATGAAATATGTACTACTTATCGAAAACGACAACTCCCTACGGATCTCTTGACATGTTTTATAAAAATAACCCTGGTAAGAGAAAGCAGGCCTGGTAGTATCTTGTACGTATTTTTATGTAAAGCTACGTTTAGAGCACATACACTGCATAATAAAAATTGGTCAAGTGTGTGTTGTATCACGAGTAATGGCAAATTTTGTAGTTACTAAATTGTAGCTTTTAGAGACAATACATTTGTGAACTAAGTCCAAACACAAATAATTAGCAAGTGGGCATGCCGAAATCATAAAGGTATAATCATAAAGCCATAGCCAGCATATATGCTGACTATGCCATAGAACCTTACAAAATTTATACTAAGCACATATTATTGCTTTAATAAGCTATGATGGAGCAAACGAAAATAAGATATAATATCGATACACAAAAAAATAATTTGTCAAATTTGCCGTTGTTACAGATATTCAAGAGTTTTACGAGCTAACACTTCTCGATGAGACAAAATCTGTCCAACAGAAGACCGCTGAAACCATCCGCATCGCTAATAAGTGGGAAGCAGATGGGACACGACGTGAAGTGAGTACCTTACCTGTCATATTATCAGTACCACCATATTATGAAGTAGGTACAAACTTTCATCAGTCTTCGTCACATCAATGTGCTCATAAGTAGGTAAGTTAATTTTAGTCGAACTTTTTATTCAAAACCCTAGTATATTTGTGTTGTAGACTTCCTGGATACAGCAAATTTTGACTTCATATTATTTGTAAACTGCAACAAGAAAAATACCTAATACAGTATAGTAATACAGTATACCTAATTACCATTAAAACAGTGAAATTCAGCAAGTAAGTAAATAAACTTTACGTGTAATAGGAAAACCATAACAGTAGTAAGAATCGATTAAAAAATATTGAAGCTTCCTGAGTGAAAATTTTAAGCCTTTATCAACAATTTTTAATTAATACATTTCGCTTTTAAACAAATAAACTCAAACGGAGCAATCCCAAATATTATGAATTGCTTCGTAGGCATCTGCAATTAGTGAATAACCGCCATTGTTTGTGCAAACAAACAAAGCTCGACGATAACTGAACGTTAACAATTTCGATTGAAAAAGCAGAATCTTTTATTTATTGATTCGTCAAATATAAGAAAGTGTTATATTTTTAACCGACTTCCAAAAAGGATGAGGTTCTATGTTCGACTGAATGTATTTTTTTTGTGGATGTTCATCGATAAATCCGCCAACTATGAACTGATAAGAAAAAATATTTTTTAGTTCGAAAGGATATACTCCTGCACGGGAAGCATGGCAAAGGGACTAATAGTCTTTCCACCATTATATCCCTTCGAAGAGGAAATAAAGTATGGATTGACAATGACATCTGACATTAAGAGTGGATAAAATGGTTTTCTCCCCTTGCCGTGCTACCCGGGCTGAGGTGGTCCCATTTGAATCGGCATAACTTTTTTTGAAACATCAACAATAATGTAAACAATTCGAGCGAAATATTCGAATTTTGTACACGATGGAAGGCGGTTTTTTTAAATTTAATTTTTCACGATGTGTTCACATGTCGTAAATTTATTTAGGCATAGTTACATTTTACGTGTTAAAACCACATAAATTCTGGTTAATAAATTCAATAATCATTTTTCAAAGTAATGGCATACAGCATATACAGATATACCTACCTATATTTACGGTATAAATTGTGCATAGTTATACTGATGATATTATAAATGAAAGCTTCTTCCGCTTTCTACGATTTATCGATTTTAACAAAGTTCGATCGAGTTAAAACTCGAGAATGAACCCAACCCTCACCACCGTTATGTTATTAAATCGAGGTAGGACTGGGAACAAATGGGAATAAACCATTTAACCAATGCCTGAGCGCAGCGCTCTAAGGGCTTTAACACACGATAGTTACGTGTAGTCTGTAAAGAACCTTAAAATGTCAAAAGTAAGTATAGGCTTGATCAAACTTCTTGGTAGCTCGAATTAGCTAACAAGCTGCTAACTGCTTGAAATTAGCTGCAAGTTTGTGCCGCAAACATACGAATATACTCGTATTGCTATTGCGCAACCACTCGCCTCGTGTTCACAGCCGCCAAGAAGATTAATTCCGGCTAATAGAATGCCAATTGACATTTCTTTTCTACATTTGGCCAAATTGCCTGATAAAAAGCTATGTTGTATGATTGACCGAAGCGAAGCAAAGTTCTTCGTTTTAACACGGCGATTTAACTTTCGTCTGCTCGGATGTTGGTTTTCGTCTATAGATCGCATTTTTCAGCGAATCTCGACGCATTATTAATATTATCTTCTTTGTCTTGACGAAACTTGGTAGGTATGGAATTTTGGTCGTCGGCGATTTTTGATCGGGGGATATTTCCCTCAAAAAGGGGGGTTCCTGTCGCGTTGTTTATCAGCCGATATTGTCAATAATTGGAAAGATTGAAGATTGTTCGATAAATAAATCTTTATTATACAAGATTTATTTTGCGAGTAGGAACAAAAACGGTCAAGAGCGAGTCGAGGTGATTATTATATATTCTTTGACATGGCATAAGATTCAGTTAAAGAGTGGTATTGCCAGGTCTAATGTTTGGAGAACTACCTACTAGCATAGACGAACCATATAGTATTCGTCTATACTTTATGCTAATCTTCATGCTACTAGTGTAAGTTGTTGTATGATGAGCCGAGGATGAAGAATGCTAGTGCACTAGTGCTATAAGATAACATATTATTTATTGTTACGTTGTTAGATCAACCAAGATTTATTCCAATATACCTACCTTTAGACTCAATTTTGGAGGCACCTTCGTAATTTAGGTATAATAGCAAATTAGAGTGGCCCTGTTTCTTTTTCACATTGTGCATTTGATAGAGAGAACACTATTTTACGTTGCTATTTAATTTACTATAGTGCCTTTAAAATTGGGTCTATCTAGTTTATTAAATATATATTTATGTTTTTTTGGGGATAAAAAGTAGACTATATGTCACTTTCCGACCTTTGAACCATATCCATGCGAAAAATCGGGTCATTACCCGTCCACCCACTGGCTTCACCCACCAGTGGGTGTAGGGGTAAATCCGTTGCTCCGTTGCCGCGTGAAAGGGAAATAAACCAACAAATACGCTTCCAATTTTGAAGTAAGGAAGGACTTGGAAAGGACAAGTTGGTATGTTTGAGTTCAAGGTCAGGTTTTATGGAACAGTGGTTTCTTTTATTCCAGATTCCAACGGAGGAGAGCGAATACAGATCGGTTTCCAATGCCTTTCTGCAAGACAGCAACAGACGCGCGGAGTCACGCAATCAGACACCGGATTCTCAGAAGGTACAATACACACAGCAAAACAATTTTAGGTATAAGCCAAATCAAACATCTTTGCGGCTGTGATGTTAGCTACAAGCTGCGTAAACGCTAACCCTAGCCACAGCCCGGACACTCCGCGATTTTTCATACAAAATCTGCTGTCTTACGCACACCTACACAGTACTTACTCACAGACAACACACATACGCACGGTCGCTACACGCGCATTTGTGTGCGGAACGTCTATGGCTGTCAGCGATCACCACATCGTGACGTCATGCCGCGTGAGTGAGACAGTTGCGTACATAATTTGCAAAAATGAATATTAATCTAGTGCTTAAACTAGTAAAACAATTACTTAATTTGGAAGCATATTAACAAAAAGTAACCGATCTACTTCTTTTGTAAGATAATATCAAGAGGAAGTTACCAAATAATGTAAAATAAGTTCCTATTATTTATCCTTAGGGAAACACTTTGAGGAAATATTACTACGTATAGAGGAGCTACCCTGACCAAATGTCATGTTCAATTTTGTTAAGAATATAACTAAAGTGCGCTTCAGCACTGTAACAATAATTAGCCGTCTAATCAGCCAGTATAAACACGCAGCGCTAGAACACTTTTAAGGTATAGTTTTCTCGTGGCAAAAAGGTCGAAAGCGCCGCGATTCTTCGAAGCGCTTACGCGTTTCGTTCAACGTTCTGCAGTAACTTGTCGTTTCTATAGACTAAGATGCTGACTGACTACAGAAGTGACAAAGTTTATATTACCTACACACGCTTCAATTGAATTCGTACTTTGTTTTTTCTTCTTCATAATATAATATTAGTTGAATTATTGATAAGTAGAAAATATTATATTCATCATCATCATCATCAGCCCGTAGAAGTCCACTGCTGGATATAGGCCTCCCTCAAAGATTTCCACGACGAACGTAATATTACATAATTATATAAATATTTAAGTTAAACTAATTCATTCGTTTAAGTGTTTTTTATAATATACCACTGTTTGCCTAATCACACTAATATTATAATTGCGAAAGTTTATGTGTAAGTGTGTTTGTTCCCAGTCAACTCGGTAACGGCTAAACAGATTTCTATGAAAGTTTAGTATTGGGTAGCTTATACTAGCCCAATACTAGTTATAACCTTTCCACGTAAGCTATTTTTTTTTTTTAGTTTTGACAAAAGTCGCAGAACAAAAGTTGTTAATTTTGATGTTTAAAATACCTAAGCCCCTGAAAGGGTGCTAATTGATTAGAAATAACCCTGTACATCAAACCTTTTTCATTTTATTATAAAATATGCAACACAACAATACTGGACCGACGAATACAAAGAAATTCGTTGATTTTCCATGTTTTTTAATGTTTGCAAATTTTTCAAACATAATCACAGAGTTCCTATCTGTGAACATAATACTTATAATTTGTTTTGATTAGGTACAACAGCAAATTTTCTGTTTAGTTTTTGGTAACAGTTCTTGTTTTTTTTTATAATTATAAAACCTACCAACTTAAATTCGGTTTAAATACAAATTTGTCATGTTTTGTTTGTTTTTGTTATTATAATTTTACGGTAGTAACAGGAGTAATTTTTTTTTACTGTTTTAACAACTTTCAACCGTAGTAGTAAGAAGAGTAATTCGTTTCCCGTTCTTACTACTGGTAGTAAGAATGGTAGTAACACTGGGAACAAACCCTAATTTTACCTACACTTGTTACACACACAATGTCACATCTTCATTTTTAGTCTATGAAAAGTATCGCAACATGGCGTCCACGCGCCATCCGATAATATTTTGTTTGCATTTAATTGTAAAATGATTATCTAATTACTCACCGATGGAAAGTTATTCCTTTGCACTTCGCCGTATTCTTTGTATTATTCGTGCAATATCTTAACACACACGAGACCATATTCAATAATTTTGAACTTTTTTCGTCTTAAAACAAACTAGACTGATGTACTCAAGAGCTAGCAAGCAACTAATTGATGTGCAGCCATATGGCTGCATTTGGGCGGAACATGGTAGGGATGTGCGTCGTCCTCTCTATACGTAGTAATATAGCTCGATGGGGAAACATTAAAATTTCTTGTTTTGTTACGTATCATTGATATTCAACCATACACAGTACAAGTCTTCCCTATTGTCACAGTCTAGGTAGTTTTTATTAGAAAATTCACCGACCAGTGCAGCCCGCGCGCAGAGTGCACGATGCGGTACGTAGACGCGGGGTGGAAGTGAGGAAGACTCAAACGGGTGGGGGGTAACGAGTGGCCGTTCTATACGTAGTATTATTATATATTCTTTGCCCTAGCTGAAGCTCATCGAGACAGACAGACAGACAGACAAAACTCTTTACTTACAACCATAATAATAAACACTAATTACACATATGCGACAAAAAATATGATTAAAAAGTGGCGGCCTTTTCGAGGATTGGGTTTCGCGCAGCTTGTGGCAGCTCATCGAGGATTGAGTTTCGCGCAGTAGTCTACAACTTTACAGCCTCCAAGACGTTTTATTCTGCCTCAAACCTAGTTTATACAATGTTACTAACCTACCGGTAGAAACAAAAAAGGTATTTGGTAAAAAGGTATTATAGGTACGGACGAAGTTTCCCCATTTATTTAGATAACTATGCGTAAAAAACGAAATTCAATCGATATAGGTAGATATAGATATAGTATTACTTACCTTATCATGCATTGTTTTGGAAATTCAGGTGCGCTCTATCGTGTCGCCGCCGCCGCCTCCTAGTGGAGGGACCGAAGAAAAAAAGGTAGGTAAATCCTCATCGTGTGGCAACAAAAACTCTATCTTCTGTCTTATTAAATTAGTGTTTTACATGATATCTATCCACAGATATCGTATCTATCCCATAATTTAATCCTTATTCCTGCCTGTGCCTCAGACAGTATTGGTCTCGTTTAAATTCAAATTAACGGACTTTTGTAGTTTGTCAGCATATTATTAATATGTACCTTCCTATTTGGACTGGCAATGGGCAGGGCACATAGCTCGAGTCGCAGAGTTCTCGAATGGAGACCAACCACCGGTAAACACAGTGTAGGACGACCACTTACCCGGTGGACAGACGATCAGAACCATAATGATCGTGCTGGATGCAAGCTACATTGATTTCGATCCGTACTAAAGCCCAAAGAAGTTTTAATATGGAAAGACTTCGAAATTGATTTACAACTATTTATTGACTGTTATGGTACACAAATGTTTAGTCATTCGAATTCCATGTGTGATTTGTGACGTTTTTCTACAATGTAAAATACTTGACCCACTGGCATACATTTTTCATTGGATGTTTGAGGTCAGGTCAGTAGCGCCACCTTTTGAGGATGTATGAGAATATTTTGTGGTAGGGTAGGCAAAGGTTGCGTTTTGCGTTGGATCTATTCAGCCAATCGATTTGTTCGAAACGTTCCGTTTCGCATTTTGGTATCTCGGTCGGAAATGATGACGTTGACGTTTGTTTGTAAAGATAGTTGCCCTGCCTGAACGGAACGTACACACAACAAGTGTTCGTAATGGCGGATTGGTTGGTGTTTCGCGTCTCTCGTAGTACTATTTATAACCTAAATTAAACTACAGGTTTTCGGCGATATGTACGCTATCGTTTCTTCGTTCTGTGGATTGGTGCCGTTCACAATAGTGCCAATGACGTCCGAACACTGCATCGACTGAAAGTATACTACTCATGATAAAATCAGTGAAATGATATTGTACACAAAATTTTGACATTTACTCTGCTGATATTTCGTATTCGTTGCAAGTAAGGCCATATAATAAACACTAATCTATTTTTAAACGTTTAGTAATTTCTTTACACTCTGGGAACGTATTCGATCCTTGGTGAGACATACGCGAAAACAGTTAATTTTGCTTGTAACAATTCTCTGTTACTTGCTGATGTTGTACCTGTCTACGTTATATCGCCAAGTGCTCATAAATTGCACACTAATAATGTAACACGGACATTCTAATTAAGGTTCATCGCTTTGACATTCATGCCATCCTATCACCAAACACAAGTTGGTAACACGCCTAATAATTACCCATACATATCTACTAAAATCGCTATCAGAAAGGGCTCGGTTCGATTGGGACATTCATTAGATAAGGCCTGCTGCAGTTAGAGCCAAGCTAACATGATAATGAGCTTCAACTGTTGAAGGGATTACCTGCAATCAAATGAGGTCTCACATTGTAAAGGAGGTCACATACCTTTGAAATGTTTTGGTGCAAGTTGTGGGTTTTAGGTAGACAATGGTGCATGCTGAACGTGGACAAGTAAGGTGCTGACACTGGAAACAAGTGTGTAACTAACAATGCATGCAGTGTACATAGTGTAGAACAAGCAACACTTCAACCCAAGGGCTATGCACACTTGGTCTCAAAATGACTGAAAGACGGAAGAAAAAGTCACATAATGGATTCCTACGGAAAGTGTCCTCCTTGTTTAATCTCGATACGGTGAGTAGGTGACAAATTGGCTCTCAATTTAAATCAATATCGATTCAATACATTCCCAACTAAGTGAGAATCCTGGTGTATTTGAGCTCATTATTCAAACACCTATTTACCTTGACTCTGTTTAGTACTAATTTTATTTGTTTATTTTGACTACAGTTTGACTAGACATTTGTGTACCTTTTTAAATTGACTTGGAAATATGTAAAATATAGTTATCTCTACATATTATGTAATGATATGCAATTTTACTATCTATTATCTCATAGTTATGTGTGATAAAAAGCAATGGTATTCATATGCAGTGTATTACCTAAAAGTCATATTGACAAAAAATTGCTAAGTAATATTATGCCAATGCTGGTTCATTTCAAAGAATGCTTTCCAGGATTTACCCCATAGGAGGTCATAACATCAACAACTGGGGTAATGTGATACCTCAATGCAAGCGTTTGTTTTTTATCACTACCTGTAACCTTTTGATTCATACATATATGTATTTAACTACTCTTATGTATTCATGCCCCTAAATTTCAATAAGACATTAACTTATTTGCAGGCTCACACTCCCTCACCAGAAATGAAGCAGGTAATTATTTAAGTATTAAAAACACATCATAAGAGATAATTTTGCGCTTGGAATGTCAAGCCTTGTTTTTTACTTTTAATTCTTCTGAATTGTGCTAACTCTGTAGTGGAGCCCTAAGACACAAGCTTTTTGCTTAGTTTAGGACCCACAGTCAATCCATTTCTAAATACATGTTTAATTGAGGCAATCTGTCTGTGTATTAGTTAATCGTTACAGATATCCTTAATAATAATCATTTGCTTGAAATACATATGTAGTTGTGTGTTTTTTCTGTATGAATAATGGATTACTTTACTTTTTAATTAACCAAAAATAAAGTATTTACTGTACAAGCATAGTGTAAGTAAGCTTTGGTTAAGTTTGTGACATTGGCACTTATGATTCCAGTAATTGAGTACTTTTCGTCATATTGTTTGTCTTCTCAAACTTATTCTAATTCTTGTTAGCAGTCTTTCATGGTTAAAACACAAAACATATGATTTTAGGACATACCACAGAGGTAGCTTGTTCCACAAAATTAGCATGGCATGTTAAAATTTAAAAAAAAATAATTATGCAATTTAATTTTATTGAATTGTCTTTATTGAAATCTAATAGTAATAAAATCATTATAAATATATTATATATTAGTATTCTGGTACCCGATACAAGATTTTGTTTAAAATGCAAAGACGACAAGAATGCAATGAATGCAATTGTCTCATGACTTTATTAAAATTTAAAGGAGACTCGTATCTATTGTGGATATGGATGTCCTTTTTCTTAGATGATTATGTGAGATAAGATACTCAAGAAATGCTTGGGCATAATACAGCTTGATAACAAACCTCTTAATACAGTGTAAACTCTTTATAAAATCCGTAGATTATTGATTGGTCTCGCTCCGCTGTAAGATCATTAATCTTAGATAATATCATTAAATGTAAAGAAAAATGTCCTATGATAAAACATATCAAGTATTCATTCGGATAGTTTACTGTAAAGCCCATTTGTTAACTATTCACAACATAAAACTACAATTTATTTATTTGTTTATAGGCAAGTAGTGTATACTGATGTCCCTATATCAAGCAGTGTCTAATTTATCCATCAAGGAATTTGTTTCCTAATTTATCCAAAGTTCCAGTCTGTTCTTAAATGTGTTTATAGTCCTTGCTGAGATTACATTGTCAGGCAGCCTGTTCCAATTGTGGACCACTCTTGTTGCAGAGGATGTGGTATGCAGAGTAATAGAGCACAATGCTGAGTTCCTTGAGCATTGTTGTAAAGAGTTCACACTGTACTTACATTGCACTGTATTGAGCTAACACTCACATTATTACAGCTGACAGTTATAGCAATTGATAACAACCGGAAAGTTGCAGGTGAATGGCATAGAGGGTGGTGGTACAGAGCATGTCCGTACTGAGGATGGGTACATCCATATGACGGTCGTGCTGTCCCGAGCCGGGGGAGCAGGACTTGGGTTCAGCATTGCCGGAGGCTCTGACAACCCACATGTGGCCGAAGATCCTCACATATATGTCACAAAGCTAATACCCGGTGGAGCTGCCGCTGCCAGTCAACTTCAGATCAATGATGCTATTTTACAGGTATGATACAGAGAAATTTCACATGCAAACTAATAACTAACAGTATGAAATAAACAAGTACAACTAAGCGGAATGTGGTTCCTCCAGCAGAGAGGTTGGTCGATTTTATCGTCAACTAGCGACCCGCCCCGGCTTCGCACAGGTGGATTATACATATAAACCTTTCTCTTGAAATACTATCTATTAAAAAAACCGCATCAAAATCTATTGCTTAGTTTTAAAGATATAAGCGTACATGGGGACAGACAGCGGGAAGCGACTTTGTTTTATGCTATGTAGTGATATCGCGTGTCGAACTTGGACACGATTGGCAAAGGACCGACGCAGATGGGATTATAAGAGAGAGGCCTATACCCAGCTTTGGGATAAGGAAGACTGCGGATGATGATGATGAAGCAAGTGCCACATGTGCCAACCTCATTGCTAAAAGCATTTTTTCCAGGCAACCGAGATTACTCGTATGTGTATAAGTCATACTGCACATTCTAATCTTTTATTTAAGACACATGGATTGAATTTACACAATCATGTATTGCACTTACATTCATGTCTACTGTGTCATCAGTATAATGAGCTCGATGAGTCTTTAGTAAATAAATGGGAATTAAATTTCCCAAAGTGTATATAAATTAAATCAATAAAAATTAACAGAAGTTATGTATCACTTATTTACATGCTATGATCTGCTACAAAATCTTACAAGCAATTCAATAACTTGCTATGCTTTGGCAGTGAAATTTTACAATACCCTAAGAGACAAGAAAGAAATGTGCTCTTTTACGACTCGCTATTTTTGTTTATTTATTTTAATTATTACATATCTGTTCAGTGGCAGTGAAAAGCAAGAAAATTTGACTTGTAGTTGTAAATTTTTCAATACAGGAAAAATAAAACGACCAGTAAAAAAATATGCTAATATTTTCGGAAAAAATGTTGTCACCTAACATTTCATAATGTGAATAATATTGTACTGTAAACTTCAGAGTATTCTTGTAGTATAACATTGTTCACCTTGAGTTTAAATCCAATTTGTAAACTATGCCTCATACACAGTATGGAAATCATGTCAGGCCTCCAAAGTACTTACCTCTTACGCGTTCTTCGTACTTCGCGGTTTAATACAGACTAGAAAAAAAATACTGTGAAGTTAGTGGATTTCTGCCATTCTGGTGGACAATGATTATAAAGGTAATCTAATCTTTAGCGATCTCCAAAATAATTTGCAATTTTACGTTACATTGCTATTCAATTGGTATATCTAAGTTCATTGAATTCACACAGGGTTTTGTTTCTTTTGGCTGGTGTAATAGCAGGACATATATGAGAGGGCGGGGCTTTTTTTTGTTCTGGGGAATTTTCCTGGGCAATCATAATTTTAATGCTACGGGAATGTTCTTTGTTTGATCATAGTTTCGTTATTTGTGAAGTTATGTCTTGTGGTCGAATATCGTAAACCTCACAAGGAATAGGGCCCGAAAAGTGAAACTATGAATTGATTCTACACTCTATGATTACAATACGTACAGGCCGAATCATTCAACTTGGCAGATTTGATGTTAGCTACTAACTGCGGATAGCCCAATCCAAAATGAAGCTCAATTAACAGCTGCGCGAAGATTGGGTTATCCGCAGCTTGTAGCTGACATCACAACCGCCAAGTTGTATGTTTCAGCCTACCTAGCTGAAAAATAATACACCTATTATGTCCTTGACATTTTGAAAAATTGTACTTCTCATTAATAATTTTGGTTACGATCCAATTGTGGGAGCAATAGTGTATCTTTTGCCCTTTGGGTTCGGTAAATTAAAAAATAACTGAAAGTCATAGGCAAAATCATGAGGCGCTAACAGTTTATAATAGGAATGATCAGGCAGTCTACATGCATTACACCATTCACACCAAACTAAACATCTCAATTGTTTTCTTCAGTAAATTGGCACATAGCGCGCTGCCAGCCAGTTGTCTTATCAATCGACTCTCCGTAACGAGAGTCACTATAAATCCATTGTATTTTAATGAAATTGCGTAACATCTGAAAGCTTGTTAAAAACCGGTATGTGAATATGGTACGGTGAATTCCACACTCGTAATATGTAGTTGTATGCTTCTCACATTAGTTACCCTACATAGATAACGATTTTTCACATAGCGCTGTTTATTTTCATTGATATTAAGTTCCATTGTTCTCGTGTATGTATTAAGATCACAGCAAAAAACATACTTTTTGTTTAATAAAGAACTGTGCTAGTCTGAATCGCACATGGTTTTGCATCAAACATTTTAAATTTTTAATTCAGTTTCGTGTTCTTAGTTCGTCTTGCCTTTCGCCGATTGCTATTTTTAGGGTTCCCTACCCAAAGGGTAAAAACGGGATGCTATTACTAAGACTCCGCTGTCTCTCTGTCACCAGACTGTATCTCATGAACGGTGATGTCTATCAGAATCTCATGGTATAAAAAATAAAAATAAATTGTGAATTTCATATGGCTAGAAAGCTAAAATGTTCACAGATGATGTATTTCTGTTGCCGCTATAACATCATAATTATACTACGAGTAAAATCAGAAAAAAATAAATATTAATGGGGGCTTCCATACAATAAATCTGAATTTTTAGCCTTTTTTGCTCGATATTAATAACGGTGACAGGTAAATACTTGAAATATTCACATAATATTAAACTAAATATTCACTTTAAAAATGAATAGCTAAATTTAAAAAAAAAATTAAGTTGGTCTCCCATACAAGAAACGTTATTTTTTTTCTCGATATTAATAACGACAATAGGAAGATGCTTGAAATATTCACAGAAAGTTAAGTTTTATACTCCCTTCAAAAATAAATTCATAAATTAAATAAAATGTATTAAGGGGGGCTTCCATACTGTACGGAACCCTTCGTGCGCGAGTCCGACTCGCACTTGGGCGATTTTATTTTTTAAATGTGAAATAAAATATCCTCGATGGGTCTCGGGCGGCCTGCCCCACAGGTATATGGGTACTTAATTATTCCATAACATTGAGTTCAGACCTTGAATTATTCATCACACCGTAGTACCTAATTAGATGAGCATACATTGTGTAGATCACATACGCCAAGATAAACATCTATATGTTTGTTGTGTGCTTTATATTTTATTTACGAAATTTACATCGCCCGATGGTCGTAAAAGTCGGCCTTTTTCGCTCTAATTACTGTGAAATATTTCGCTTTATATGAAGTGTTTTTGCGGACTGATGAAATTGAGTTTATGTATTTTATTTCTCGCGAATATAACCGCGCTTGACTGCCAAACGCGGTTCGCCTGATGGTAAGCGACGTTGTGGTTGAAGTTGAAGCACGCAGGCTTAGAAGATACCTATTCACATCTTAGGAAACAGGAAAGCCAGGAGACTGTTCCATTCCGTAGCGGAACGAATCAGAAATGTTGAGTCAAACCGCTTCGTACGTATCGAAGGAAATTCGACAGCGTAGGGGTGGTAGTATAAATAGTGACTATTCTATTGATTATTTATTTATTGTTTTATTTGTATTTTACAGGTAAACGATACTATTGTGGAAAATGTGACGCACGCTGAAGCGGTAGACGCCTTGAAGAAAGCTGGCAGTACAGTGAGACTGGTAAATATGTATTTTCAATTCGTGACTTAAGGTAATATTATGGCGACCTAGAAAAAGGTTGACACCTTAGTTCATATAAAACCCAGACGTTTTAATATGACCTGTCTACATACCTGTTCGTTCTTTGTTGTCCGTAACAAGGTGGCAATCAGTCAATCAGTTGTAAATGTTACTAAACCTGTGTTACGCTGTCTGTGATATCTAGCTATACCATCAGTATGTTGTCTTTGATAAATGAATTAACATCGCTCTATAATATACTATTTCCAAACTTATTTTGGCATCTCAATCTAGCAGTTAGATGAAAACAAAAAAAAACAATATTTTAGTGGTATTATGTTTACGCTACATATTCTGATTAAGAATTCAATTCACATAATATTACAAGTAGGTATCTTCGAGCAAATATCTCCAGAGCCACCGTTCCTAAGTGAAAGTAGTAAAAAAATGTCCGAGCGCCGTCATACATACCGACTTAGATATTTACATTAAACAATTTACAATGACCCGTTTTTTCGAATCACGACGTTATGTCACCTAATTAGTGCTTGTAATGTAACCGAGCACTTTGGCATCGCGCTGCGTTGTAGTCGGCTTGCAATCGCCTTACGACTAACTGAAAAGCCTGCCCACTACTTAGCTTGGGCAGAGTTTTGCCTCTGACACTTTTTTTACGATTATGACTTTATAGATATTTGCTCGAAGGTATTTTACATCTGTTTTAGAAAAACTTCCACTTCCGCCCTGTTTTTCCTATCAGAGTTTTGGTACATCTAATTATTGATTCTGCAGAAAGTACGACGTCGAGCAGTCGAGACGGACACACTGAACGTATCCACAGCATCTACCAAGCAGGAGGAATCTGTGGAGATCGAGCTAGCGAAGGGCGGTTCTGGCCTCGGGTTCAGCATAGCGGGTGGACTCGGAAACCAGCACATCCCGGGGGATAATGGCATCTACGTCACTAAGATAATGGCGGGTGGCGCGGCGCATCGTGACGGCAGGCTGCGCGTCGGAGACAAACTGCTCATGGTCAAGAATACTTCGGTAAGTGAATCGAGGAGGTTCTTTTTTATGGGCGTTTTAAGCCTCGGTTTCAGCATAGCGGGTAGATTCGGTAACCTGCATATCCCAGGGGATAATTAATTGCATCTACGTCACTAAGATCAGGGTTCGCGTTGGAGACTAACTGCTCATGGTCAAGAATACTTCGGTATGTGAATTGACTTCAAAAAAGGAGGTTCTCGATACGACTGTATGGTTTTTTTTTGTAATCCCATTTCATCGAAATCGGTCAAGTCGTAAAAAAAGAGAACTAATTTTTTGGACTGTTTCTTGAATATTTGGGAAGCTGACAAGATTGGGTAAATGGTTTAATGGGCTGACTTTTAATTATTGGTTAGTTGGTAAATTGATGCAAAAGGTAAACATGGACAGAAGTATAATAAAAATTGGTCAGGGATGTCACGCTAAAATGTCAATATAATATTTATATGGGTAGGAAAATCGCGTTACAATGGGCAGAAAAAGTCGGGCGGGTCGTAAGAGCAGAAACACCCGATCATCATTTCGATTGAAAAGATAGGTAAACTCGTGGTTGATATGCAGATAGTTCTGCATTTTTCAATTTTACAGTTTCAGGGTAGGGTAGGTCAAGGTCCAGGTCCATCTTGGATTGATTGACGAATAACATCGTTCGCTTGGTGTTGAGCGTTACGCATATCCATGATAGGTTGAGAACTTAATTTCTTGTTTTTAGTTTTTTTTTTCTTAACCTACCTGTCCCACTTCTGGGCAAAGGTCTCCCCCAATTTCTTCCATTTATCGTGTTCTGTAGCCAAATCCCGTCAACCTTCCCGGAAAGTGTCAAGATCGTCACGCCAGCGTCTTTTAGGCCTTCCTTGCTTTCGTCTGCCCTCCGGTACCCACTGTGTGACGATCCTGGCCCATCTCTCGGGGTGCATACGAACCACATGACCCGCCCAATCCCATTTTAGTTTAGCAGCTTTTTGGCCTACGTCAATTACACCTGTGATGGAACGCAGTGTTGTGTTTCGATCCGTCCTTTTGATGCCCATCATACTGCGCTCATATTTAGTTGGACTGTAAAAATTTTGTTATTTTTTAACAAAGATGTTTCGCACCATTTTATATGTATATTGTCTGACATTATAAGATTACGTATCAAGATCAAGACCACCGTCTTTAAGATCATAACTCTTTAATTTACATATTCCACAGTAGTATTTTTTAATCCAAAATGTTTACAAAACGCACTCCCAGTTAGGAACTATTGTGTGTGCTCGGGATTTTTTCTAATTATCTCGAAAAGCGGGAAAACTGGTATGAAAAATACATTAGGCTTAAACTGTTTCGAGCTAATGAGCAATGCCGTCAAATCGTTATCAGCACCAAACTTATGAATCAGTGCGCCTGAGTCATTTATGGTATGTCTCATTGTCTAATGGTGTGTGGACATGCATTATGATGTTATGAATGGATAAGTTTGAATCATTTTATCTATGAAATATCTCAGTAGTAGGACCTACGTGTAGAGACAACAGTCTTATCTCTAGTCTAGTCTCTTGTCTTGTATATAGGCACAGTTTCCTCGTAAAATTTTAAAACACGTAAATTTTGTAGATGGCTGGCTTGTCCTATACTTACAGGTCTAAGAATTTTACACATTTATCGCGTTTTATTCCTTGTTAAAGAGTATCTATAACTAAGCTGAAATAAAGGACAATGCGTGCTATCAAACAGATGTTTCATAAAAGGGTGATAATTTTATTTATTAGTTAATTTTATTATTTATAATAACCAATCATTTATTGCTTTCGGTTGCTATATAGTAAATAAACTGAGTTATAGCTAAGTTTATGTAATAAAAAATAAACAAATATTAAAATATACATTAAATGCAGCAACATGATAGTAAAAATAAACAATGTTGCCTTTACTACAATAGAAGTACTATTCTCTCTATGTCACAGCTGTGGCAATATAGCTTAAATGAATGAACCAATTTTGATTTTGTGTATTTTGTTCCAAAGATACCGATATTATTGTAGCGACAATGTTACATTGGGTATTTTTTTCACGGATATCTTTAAAAGAGCTTGCTTATTAATGTGTCTTTTTTTGACCTTTTTAGGATTTTTTGTACGGGTACCAGCCTGCCCGGGGGAGGCTGGGTGGTATGTGAAAATTCCGCCGACAGGCGATGTACCCACTTAAAACCGTGGGGTGTTTAGTCTGCGTGTCATAGTCGGAATTGCGGGGTTCCTTGCGCCCAATTCCACTACAATTTATGAATGTGCCTAATTGAAAGTTGTAATTCCAGCAAGGAGACATAAACCTGGACAACGTGACGCACGAAGACGCCGTGGCGGCGCTGAAGGCGACCGGCGAGCGCGTCGTGTTGGTGCTGGTGCCGGGCCCGCGACACGGACAGCCCTCGCCTCGGAGCTCGCGCGCTAACACTCGTCAGTATACCTAACGTGACCAGACGACCCGTTTTTCGATAATCTGTCCCGGTGTCCTGAAAAAAACCTCCGGAGCGCAAATTTGTCCCAAAGAATTAACAGATTAATTGGCCTTGGCCCACCTATCCATAAAAATGCCAAGTCGATGGTATAGATCAATACAAACTCAGAAGTGTTAAAATTAATTCAGGGGCATTATTTTTGAACATTGAACAGCTTGGACGTATACGGAATTTGTATGGAGACGGCTAGGTCGTATACGTAACTTTTCTGATTCTCCATACAATCTGTCAAAGTTTGTAATATCTAGACAGACTAGTTGAGTATTATTTTTGTCTTTAAAAATTTACAGAGCTATAAAAGTAAATAGAGATGATTATTCAAAAACTAGAATAACATTTAATTATAACACACGTACGTATACTAAGCGCCACACGTCGGCGGATGAGAAGTTAGCCGCAGATGACACTTCGCCGTGATTCGCTAATTGTTGCGCATGTGTGCACAATGCCGACGCCGCGTGGCGTAGTGTAGAGCACAGGCGTAGGGAGCGCGCGGGAGGCATGAGGTTGGCGGGCGAGTGTGCCCCGGCGCGAGCCTCTGTGGCTCCCGCGCATATATTTCGGATTTTGCTAAGCGCTCTGGGCATAACTTCCCATTCGCCGACTTGTGTGGCGCTTAGTATTATACTGCTTGTATTTATATATTTGAATTAACTAACATTTTTCCCCTTGCAGCGGTGTCAAGCGCGGCCAACTCCCTCCGACGCGAAGACGTAACGGACAGCGCCGACGAGCCTCGCGTCGTCGAATTAGAAAAAGGAACGTCCGGTCTCGGCTTCAACATCGTCGGCGGTGAAGACGGCCACGGGATTTATGTCTCGTTTTTACTGGCTGGCGGGCCCGCGGAGAGGTGCGGGGAGCTGAGGCGGGGGGACAGGCTACTGGCTGTCAACGACGTCGATATCACGCACGCCACGCATGAACAAGCGGCTAAAGCTTTGAAGGTATGTGTACTTGTGTAATGTAAAGAGACCTGTGGAGAAAAGATAATCAGCCAAGTACGAGTCGGACTCGCTCACGGAGGGTTCCGTAGAGCGAAAAACGTCTAAAAATTCAGGTTTGTTGTATGGGCCCCCTTAAATATTTATTTTATTTTGTTTTTAGTATTTGTTGTTATAGCGGCAACCGAAATACATCTGTGAAAATTTCAGCTGCCTAGCTATCATGGTTCATGAGATACAGCCCGGTGACAGACAGACAGACGGACATCGAAGTCTTAGTAATAGGGTCACGTTTTTCCCTTTGGGTACGGAACCCTAAAAAATGAAAGAGCTGAAAAGAAGATATGGACTTCGGATATCATTCATGCGACATACTAGCTAACAAACAATAGCAAACGAACATCCATTCCACAGTAATGTGAAATGTAATGTGCTATGACTGACATGATAATAATTAGATACTGGATTATATACATTATTGCATGTTTGCATATGCATTTGCATATTTATGCCATTCTCAGCGCGATAGCATATTTTGCATATTATTGGTACATTTACACTCGGAAACCCCGTGTTCCAAAAGGCGACAAAAGTGGTAATATCGCGAATCCAACCAAATTTATAAAAATTATTATTAATGATCGAAGACACAATTTGACCACTGAATGTTTGGAACTTGATTGTTTATGTTTACAAACATGCCAAATTATTTTATTGTCATGTAATGTTACTAAACCTATTATCGCCTATCAAATGATAAATTACTAATTGTATACTGATTTTGAAATAAAAAAACGAAAACTTACTTTTCTTCTTTTTTTTGGGTTGTATATTCTGTCTGTTTGTACATATTTCAAGCATTTTTATGCATATGTGCATGCTTATAACAAGCTTTTTATGTTGGCATATAATCCGGTCTCTAATAATAACAATATTCGTTCGACATTAGCCTCCTATTTTTATGGATCCCATAAAAATATCAGTCACAAAATCATAAAAAAGAAAGTTAGTTTCCAATATCTAATAGTAAACTTTGTGTTACAGAGCACGGGGCAGAACGTGAAGTTAACAGTGGTGTACAGACCTCAAGAATACAACAAGTTCGAAGCGCGCATCAATGAGCTGAAACAACACCATACTCTTCTTAGAACGTCGCAGAAGCGGTCCTTGTATGTGCGGTAAGTTTACCTACAGCTGAGATGATGATGATATTTTTACCGATGTTTATTGTACAAGGGTCCCCACTCCCCACTGACGATGCTTCCAGTTCTTTACAATCGTGGAGGGAGGATAGGTATGGAGAGACAACTGACAACTAGCGTATGGGTGTGAGAAAAAAATATTCTATTCATACTTTGTTATGATTTTATCATATTTAGACTTTAAATAATAGGTAAGTATAAACGTGTATAATACTAGAGTGGAGTCATTTTAATAGGTAACATTAGACAGTTCATTTATGCAAAGAAAAATATGCCTTACACTAAAGGAATAAAACTCCAAGCCGTCTTCGAGGACACTTATCGGTCATCGTCAATATTGTTTTCATGAGTTTTATTCCTTTAGTGTAAGGTATATTTTTCTTTGCATAAATGAACTGTCAAATGTTGCCTATTAAAATTACTCCACCTTAATAGAAGTGATAGAAAATAGATAACAGTTAATAAATCGGTTGATTTCATCAAAAAATCAACTTACCGATGAAAGGTTATGTTTGGCTGTTTTCGCTCAGTACGGCTTTTACAGACAATAATTATACTCCAATTCGCCATAACTGCACAGTGTTAGTACCACATAGAACATGAATTAAGGTTCGAAAACATTATTTCTTCGAAGCTGTAATTGTTTTAGAACAAAACAAGTCACTCAGCAGTTGCGGCGGGAATAGAAAACGTATACGGAAACAGAGACAAAATATATTAGTTACGTGCTGTTTACACTTTCATATTTGCACATCACGCCCTCTTACTCTTGTATTTCTTATTATTTTATCAGCCGGTCTACTACCTATACTCCATCTACATTTACAATGTTGGCGTCCGCAATAGTTTAGCAAATTATCTGATCAACTTGAAACTAAAACTTCTGTGTATTTATCTGTGGGCACTCTGTGTTTCTGGTTAAGTTCTTATCAATATCTTTAAACTGAACTCTTACGCGATAAGATGATTGATTTGTATATTGGTCAAATGGCCTGAAATAAATTGTTTTTAATTTTGTTTTAGAGCGCTGTTCGACTACGACCCCGGGAAAGACGATGGTCTGCCGTCTCGAGGGCTGCCTTTCCGATACGGAGACATACTGCACGTCACTAACGCATCCGACGATGAATGGTGGCAAGCCAGGTGAGAATTATATTCATCATTATTATTCTCTTTTATCCGTAGCTTCACCTGCTTCGATACCTTGGCGTATTACACTCTTCAACTTTACATTTTTATAGTCAGGCAAATATATATCAGAATAATTTAAAAGTAAAGCAATGCGGCTTGACGTCACCATGCACGTATATAAATGTTGTCTGTGGCCCGTCAGCTACGGCTATTGACGTCCTTCTCCATTTTGATGACTTACGAACTGACCAATACCGTCGCGTGGTATGCCGTCTAGGATAGATAGGAAATGCAGAGCGCGCGGTGATTTTTCCGATTTTTTGGTAAACGTTGGTTTTAAACTTCCGCGATTTGAACACATAATCGCGCACTAAATTTACGAGATAAATAAATACCTCATCATCCGGACGTTTCGATCGAGTTGCATCGATCGTGGTCACGGGTAGTGGTCAGTTTTTGGTCAAAAACACTTAGAATGCAATGGTTCCATTCTAACTGTTATTCATATTTCTTAATACATATTATGTGATTCAGGCGGCTGGATCGAACTGACCCTGACTCTATGGGCATTATCCCGTCGAAACGACGCTGGGAGAGGAAGCAACGCGCGCGGGACCGGACGGTCAAGTTCCAAGGACAGGGCACGCCCGTCAACACTGTGAGTACCACTGGCTTTATTATAATGTATATTGTCGCCTAGCCTCTTTGCTAAACAGCGCCGTTCACCTAGCGGTCTGAATGATATTCAGCCGTAGCGTTTGTTACAATATTTAATAAACTGGCCAGTTTATTAAATAGGCTATTAGTACTATAGGAGATTCGATCAAAATTGCTCGAATCAGGTACAGCTAAATTGACATTGTTATTGTCACTACACTTTTCCATTATACTATTTTTCATTAAACTTTGGATAACACCATTAAAATTGTTGTTTGCCGGCGCCATATTGACAGTTTGGAGAGTTAGTGGAACTAAATTTAAATAAACAAGCTAGGCAAGTAATGAAACTTCATCGAACCAAGTCATTTGCCTAGCTGTTTGATCAAAAGGCTAAATATCATTGAGGACGCTAGTCAAACGGCGCTGTTTAGTAAACAGCCTAGCGGCTGTTGATTGAACGGCTAATTAAGCTATTTAGCTGCCACATATATATACTGTTATGAGATGGGTTCTTGGATAATCAGTTAAAATGCCGATTAGTCACTTTATGCCCTTTATTACACACAACACTGCACAAAATCACAATAACACACGACACACTTGGTTCGCACAAAACACTTCACACTGGCACTGATATTCACACACACTTCACTGTACACGAGATGTTTACGCTTCGACGGTAATCGCGGAAAAAACTGAGTCTGCCAAGGGTTCGGCCGGTCTATTTATACTCGATATAGCCGTCTGGAATCTACTAGTTCATTTGCAACATTACTTGAATTAATAGGACGCTATTGTGTTATCAAAGTAAACAAGGTGTAAGTTCGGGAAGTCAAATTGTTATTCAATGCAAAACACCAAAAAATAATCGGCCAAGTACGAGTCGGACTCGCGCACGGAGGGTTCCGTACTGTATGGGAGCCCCCTTAAATATTTATTTTATTTTAATTTTATTGTTTACTATTGAACTGAATATAAAACTAAATATTCTGTGAAAATTTCAAGCATTTACCTGTTACCATTATTAATATAGAGCGAAAAACGTCTAAAATTTCAGGTTTGTTGTATGGGAGCCCCCCTTAAATATTTATTTTATTTTGTGTTTAGTATTTGTTATAGCGGCAACAGAAATACATCATCTGTGAAAATTTCAGCTGCCTAGCTATCATGGTTCATGAGATACAGCCCGGTGACAGACAGACAGACGGACATCGAAGTCTTAGTAATAGGGTCCCGTTTTTCCCTTTGGGTACGGAACCCTAAAAAACAAAGACAATAGAGTCGGAGTTAGGCTCACTAAACGCTGTAGTGTAGGCCGAATCAAACAACATAGCGGGTGTGATGTTAGCTACAAGCTGCGGATATCCCAATCCTCGCGCACCTGTTAAGTTTTAGTCAGCAATCGCAGCCGCGAAATAGTTTGATTTTTCATTCTGAGATATGACCCAAACAAAACCCAGTTTAAATTGACCGTCCTATAGTATAACTTTATATTTATTACAGAGCCAATCGACTCTAGAAAGAAAAAAGAAAACACTATCATTCAGTAGAAGATTCCCATTTATGAAGAGTCGAGAGGACGGCAAGTCGGAGGACGGTTCGGATCAAGAACGTAAGTATTTATCATCAAATCATCTCATCTCATCAATAATCACCATGTTATATCTTCTACCACATTGTATTTTTACTACGAGGCGAGATGGTGGTCAAACGCGGAAATTGAAGGTTTTTTGACACCTCTATATATAATCTTGGAAGTGCTATTCTTGTCTTTAGTTATGTATAAAGTAGATCGCAATGAAAAAGACAGCTAGCTTTTGACAGGAAATTAATAAAATGGCTCTAAAATCTGAACCGTTTTTTATCTTAGGGACTGGTTAAGGAAACTTCTAAAAAGAAAAATGATGCATTGTGCAGTTGACACATTCAGTATTCACTGAAAATGTATTGTACATAATAATAATTAAGCACTGTATATACAGATTGCACTAAGATTGAGCAGTGTAAAAATTTTATAAAATATTATACAGATTTTCACCAAAACCGCGCGTAGTACACGTCGCGTCAAGTAAAAAGAACGCTGGAGTGTCAAGCTGCGCACAAGGAAATTTGACTCCTATCGCACACGTCATAGGAGTTAAATCTCTTAGTACGCAGCTTTAACTGCAGCAAGGAGATTTAACTCCTATGACGTGTGCGATAGGAGTTAAATTTCCTTGTGCGCAGCTTGACACTCCAGCGTTCTTTTTACTTGACGCAACGTGTAAGCTTCCTTTTAGCTACATTTCCTAAAAAGATAAATTCTAACGAAAAATATTTTAGCTTCGCATCTCAAGCCGGAGGACTTGTTTTAATTAATAAATACAAGGAAGCTTCCTACATCAGGTTTTTGGATAAAAATAACCCTGTACCTAATCATGTCATGGGAATTTGCTTCTCTATCGGTGAACAAACAAGTAATTTTGCACTATGGGAGGGAAGTGTAGTAATTTGCCTTTTTATTTGTTTTTATCATGCATACACAACATTTTCTATAAGATCAAAACCACGTTGAAATTGCATTGCCATCTTTTGTGCAATAGATATCACTGAAACCGATTTAGCAGTGCTACATTACCACAATTATTTATTCTCTGCATACGTGCATATTTATCTATTTATACAGAGTTACTGGTAATAAATTAGCATTCTTTTAGGGGCCTATTCTATCGAAACTGACAACTTTTGTTCAACGACTTTTATCAAATCTCAAAAAATAAAAAATAATAATTCTGTGCCATAGAAAAATATCATTCACTCTCGACAAAATTATGGAACTGCTGTTTTTTTTTTTGTGTAGTTTTGCAAAAGTCGCAAATCAAAATATGTTAGTTTGATGTACAGAATAAGCCCCTAAAAGGACGCTAATTGATTACCAGTAACCCTGTATATTATATTATGCTCTGTGCCATTACATTGCACGTAAATACGCACCTGAATATACGTTCTCTCATAAACTAAACGTACTATAACAATGTGTTCATTCAAGAAGCCGGCAAACTAATATACCAATTTTGTTACAGCTTTCATGCTTTGTTACACACAGGAGGACTCAAACGCCGATGGTAAGTAGCACACATCCACACCGCTACGCCGATATACTTACGCATTATAATCATCAAAAATAACAGGCAGATTTTATTGAGATATTCGCTTTTTAACCACGTTCAAAGTACAATGTTTGGGAAGTGAATATTGCTCGAGAGGTCTACGGATCGTCTCTATATGTGTTGCGGTGCGTTGCAAAAATATGGTATGGTTTGTCCGTGTGATACCTAGTAGGATAAAAAGTAATAACTAATGACACTTTCCGTCTTTGAAATTATAAATCCATGCAAAAAATCATGTTGATTCATCGCTTCGTTGCTGCGTGATGGATTAACAAACAAACCAACAAACACACTTTCGGATTTAATAAAGATGATTAAATAGCGTCTATAGGAGGTTGATTACGTTAAGCATCAAAGAAAGAATCAGTTATAATTGTCAATCATATCTGTGAGATTTCAATCTGAATTAGGCTCATTGTGCAATTCGGCATTATTACCCAATAGGTATTAGTGTATTTTTGATACCACCGTACGCTATTGTACCACCAAACCGCATTAGGCCAGCGTGGTGGCTCAATCGCTCTTCCTAGGTAATGTTCAGCGGTGGACTATTAAAAGTCTGGTACAGTATAGTACGCAATTGTGACGACTGGGACCGCATGAAGTGTATCCTTCACCAATGAATCCCTGTAGGAATATTGTGATTGATTAAGATTAAAATTGATCGTTATGCGATCGCTTTATTTTCCGCTCGCTAGCACGATGCAAGAAAATTGACGTAGACAAGACGACATGATCGCGATTCTAAAGATAGCATCCGTAATCATGCTGCTGTTTAATTAATTTTGATAGCTAGAATTCTACTGCACTTTTTAAAGGTCAAGCTCATATATGCCATATTTTTGAAATGTACCGCAAATTGAACAGCTTATAAATATTATATTACATAAATGTTTCACTTTATATTGAAATATTGTAATGGAATGATCTTCGAGATCATTATGATCTTAGCAAGAATCCAATTAAATGTGGTAAATAACATAATAACGGTCATATTCCATGGAAATAAGGACTGCAACGCTGATAAAAATGCTGTTTTCAGAATTGAATGATTAGGTTTATTGTTATTTTTTACCTATCGCTATTATTTATTCGAATTGTACCGGATCGATGTGAGTAAATTATTCGCTTGTAGTGTATGGAGAAGCATGGTGACGCCTAAATTCGATTTATATAAATTATAATAAAGGTATTTAGAGATATTTATTAATTATCGGCGTTATATTTTGTCGCTTGTCGATTTTATGATGTTGTGAGCGACCGAGCCGGGCTATGTACTCATTACCTATGTGTTATAGTTTTATTTATTTTTTTAAATCAAAATTGCTCCTTGCTGAACACCTATGTCTCATAATAAAATTATGCAACGTTTGTAATTCATTATTGTATCGATTTTTATCTAAACCTAAAGATACTCTAATTTCACTATGGAAACTAACGTGGTTTTCGTACATTTTAATTAAGTAAAACACAGGTGTTACTCACGTTTGATTTTTAGTAAGATACTACTATAGTTTCGATCGCATTTGGCGATCTTTCTCAAGGTCGGAGTACTAGCTCGCGGGCTCCTCTCGCATAGCAGCGAGTGAGTGCTATGCGAGAGGAGCCCGCGAGCTAGTACTCCGACCGAGTGCTATGCGAGAGGAGCCCGCGAGCTAGTACTCCGACCTTGAGAAAGATCGCCAAATGCGATCGAAACTATAGTAGTATCCTACTAAAAATCAAACGTGAGTAACACCTGTGTTTTACTTAATTAAAAAGATACTCTAATTCTGTATTTATTACTGAACACATTTCTTAGGCTAATAAGTATCGACATCTCTGATATCGGGATCGTCCAATGAAAACTGACTTCTAAATCTGTTTTATTAAACGTATAATAAGGCTAATAGTATAATTACCATTTTAATGCTATAATTACTAGGCCGAGACAGCACTTAAAATCGAACCATCGCTATCTATGGGCGCCATAGAAATTCTATAGACTGATTAATTATTTTAATACTAGGAATTCTAAAGACACGTCATTATATTTTTTACTTGAATAATTGATGCTAAATGACTTGACGTCTTTGACCGGCGATATTTTAATAATTTATAGACCTATATTCCAAGTAAAAAATATATTTTCATAGACTCGCTGGCTAATGACAGGTCATTCGAATTATTTTTCTGTATCTTATATAATATTATACGGTATTATGAGGTCACTGAAAAAAAGCGTCGGTATATGCCGAATAATACTTGTCGGCGAATGTGAAGTTGGCTACGAGCTGCGCGAAACTCAATCAATGCGCAGCTTTATGTTAGCTTCAGTAAGGATTGGATATTGCGCAGTTTGGAGCTAACTTCACATCCGCCGACTTGTATGATTCGGCCTGTGCGTAAGTAGCTAATAATTGATAACATAAGTTCGCGAAATAAAATACAGTCGATACAATCGAGTTTTTTTATGAACGAGACATAGTTGCACAGTAAAGGAGGTTAGAAGAAAGAATCGGTGTTCCACATGTAGTGAATGTTGGTACAAATGGTCGCAGCGGACACTTGGGTCGGCAGACGCCGGCCGAGCTTCTAGTTGCCTAACCGAAGCGAACATACTACATGTTAACATTCATCTGGTCTGATACGTATTTTTATTTGCTCTTGTTTTCCTATGCGCTACTCATGAACTAGAAAGCCGCTAATGTATAACCCGAGCCCCACTGAGCCGCGCCGCCCCGCCGGACTTTGCGGAACATGTATTCAATGTATGTAACTATAATTTTTCTACGTGTAGGGGAAATCTTGTACCGAGTGGAACTTCCCATGATGGAGGAGATAACGCTCATTTATCTCGAGGACGAGAGTAAGTTATGGGAGTGAGGCGTAGCTTGCGAGTGCCGTAGCCGATACCTTACCTCCCGCATTCTGGTTATGATCATTAGATTCGTAGTTCTCATTTCAATAACACTCCAGTTTTACTTTTGTTATTTGTCATATTTTCCGTTGGGTCAGTTTCGTCTCATACGACGCGATACTCCGACGGCCTGAGTGCACTCGAAAGTATTCGCCATCGGCTCACGAGAGATCATTGATAGTGGGCACGTGACGTCACGCGCGGGTAGCTAGCGCGGGGAGTGTGGGCCACTGGAAGCACGGCTGGCCTCGGCTTGCCTTAGTTCACGCACCCTCACGCCTCCGCCACGCCACGCCCACGCCCACCGCATGTCACCGACGAGACGACATCACGACATCTCATTCGAGCTTGTTTTTCAGTTTTTTATTTTTTCAAATTTCGCTGTGCTGGTTTACTTTTAGAATTAGATTTTTTCGCTTCAGATAGGGGCGCTGTAAAATTGACCGGCCTAGTTGTCGCTGATACTATTGTATTACTATAATAGTTCGCTTTTACAGACGTTATGTTACGCATTAGCCGTGTGCGAGAATTGAATCGTACCGACAAAAGTGTTATGACATTGTGTACGTTTAATTCTAGCTGATTACCGAAGCATGTACTTAACGAATAGTTCATCGATTCAAGTGGAAAACATCGATATCGATAGTTTTAGGTATTTTTGTAGCACATTTTGTAATTGCGCAGTATGATGTATTGCTTTAATGATTTTTGTAAACGAAGTATCATTTCTGTAGTTTGCTATTTATTGATCTAAACCTAATCAGGACAAATTATACAAAAATGGTACATACCGTACATATAATTAGGACCAAAGTGCTTGCAATTTACTGTTGTGTTAAGATTAGAGTATTAGGCTATGTTAGTCGTAGATATAACTTTATAGAGTAATATTCACTTAGCTGCCTAATTTCGTAAAAATATTTCTCATTCATTTGTTGGGAGCGTTTGAAACCTGACGAATAAATAGAGATTTATTGTTTGTATTTTTTACATTAATGTTGTGAATAGTGGCTTTTGTCAAGAAGGTAAAAGTAGTTCCCTTTACTATAATATAATCGATTGATTCGATAAGACAAATTTTATTCACTATGCATTTTATTTATTCGGTACAAAAATATCCACTCTTGAAGATCTAGATGTTGTCACGACGTATTCCTATGCCTGCTGGTAATGGTGCGATTTTGTAAAACCGTTTCTTCCAAAATTAACTTTCTTGACGGCACTGTTGCACAAAATTCCATAGATATAGATTGAAGCACGCCTTGCACCGGTGACTGGATACCACTTGTAAAATTAAAAAAGCAAATCCAAAATGTACGATTCAAATATTCGATCAATTCGCATTCAATTTTCGATCTACCGTTGCGTGGTAATAGTGATCGTAATGGCATGATGACGTTGCGTAACGTTGCAGGTCAAGACGAAACGGTGCTTTCATACGAGACGGTCCAGCAGTTGACCATAACGTACACGCGGCCCGTGATCATCCTGGGCCCGCTCAAGGACAGGATCAATGACGACCTCATATCCGAGTTCCCGGAGAAATTCGGAAGCTGCGTGCCTCGTGAGTAATATCTTCACTTTTGTGATTAGTGGTTGTTAGAAAACTAAACAGTTTATTGAATGACTGTAGAGGTATAGTGTTTTGGAAATTATAGTGGGTTACGATTTACGCCATGTCTAAGGATCTCTTTTTCCGGAAATAAAATTATTTGATATTTTAGTTTTCAGAATAGCTAGCGCCACATAAGTAAAACTAAACCTAAACGATTATGTTATACTAAGCGCCACACAAATCGGCGGATGGGAAGTTATGCGCAGAGCGCTGCGCAAAAGCCGAAATATGCGCGGGAGCCAGAGAGATGAGACGTCGGGGCACACCCGCCCGCCAACCTCATGCCTTCCGCGCGTTCCCTACGCTCGTGCTCACCACTACGACACGCGACATCGGAATTGTGCACACATGCGCAATAATTAGCTAATCACGGCGAAGTGTCATCTGCGGCTTCAAATCCGCCGATTTGTGTGGCGCTTAGTATAACCGTTTAACTATCTCAGAGGCCTATATGAGGCTTGAAAACTCCAACACCAGGACTAGCCACCCGACCTTTATGGACTGATTTACATATGAGTAAAACTAGTTTGAAAGTTTATTTTTTTGGGTGTCAGTGGAAGGGAAAACACGCAGAACGCGCCATAAGTAATGGTTTTAGTTAGGCAATAGGGCGCGAGCTGTACACTTGTACCGTCTTTGTCTGAAGATTTTTTTTGAAGATGTTGCTTGTTCGGCTATAAAAGGCGGTTTCTTATCACCTTACTCGTCTTTTATTTCAAAATTCACTTATAAGTATATTTCATTTAGACACGACGCGACCGCGGCGCGACTATGAAGTAGACGGTCGCGACTACCACTTCGTCGCGAGCCGCGAGCAAATGGAGCGCGACATCCAAAACCACCTGTTCATTGAGGCGGGCCAGTACAACGACAACCTGTACGGGACTTCCGTTGCCTCTGTACGAGAGGTCGCTGAAAAGGTATACCATTTATTTTATTTACCTCTTATTAGCAGTGCTAATGCCGGCTGTACACACTCGCCGAGACGTCTCGCCGAATGTCTCGGCCGTTGAAGCTCTAGACGAGAGCATACCTGCACACACTCGTTTTTTCTCGCGAGATCCAACGTGCCACAAGTGCCATACAAATGTATAGACTTCTGTAAGAGAGGTGACGCCACGACCCCCACTCCCAAACTTCGACAACGTTTATCTTTGTCATTTGGTGTTTGATTAACAAAACAAAATATACGTGTCCAATATTTTTTTGTAATTTAACTCACGGACTAATCATAATAATGTTTTTTACTCAGTCATCATGCCCATTATTTTAGACTATTGTTTTGTATTGTTTCAGGGCAAGCACTGCATTTTGGACGTGAGCGGCAACGCAATAAAGAGATTACAAGTGGCTCAACTGTATCCCATTGCCATATTTATCAAACCAAAGAGTGTAGAATCTATTATGTGAGTAATATACTATTTTGAATTCAAAATCGTCAGATTCTACAGGGCTGTCTGCTCACCTTTTAAGGTGATTGAGGCCATCATTATGAACATCTTTTGCTATGGGGCCAATCCGGAATTCGAGAAAAAAAAACAGCTGTTCCATACAAACTAGCAACTCGGAATCATGAACAATATGTATGAAAAAGCTGTTTTTTTTCTCCAATCTCGAGTTGGTTGGTCTGAATTACGTCCTTTTGGATTAGTACATCAGTTTCGGATAACCCTGTATATTATCTACTTGCTGCTGAATATACATAGCTTTTACATTATTTATGGATGTCTTTTAAAATGAAATCGTAAATACAGCTTTGGGTCATAAATTATTCATGTTATTTTTCCCGCTGAAACTCGTTTGTGCGGGCAGCGTAGTTCTGTCTCTTTTTGATTTTGTGGACTCAAAATCTCATCAGTTATTTATTGCCAGCCAATGAGGCCAGTTTAAACTAATTATATTTTATTCGTAATTTCCAGTGAAATGAATAAACGAATGACTGAAGAACAAGCGAAGAAAACTTACGAACGAGCATTGAAAATGGAACAAGAGTTCGCCGAATACTTTACAGGTAAGCAGCGTTTACATATTTCGATTTAGACACTGTTGTATAAATATTTCAATTAAAAATCAAAATTTATACCTGGATATCTTAAAGGCAAGAGTGAATAGGTATATTCTAGGTCTATAGACTCCATCCTCGGCTACAACTTTCCATCAGGCGAGTTGGTGGCCAAATGTAGCCCTGTTGGTATAAAAATAAAAAGTATTAATTACGTTAAGTACTAGGCCGGACTTAGGACTCGGTATTGTTCACAATTCTGGAGGGTTGTGGTCTTCTGTCAGGTATATATAAGTTATTTACATCAATACTACAAAGTAGGATTAATACAAATATTGAAAATATGCAGCCCATTGAACAAGCAGGTTTTCGGTCCGGTTTCTCCACGATAGACCACATGCATGTGATGCAACAAATCATTGAAAAATACAAAGAGTTTAACCGTCCACTATATATTGCTTACGTGGATTATGCTAAAGCATTTGACACAATATCACACGAATCTATCTGGAAAGCCCTGAACAAATGCAACGTTCACGATAAGTACATAAACGTTTTAAAAAACATCTACAGAGGTAGTTCAAGTCGTGTCAAGCTTGAAACAAGAGGATCGGAAATACCGATACAAAGAGGAGTTCGGCAAGGAGACCCTCTTTCTCCAAAAATTTTTATAGCAGTGCTACAAACAATTTTCGATAATCTAAAATGGGAAAGAGAAGGTATCAAAGTAAATGGCCGTTATCTAAGTCACCTCAGATTTGCGGACGATATAGTCCTTTTCGCTGAAACTAGCAACAAATTAGAAAATATGATTTGTTCATTAAGCGAAGAAAGCAAAAAAGTAGGCCTGCTAATGAACGAAGACAAAACTAAAGTAATGACAAACAGCTTTGCAAAATCAATTAATCTCAATGGTAAGCCACTAAAATACGTGGATAGCTATATATACTTGGGGAAACAAATATCACTAGCAGATAACCAAGAAGAGGAAGAAATAAAACGAAGAATCAACATAAGCTGGAAGAAATATTGGTCGTTCAAAGAGATAATGAAAGGTAACTTCTCTCTTAATCTGAAAAAGATGGTGCTAGATACATGTATTCTGCCAACACTCACATACGGATGCCAAACATGGACAAATAGCACAAAAGTAAAATTTAAACTAGTCATGTGTCAAAAAGCGATGGAGAGAAGCATACTGAAAATAAGAAAGCTACATAAAATCAAAAGTGTAAGAATTAGAAGGAAAACCAAGGTGATAGATGCACTACATTATAGTTTAAAATTAAAATGGCGTTGGGCAGGCCACATAGCGAGATATCGTGACAAAAGATGGACAATCGAAGCAACAAGATGGTATGGGCCAATTGGCAAGAGAGGAAGAGGAAGACCTAGGAAAAGGTGGACTGACGATATAAGAGCGACGGCAGGAATAGAATGGAGAACAAAAGCATAAGATAGAGAAATTTGGAACGAGCTGGAGGAGGCCTTCACCCAAAGTGGGGTTCCTATCCATAAAGAGAGTGAAAGTGAATAGATAAGATTTATATGTAAATAAGATTTATAAGTTAAGTTAATATTCATTATAAAATAAGAAATGCATGTTATATAAGGATAAGAAATAAATGGCTACATTATTATTATTATTATTATTATTATTGTTCACAATAGAATAAAACAAATTAGAATTTACCTACGAATTTTCATAGAAAAGCACACAAACCCTTAATAAAACAGAATGGTAATACTATACGTGAAAAACATAAGACCATGGCCTAGCTCGATTATCATGGCCTAACACAGGCATTGGAAAGAGGTTTTTTTTAACCCCCGACGCAAAAGAGGGGTTTTATAAGTTTGACGTGTCTGTTTGTCTGTCTGTCTGTCTGTGGCATCATAGCGCCCGAACCACTGAACCGATTTCAGTTTAGTTTTTTTTTTGATGAAAGGAGACTTAATCGAGAGTGTTCTTAGCTATGTTTTATAAAAATCGATTGAGCCGTTTAAGAGTTATGGTGGGTTAAAGTGGGGATGGAAGAACCAAAATTCTACAAATGTGCCCAAAACGGTTGTCAATGTGTCGGGGGTTTTTTAAATTTTTAATTTATGTAATTATTATTCTATAAAATCGAATAAAACCTTACAACGCCCGTTGCCATGCAATGCCAAGAGGTTTAATTCGGTTATGCAAAATAAAACCTCTTTACGATGTCCTTAAATGTTCGAAGTTAAGAAATTTTCAAACGAATTAGACGTTCCAAATTTAAATCACATTACTTCCTAGGCAGTTTCATACAACATTATTGACCTGCCATAGTCCGCGAGATTGTGTTAAGATAATAATGACTTATTTTACGTTGAGATTGTGCGACATATAATGAGTGATTTTCGAGCAGGTGGTATGACTAATGATTTTTTTCCCTTTTGCCATGCTAAAGCATTTGGTGCCTAAATTCTGTAAATACTTGCTCTCTATGGCATAGAAATATCAATATTTTGGCCATCTCGCATTAGGTTGTCCTATAGGAATCGATTGAGAGGATCTTTCGTAGTTGGCGCTGGAGACACCATCAAGGAACATTAATACGAGAACTGGAAAGCTTACGTGCATCCCAAAAGAGTTCCGAAGAGTAAAGCATCAACATTGGAATGTATCTCTTTCTACTAGTGTACCCATACAGTAACTTCATATAATAGGACAACCTACAAAACACTAAGTATATACCGTCGAAAGGTCAATAAAAGAAGCTGAGCGAAATTATGTATTTCAGGTGAGATAAATCTGGAATTTAAATATTATTTTAGGGACAACACCCAACGTTTTTGTTGTCCTGCTCGGAACGTTTTTCCTTTTGATAAATGTCAACCTTTTACCTATAGAAATAAAAGTACATTTTTATTTTTTAAATATAGCTTCGTAAGCTTTCAGTTCTCGTATTAAACTTCCTTGGACACCACTCATACGATTCAAAAGTGCACAAATTGCAGAAGTAGCACTTGTATGATGGCTGGGTGGGTTTTGGTTTATTTTACTTTCCGTTTGAGTAATAATTATTGATTGTGTAACTATTGACGTTTCCACCCCTCAGCTATAGAACGTCCACTGCTAAACACCGGCCTCCCCTATGGATCTCCAATAATACCGGCTGGAAGTGGCTTGCGTCTACTAGCACGATCCTGTGGTCATGATGAGGTCGTCTGTCCACCTTGTACGTGGTCGTATTAGCGTTTACGAAGTTGTGATTTTGATTGGGGACTTCCATTAAATATAGGTCCTCACTAGAATGAGGAGTCATGATAAAATGACAAAGATAAACCTTGTCAAAGTTTAACTGGGGGTCGTGACGTCACCTCTCTCACACACACATACATTATATGGCACTTATGACGTCACGCGGAACTTTAATAGGCTATATCTACCACAATTTTTGTTTTATTGACAAAAGAAAAAATACGTGACTTGACCTATCTGACGGACTATTTATATTTTTTAGTCATCATGCCTATATAAATAAGTGGTAATATTTGCAGCGGTGGTGACCGGCGACACGCCCGAAGAAATCTACGGTAAAGTGAAGGCAGTCATCACGACCGAGAGCGGGCCCAGCGTGTGGGTCCCGCGCCGCGACCCGCTCTAGGCTACCCAGTGCCTCCACCGCGACCCGACGGCGACCCGTCCCTTGTACCACGATCCTGCGCCAGAGGTGACTGTCCCATCCCTAGTGGGATCCCCTCCCGTCCCAGTGGACACTGACTACCCGTGCATCCTGGATCGTCCCTGCTGGACACAGCCTTAACGTGATAATAGACTCGTTTTCACATTCATTTGAACCTCTCTGACGATAGAAAGTATAACTTTAAACCTTTAATTTCAAGATAAATGTGAAGAGGACCCTCACTTTAAAGAGTACCCAATAAATTGGTAAAGCCCCCAGTGGTACATTTGTTATATATATAATACATATGCAAATGTTTAAAGATTGTATTTTTTCACTCGCAGAATTCCGTGAATGATGTTGTGTTTACAAATGTTTGGTTCACGGAATATACTTGTAGGTTGGTAATGTGTAAAATTTCTGGGAGGTTCAATATTTGGTGAAAGCTAGCTACTTCTATCACCTTGAATTGCACTCAATTTTCTAGGTTTTAGTCGACAGACTTTATTCAAAATAGATCATCACCATCTAGATCTATCACCTTAGAACCATCCACACGAAGAAGAAGATTCAAAATACTCATTTGTTCTTGCTCATATTTCGCATTGCGATCTATTGAAGAAGATTTCAATTTAGTTGAGATGAGATCTGTCAGTTAAAGCCTTATAAATTGAGTCTATTTTATAGTACTTACAACTTCTTTCAGTCCTCGTATTCTGACTTTGAATCGGATTCTAACCGATTGGAATTAAATTGGAAAGAATAAATAATTAAATAATATGCCATTTTGGATAATTATCTTATTTGGCAGGATTCGATATCTCGCAATGTTTAAGATCAGAATATGGGGTTTGAAACAAAAACGTCTAGAAACAAATTATCATCTGGCGCGGCTTATAAGTAAAGTTTAAAAAAATGGTTAGTATAACAGCAGTAATTTCAATGTTCTGTAGTTCAGTCCGCAATCGATCCAGTTGGAGCGTTCTATCGCTCAAAATGAGGTTACTTTAAGCAACATGATCGGACTTATGGACGCGTCTGATATAATTTGTTTCCAATACCACTCTTGGTCACAAAGCACGCCGGCCGTCGACGTCGCGATATTGATAAATCGGTGTATGCCCGAAGATTCCCGCGTTTTGCGCTCATACACTTGAGCAGAATTCGCCTATGACAAGCATTCTAGCGAAAATAGTAAAATACACTAGTATTAAAATGAAAGTTCAAAGTTTGAGCATTTTAAGAATATTACACTAAACACGATTTGAGCTCATCAAGCAGCATTCGCGTAGAAAACAAACAAAACGAAATTTTGCCCAGAGCAAAGGAATTAGACTTTTGTCGAGCATTTAAATACTTGAGCGTTTGCGAAAGTATTTATCGATGTTCAAATCGTAGTTCGAGTTTGAATGCTATGTTCTGTTGGAGAATGGCCAGGTGTATGAGCGCCATTAGTTATCGAATCACGGCTTGATAGTCACGACCCTATCCGAGTTGTTTAGCGTTATTTAATTGTAATGTAAATTTTCACCTGTGCATAAATTGTTGACCGAGAAGTCCGAGAACTCGCTGTTTGTATAGCATCACTGTAGATCACTACGCTTACGTTTATTGCGAATCTATTATCTAGCGAAATCTTTAATATTTCACTCGTTTGACAAAGCCATTTTATCGCGCTTCTACTTACTATGTACATTTTATTGTATACTAATAAATTTTAATATTGATCATGTTAATTTACTCAGGTTGCTAGGTACATTAATGAAATTTCGTCAAGTGTTAAGATGTGATTACAATATTCAAATAGTGAAATGAATCGTATGTGAATCACTAAGCACCAGTGATTTTGAAGTGCTATATTAATGAATACATTTAGTTATGATAAAGTTATTATGACGCAGAGTAGCGAACCCACCTCACGCATGGCTAGGCTAAGATATTCGGGATTATTTGCTCAAGTGGCAAGATGTATCGTAACATTGAATCTCATGACATACCTTTCTGCACACCATGTCCTCTCTGACACATTAGGCGAGGTGCAAAGTTGTTTGTTGATCATTTTTATAGTAAGCAATTGTGTTATATGGTGTGAAATGTCTCACCAATTAAATAGTGTTTGACATTTATTTATTGAGAATTTTATTTTCTTACGAAATAATCGAATGCCCATCTGCAAATATGGAGCTGGACGCTGCCGTACTGTATAGCTTGCACTGCAATATTTTATCGCGATATGCTTCTGTGGCATAATGTTTCTAATCATGTTTATTATTAAGTCGATATTTTAATATCATACATTGTCAATACAATTATACCTAGTACTTAACACTTTTAATCGTAATATTCAATTATTTAGCCGAACAGAGTATTAATTTTCGAATTCATGACAAGGTTTTTAACGCAGTTCAATGTCTGTGGGTTTTATAGATTTTGACGATTAAAGGAATTATGATAAACGTTAGTTTTACTGATGAAATGAAACTATTACCAAAGATTTGGCACTGCCAACTGGATATCGATTGAAAATTGTGGTAATGAAATATCAGTTTGTCCTAATTCCTTTATAAATGTTTATTGTTGTGTAAATAATAATACAAATAAAGTATAATTTATTTATAAGTTCTGTACCGATGTATTAACAATTTTATTATTAAGAGAATGTTTTATTTTAATAGGTATTTATTTTATTTTATTAAGTAGTCATTTTATTTAATTGATTGAGCGTGTTATTCATTTGTAAAGTAAGTGTAATTAATTTCATTTTAACATTAACATTTTAACCATATTTGCAGATGTACAATGTTTATGAGTTAGTGATGTTCAATAGAATAGTTTGAATAAAATTATTTACGTTGAAAAATCTATCATTGTTTTCCTTTACAAGTTAATTAGGATACATAGAAATGTACTATATTTAGTACGGTTATTTGTAACTTCCACGTTGGGTTATAAACCCAGAATAAGAAATCACTATGAAGCTCCGTAAGCTTAACAAGTGCGAGCGAGACAAAAACAAGAAAAGATGTATCATATCTACATTCAATTAAAATAACCGATAACGTGCGTCGGTTTAGTCTACGTTTAGTCCGTTACAAATAACCAAACAGCTTTTTAGACTACTCTATAGTCCGCGCCACACAAGTCGGCGGATGTGAAGTTAGCCGCAGATGACACTTCGCTGCAATTCGCTAATTATTGCGCATGTGTGCACAATGCCGCCGCAAGTGGCGTAGTTGTGAGCACGGGCGTAGGGTGTAGGGAGCGCGCGGGAGCATTAGGTTGGCGGGAGGGTGTGCCCCGGCGTCTCGTCTCACTGGCTCCAGCGCATACCTATGTTTTGCCTTTTGAAATACAGAAAATTTTATTCGGGACAAAACAATTAGGTACACAGAAACAAAACACGGAAACAACTAAAAATAGAATAATTCACAAACCAAGTATGGTACCCAATGCTTTGCCACGAAACTAATCTCAACTCAGCATATTGCTGGTTATATTATACATTATTATTATATATTCTTTGATTATACAACCAGCACTGATATTATGTTGGGACCAGCGGTGACGTCACTACCGCGAGTCACTGCGATTTTGCGCAGCGTTCTGCGCCTAACTTCCCATCCGCCGACTTGTGTGGCGCGGATTATACAAGACTTCATTACAAGCTTTTATTTACTTTTCCCGTTAACCTGTCCCGTTGTCTGTCGTTCTGTAATCAAATCTTGCAAGGTTACCTATTGAGCTGAAATTCTGCATACATATTGTGTACCTAAATCGCGTGACAATGCAATATTATGATGGCATGGTGTTGATCTGATGATGGAGCTGGAAGGTGGCCAAAGGAACTTAGATATGAAACGACACAACCTCATCGAGTTTGGGTTCATTTGAATGGTCTCTTGGCGAGAAGTTTGTCTTTCAATTGTAACCAGGGTCTGATGATGGAGCCGAAAAGTTGTCATAGGAACTCTGTAATGAAACGACGCAACCCTATCGAGCTTATTCGGCTCGTTTGATTCGTCTTGGCGAGTACTTGTTCAGTAAAAGCATGTTTTTTTTTTTTTGTTAATATACGACTAATACCTACGTGTTTTACACGGATGCCTTAAAATGGCGTTAATTTTTCAGTTGATGGGGCAGGGCCAGGGGATTACTAGATATAGAGTTAACTATTTTGCTGGGTCCCACGTAAACAACATCGCTATTTTGTGTATTTGCCCAGTTTTGTGAAGTGGGTTGCAACGAACAAAACGAATACGTGAAGTACTGCAGACTGAATGCATATTTTCTCTGATGACAATGATGCAACACATAGGAGTAGGTAATGTATGAACATAAAGTATGGGATACCATACCGTCCACTGTTGAAAATAGGCTTACCTAAGAAAAGCGTTGTCCAGGCACCACGTTAGCCCATTACGGGTTGGTGGTGATACACTTACACCATCGAATTTCTTCTACGGATACATACAGATTTCCTCCCGATGTTTTCCTTTGCCGAATAGCTAGTGATGCAAAAAATTATCAGTCATGTTTTAAAGAACTTGGTACGGGATTTGAACCCACGTCCTGAAGATTGTAAGGCGAGCGTTACTACCACTAGGCTACCAGGTAGGTATGCAACAAGTGTTCCTCATGGGCCACAAACTAAGGGATACCACGTATGCTCATGGGCCATGTGTGGATACAACTAGCTGTGCCATCCCAATAAGCTGGTAGTTCTCCTAACAGTAGACTTCGCGACAATCAGTTTATAGCATTTTCAGGTAAATCTGCGCTCAAAAACGCAGCCTTTGGCTGCCTCGGTGGCTCAGTGGTTAGTGACCCTGACGCCTGGGTCAGTTAAAGAAGCGTGGGTTCAATTCCCACCCAGGGCAAATATTTATGTGATGAACACAGCGTCGTTGCAAAAATCTCTTCTGTGCAAAAAGTAACATTTTGAGAAACACAAAAAACTGATCAACATTGTTTAGTAGGCTGTCACATAAGGCAATTTCTAAATGCACCGTGTGTCAGTAAAATATTAAGATATTCACATAAGAGTTTTTGCAAACGATAGTTAGCTCCTAAAAGAAATCTTGCAAAAAATTTGAAAATCTAATTTCTATGAAAAATGTCACATGGGAGGTTTTTTGCACCTATTAGGTGTTTTCTGTGTCTGGGTGTTATTTAGGTATTATCTATACATATACCTAAGTCTTAGACCAAATAAAAAAAATCAAGTCGGAAGAACGTCGTGAACAGACAAGTGAGGACGGTTTTTAGGGTTCTGTACCCAAAGGGTAAAAACGGGACCCTATTACTAAGACTTCGATGTCCGTGTGTCTGTCACCGGGCTGTATCTCATGAACTATGATAGGTAGGCAGCTGAAATTTTCACAGACGATGTATTTCTGTTGCCGCTATAACAACAAATACTAAAAACCGGCCAAGTGCGAGTCGGACTCGCGCACCGAGGGTTCCGTACAAACCTGCAAGGTTTACAAAGTTCGTTCATTACGACAAAAAAAGTAATAAGTTTATATTTATTAAAAATTTATATTTTGTAATGTAACTAAAAATTTAAGGTTTTCGGAATTTTTCCTTTATGTGTGCTATAAAACGTTGCTTCATGCCAAATTTCAAGATTCTAGGTCGACTGGAAGTACCCTTTAGGTTTTGATTCCCTTGCGAGTACTTGCGAGTTTCAAAATTTGCGGCATAAACGGCTGTATCTTTTGATTGCGTTGGCTTAGAAGTTTGATTTTTTCACAGCTTCAAGGGACAGTAGACCTGAGTAATAGATATAAATTTCAGCTTCATACCTCCACGCGTTCCTGAGAAAAAGGGTCTTGACAGACGGACGGACGGACAGACGGACAACAAAGTGATCCTATAAGGGTTCCGTTTTTTCCTTTTGAGGTACGGAACCCTAAAAACAGAAAAAAAAAAATATTAAAGGGGGGCTCCCATACAACAAACATGATTTTTAGCCGTTTTTTGCTTGCTATTAATAACGGCAAGAGGAATTGGGTTCGCGATACATAAAAATGTAGTTAGCGGTCCACCACCGGTGGCAGAGGTCAGTTGCCCGTCTGTGCGATCCTAATGTTCTACACTTCTATGCTCTCATTTAACATTTCTTAAAACTGGCATAATTTCAAAACATTGTAAAAGCCAAATCAAACTTATCGACGTCTATGAACAAAAGGCGAATCATTGCATAGTATGATAGTACCAAGACATACATCCTGCCATATGCCAGTGGCGCAAGGAATGGGGATTTGAGCAGCTTTTAACTTAACAGATGCCGTAAGTTCGATTTAGCCTAAACATACTATTACAAAATAAAATAACTATTGGAAATGAAAAAGAATTGTTGATAAAATTATTTTTTATTCTTATGCTTCATCCATCACAACAGTAGTCTTCTCAGATACGTAGAGACCATCCAAGAACTTTCTGATATCCTTGTTCTTTACTGTCGTGGACTGTTGAATAAGGGCGGCAGAGCTGGACACATCTTCTAACGAGTTTCCTTCAATGATGAGCTCATCCTTCTGTTTGGGAGAGTTGACTACGGTCACACCGGGAGCCATCTTTACTCTCCTGATGTACTTCTCACCGAGGAAGTTACGGATCTCAATTATGCTGTTGCCTTCAGTGGTGACGCAGTTGATGGGGAAGTGAGCATATACAGCACGCATTTTGTACTGGAATCCCTTTGTCACACCTGAAAACAAAAATAGATATTGTTTAGTTTCAATTTCTGAATCAGTAAAGTCAGGTTTAGTTTATATTGATTACAAATACTGTACAGGACAAAGGAAACCTCTCGGCAGCTGCGATATTAGTTAAAAGCTGCACATATCCCCTCTCTTGTGCCGCTAATAGTTCACAGCTGCCAAAAAATTTGATTCGGCCTATAACAGTGCATGGAGAGAGGGTTTTTGCACTGTACAACTCAACAATATTCTTAAATTGGTGTTACATACTTCAGTATATCATATAATTTATTCAAGGAACACCGTTCCTTAGAACTACAACAGAACCTTGACAATCCATACTGCAAAAGGTGCCTCACATAACCCTTCAATTCTTTTTCTGCAGCACTGATCACAGTATTTTTCAGATGCTTCTTAATTTGTTTATTGTTTTAAAGTGTATTTAATTTCAAGTATGTAGGTTTAGGCCGAGTCATAGAAGTAGGCAGATGTCAAGTTAGCTACAAGCTGTGCAAAACCTAATTAATGTGCAGTTTTATGTGAGCTTCAGTCAGGATTAGATGTTGCGCAGCTAAGTAAGTTCGTACAGGCCGGGTGGCTAGCTCTGGTGTCAGAGTTTTTAGGCCGCCTGAAGGCCTCTGACATGGCTAAACGGTTAAAACAACCAGGGCCTACAATTTAACATGTCATCCGAGCCACGGTAGTGCTCAGTTGGAAAATGCCACCCGCGGTCACCCATCCAAGTACTGACCGTGCGGAACGTTGCTAAACTTCGGTGATCGCTGACAATCACCTAGTCAAACTACGCTACGAGCGCTACATTGCGCAGCTTGTAGCTAACTTCACATCCGACGACTTATATGATTCGGGTGGGAGTGGTGTACTTTACATGATAAAGCTTCAGAGCCATTTTTCTGGTACAGGTTGCAGCATATAAGTCTAGCGTTGAGCGAAGTGTGGAGGGGGTGGCTGTGCATCAGTTTAGTATGGCGGTCAACATGATTCAGATTCTTTATTGAACTTATAACAAAGTTCCGTTATATTAGGTAAGTCAGGTACATGTTGCTTAAAAATTAAATATAAAATTCCAGCTTAATAATCTAAATACATTAAACTCAAAATAATAATTAAATCCATAATCAAACAATTCAGTAAAGTGAAATGTGCAGCCATCCCCTCCACAGTACCCTCAGCGCTAGACTTACGTGCCGCTACTTGTATTGTAATCACAGATTTCCACAGGGACAAACTAGCACATATATGAGCTCTAGCGACATTAAATTTTATTCTTTAGCATTCCACTTTAATCATTATTATATTAGCCCTAGTATATCCATTTCCAGACACGAGGCACTCCTATATATCTCCAATGAGACTCATTGGAAGTGGCTTGCGTCCTTCATGATCTACGATCCTAATGAGATCATCAGTTCACCATGTGAATGTGGTAGGTGAAGAGGTATGTGGTCTCTACTCAAAAACTTTAAGACCTCCTCTGTTCTCCATACTATTTGCCCGGCTTATCATCATTTTACACTTGCTAATCTATTAGGCTATGACCCAGTTTCGTAAAGTAACTCAAAATATGTTGAAAACTCAAAATAATTAAAGAGTATGTGAAGCTACATAATATGAAAATTCTATTAAATCATTTGTATTCATCCACTTTGCACCAGTTTTATGCAATTAACAATATTCTGTGAAATAAAGAACAGTGAGAATTGTAATACCAAATCCAATCAACTTTAATTCATGTAAAATTTACTCTACACAGAATTCTTGCTCATTCATCTTTCTTCGTTTGAGTGAAGAATTGACTAAGTGTATTGGAATTTGAAATTAAGTTATTGGAGCATCAAAAAGAATAGTTTGTAGCACCGTGTACTCAAATGTAACGTTGCTCTATTATAATGTTAGGAAGCAACATGAATTGAAGAGTAAAATTCAGATGTAAACAATAATACAATCAACAATTTACTAACCTTTGATCATATTCTCAACGTGTGAGCATACGGTCCTGACAGCGGCGAGCTCCTTCTTGGAACCGAACCATTTCTCAACCTTCAGGAGACGAGGGTTCACCATGCGAATGTCTACAGCCAAGTGTTTGAAGTTTCTTTTCAAAACTCCGCGCGGTCCTTTCACAGTCACCAACCGCGATTTCACATGAACGGTGAGCCCTTCCGGGATCTTCACCTTTTGATTAGCAACGATTTGCTTCATGTCTAGGCCTAAAACAGAAATACACCAATAAATCCTAACCTAGTCAACTCCGGTTGACAAGTGTTGTTGGGAGATTTATCCAAGTTGCTCAATGAAATATCACTCTAATCTTCTAAGACATAATTAATGGCATTTATCGGGATCACTGAAACATTGTACAGAAAGATATTCTCGAGGATTTAAATGGATTATTTTAATTTAAAAACAAATTCACCCACTTTCTTTGACACTAGAACCGGAAAAGGGAGAATTTGACAGCAGCCAAATGTTGCTCGTACGAAAAATAAAATTACTTTGTCATAAAAGGGTCTTCAAACCAACCAACTTTGATCAAACGATGTAATAATAATATTTGGATAAAATATATCGACTACGGAAATATGAATTCATGTAAGGGACAAAACGCCATTTTTCAGGAGAGCCAAAAACGATCCCAATTTTTTTATTTCTTTATATCTTTTTTGTTTCTTGTCTGATTTAAATGACTTCTAGGGCAAAATTGCATAAAATTTTGAACTGTTTATGTTGAAGATATCATTATTTGAGATATCTCTGTAGTTTAGGAATTGATATGTCCCTTACATTATTTTTTTCTGTGAAAATGATCGAAATTTAAAAGAGGGCTATAGCGAAATCGTCTATCTCAAAATCAGGTTTTACGCACGGTGGCGACTCGACCGGAGTTTTATGGCCACGGCGCTGTGCAGCTGCAGTCACTGAACAATCTTGATACTTTAACTATTATTTAATTATTAGATGGAGATATTAAATTGTGGCTTGGTGTTACTGTTTTTGTTTCCTGTAACTATTTATTTACACTTTAACACATTTTCTATCTAAATTATCATTTTTCCCGAATTATCACCGCAACTGCATACTTACTTCTAGATTCATTGAAAATTAATTCTATTTGTCTGGTTCATTTCAAATCACAGTATTTGGTTAATTCTAATCAGGAATTATATTTTATCAATATTACTATTTACTGAGCCAGTATACAAAGAGGTAATTTGTTTCGTAGGTACTAAATCTTATCGTAGATATTAAATAATATTACGTAATTTAATGAATCACACATTTATTTTCCCTTACATTCGAATAATTTGATTTACATTCGATGAAATTCGATTCACTCACATCTATTTATATCTTTATAAGTCACGGATTATAACTATGCAACTATACTTCTACACTTAGGTACATGTTTTACTTTTACGTACATTGAAATCTTAATTTATCTAAATCGATACCTAAGTAAATTATTTTATACATCTCCATCGATATCGACGTCTTCCTTATCTACCGGAGATGAACATGATTTGAGTTTTTTTTTTCTATTTATTTACCAAGTATAATTTCTATAAAATAAGGCATAAAGATTCGTATTATTATTAATTTTTTCAGTGATGCAGGAAATCTTCTTTTTTTCACACATCTGTACACAAGATCTTTTCGACCCATGCTAGAAATATAAAAAAAAATCAATTTATTGCCTACACCACAGGTCTTGTTCTTGGAAATACACCCGGATATTCAGTATATCTTCTAAGAAAGACACCTGAAGTCATAAATAGCAAGATTCTTTTGTTTTTGTTATTTGCTTGGAGCACGTGCCACTATTGTATTGAACTTTAATTCTTTCACTTTTATGAGACCAAGAATCTATTATGTTTTTAACAGATACCTACTCACAATGAAATCAAAATATTATTGGCATACAAAATATCAAAGTCATGGTTACATGCTAGGTTATGTTTCCGCACTTTTGGCTAAGATCAAAGTGTAATGAATAAGTGTATCATTCACAATTTCAGATTATATAAACATTGCCGCTAAGATATAAACAGTCGCAGTCAATATTACAACCAAAATTAAAAAAATAAAGAAATATACTGTATTCAATAAAAATCCAAATTGTTCCATATCAATCAAGATTAACAAAAATATTTGCATGTCGTACTCACATAAAACATATAAATAAATACCTACTGAAAATACACAACTTTATATCTAACAGTTGTTAATTAATTAAAAATAATACGGCTTTCATCTAAGATCTAATTGTCATCCATCCACCCATCTATACATCAATATTTTTTGAACGCACTATAACGTTAACGAACTATTGTCTGGGATTCAAAAATCGGACAGAGATCCGACCTCGACGAGCGCTCGCGCGGTACTGAATCCGTTCAATCCGTCCGGTCAATACATCGCGTTTTGTAGTATTTTCGGCGGTTATAGATGGCTTTATTTTAAGTTTATTAGGATATTATTTTAAAAATATTACAATTTTCTTATTATTTATAAATCAAACTTTATTTTGGTATACAATTTGCATCAAAATAATAATGTGAAAAAGAGATATAGAGCAGCTGTATCGGGGCGTTTTTAGCAGTTTTGTGCTGCTGGATTAGATATTATTTTTTGTAAAAACACAAACATGTATCAATATTCTGAAAATGCTTACGTTCAATTAAGAACATAACACATATTAAAATATTTGTTTGATTGAAATGAAATTCAATAAATGGGCTCAAAAACCACCCTTTTTTCGAAAGACTGGCTTTGAAATTTTGATATTAATATGAAAAAAGAAAACAAAATCTAAAATTAGAAAATGCTACCGTCAATAATAATATTTGTTTTCAATTTTTCAGTAAGCTAAAGCAGTTGTTTGTTTTTAGTTTCTCAGAAAAAGAACGCCGAAATTGATCAAAATCGCGGTTTCGCTGTGATATGGGCCTTAATTAAAATGCGTGTCGCCGAATCGCCACCAGTTTTGTTGTTATAGCGACAACGGAAATTCTTATAAATTTCAACGTTCTAGCTATCACGGTTCATGAGATACAGCCTGGTGACAGACAGTGGAGTCTTAGTTATCGTTTTTACTCATTGGTACGGAACCCTAAAAACAAAGTAAAAAAGAAAATGTACGAAACACCATGCTTGAGTTTTTTGGTTTTTATCTTTGTATAAACCGGATTCAATGTCCCAAAGACATAATATTGAATATTTATTTATAAAGATATAAATTCGGTCGAAACCTCTCGTTCGCGGCGTTTGTTTTCCGTCTATGCGATAACGTCCGCCCGTGACGACTGACAGGCGCACACTGACGCGCTCGCGTCGTCCAACAGCGTTTCACACGGTCGGAACATTCTGAGGTCGGAACCGACCACGGACGCAGCCCGTCGGAAAGGATGCGCTTTCGACCAAGGCCGTTGGCATCAACCATAATAAATAACATTGCTCGGAACAACCGGCTTCTACACGGTCCATGTTTACACCAACCCGACCAAGGACGCGGTGGTCAGCGGTTGGTTCCGACCGTGTAGAAGACCTTTGAAAGGCACCTACGTTCGGTTATACGTAGTGTAGTATCTAGGCTGCGTTCCAAAACATTTAGCTGTTTGTCGAGTGAATTTTACCGGATGAATTTTGGTTTCGGAATTCTATAGTCAAACCGCTAAACTCAGACATCGCCTGCGCGGGTACAGGGGCGCCGGGGGAGACGACACAGGGGACTGAGACAGGCGCGGGCAGCGGGTCCCCGGCGCCCGCACCTGTCTCAGTCCCCTGTGTCGTCTCCCCCGGCGCCCCTGTACCGCGCAGGCGATGTCTGAGTTTAGCGGTTTGACTATAGGCTCACGCGGGTGAAAATCACTCGGAGTGAATTATGTTTTGGAACGATCTTAGCTAAAAAGAGTTGCCTAAGTGCTGCCATTTATGCGATAAATATTCCTTTTGTTTCCTTACCGTTACTTTTTTGACATGGTTGATATTTTGTTTTTAATTATGTGGGTCATCATTTCCTAAAATGGTATATATATTTACAGTAAAAATTCTTCTGTAAATAGGTACTTATTATGGATAACGTCTTTTTTCTAGGATAATGTTACTTTTCGATCTGTCGTACGTTTAAATCGCACAAAAGCTCTGGTAGCACCTGCAATAGCCTCGATCAGCGCGCGAAATTTAATTTTTCTTAGGTTTTATGTCATGTGGAGATATATTACAGTATGTTCACAGTTGTTTTGCCTCTGATATTTGTCACTGTCTCTGTCTAGTCATTACACACTTTCACAGGTTAGAAAGAGACATAGTGACGGGTGTCACAAGGGAAGTACCTGTGAACGGACTGTACTCATGTTAAGTTTACGAATATGAAGACTCATTGGTGTGACAATAAGTAGTTTTGACGTAGTACATACATAAAAAACCGAAATAGTTATCAGTCTGTACATGGTCTTTACACAAAACTGTACTACGCTGATAATTTCTAGTTGAAAAGAATTTAAATTTCGCGCGCCAATCGAGGATATAGGTTCAAAAAAGATCTTTAATATTAACAACAGCATCAACTTTTATGTAATAACTTGTTTCATCTTTATCTAAAATGCATATAATATTTTGCCGTTGCAGAACAGCTAGTTTGGTGTGGATTGGAATTAATCACGAATTTGAATTAATTTTTCATCAACCACTTGTTTACAAATAACTTCTCTCTTCGCGTCAGTTTTGACAGCCGAGTGAAATTCAACTCTGATTTTACCAGGGTGAATTTTTCAACTGTCAGGTGGAATTTCACTCTGTCGCAGGCGTTCCAAAACGAATTTTAAAGATGAGTAAAATTCACCGTTGCGTTTCGTAACCAGCATCGAGCGAATTTCACCCTTTACCGAGTAAATATTGCCTGTTTTGGAACGGAGTCCCTATAATGTACAGCACTTATTTGATGACACTAAATTGTACGGGCAGGAAAGCACGGCCCGTATTTCATGTCCCATGCCACCAATTATCAGGCTGTACAATACGTGTCGTACAATACTGGCCGGACATTATCACCTCGTGCAAATAATGTACAGCCCGTATTTTGCGACCCAATAATGTACAGCATGATAAAACGTGTCCCGAAGAAAAGGACACAAAATATCATGCTGTACATTATTGTGTCGCAAAATACGGGCTGTACATTATTGGCACGAAGAATATTTGCTCCTATGGGTTGATTTGTCTTTGACTTCTGTCAGTTCCACAGAGGTATACTAAACGCCACACAAGTCGGCGGATGAGAAGTTAGCCACAGATGACAATTTGCCGTGATTCACTAATTATGCACAATGCCGACGCCGCGTGGCGTAGTGGTGAGCACGGGTGCAGGGAGCACGCGGGGGGCATGAGGTTGGTGAGCGGGTGTGCCCTGACGTCGTTTCTCTGGCTCCCGCGCATACCTCTAAAGTATCCTTAACTCGTAATAAGGACAGGTTGTTTCTGGCGCTTCGCCGGCCGCTGCCGCGGCACGCTCGCTTCGCTCGCTCGGCTCGCGCATTGTTGTCACTGTTCAAACCTAACCTAACCAACAGAGTCGAATTATCTTAGAGAACTAATACCTTGCCATAAAATAACCAAGGTCCAGGGACACAAAATATCAGGCCGTACAATATCGGGCTGTGCAATACTGTGCCGGACATTATTGACACAGGCCGATAATGTACGGCCTGTATTTCACAGCCCAATATTGCACAGACTGATATTCCATGGCAAGTGACACAAATTATCATGCTGTACAATATCAGGCTGTACATTATCGTGTCATGAATTACTGGGTCGTACATTATTGGCTCCCTTGGAACCAGTGTGACCAGAATCAGTATTTTAATGCTTTTTCAGTATATTGTAATAACTTTTTCAAACAGCGGTATTTTTGTAGGTATATTTGCGGAGGTTGGTATTTTTGAGTATATTTTGGAAAAAAAGTGTTGTGAAAGGTACTTTTGAGTATATTTAGATGAAATTATTGTAAAAAGGATTTTTTTGAGTACATTATTTGGGGAGGAAGAGCACTCTCTTCAGCAGTGGGCGATTACAGGATGATGATGACATTTGGGTAATTAAAAGGGTGCGCTGGCACCCTAGTACTAGTACCCAATTTACGAGGGACTTTTGGTAAAAAATTGAAATATACCGAAAAGTATATTTTTGAGGTGCTTCAGTATTTTTCTGTAATTTAATCTGGTCACACTGCTTGGAACGCACCCCTATAGTAGTCTGCAAAGAGAATGTTAGTCTGTGGTTCGGTTTCGGTTCGTCGTTGTTTTGGTTTTCTTTTCAGTTTATATTTTGGAAATAATTAATAAAAATAGTTGCAGATCTTTATGTGATAAGCATATACTGTTGAATAATGTTTTCGAAAAGAATTCTACGCACCGAAATCACTTTAATACACAGATATTTTATGAGAGGTAACATAACCTAATGTTTATGTTCTTTTACTACATAATTTATTTTTATTCACCCCTAATGACCCCTTTTTCTTTGACTATGGGTTTTAGTTATGATAGGTATTTTAACAACGCACTCCTGTTGGTATGTGATGGCGTGATCCTCATCCCTGAACTCAGAAAAGAATATATCTGTTCCATAGTGAACACAAAATTAACTGGATTCGGGAATGAAATTATTATCATACGATACTAACATAGGTACTATTGCATTTAAAGAGTTTTGCGAAATGTTAAAGAGTTTTTTGAGATGAATCCATTTTACTCGCTAAATTAATTCATGAAATTATGTCTCACAGAATCTCTCCCTTCGTGGGTAGGCCTACGTCCTGCAGTGGACTATTAAAAAGGCTGGTACAGTACAGAATCTCTCCCGAGTAAATAGGTATCTTCTAGGTAAGCATGCTACAACCTAGACCTCTTATCTGCTTAACATCAGGCAGTATGTGGTCAAATGCAAACCTATTCAAAATAAAAGAAAAAAAAAACTTCATTCTCCCATGAACATTAGTAGCAAAAATAATTAAAAAAATGATATTTGGTAAGAAATTGACTGAATAGCTCAATATTATTCTCATATACTGGCATTTTAACAAATACATAGTAAAATAAATAATATTTTATTTTTATTTATATCCATTGTTTTAGTAATTCAATTAAGTTTTGACGCCAATTTTGGTCAATCTACTAATATTTTTTAAATAATGCTGCCATTTTACTGTATCATTGATTTTTTAGGTTTATTAGTTCTAAATAATTATTGTAAATGACTTGCCCAGGTTAAAGAGATGTTATAAGGCCAATAAATTACTTTACTTTTACTTAATCAGATGTCAGCACAAGATCCTCCTGGGACATTGTAACAGGGGTGTGTGTGGAACGGTTGCCAGTTGTCACACCTCCGTTGAATGACATTCAGAAGAAGTACAAGGACCTACTTAACAGAGTCGAAGTTGAAAAGAGCTTGAAGTCAGACCACGAGTTAAGGCATGAAAATGACAAGTAAGTTGCATTTTGTTGTACAACTTATTAAAATATATTTCATACTTATTTTGTCTATTTGACGGACACTTTTGTATCAAAAGTGTTTCTTTAAGTAAGTCCATTAAGAAACTTTGATTCTTATTGAATATAGTATGCTCTCTAGCTAATATTTCATCTCATTACCCATAAACCTTACTAATATCCTTGTATAATTGCAAATCCGAAAATTATTGTAAATCCAAAAGTGTGGTCGTTGGTTTGTCACTATTTCATGCAGCAACAGAGCAATGGGTAGCTTTTATTTTTAGCATGGATGTATTTCAAAGGTCAGAAAGTGACATAGGCTTCTTATTATCCTGGAAAAATAAAAGGTTCCTATGGGTTAGTACAAATATGAAATATCACACAGGCTAAAGGCACTCAAAGTTTAGTTTTTAATGTCAAACAAAACAAACAAAAATTATTTATTGTCATAGGATAAAAATTATGCAATGATTACAGAGTCACTATTCCCCAAACTGGGTACAATAAAGCACCCGAATCTTGGGGCCTAACAATTAATTTGAGATAAATTATGTCAATTTGTATGTCAGTGTGTGTGTGTGTGTGTGTGTGTGTGTGTGTGTGTGTGTGTTTAAAGAGATGGTTAAAATTATCTATAACAAGTGTACAATCTTAATTTCAGGATCCAGGTAGAGCTGATGAAGAAAGAGTCCCTAGATGTAGATGCCGATGCAGTCAGTAAAATCACAGCACAGGACTTTGAAGATTCCTCCAATGAAGAGCTAGCACAGTTCAGATTTGCTGATATTATGACAGGTTAGTGGAATTTGATTCCTGAAAGCTATCACTATTATAGACCGTTAGCTGCACAAATCTACACTCCTTATTAACAACTTGTGAATTTGCTAGTGCGCATTCAGTTTGATTAGGCCTGTATACTGTAAAGCCTGGATAAAGCTACTAGACTGCTTTTAGGGTTCCATACCCAAAGGGTAAAAACGGTATCATATATATAGCGGTAACAGAAATACAGCATCTGTGAAAATTACAACAGTCTAGCTATGACGGTTCATGAGATACAGCCTGGTGACAGACAGACAGACAGACGGACGGACAGCGGAGTCTATTACGAAGACTCCGAACGACTGTCTGACGAAGACTCGGTAACAGAAATACAGCATCTGTGAAAATTACAACAGTCTAGCTATGACGGTTCATGAGATACAGCCTGGTGACAGACAGACAGACAGACGGACGGACAGCGGAGTCTATTACGAAGACTCCGCTGTCCGTCCGTCTGTCTGTCTGTCTGTCACCAGGCTGTATCTCATGAACCGTCATAGCTAGACTGTTGTAATTTTCACAGATGCTGTATTTCTGTTACCGCTATAACAACAAATACTAAAAACAAAATAAAATAATTTTTTAAATATTTATTAAAATTAAGGTATGTTGTATGTGGAGTACATACAACGTACCTTAATTTTTTGCCGTTTTTCGCTCGATATTAATAAACAGCTCTCTCTGACTGATACTCATATCACTCCTCGTTATTAATTTATTTGTAATATATTTATGCATCTAAGTATGTTTATTTTTATTGTATGTATTATTATAAGTATTTATGTATGGCTATTATTATGTAGTTTATTTTATTGTTGATTAGGAATTTGTAGTAACTTTCTTCTTTACTTTACTTTATTTTTACGTTTACACCGTCCTTGTCGTCTTTACGTTTCCTTGCATCCAAGAGAGGTTGTCTGGAAGAAATCGCTTTTAGCGATAAGACCGCCTTTTGTGCCTTTTCTGTCTTTGTTTCTTTTGTTATGTTTTCTTGTTGGTGTCAATAAAGTGTTGTTGTATTGTATTGTATTAATAACGGTAACCGGTAGACGCTTGAAATATTCACAGAATATTTAACTGTATGTTTACTTAAATAATTAATTATTAAATTTAAATGAAATAAACATTTAAGGGGAGCTCCAATACAGTACGGAACCCTTTGTTCGCGAGTCCAACTCGTACTTGGTCGATTATTTGTGTACTTTCTCTGAATGACTCAAGGTATATTCTAGCAAAGTTATTAAAATGTATAAAATCCAATTTTGCAATTTGCAGAAGCTGATAAAAAAGGAGACAAATCATCTACAGAGAGACAGCTACAGAAACACCTCGTCCTGGTCACGCCGCTCAAATTAGGAAATGATTTAAAAACAATCCTTCCACAAGGGAAGTGGAGGGAAGGAGAGACATTGAGACAAGTATGTTCCTAAGGTTTTTATTTATAAAATTTAAAGCTTTTTTGGCTGTTATGTAATATTTAATGTAGCAAACACTTATTGGTTACTAGCGACCCGCCCCGGCTTCGCACCGGTGTATTAAACATATAATTATTATAATTATAATATTGTATTATTATAATTGGTTACATCAGCCATGTGAGGACCCATCAGTAACTCACATACGGAAAATGGTCGCCGTAGCCGAAATCGGCGTGGAAGCCTTCATTATACATAGAAATAACCTTCCTCTTGAATCACTCTATTAAAAAAACGCAGCAAAATCCGTTGCGTAGCTTTAAAGATATAAGCATAGGGACAGACAGAGGGAAGCGACTTTGTTTTACACTATGTAGTGGTAGTGACTATGCTCTTGACAGAATAGTCAGAGTTATCATATCATTTATTTATGGTAGGGGCAGATGTAACATGTTTTGTGATGTCTGAACACCTCTACACAATGCTGAATGTGTTAGATTAGTTGGATTATAAACTGCCAGAAAGTCAGAGGTGGATTTCGGCTGGTTCCATTTTTTAACTGTTGCCGTTACTGAGACCTTTTTTTTTAATACAGAATATTTAGTTAAATATTTACTTCAAAAACAAATAGTGAAGTTAAAATAAATTAATTATTTTAGGCGGGGCTCCCCCATACACGAAACGTATTTTTTTGCTTAATATTAATAAAGGGAACAGGAAGATGCTTGAAATACTTTTTTATACAGAATATTAAGTTGTATTTTCCCTTGAAAAATAAATAATTAAATAAAAATAATTTGACGTGAATGATGCCGCTAAGTGTATGTACATATTATACCAAAAGTTGAATAAATGAATGAAAAAAAAAAAATATTAAGGTGGGCTTGCATATGGTACGGAACCCTTCGTGCGCGAGTCCAAATCGCACTTGGCCGATTATTAAGTTTAGTGTAGCGCTGACGTCAAACTTCTTCGTTTCGAATGTCACATTTTCAAGTTTTTTTTAAATTTGTTTCAGACAGCAGAAAGAATTGTTCAAGAACAATGTGGGCCAGAACTAAAAGTGAAATTCGTCTCGAATGCGCCCTGCGGCTTCTACAAGTATAAATATCCTGCGGAAATCGATGGAAAAGTTGGAGCTAAAGTAAGAATTTATTCATATATTTTGAAGTTAATTGATCAAAATAAATATAGGGTTATCTAGAACTAATGTTGGTATTAAACCGAAAGAAAAATATTCAAATATTTATCATTATAAACAACTTTTAGTAAGGGTTAAACTGTATAAAATTCTTCTTTTTTCCTTTTTTGGAAGTAGGTTGAATATCATTTACATTTTGCGATTTGGTCACTTCTATGGTGATTTTTTTCGCTGCTTATATAATCTATGTCAATGGCACAACAAGCTATTAGTTTACTAAACACGATTACAGAGGCGCCAGCGTAAATTTAATAGCAACGTAAAAAGCGTTCTCTCTATCGAATGCCTAAAGTGAAAAAGAAACAGAACTATGCTATTTAGCTAATATAATTACCATGGCGCCTCTGTAATCGGTCTTATTGTGCCTTTAAGAAGTAACTCCAATATAAATGTTAACGCCTAACAATTTTTGCAACGCCTTTGAAAATCTTTTAGCAACATTATGAATGCGCCTACTAAATATCTTATTGCTTGATCGTTTGTGTCGGTTGTTTTTATTTTTGTCAAAATTTTAGAACTGTGTAGCTTTTGTTTCGATTTTCCGACAGCTAGAGTAAAACCTATTTCTATCTAAAGGGAAGGCTTATGTCCAGCAGTGGCCGTCCTAAGGCTGAAACGTACCGAGCTTATAGTACGGTCCCTAATTCTAGCAAAAATCGATCTTTAAACGACTTCTAAAAAGAAGGTTCTATGTTATTCTGTATGTATTTTTTATGTATATTCATTGAAATTTTCGCCAAAAAAAAATCTTTTTTACTTTGAAAGGGTATATTGCCGAGGTAGTCCTATTTAAATTTTATCAAAGTCAGCTGAGCCGTTTTTGAAAAATCAAAAATGTATTTATATAGGGTTATTGGTAATCAATTAGCAATCTTTTAGGGGCTCATTCTGTAGATCTAACCTAACAACTTTTGTTTCTACGACTTTATTAATTCTCAAAAAAAAATGCTGTTCCATAGAAAAATATCGTTGACCTCGACAAAATGTATGGAACAGCTGTTTTTTTTATAGTTTTGACAAAAGTACTAGATAAAAAGTTGTTAGTTTTGATGTACAGAATAAGCCCCTAAAAGGATGCTAATTGATTACCAATAACCCTTTAAATGGGTTCGAGCGAACTATTCTAATTTTGTACACGATTGAAGTCGTTATGCCGTAATTATTAAATTGGTAAAATAATGTTTACAGGTAAAGCTCGTATAGGTCGGGTGGCTTACCCTGGAGTCAGTTTCTAAGCCGCCTGAAGGCCACTGGCATGGCTTAATGGCAACCGAGACCTACCTTGTCATCCGAGCAACGCTAGCGCTCAGTTGTAAATGCCACCAGCGGTCACCCATCCCAAGACTGACCGTGCCGAACGTTGCTTAAGTTTGGTGATTGCTGATAAACACCTAGTCATAGACACCTAGATGTCGCCTAATATATTTTTTTCAGTACGGGCTGTACCTATTTCTATCAAAAATCGATTGTTACAGGTATTCTTCTACTACGCGAACTACAACGGCGGAATGGTAACAAAGTCCAAAGGGAACTGGCTTACAAGGAGCGAACTTCAAGACACCTTGCCAGACAGATACAGCAAGTCGGTCAGTGAATTCCTGTTTGAAGAACAATAAATAAAAAGGTAATCAGTAGTCTAGTTTTTACACAAAGTATTTATTAATTAAACAGACAGATTTGCGGCAGAACTTTACCTGATTCTGAGTCTGCGCTTGACAAGTACCTAGTTTCTTTTTTCTAGACTGTTCTAGTCTTTGGTTCTAGTAAAAGGGTAAAGCTGAAAACAAACTATCGGACGCGGCTGACGGACGCGACTGACAGCCGCGACTTATAGGTATCTAGATAATTAATGTACACTGAGCCTTGCAAACTATCGGACATAAGCCGCGGACGTAAAGTCGGAAATATACTATTGAACGCGACTGACAGTCGCGACTTAGCAGTGTGCACAGTCTTAAAACAACCGGTGCGACAGCTCGCGCAGATTGTGCGTCCGAACGCACAAGGTCAGCCCAAGGTGACGTCCGCGACTGATGTCCGATAGTTTGCACGGTTCAGTGGACATTCATAATCTAGATACCTATCAGTCGCGGCTGTCAGTCGCGTCCGTCAGCCGCGTCCGATAGTATGTTTCCAGCTTAACCTTGAGCGTTCGGACGTCCGAGAGAGATCTCTGGCGCGCCGGATGTTTTAAAACTGTGCATACTTCTATGTCGCGGCCATCAGCCGCATCCGATAGTTTGTTTCCAGCTTAATGTTTTTTGTTTGTATGAATATTTTTTTGTTTTCATGTCAAGTGTGACTCTCCATTTAATTATTTCTTGGCCGATCCTGCCGGGCTAGGATGCGCACCACGTAATATTTCTTTCGACGTGTCAGAACGAGACAGAGTTATGACGAAGTATATATCAGTCACTTTTCCACACGAAAAGAGTTCTTTTCGTGGCTTTTCGTGGTCATTTATATATTATTATATTTTTGTTCTATAAAATACAATATACATGGAAAATAATAGAGTGCTTCCACTCTGCCCCACCAAAGCGCCCCACTGGTGGGGCAGATTCCACTTCTTCATTTTTTTGAGTGGAATCTGCCCCACTCGTCTCATCTTGGTGGGGCAATTTCCACTCACTTTTTAGCCCAGTGGAATCTGCCCCACCAGGGGTGTCGCGCGATTTTAAATTAAATTGGTGGTGCCATGAAGTGCAAATTTTACTGCAAAATTTTAATCATTATAGCGCCCCACCGAAAGATTAGATAAGCGAAGACATTAAAATTGTAAATATAAGCTTAATCATCTCAAGTCGAAAAATTACAGCTCGTATTTAAGTAAAAATCTGTACCTACTTATAAAAATTAACAATTTTTTACTTTACGGCAATTTGCTTCGAAATCAATAGTTTAAAATTTAGTGTTTTACTGTTTCTAGAACATATGTTTTGGTTATTAAATCAACATTGTTACCTACTATTAATTATGGTAGGTAAGTAATAAAATGCACAAAAATTGTTACAAGTTAACAATAAGTAATAAAAAGTAATAAAAATGCACAAAAATTGTTACAAGTTAATTCTCACTACCTAATTCTCACGACTTGTTGTATTCATTTAGTCTACGTATAGAAACATAAAATAATAATAAAATCACAGATTTCCATAATTATCACTAAATAAAATCACAGATTTATATAAATGTACAAAAAATCAAAAAGATAAAATTTCCGAAAATATAATTATGTAATTTAAAACGGAATCGGGTGAAGAGCAATTTTTGCGCCAATAATAATAAATCACAGTTAAATCGTTCATTTTAACATATGTAAGTCTTAATTTTTACTAACAAATCACATTACAAAAATACTTACATCAAAAATATGTAAATTCGCTCAAAGTAACATAAAATTAAAAATCAAATAACTGTTTAGAACATTAATAAGAGAAAACTACATAATAATACTTCAAAAGTGATTTTGTACTCCCTTATCCCTTGTCCTTGAGTTTTACTCATATTTTAACAAAAATCAACATTAAAAAGTTAAGATTTTCGAAATATGTACAATGTAACTTTTTTGTTTATTTTTATTTTTAATTACAAAATCACTGTACAAGGATATCTGGAGTACTAAGCAGAAAAAAGATCATTCAGATCGAGGGGAAAAAATAGCTGTTTCATACAGTTTTTCGATCCCGAGCTGCAAGTTTGTGAGGAACAGGAGATTTTTTGTTGAATTTCGAGTTGGTTTCTTACTAAATGTTGTAACACGGCCGAAAGGTGTTATTTTTTTTTTAGGGATAATAAATATAGGTGTTCATGATGGTCTTAATCACGCTCTTTCGGCTTAGTACAAAATAAGCAGATAACCTTATAATACATATAAAAATAATCAGTCAGTAGTGATAGTTTAAATTAACGTAATATGTCGACTAAAAGTATTTATCGTAATTTTTCCAAAAAATGTCCGATCGTAATTTTTTTATTCAAAAGTTCTGTTTGAGCATTGAGAATCATTTTGTCGTTTTCTAGAGATTGCAAACGTTGCTTGGGAGGTTGTTTTTGCATTGATTTTATTTTATTGAGAGTAAAATCTTCTTGCAGCACATTTAACAGCTTTAAGAGGCTAGGGCGTTTCTTCGTATTTTTTCTATTCAACTTAGAATGCCAAATTTCTAAAGCATTATTTGTGCGGTATTTTTCTTTATAAACGCTCCACACTTCCAAAAAGTCTTCTTTTAACCAAAAATTTTATCTTTTTGATTTTTTGTACATTTTTATAAATCTGTGATTTTATTTAGTGATAATTATGGAAATCTGTGATTTTATTATTATTTTATGTTTCTATACGTAGACTAAATGAATACAACAAGTCGTGAGAATTAGGTAGTGAGAATTAACTTGTAACAATTTTTGTGCATTTTTATTACTTATTGTTAACTTGTAACAATTTTTGTGCATTTTATTACTCACCTACCATAATTAATAGTAGGTAACAATGTTGATTAATGTTGATTTAATAACCAAAACATATGTTCTAGAAACAGTAAAACACAAAATTTTAAACTATTGATTTCGAAGCAAATTGCCGTAAAGTAAAAAATTGTTAATTTTTATAAGTACAGATTTTTAATAAATCATTCCTAGTAAATCATTCTGTGGTTTATTATTTTACGATGGTCTCTATTCACCTACTACATATCTAGATAATTATATTCTTAAATACGAGCTGTAATTTTTCGACTTGAGATGATTAGGCTTATATTTACAATTTTAATGTCTTCGCTTATCTAATCTTTCGGTGGGGCGCTATAATGATTAAAATTTTGCAGTAAAATTTGCACTTCATGGCACCACCAATTTAATTTAAAATCGCGCGACACCCCTGGTGGGGCAGATTCCACTGGGCTAAAAAGTGAGTGGAATCTGCCCCACCAAGATGAGAGGAGTGGGGCAGATTCCACTTAAAAAAAATGATGAAGTGGAATCTGCCCCACCAGTGGGGCGCTTTGGTGGGGCAGAGTGGAAGCACTCAAATAATATTTAGCATTTCATGCGCATTTTGGAAATAGTTTTGTACTTTTTCAATATAGTTACTTGTATATTCAGACGGATCAAATAAATTCATATTTCATTTTGTCTTGCGAAGTAGGTCGAACAATTTACATTGTGGTCCTAAATATTATTATTATTTAATAAAAATTAAAAATAATGAAATGAACGAATCAAAGTGTCAGTAAAAAGAAACAATGTGAAAATTAATATCCTACATGATTTATTTAGTTTGTATAATAACTAGAGCTCGTAAATAGATTTAGTTGATTTAAAATAAAGTTGTTATATCATAGACATGAATTTTATTTTGGTCCCAAAAAAACAAAATTAAACCTCTACGAAGGATATAAATAGTATAATACATAATGTAACTATTCCAAATATAATCATAATACAAAATCACCTTTACATCAATTGACGATACCATAATTATCAGAAAAATATGAATTTTTGAATTCAGAAGTCGCGAAGTAGAAGCCTTTAAAAATAATAAAAAGTGAAAAAAAAAATTATTCATTAAATATATATTTCGATAAATAAAAAAAATTGTAAAAGATAAAAATAAAAAATCCAAAACTTGGTTTTTTGAATTTTTCACATACATTTTGAGGTTATGTGAAAAAAGTGTATATACAAAAGTTTTAGACTTTACCTACAACTTTGCCATTTGACTTTTTTCGATAGGACTTTTAGTTTTGCCGGAAACCGAGAAAAACCGTTTTTTACCCTTAAAAACCCACCCCCACCCCCTTCCCGATCGCCCGTAATTTAACCTCAGATCGCCCGTAAATTAATTTTCCTTTTATTTTTATAATATTCCCCTCCTTTTCTAATGGGTTTCATCCTACTATTATTTTTTTTGGTTATAAAAATTATCGATCCTGGCCTAATAGGAAAAAATCTTATAAGAAAACAAAATCGAAATTGGAGTCTAGAGGATACTGACACTGGGTCCACATTCTGGAAAGTCAGAGAAGCTTACACCTTCAGAAAAATGAGTTGAACTAATTTAATTTGCAGAGAAACATCATAAATCGAAAAACAATGAAAATCCTACTTTGTTTGCCATGCACTACAAACCCACCCCCATGTTTATCCGAAATATATATTCGTGAGTCTTAGCAGCAATATTGGAACTTATTTTAAAATTTTGTGACTTGAGCACATTATTCTTAAACTACGAGAGTAATCGCGCATTGAAAATATTGAAATTCGAATTTTTGCACCATTTTTGTCCAGAATTTATTCGTCAGGGTCACTACTCTGACCTAATTCGGGTTTTTGAATTCACATACGCCATTGACAATCTACACAACCCTGCTCATCGCTCAGATATTTAAATCTTAAATATCTGTTCACCTTATTGATTTTTTTTCAGTTTTGTGATTGAATATCCTGTAGGAAGGCCAAAAAGCAATAGTGTTCTTTTTAGTCCACGCCGACACAAGTTTATATAACTGCACTCCTGAAAAATGTCGTGTTACGTGTACGAATAATCCAAAACACGGTATCGTTTTTGCACCATAAGGTCTACGCCGTATCCGCCCATAGAGCATCCGCTCTAGCGACAACGGCACTGCCGACGAGGTAGAGGTTGACGATAATAATTATTTTTCGCTAAAAATAGCATAACTGACTTCAACGGTGTAGATAATTCGAATAGTTCGCACGGATCGATGTAGTAATATTTTTTTCCAAAAACGAGCCGATTTCAATAAAACTCAAGTGGGATAATTTCTGTAGTACCTATAATCTACTAAACAAAAATGGATCATCAAAATCAGTTCATAATTTGCGGAATAATCGCATAACAGATATACAAAAAAAACAGGTACTGTCGAATTAAGAACCTCCTTTTTGAAGTCGGTTAAAATAAAATACACGCAATTAAATTATTCAAAATGTAGCACTTAAAGTTTGCCATAGCGTGTTAGGATGCATCCTATTTCTATTGTACATAAATGATCTTCCAAAAATATTTAACCAAAATGAACAACCTGTACTGTTTGCTGATGACATATCGATACTGGTCAAGACAGACAAAAATCAAGACCCAAATAAAATTCTAAAGGAAACTCTTGAAAATGTTTCCAGTTGGCTTCACCGCCATAATCTGGAAATAAACTGTGAAAAAACAAAAATTATGCAGTTCAAGTCCAATAACAGCCCCTCACTAGATGTAACAATGAACTATAAAAATACACTAATTGAAAAAGTAGAGTCGTTTAGCCTTTTAGGAATAAACATAGATACACATATCAACTGGAAAACTCATATAGAATGCATTAAAACAAAGTTATCAAGATTTACATATGCACTTTTTGAAATTAAAACCAGCACTGACATAAAAACAGCTATATCAGCTTATTATGGGTATGCCCACTCCTGGCTTAAATATGGGTTAATGTATGGGCAACAGTGTCAATGCTGGGCAATTATTTATTATGCAAAAGAAATGCATTAGAATCATTGCACAAATAGAAAATACTGACAGTTGTAGACCATTCTTCAAAAAATACAACATACTGCCCTTACCCTCCCTTTATATCCAGGAATTGTGCACATACGTATTTAAAAACAACAGCACATTTCTTAAAACAAAAGAAACCCATAATTTAAACACTAGATACAGAGATAACTTCAGTTTGCCATCATCATCTAGAATAAAAATGCTAAATGAAAGCCCATATTATATGGCAGTTAAAATATATAATAAACTACCAATCGCCATACGAAATGAACAAAAAATTACATCGTTTAATTATAAATTAAAACAATTTTTAGTGTCGCATTGCTTTTATTCTTTAGATGAATATTTTGAAGTTACCACCTACAAAAGTAATAAATAGGCTTATTGCCAAGTAGGTATTTATATTATTTGATTATTTGTATGACGATCTCTTATTAGTTCTATAATTGCTTGCCACTAAACATCTAAGTAACTGTTCTTAAACTTAGACCATAAGAATAAAATGTAATTATTTGATAAATACTTTTAGAGAGCGCCCTAGCCAGTTATAATGTTGCAATGCCCGACAAGGGCGACTAAGTTGTATCTAAGCACATAATATCTTATATAAGACCTCGAATGTAACACTTAGTAGCAATAAATAAATATGAATATGAATAATATTTACAAAACTTACACTACTTTGAGCTGACGTGCAATCAGTTACAATTCCTGTAAGTACCGCATGGAGGTAAATATTTGGAGGTGGCGATCTTAACATTATATTTTTATTCCTAACATTATGGATGAGAATGTTATCTTTGACATGCTTTAAGCTAAAATTATAATCAAATTGTTTAATTGTATTTTGTGCAGGTACTCGTACCTACTATGTGAACTCATTTTATATTCAAGCAATTTGTTAGTCATTTTTGAAAATGTAGTATTTAGCTCATGATTTCTTTGCATGCCGAAAAGTCGGATATGGCGGTTTTTTATTTTCTCTGTAAGATCTCAGTTGTAGCCATATGCGCAAGAATAAATGATTTATGTTTCAACTTTGCGAATAGTCATGAAGTCGGCGGATGTGAAGTTACCTACAAACTGTGCAAAACCCGATCCTGACATTTCGCGAAGATTGTAGCTTACTTCACAGCCTCCAAGAAGTCGACGTTAGTAGTCGACTCTGAACGTACTCCACTAATACCTCACTGGCCCAATATTGTTGGCGAATTTATGTATTCGTATATAACGTATATACGTCAACCTCCTACGGACTTATGCAGGGCGCCTCACGGTGTTTTTATTTGCCGAAAAACTAGCTTAATAATATGTTAGCAGTGAATTCGTGCCTACCGATAGTAATCCTACATACGACGCGACGCATCGCAGCTTGAATATACTTGTGAGATTTCACGAACGCAGGATCTTTGGTCCAGAAGCAACAACCAACACAATGTTACTGGTCGTGGGTATGTAAATGAGGTGGCTGCGAAAATTAAGAAGGAAAGACTTTTTTCAAGTTTCGACGCCGCCTGACTAAAAGCTATCATTGGCCAATTGAACGAAATCTAACTTTATTATATATTTTACATATTTTTTTAAAATGAGCAAAAGTGCTTTTATTAACTACTACATAATACAACACTACCTTATATGCTGAAACTACCTACACGACTATTACTACATAAAAAGCATCTAACTCTTAACTTTGATATCACTTACTACCTATATTAGTCTTTTATCGTAAGTATCTTTAAAAATATTTCACGTTTCCGCCTCGGTCACACTTGTTCAGCATAGGGAGCGCTGTAGTGATGTATCTTTCAGGATGACGCCAGTATAACACTAACCAATGAAGTGGTTCCCGTTATTTTTGAATCATGTCTGCCCTGTCCTTGTGAAGTAACAACAAGTCTATGGAGTACCGAGAATTATTGTTGAGCGAATCCCGGGTGCTTCACGCTAACCCATCGAAATAGAAATTCACTCAAACAATGAGCGTGATTTATGGGTAAACATTTTTTGGTGTTCAGCTCCCGGACAACATTTCAGGTCTGTATTTAAATTACCACCTTAACTCCGAGTAATAAGATTAAAAATCTTATTAAATGAAAATCTTCAGGATAGAGTTTTAAGATGGACTGTTTTTCGAATCTGATTCGTATGGGATTTGAATCTGGGGTGATTTTTGCTTGAGTAGAGACGTTGCTTACTAAAGATGGAACATGTTAGGTGCACTCTTCAAGGCTCCGCCGACTTTCTGGATTATTTACAAACACAGCGGCGCTGTTTTTCGTTCTTACTGTGTAAGATTAAATAATTTTCAGCGGAATATATGTAAATACGATGTTGTTGACTTGTTGTATTCCTTTGTTTTGTTTTCGTGGTCTTGAAACTTGGTAAATATAGGTTGTAACGTAAAATTATGTTCTATTAGCGGATGCCCAATGCCATAATATTCTGAAGGTCCCGGGTACTTTGGGAGATGAATTTAGAAATAGGGATTAGGTTTGAGATACAATGTTAATAGAGTAGGTTTCTAACATTATAGTCTACTCTTTATAATTTATTGTGTAAGTTTTAATTTTTATCACAGTATAGTTTCTTGAATAAACAGAGACCAGATAAAACAACTTGTTTTATTTTTAGTTTGTAAATTTTTGATTTGTCGTTTGCGAGCTTTTAACTGGAGATTATTTAGGATTGCGGGTTATTTACGCCATTGGATATAAACAACAATTGAGTAAGTTTGTTTAGGCTGGGACAATTTAACTTGTCATTCGAGCCACGATAACGCTCAGTTGAAAATGCCGCCCGCGGTCACTCACCAATACAGCAGCTCTATTGTGTTATATATTTGTTTATCACACTTGTTTTAATATTTTTCGAAAAGAAAATTCCACACATCACTTGAAACAAAAACAGAAAAGCTCATTTTACACTAACAGTCTATTTACATCATATTACTTATCGACGCACATTTCTAACTCCAAGTGCACATTAATTAAATTAGAAAGAAAACGTAGCAACACATTCATACGTTTTTACGTCTGTCGGTAATTCTATAAATCAGAGGAGCCCTCTTCATATTAGCGGCGAAGGCCTGAAACTCCGGGGGGTAAGGCCTTGCCCATAATTGATAATATTCTCAACACTACGAGTTTAACCAACATTCCTTTATCTTATGCCACGGCTCGATTTTTATTTGAATACCTTATAGAAAAGACGTGATGCTGTGGGAAACATTCTTTGAGTTGTCGAGCCTACGATAAAACGTGTGGGTAACTTTTGAAGAGGTCTATTTGTCTGTTTACATCATTTATAAGTTTTTTAATTTTAATTTTAATTGGTCTAAGCATTCAGTGCCAAATATGTTCGTGCCTACTCTACCTTCTATAGAAAGCAATTTTTTTGCTAAGTTTGCACGAGAAAGTGACTAGATATTCAACCTCCAGTAAGCCGCTGTTATAAAAGAACTAAAGAAAGGAAGAGAAGATGAAAGAAAAAATCAGATTTTTGTCATTGGCGAAGAAATATGGTGTTTACGTGCTCTACCATCATGATGATGAAATGTTTCTCTATTAGTTGCTTAAAAATATCAACGCAACAAGCCTTTTTAGCAAGTAAACGCAATGAAAAAACGGCTTTGTTAACTTCGAAATAATTCGTGATTCATAATCCTTATGAAATCTTATTCGTTCAAATTTACCTTACTAATTACATAACATCCGTCCTCAGTCGAAAGGAACTCGCCAACTAATTTTTTACACCCCCAATCTTAGATAAGTGCCCCCAATGTAGAGTAACAGGCAGGTAAGGGCAGGAATCTGTTGAAAAACTCAACCTAATTAGTCACGTCGTAACGTTCGTCAGCGTGCTTTGCCGAACGAAAAACAAACCCCGACAAAATTCACATAATCAGCGTCAAAGTTAGATAAACCTGCTAATAGAAGCCGAGTGGTCCATTGTTCCGACTTTAATGGACCACCGTCCGTCGGCGGCTTCGCAAAAACGGAAAACCTCCCGAACACCGTCGACGAAAAAACGCCAAAAACAACGTATACCTTCCATCGCGATAGGAACCCGAAGAATTCGTCAAAGCATTTTATCTCGAGCTTTCACAGTTCCACGGCGGCCAGTGTTAAATTATAGCTCGACAAAGTTATCGACGTAAAGTGAGCCCGAGAAGATAACGCATCAGTAAAAGAAACACACGGTCCTTACGTTCCCTGAATTGCGCTTGGAAGTCTAGCAAACAATATGTTTCTTTGAGAGTACCGTAATCGTCTCTTTAGATTAGATTGGTTAGACAAAGGCGCATTCCCTACAATGTTTCAAGAGTAGATAATGAGTTTGGGAAAATGTTAACATTCACTTTTGTAATTCGATCCTTGGAAGTTGGTGGCTGTAAAGAAAGCTATGAGTCAAACGTACGTTCGAAAGTAACAGTAAATTGTGTGTTCTATGAGGACCTACCGCAAAGTTGATGATAAGAAACAAAAGGACGCATACGTGTGACTGCGTTCCTTTTGAGACGCTCGTAATGCTATTGTTCGAAAATGCTAAGGACTTCATCCCGTTGTCTCACAAAAATGTGAGATTTTAAATCTGTAATACCGCTGCTTTTGGCGGCATTACAAAGTTTGAATAGTTATGGATAAAAATACACATGTATTAGAAGTAGGCTGTGCAAAGTAAAAAAATCTTGTTAGCAGTCAGTTTTAGGTTTGAAGACACCTAGTCATATTTTATTTAGATCTTAAAAACGAGATATAGCGTCATCGAAAACGTGGTATAGCTTAATCATAAATGTCATTCGCGGTCTTGCATCCAAAGAAAGACCGCGTTGTCCGATTAGAAAACTACCTTATTCTATCGATTAGGAAGACGGTCAAGTTATGTCGTAAACGCTATCGTCGCTTCCCTACTAACACGACATAGCACGGTCTGGCAGAAATGAATCGTCTAGGTATCAGTCTAGAGTTTGATTTTGACGTAGATTTTCCTGAAAACCAGAATGCTTTTCTCTCAAAGGTCACAAACTCAATCTCATATCGTAAGTGACTAAGTTCACAGGTACACGAAAACGTACCAATTACAGCATCTTTAGAAACTGTAAAGTTAATTACATAATTTCGTGAAGATCCGTTTGTTTGAGTTCGACCGAGGAGTTAACTTTACCAATGGCAATCAAAATCCAATCATGTCCTTATTAGTTATACGGTGAAGATGAGCCGTCGTTCGCGGCTGACTCGAGGAATGTGTGAGTAGGGGCGAAGCCACACTGAATCAAGGAACTGGATTTCGTAATTCTCGTAGTCAAGAATAGTGTTTTTTAGCGACAAGCCCTCAACGTGGCTGCCACAAGTGGGGAGGGGATCTGAAAAAAGTAGTCCGGGGAAGGTATGAAGTTAAAGGGGGTAGTTCAGGTGTCACCAAGGAGAAGGGAGGGGGTTAAAAAGTTGCTAAAAACATCACGTGATCAACCTCTACCTAATATACATGGCCTAAGACAAACGTGTCTTTCATAAACGATTCCGCAGCTAGTATCTAAAGTGGGCATTTTTATCGGTGGCTATAGGCATAGATTAATAAGAATGCCTATTAATATATGCTATAGGTAAGTATTCTAGTACTAAATCGTCAAAGATTTTTTTTTCACGCAGCCCTCTTTTCCCAGCTTTTCTTAGTTCCGTAGAGAGTTCCGAATTGAATCCTAACCTCCATATTAGCGTCATTTATTGATGTCGGAGTCCAGTCGAGATCATAATTTCCCGATTAGGAGCGCTGGTGCAACGATAATAGTCGCTAACAGTCGCTCGCCCCTTTTTCAGCTTTCATCAAACCTGATTTTACGATAGAGTTTAAGTTAAACTTGCTGTGATAGCCCATCACTGAGGGCTAAGTGGGAGTTTCTCGCTCGAACTTATCGCGTTAACGTTTGATGTAATTTCTATGGAAATGGCACAGCGCCATCTTGTGTCACCTACAGAAAATTGAATAACTAAGTGCGAGTATTTTTTACGGTAATGTAATGTAAAGAGCGCCAAACCGATCGAACACAAGCGCGGCAACGTCAGTGATTGGCTAACTTAAGCGTGTGCTCGGCGCGCTCGGTCAACGCGACGTAAAAGTTATTCGATTTGATTTGCAAAACTCCCACTTGACACTCTGATAGGAGAAAAATATTGAGTACCAGCTGAAATGAATCCATGTTTCTCTTTTCTTTTGTACAGGAAAAAACTTAAATTAAAAATTTAAAAAACCCCCGACAGACTAGACAGAGTCCTACCACTGATAAAATATCTTATCTTTCATTTGACAACCATTTTGGGCACATTTATAGAATTTTGGTTCTTCCATCCCCACTTTAACCCACCATAACTCATCGATTTTTATAAAACATAGCTAAGAACACTCTCGATTAAGTCTCCTTTCATCAAAAAAAAACTAAACTGAAATCGGTTCAGTGGTTCGGGCGCTATGATGCCACAGACAGACAGACACACAGACAGACAAACAGACACGTCAAACTTATAACACCCCTCTTTTGCGCCGGGGGTTAAAAATATCAAGTTCAATAAGAAACGCTGAAGAAAACTACAATGAGATTGTCAGGATTCTTACGCAAGTTGGTTTTAGAGGGTTACCAAATATTGCACAGTGTGCGTATTGCCTTAGGAGGTGCAGGAGTGCGAGGGCGGAGGGCCAGGGACTGCCAGGTGGGCCCCATTAGCAGCGGCGAGCCCCGAGCGGCCGCTCTTCATCTTTATGATAATTATTTTCTGTTTGTTTTCGTCGAAGAATCGGCCCGCCTCGCTGCGGACGCTTCTCGGAACCCACTTCCATTGTGGTAAATTAAAGCCGCCCGGACCCCTGCCACGACGAGAGATAATTCGACAGGATGCCGCATATTATTAATTGCACTATGACTTGTGGAAATGGAGCTTCAAGATTAGTGAGTCATTCATTCCGGCGGACGCTACCCTCCCGCGGGCGCGGCGCGGCGCGTGGGAACGCATAACGTGTACGATTTACTGCCTTCCACTCCACTCCCAGCCAGCCTTTTAAGTGCAACACAAAAATTAACGTTTCTTTTCCAATTCTTTTTCCACTTTTTTTTTTACCTTAATTCGATTTAGTGCGCACCTGAAATGGCACGGCCCGGTTTACAGTCGCGGACAACGCGAATCAATTAAACCGAGTTGGGGTAAAGCGATAAATATCCAATTAAGTGCGCAAGAGCCGAGTACTGAGCGATCGGTTCGTTAACTAGAGTTTAACAAGGCAATAAATAGGGGGTTCGAGCGGACACCGGTGACCAATAAAAAGAGAACCGTAAATAAGCCGAATGCTGTAAAAAAAGGGGACCTCGTAATGTTTACAATCTTGTGGCTTTATTCACTTTGTGTCCCAATTTCATGCTAAATCGAGCGGATAAAATCCTCCTCATCAGGCAGACTCACCGTCTCGGCGGAGTGGGCTCCTCCGCCCCCCTCCTCGCCCCCCACCGCCGCGGGCGCAGTCTCCGAGTCTGACCGAAGCCTCCCAAAGCACTCATTAAATACAAATCTAACATCAACCCTGAATGGAAACTAATTCGTTGAAAGGATCAAATATGATAATTCAATTTGTGGGAGGTCAAATCTATGATAATAAAATTTATGTTTGGATATTTTATTTCTTATTATTTGGGGATTGAATGAGATATTAAATGGACCATCGTTAGGCGGATTAGTTTTGGCACATGTGTTATTTGTAATAAAATCTTCATTGGTCGAAATAGAATCTTGTTGGGAAAAATCAGCAAGTTGAGCTTTATATTTTTATCCGTGTTAAGTATTACACGATTTTTCAACAAATGTGTATCTTTAAAACTGCCGTATGTATCTAAATTTAATGGATGCCAAAGTATGAATGAAAGTGTTAGAGTAAGCGACCTTCGGCTTCCTAAACTCTCAGCTAAGGAGAATAACTTACTGGAAAATTTTGGATGATGCAAAAAAACTAACTTCTAAACAACGGCTTTTCGACGACTTTGAACGAAGAATAAGTCTTTTCTTTAAATTTTGGTTGTCAACGGCTACATTTATGTTTAGAGTTATATTTTTCTTAAATAAAAAAAAAAGGTTTAATATAATTAAATTTCCTTGCACTTAACCTGGCAAAATATATAGCGTTCTATCCCGTCTAGATTATAAACCTTTACTTATGTTCCCAGTAACCTAAGTTTTTATGTTAGCAAACTGGTTTTATCAGGATACGACATAATAAATTCCCATTTGTGCGAGTATTTATGATAACTCTAGTCTCTAGGTACTGTTGGCAGAAAAAATGATCAGATACTCGGCTAAGCATACCTCTGAGAAGCGCAACGGATGCAACCAATGCAGCCTTGTGTTGAGTTTAGACTAGCAAGAACTTGTCGCAGTTTATTGCGCGTGAAACTTGCAAGGCTCTAACGCAATTTTTCAAGCTTATTCCTTCTGTTTGTTAAATAAATAGACAATTGAGTTAATTGTTAATTACAAACATATTTTTCTTTAAAGGCCTGACTGATTTGTTTGATAAACAAAATAAAAAAAACCTATCGCAAAATTTTAGACGTAGCTTCACTGACAGGCTAATTGTTGTACATATATACCTACTTATAAAAATTAATCCCTATTTCCCTTGGTCACGGCATTACGCGTGAACGGCTGGACCGATTTGGTTAATTTTTTTTGTTGGAGAAGGTTCTTATAAAAGAAAAAAAAAAGAAAACTGCGCGGAAAATAATAAAATTCCAATTTAATTTTCCTATACAAAATGTTCCTACATGTTTGCCCTATCTGGCCGTTGGTGACGCTACACGCCACCGAAATTGGTGATGAAGGCGACATGAAATTCACCGGGTCAGCTAGTAACTTATATTTTTAGTCATCTATTTGTCGATGATAAAGTTATACGACGGCTAGGAGGACATACGTATACACGCCCTAGCCTTCTTCTACCTATACCTACTTACGTAACTTTTCAATATTTTATATAACAATGGTAATTAATTGCTGAAATTAAAGATATACTTATGACACAAAATTGATTGGGGTTGCTTCACACACTGCGGTAGAGTAACTTATTTGAACTAAACCTAAAATTGGTTTATTTTATTAACTATCAAAAATATTATGAGTAGCCAACCAATCAGCAGTGTGTTCTGATAGTCTAGATTAACAGCCAGTTCACATTTTAAGCTACCAGAGTTTTGTAGAAAAACTTGCAAATATCAATCTTCAGATAGTTTTATTACAAATCTAAACATCCCCTTACATTGTTAGCCCAGGAAAAGCGCTATCATACCGTTGTTGCTACCTGTTCTTCAAGTATCAATGATACTTATTGATTCCTTATGGTTCCATAGAGGCGTATTAATTGCTTCAGATATATGAATGATCGAAGTTATGTCATACAAAGTAGTAGTATGTAGTTAGACCTTTACAAAAAATGGAATAATAATACTAGCTTGTTACATTGCAAGTATCTGAATGCAATTTTAATTACTGTTCATTCATATAAACATAGTCTTTATGAAGCATTTTTTGCTCTTTTACTCAGTTTTGATTTCTGATGTGCATGACAGGATAAAAGAGAGTAGGTAAGTCAATGTACTAACGCTTGTCATTTTGATTAGAAAAATACAAATAATCTCAATTCCCGTATATGACAGTTTTTTTATTGCCAGTTATATTTTTCTTCAGCGCAATAGTTCAGTAAAATATAGCAACAGAACAAAGTACCTACACTTTAGTGAAATTAAAATTACCAGATACTGTACTTCTCTATCCCACTGCAAAGAAAAAATCTAAAAGAACTTCAAAATAATCGTTAATTTTGAATCTCATCGGATACATAATGAATACTGCCGTTGATTCAACGAGTACGTGATTATCATAGTCAAGCCTAGACAATTACGCAAATTGCCTAATTTTTAGAGTTCAAATACAAATAAGAAAATAGACAAAACAAAAATTACCAGTAACTGTTCTTCTCTATCACGCTGTAAACAACTCAAAAAAAACTAGAAAAATCAGGAAATAGCAGATCTATATGAATAGTGTTGTTGAAAAAACAGGAGTTACGTGGTTATCATAGCTAAGCCTAGACAGCTAAGCAGAGACAAATTGAAATATTGCCTAATTCTTCGAGTTCAAATGCAAAGAGAAAATTAGACGTCCATTTTCCAAAGCACTTAGAGGCATTTGGGTAGATGCGGCGCGCATGACGCCCGAGTGCATCGAGAGACGGGTTATTAATTTTATGGTGTCGATGGCCGGCGCAGGTGCGCGACCGCGCCCCCCGCGCCCCGCCCGGGATCAATCACGTAACCACGGGGTACTAGGGTACTATGAATTTTCCGGATACTCAAACATTTATTACACTCGGAAATATATTATGTGAATTTTCCGGATGCTCGAACATTTATTACACTCGAAAATAAATTTTGTGAATTTTCCGGATGCTCGAACATTTATTACACTCGAAAATATATTCTGAAAATTTCCGGTTGCTTGAACATTTGTTAGGCTAAATACAGGGTTATTTCTAATCAATTAGCATCCTTTTAGGGGCTAATTCTGTACATCAAAACTACCAACTTTTGTTCTGCAACTTTTGTCAAAACTCTTTTTTTTAATTGTTTTTCCATAGAAAAATATCGTTCACCCGCGACATAATGTATGGAACAGCTGATTTATTTTTGAGTTTTGAAAAAATTGGCAGAACAAAAGTTGGTAGTTTTAATGTACAGAATAAGCCCCTGAAGGGAGGCTTATAAATATACCTACTAAGGGTAAATACTATGAATTTTCCGGATACTCTAACTATGACTATGACTCTATATGACGATTTGCACGAACATTCGCGTCTACTTTTTTGGATATTTTTTTAGTGTTGCCATTTTAATTTTGTGATTAGGGAGTAGAGTAGCTACCTATTGATGCCATGCCAAATATCATGTCTTGCATTTACTCGTACCTGGTAGTGTAATGTACAAACAATAAATATGAATGCTGATTATACGGTAAAAACTGCATTACCTAAATACGTGATTAGCTTGCGGGTGGATTTCTTCAATGAATGAGTAATTTTTGCAATGCAAAAACTTGAGCTGTAAGTCTTATCCTACGTGAGTAGCGTTTTTATAGTAGTTTATGCAACTGTCATATAATGAAGGGTATTAAAACACGAGTGTGAGTTTATGAAACGAGCGCAGCGAGTTTCATAATAGTAACGAGTGTTTTAATACCCGTGTTATATGCAGTTGCATACACTACTTTATCTTCAAAAATAAAAATAAACATATTGCGAAACATTAAATTCACGCGTACGTGTATTGTCACAGTGAACTTGGCGCCATTAAAATCTAACCAATGAGAGCGCAGCTGCGCGCGCAGGGCCAATCTGGAGCGAGCGCGCGATGTTATAATGAGATTTTACGATATCGATGTGGATATTATACTCGTAACATCATGTGAAATTGCTTAAATTGAGTGTTTTGTTGTCTGCGCTATAACAGTAGTCATTATAAGTCAAGTACTTATTGGAAACATAAGTAGAATGTTACAACATTAGTTAGATAAAAGATATTTTGTAATTTTTATTTTGGGCCATGTTTTATAATCAGGTAGCCAGGCGTTCAGAGTACAATTAGTCAATTATCATTAGGACACTTCAAAGGTATCGTGGACTAATTGGATTTTTTACAGAGCAGACTTTATGACGTAGCTCTTATTAGTGAACCTTTTTATTGTTTACTCAAAATATCTTGTGACCACAATACTTCCATTTGCAAACTTATATTGTCTATACTAACATTATTAAGAGGTAAAGTTTGTGAGTTTGTGAGGTTGTAGGGGGTAATCTCTGGATCTACTGAACCTTGAAAGTTCTTTTACCAATAGCAAGGTACATTCTTTGCGAGTGTCATAGGCTATAAATGAACTCGAAAACACGTACGCGATAGTCACAATATTTATAAAATCTGTCTTCTTTAGCCAATCGCACCCGCGCGAAGCCGGTACGGGCAGCTAGTTTTATATAAGCATGTCGGGAGGCATTGGATGAGGCTTGCACAGGACCAGCTGGGCTAGGAATATTACTTTCGACGTGTTACGAACGAGACAGCGTTATGGCAAAGTATATATCTGACACTTTTTCACACGTCGAAAAAAGTTCTTTTCGTGGCTTTTCGTGGTCGCATGCTGGACTAGCAGAAAGAATGGCGAGAAAGACGGGGGTCCTATACCCGGCACTGGGTATAGGCCTCCTGTCTTTTTTCCTTCTTGGGTGTAAACATACTGATTAAATAGATATTGTCTTTTAATGTTTTACGTTATTCTACATTGATACAAACTGCTGGTAAAAGTACTTTACTGAGTTAGAAAAGGTCAAACAAATCATATAAAATTGATCAATTTACACTATTCATGTAGGTGTATCGAGACTCAAGTTATCATACTCGTAGTTGGAAAGCATTCTGTTTCCATGTCGGCTGCAACATTGTGGCCGGGAAATTTCACTGTTCAATCTCATCTATACAAGTTACATTGAACATAGAAGAAACCAGAAGTACCTACTCTTTAGCTGCGTTTGTATGAAAAGTCCAAAATTGACATCGACAACACTCTTCACTGCGCTTTGAAAGACAGAGAGAAGCTGATCGAGTGCGGTACAAACTACTCTAATAGACAATGTTTGAGGCTTCATATTTTGAGCGTGATAGTCCTGCTGGTTTTGATGCGTTCGCAGTTAGGCTCCTGGCGTGCAGCAACATTTTGTAAATGCAGCAGCGTTAACGTTAACAATAGTTTATTTGTAAGCCGGGCTGGTATGTGGACAGCATTCCCCTCCTAATCGAACTGGTTGGAAGCAGTGCGCGTGCATTACAATGTAAATGGCACATTCGTCTACAGGTGCCGCGTAGAACCTGAATTGTGCGCCGGTACCACGCGCGCCGATTGAGAAGCGAGTGTGGTGTGTGACGTCTCCATCGCTCTCTCTATACGCAGATTGCGCGTGTGCAACCTTGGTCGGAGGCATTATGTAACGTCCACGGCAGCTGTGACGAGGAATGTGTACAGATTTGGGTACGTTTTGGTGTAGGTCACAGGTGTAGGCAATACGAGACACGCAGGCGACGGCGTTGCTTGGATGATGTGGAAATGCAACTGACGATACTAATAGTATCTATACGTGGTGTGGATGTTTTATGGCGTAGAAATTCCGAGGCTTGCATTATGTTGTTTTAGTTTTTGAAGTGAAACTTCTAATGCGACTTGCAACAATTAACGCTACCATGGAGGGGGTATGAAAGCACTATTGCGTCGAAGTTTCACTTCTTCCGCGCGGAGATACTCCACTTGCATTTTTTTTGCTTTACTGAGATTTTTTATGAAAATTTCTTTCTGGTTTCTAAGCAATCTAATAAATAATATTTAAAGAAACAAAAATTTTTGGAAGTGAACAGCTAGATTTTTTCATATCATAGGTTGCATATTGCTACATTTACCTACTACAGATTTACAATCAGAAATATTGTAGGTGTAGTAGTATTCATGATGAAAATAAGTCACTTATACACTATGTGTTATGGATCCATAAACCTACCGATTTTGGTAAGGACCATACAAATTGAAATAAAAATAGCATAAATAATTGGAATATTTATTTATATCCTGTAAACTCAATGCTAATAACAACAGTTCAGTGAATACTAAAAAAACTAATCCACAAAATGTAGATTTTATAACCGAAGATCTATTATAACAGCGTGACTCAATAAAAATTCTTCGGCCAAAGCGAATATAACTTAACAACTGCTTTTATTATGTAAGTATCTTGCACAAAAGGTAGACAAATAATAAAAACAAAAGCGAAGCGGACGTTTTAGCACCTCCATAAAAACTGAAACAACGCTCAATAAATTAATAAGTCACCGTCAAATACCATCAATAGACTTTACAATATAAAGCGGACCCAGGTAAACAAAATAGAACTTAAAATAGAGCTGTTATAAATTTTACAAGAGCGGCCGGGCGGCATTGCTACGACCGCATTATGCGGTTTTTTTACCGCAGTTTTTGCTCGATGGCATTCGCTTTGTGTGTTTACTTCCGTCGGTACCTACTTTTTTTTAGGGTGGCGCTAAGTTGGAACACAAAGGTTTTGGTACAGTGAGTTAGCGCCACCCCGGGTGACAGCTCTAAGTATAAACTCGACCCTTAGCGCCGGGTTTGAACAAAATGACCGCTATTGGGTGCGTCATCGGTTTACAATTTGAGTGTTGATTGATTTTTGTGGAATTTGGCGTAAATTGTAGGCAATGGGATGATGTAAGTTATGATTTTTTGAGACTAGGTGAGCATGTTGCTCACAGGTTAGTAAGCTTATGCTTTGCTCTTACTTAATTCAAGAATCGAATTTTATGCAATAAGAGTGGTGACGCTACAGAATAGATTTTGTGTCTTAAATGGGAAGTATGAAGAGTAAATAACATTGAGCAGTTTGCGCTTTGAGATACGATTTACTAGGTATAATAGGTTTACCTAATTTTTGAAACCTAATTACAGTATTTTCCCTTTCAAGCTGTTACAAAAATGTCTTTCTACTTCTCCATTTGATAAATTAGTATGTTATTAATAGCCTTTATTTCCCAAAATAAATAATTAAATATGAATAATAGCTCAAACCTTAAATATATTATTTGGGCACCCAATGTTACTATTGCGACATTCCAATTGTACGTTTACGCCGTCTTGTATAAATATATACGTATACTAGCTGCCTATCCCGGCTTCGCTCCGGTACGGACAGGTTTAAAAAATATAATAAACAAATGCGATTATAAATTGAGATATAAACTAACCTATCTGTAAAGTTGTGTCAAACTGCACATAGTGTGCAAAATTTGGTTAAAATCGGTTTACTTAGTAGTAGTTTAGCAGTCCATCGCGGACAAACAACGTGACGAGTACTTATTTTAAAGATAAAATGTGTAATGTATGCTCGTTTCATTAAAATTAAATTTTGACGGTTTTTATCAATAAATCACAGCTCTATAATTAGGTACACTACAAAGTTTAAAACGTTACGTTTAGTTTACATCGTAAGAGTTTTTATTGTAATGAGATCTATTTTATATTTAATATTATCAATCTCCTTGTAAATCTAGACGTCACATTTCATCCGATCCTACCTACATGCAATTAATAGTGCTTTAATCAAAAACATATAATTTACCGCATTAATTTTCTCAAAATTTATGGGCATTATTATGATTATCAAATTAGTATTAATTAAAGTATGATATCATCGTCGTAAAATCGGCAAACAAATCACTAGATATCTCAGGTTACTAATTAATCCTGTTACTTATTTTTAAGTTTTCAATCACGTCTATATTTTGAAAACATGACATCATATCACTTGGGTGGAGTATAGAAGATTTTTGCTCAGAATTAGGATTATTTTTAAATAAGTAAACGTGCGCGTGCATCACTGTAGGTACCTATATGACACGTGATCACACGTGATGATGTGATAGAAGAAACTTCATAAAACTTTTCTTTTACCTTTCATTCTCTTCACGTGATATTTTTCTTTTTTCCCGTTTTGTACCTAAACGTGTATCGATGGTGTCTTTATCGAATTACTGTCTATCAAACACTTCAAAATTACACGTGAATCTAGATCTTCTAATTTCCACAATAGTCCAAATGAACTAGTACCTAGTAAAAATAAACAATCAAAACCCTTCAATCATAAATCAACGAAACAGGAGGTTTTATAAGAAAATTTTCAAACATAACATGCAAATATATACCTTACTTCTATAGATGCTTTGCCCTGTAAAAAATGCTAAGGTGAAATATAAGGTTCATACGCATATTCAAACGATACCACACGAGTATATTTACTGTATTTTAAAGCTATTTGGCAAGTGTATACCTGTTAACTTTCCCTAGCGCCGTTTGTCATTTTTTTCACTCCGTTGTTATAATGTTAAAGCCCTGTTTGTGTTTTTGTCTGTGAGTTGGATAATCGCCATTGTCCTGCTAGCGCCAGCGGCATCTACAAGGACGCTTCTGTGTCTATATATCCTTTTCTTCTATTTAAAGCTTTATCCTTTAAGTATTTAAGTTCATAATTAATTGAGCGTCTCATAAAAAGGTTCAAGTGGACCCTTTCTTCGCACACAATTGGCGTAACGTTAATGTTATCATATTTATCAGTGAAATGTTAGAAGGTAGCGGTTAATGCATCGTGATTCATCCTTCAGGTGACTCAGTTTGGACCTCTATTGAAATATTCCAATACATCTTTTAAGTCGACAGCTTTTTGTGTAAAAGAATAAAGACCTTCGCCGCCTCGCCTTGGGCTATTGTGGTTTAATTTTGCTAATTGTTGCTCTTAAGAATTCGCCTGAAGCAATAGTGCAATTTTCTCATTAGGTACCAAAAGTGTTATAGCTGAACACGAATGCAAAGATTTTATTACAACTTTGGTATTTTTGTAGTTTCTAAATACCTGTTTATGACTATTCAAAGACTTGATATCTAAACAGATTGTGATAGATTACATTATTTTTATTTTTCATATCAGCCTGGTACAATAAATAATAATTGATGTACCTAATCTAACGGTAGCTTAGGTGTTAGCCATTTTGATCAATTGATTATGTATTAAAATGTTTTCTGTATATATGCCTACATATGTGTTTATTTATGTAAATACTCTTTCTGTCAAATCTCAAGTAAGTACAGTACCTACATCGGTATAATAGGATAGTAGTTTTCGATGGAAATTGGCCAGTAAGCTTGACTTGAATTTTCAAATACGGCTCCAATCCAAATTTCAGTTTGAGTTCCTATAAACTATAAAAAAACTATGTTTAACTGTTATAAACTACAGCAAAATTGATTAGTAACATTATGTCTCAGAAGCAGATTTTAATGAGAGTCATGTACCTATCGTTATTCAAAAAATAATTCTTTTGAGTTTATAATTCTGATACACTGAACTGCAATAAGCAACCATGACGCTTACCATCAGGCTAGTAGTTTGCACAGATCATATTAAAATATCCTTATTATCATAGCAAACTTATCCAAACGTATTAGTTCCACGGCATACGCACTGTCCAAGTTGTGACTAGTAATAAACGAAGGTGCTTTGATAACAGCATATTACGGTATGACGGTATCACTTTTGCGGTACGGTGTTATCTTCTGGGGAAACTCTTCTGATAAAAACATTGCTTTCAAGACTCAAAAGAGGTGCATAAGGGCAATGTTTCATCTCCATAAAACGGACCATATTTTATTAAACCATATTTGTAGACCATATTTTATTAAACATAGTCTCCTAACATTGCCATCATTGTACATACTGGAAGTCGCCACGTTTGTAAAGAAAAATATGCACCTGTTTGGTGACTGGACCGATGCGGGTGTACGAACTCGCAGACAGGAAGAAATGAGACTTTGCCCTCGAACTGATAGGACGGTGAAAGTGTATTTTGTATGGCCCCCATTATCTATTGTTTTTTTTTTTAAATTTTTATGTTTGACATGTTTTTTCTTTTGGTTATATTTTTGACACACCTATTATTTGACTCGATATCTGGACTTTACTTGACATTTCTTGCACTTATATAACAATTAAAATGATTTATTATATTTGTACGCCTAATCAAGCAAGGACATGAGCACCACTTATAATGACCTCCATCTTGTATACTATTTGTATTATGTGTACTTTACCATGTTCTGACAAATAAAGAATATGATTATGATTATCTTTAAAAGATTTAAGAATAAACTAATTTCGCCGCTAAGCGTGCGTTGAAATATTTCGTCGCGCGTTGAAGTCTTTTCTATGGGCGACCGTCACTTACACTTGAAACCTCTTACTATAGCTATCTGTGGGTAAATAGTGGAATACTTACATATTCTAATCTTGAATATTATCTTGGTCATCATTTTGAACGAATTTTACAATGGAAGTAACTCTGAATTCCTGCAAAAGAAATTAGGTGTTCCATATAAAAATGTCGTTTATTCGTAATAAAATGTTTTTCAGAGTCGATTCCCTCCCGATTACAGGGTTAGTCCTACAAAAAGTGGTATTTATAATGACAAATATAATATCTTTTAGTTAAAGTTTGTTAATAATCGGCCATGTGCGAGCCGGATTCGCGCACGAAGGGTTCCGTACAGTCCTTAATAAGCCCCCTATATAATATTATATTAATATATTTTATTTTAATTTAATTATTTATTTTTGTAGGGAATATACAACTTAATATTCTGTGCATATTTCAAGCATCTTCCTGTTGCCGTTATTATTCTAGCTATAACCGTTCATGAGAAACAGCCTGGAGACAGACAGACGGACAGCGGAGTCTTAGTAATAGGGTCCCGTTTTTACCCTTTGGGTACGAAACCCTAAAAAGTATACATAAATTACATAACACAACACAATAATGCGATCTAGGACTCAAATTGCCGACAAAGTTCAGATGGCCGCTTGTCTAAAGTATGAATGTACACAGCACCAGCTTTTTGGTAAATATCATGAGGAAACCTGCATACGTCCGTAGAATAAATTAAATGGCGTACGTATGTGAATCTATCAACCCATACTGGATCACCATGTCGGATATGGTCAAATCGCCATTCGAGGGTAAACATACGCTCAGCAGTTTGTTCGTTTCAGCCTTATTTGTTCGTTTCAGCCTTAGGACGTCCACTGCTGAAGATAGGCATGTGCTATAGATTTTTAATAAGATCGGTTGGAAGCGGTCTGCCGTTTTCATGAGGTCATCAGGCCACTTTGTAGGTTGACGTCCTACGCTGCGCTTGGATTTCGCGCGTAAACCGAAACGTTGGACCTTAACGTTACCTATTACTATAACTGCTCGTATGTATGTTCGTATAAGCTGAGTGGCTAGCCCTGGTCTAAGAGTTTCTATGCCGCCTGAGGGCCTCTGACATGGCTGAACGGTTAATACAACCGGGATCCACAATTATATTCATCGTCGACGTTTGATCGACGTATCATTTGAGCCACGGTAGCGCTCTGTTCTAAATACCTACCACCCATGGTCACCCATCCGAAGACTGATTGTGTCGAACGTTGCTTTACTTTCAGTCAGTCATTAATAAGTACTTAGTAGGTACAATATCAAACAAGTGGTCAATATCAAACTCCTCTGTAATGGCTTGACCGGTTTTGATGATGATGATTTTTTTTGTGCACGTGTTGTAGGTAAGTCTGAGAATTTGTCGTAGGCTTTTTTATGGTGATAAGGGAAGCTACTCTAGATTTTTTGTACTATTTAAATGGCAAAAGGACGTTTGCCGAGCCAGCCAGAAGCGATATAAAACTGGGCTTTGTTTTCCATACATTATCGCACAGGTGTTAAGTATTAAATTACTTCGGATTATTTATGTGTAAACGGTTATAATAAAAATTAATTATATGTATAAATTACGGCAGTAAATTAGTATATAACACGTAGGTAACTTAAGAGATGATAAAAATTATCATCTAATACCTATAGTTTTTATTACCCTAATATCTATCAGTGATATGTATGGAGCAGATATGTTTTAGACTTTTATGTTTTATTATATATCTTATGTTACCTATATTTAATTACCACCTTCTTTCTATTAATCTATTGCACAAATTCTTAATCTTATTATAAACACTAAGCGGAATGCAAACCGCTTTCAAACGGTTAATTTGAAAATAGATAAAGGAGGCCTATGTCCAGGATTATATGCCTTACAGATTAAATAAACATGTTATAAAATTGAGGAGACTACGTAGACCCTAGTTTTCTTCGTCCATGGTCCTATTTCGACGAAAGTATCGTCATAAGAATGTATGGGATTAAAATCATGTAAAAGTCTCTAACTTTGTCACATATATAAACAATTTTGCAGCGTTGAATTATTACGAGCATGCGTGACATTCACTCTGACACTATGGCTAGTTACCCGGCTTATATTCGTACTCCTACTCATTTATTTATAACAATAAGTTACACGTCACTACTTGTTACATGGAGATAAGTTGATAACCTAGTAATAAATAAATTAAATTAAGATTAAATCAAAACAAAAAGAACTTGATTTCATTAAATACGAAATAAGCCGAATTTTATAATTAATATTAATATTTTTTTTGTACCAATGCCACCAGTAACTCTAATTGTTATCTTATTTTTCAACCTTCTGCTTGCCTTCAAGCATAGGCCTCTTCCTGGGACTTCCATTTTTTTAGATCTTGTGTATTTTTTTTACCAATTGAATCCAGCTATTTTCTCGAGTTCACCTTCCCATCTATACAAATCTTAGGCAATATGAATATTTAAATGACTATGACTCAAAGTTAACATTTTGCGGGTCGAGTCCTTTCTGCTAAACTACATACGAGTACGTCCAACTGGACTCATAACTATGATTTGAATCCAATCCTGCCGGGCTAGTATGCGCGCCACGAAGTATTTCGTTTGTAGTGTCAGAACGAGACAGCGTTATGGCAAAGTATATAACTGTCACTTTTTCACACGTCGAAATGAGTTCTTTTCGTCGCTTTTCGTGGTCGCATGCTTTATAGCCTGGGGTTAAAAATCTCGCGCTAACCACTATGCTATCACTACGAAATTTTCCAAGACCCCTGTGTTGCATGCGCAAGCGCACGCATCTCGCCCGGCACCCGCCAATTAGACCTCATGCGGGTTATGGTGATCGTTAGCTGGCAGGGAATAATTTCTTTATCGGCAACCGCCGCGCGTGTGAGGTCCGCCTCACCCTCACCCATGGATGTACTACAGAGGCAGAGGATCGGCTGTACTCGTGAAGTCACTTACCTAATAGGTAATTATTTTTCGTCCAAAATGACATGACGAACTTCAACCGTTTGGAGAATTCGAATAGTTTGCACGAATTGATGTTTCATCGATGTAGTAATTTACCTATGCATTATTGATTTTTCAAAAATATTTCAGCGGATTTTGATAAATTTTAAATGAAACCGGGCCACATCTGCAATATGAACTATTAAATGAAACAAGAATCATCAAAATCTGCTTATAATTGGCGCAGTAATCGCGTAACGTACATGCAAAAAAATGAAATCACACTGATTTTCAGGATTTTGAGCTTATCCTTGTTATGCTTATGTTGACTTTCTTTATTCATATAAGTAAATTAACTACTTATATATTCCGACACCTATTTATAACCCATTCCTTTCTTTCTTTCATCCATGCCCTCACTTCACACACCTCCCTTTCCTTCCCCCTCTTGACCTCCCCCCACCCCTCCCCAACCAACCATTTCAATTAACCTCTCCGGAATTCCACTACACTAATAGTTGGCAGTATAAACAATAATTGACCACAACTATTTAGGGAGAAAATTGATGTTAGCTATAACGTGAGAACACACCGTTGTTTCCATTAATTTAGTAAATTACAGTTAACTTTGTGATTTTTCTACAATTTCAATTTAGTATCATTGATTTTTCTACGATTTCAATTTAGTATCATTTTTTCCTACTGAACCGTAAACTTAGAGTCCAATTTAAAAAAAAAACGTTTCTTAGTATTTGATAGCAAATTGTATGAAAAACAGTGCGTCTATTCAATCAAAAAAATCCCTATCCAATGTTAAATTAATTCTTTTCGTAGTTTTTCTTGATAATGTTGCAAAGAGTACAATGCTGTTAGATTTTTAATACCTTATGCTAAAGTAGCAATAGATGGAATTTATTTAACGGAATGTCATTGTATGAGAGTAGCACTTATCTCGAGTGAAACAGACCCTAAGAACAACAAAAGTAACAAGTCATCATCCTTACTTTAAGGACCGGCAGTATGAAAACAAGATTTTAAAAATCGTGGGTAAATATTTGCTCGCCTGACCATTCCATAAAGCGAGTCGAGAGGAACAAAAAATACGTTAACAAGAAAGGTCCTGTGGGAGCGGCCGTGGAGGGACGGAGTTAGGATACTACCACGAAGGGGAAAGGGATAGAGAGTGCCACGCCCACAACCACCCACGTTGTCGTAAACAGTCCAAATCCTTTGCACGCTTTCATGTATCCCAAATCGAAATCGCTCCGAACATCGAACGGCTACTTTCACAGGATATCAGCATTTCTTTCTTAAACTATAAGAGCTAATATCCCGTGTACAAGTTAAATAAGTTATTCTCCGTTGTTGTCCTTTTGTGATCGAGATCATAATGATAAATAACTCAAAGAATAGGTCCAGTTTGGGCATAATAATTGATTTTGATGTCTTAAACATAAAATATTTTCGTTTGAATATTTGGGAACCAATTGGAGGGCTGTACCTACGAGGATTATTTATGTTCTTTCTAAATCGTTTCTCGAATTATTATCGTGCGTTTGATAGCGGCTCGTTGTGTTATGTATGCCTTAGTTTGTATTTGTAATATCTTTAGGCAATGCGTGGTCAAGTATCATTGCCGATTCTTGCGCCGCGCGTTGATTCCATGATGGAGTAGTTTTCTTATTTATCTGTTTTTGGCTATAAGTAGGTAGAGTAGACGCACCGGTTGTGGCCATCTTAGTTTAATTTGTGGCCACTTTAAATTTTAAGGATTAATAAGACATTTTTTTTTTTTGTTAAAATAATATTGTTAAAGACATTTTCTAACATTTAGATTCACACATACAATATTTATGGTATCACATTGTTTATAATTATCATTAATGACTGCCTCGGTGGCTCAGTGTTTAGTGACCCTGACCTCTGGGTCAAAGAGGCGAGGGTTCGATCCCCACCCAGGGCAAATATTTGTGTGATGAACATAGGTGTTTGCTCGGTGTCTGGGTGTTATTTAGGTACTATCTATATAAGTATGTATTTAAAATATGTATATGTAGTATATCAGTCTCTGGCAGCCATATCACAAGCTATGCTTAGTTTGGGGTCAGAGACCGTGTGTATGATGTCCCCTAATATTTATTTATTAACTAGCTGACCCCGTGAACTTCATCTCACGATCTGTCAACTGTCAATGACAACTTTTATATGCAGGAACATTTTGTATGGGAAAATTAAATTCATGTTTTTATTTTTTTTCTCGCCACTTTAGTAAATTTTCTCACCGTTTAAACCTTCCCTTAGCTTCCACGGATATTTCAAGACCAAAATTAGGCCAAACGGTCCAGCCGTTCTCGAGTTTTAGCGAGACTAACGAACAGCAATTCATTTTTATATAATACTAGACGACCCGCCCCGGCTTCGCACAGGTGTATTATACATATAAACCTTCCTCTTGAATCACTCTATCCATTAAAAAAAACCGCATCAAAATCCGTTGCGTAGTTTTAAAGATTTAAGCATACAGACAAACAAACAAACAAACAAACAAACGAAAATAGCGACTTTATTTTATACTATGTAAGGATATAGATAGGTATAGATGCACTAAATTTGATACCAAATGGCCACAACCGGTACAGTGGCCACAACCGGTACACCCACTATACCTATTTTTTATCACTTTAGTTATCATTTTTTGGCAATAAGTTCCAACATTAAAAATTTGCTCTGACTACCGCTCTTGTGAAAAATTTGTTAAGCAGATTTGCCTCAAAACTATTATCAAGAAAATACATAAGTCAGTTACATATCACAAAAAGTAACTGATTTAATGATCATTCATACCCTTATCAAATTTGTTTATTTCAGGCAATACGGAACAACATTAAAAAAAAGAAAGCCTTTTATTTTTCATCATTCCATTAAATTAAAAATTAATATTTATTTATTAATGTACCTACTCGTACTTAACGGAATCACACGACAAATTAATATTATTTATGTGTACCATTTAGTTTAACGGAAAATTATACACCCACATAAACTTTTACAGAAAGTTTGAACATTCATCACACAAAAGCATGAGAAACATTAAAAGGCTATATACAGTTGCACATCTCAGCCTCCAGCCTATTGGTTGGCGTACAATCGGTCCCAAAAACGTTTCACGGAATGATTAGACCGAATGTATCAAAGCGTTCCATGAGAATCACCGGGCCCTTGTTCCACCGACAGGCTATAATTTGTGCATCCACATCGACACGTAATTAGAGGGAACGTAACGCAATAACTTGCGCATTCCCACATGGACGTGACAAGGACACAAAACGTAATTTTGACCCATTATTTTGACCGCAAATTGGTCGGAGCGGTCACACCGAATCTAAGACTGTCGGCTTTGCGCTTTTTAGGGTTCCGTACCCAACGGGTAAAAACGGGACCCTGTTTCTGAGACTCTCTGTCTGTCTGTCTGGCTGGCACCAGGCTGTATCTCCTGAACTGTGATAGGTAGACAGCACAGATCACAGATGATGTAATTCTGTTGCCGCTATAACAACAAATACTGAAAACGGAAAAAAATAATATGGGGAGCTCTCACAACAAACCTGAATTTTTAGCCGTTTTTTGCTCAATATTAATAATGGTAACAGGTAGGTAGATGCTTGTAATATTCACAGAATATTAACTGTATATTCACTTCAATAATGAATAACTAAAATTTAAATAAAATAAATATTCAAGCGGGGGCTCCCATATAGTACGGAACCCTACGTGCGCGAGTCCGACTCGCACTTGATCGATTTTTTATTTACCATCCTTTTAGTATTCGTATTCCTATTAGGTATATGCGGGTCTGCGATCTTAGAATACTCGAAGCGGTGCCTACATTTTTTAAGTTTACAAGCCGTTTCAATTAGATGACTCACTCGAGTTTTCCTTCAATTAATATGTAGATAAATACCGGTACAGCAAGAGGCTTACTCATAGACGCACAGTTATGTAAAACCCGGTTTAAAAAGTTGGTTTCTAGAGATTTTACTTGGAAGAATTCTAATGTTACCACCTCTCTTTGTACTTATTTATAAGGGCCGAGTTTTAAGATTTTTTTAAACGGCATAAAATATCGATAAAGTTCATGTCTCTTATATTATATTCTCTTCTTAGAATTTCTGCTAAGCTTACCAGTAGTATTGCGAGTAGAAAATTATAATCTTCTATTTTGATTAAACCATTACCAGTAGTAACAAAACAATTTAAATATTTATCATTGAACCAGAATGAGAAAAAGCCTAGAGCAAATCACTTTCTTAACGTATACGTAATAAACACTATTTAATTACCGACTTCCAAAAAGAAGGAGGTACTATTTTCGTCTGTATGTATTTTTTATATTCTTTTGTGTATGTTTATCGATATTTTCGCCAATTGTGAAATGATTAAACAAAAATCTTTTTACTTCGAAAGGGTATTCCCGAGGTGGTCCCAATTAAATTTTATCGAAATTGGCTTAGCCGTTTTTGATATATCTACAATAATGTACATGGATGTCACATCGAATCGTGCAAAATATTCGAATTCTGTACACGGTGGAAGTCGGTGTTGCAATATTTTGCGAAAAATAATTATTTAATTTAAAACTTTCGATTAATTTCCGTTGCGTGTTAATAACGTCTTTTGGAAATTTTCATAACGTGTAAATGCATCAGTGCGATAACTCTGAATGCGATTAAACATCAAGAAATTGTATCTTATTATGTAATTATTAAATTTTTCATATGTTTAAAAAAATTGTGAAAACTGCTAGTTTCCTAGAGTATCACTAAATAGTATAAAACAAAGTCGCTTCCGCTGTCCCCATGTATGCTTATATCTTTAAAACTACACGCAACGGATTTTGATGTGTTTTTTTTAAATAGATAGAGTGATTCAAAAGGAAGGTTCATATGTATACCTAATACACCAGTGCGAAGCCAGGGCGGGTCGCTAGTTAAAAATAAAAAATAAATGTTACCATTCGGTGTAACAGCGGCGGCCCAATATCAAAACGTGGGACCCAAAAAAGCTCTTTAACCAGCCTCAGGCCTCCCATTTATTGGCTAAATTGGTTTTCGTAGATCAAATGCCATTCTATTTCTTGTATTGTGACGTGTTATTATATCGTATCGGAACCGATTCCTATTTTGAGTTCATAAGAATCGTGACTTGGAATGCAACGCGTCCGGATTGCATTTTGATTATTTAAGGTGCTTTTTAATGGCTAGGATCTTTTGTGGGGATAATGTATTTTGTATTTTCAGGACGACTAAGCCGCCTTGCACCTACCACCTAATTTTAAGTTAATTGTAAATACTTTGCAAATAAAACTATGAGTTGCATTGTTTTTTTTATACGCTGCTTAAGCGCTACATAATAGTAGTTTATGCAACTGTCATATAATGAAGGGTATTAAAACACGAGTGTGAGTTTATGAAATGAGCGCAGCGAGTTTCATAATAGTAACGCGCGCTGTTCTTTTTTTATTTCATTGGCACAAGATCTTACCAAAGAGTTTTGTGTATGTAAGTTTAGTAGTTTCGACGAAGTTTTCACGTATAACCCAACTGTTTTCAAAAGCCAGCCTAATATCAAAATTTTGTACAACTTGTATGAGGATTTTGACATAAGGCTCGCCAGGTTAATTGGTCGCGTTTTATTGATGTTATAATGAGATTTTACGATATCGATGTGGATATTATAACATCATGTCAAATTGCTTAAATTAAGTGTTTTGTTGTCTGCGCTATAACAGTAGTCATTATAAGTCAAGTATTGGAAACATAAGTAGAATGTTACAACATTAGTGTAGATAAAGTTGTTCTTTTTAAAAGGACAGAACATATTTTAATGTGGCTAAGTGTAGGGCTAATTCTAACCTTGTGCTGGAACTGCTGCAAGTCTACGGAGATTCTAAAAGATACCGTAAAATGTAAAGAAAAACATTACTTTGTTCTGTCACTCATAGTCATATTCCGAACTGTTAAAATATCTTCCTATAACAAGAACACGTCATCAACACGAGTGCTTCCAATTAAAAACTCGCTTACAAGGTACCTACAAAAAACATTAATCCTACACACAAATGAGAGAACCGTAAGGGAAGTAAACGAAAACTTAGACTCCCGAATGACTGTTAAGTTGGAATAATATTCTTAAAACTGTTATTAGACACTACCTGTTAAACAGAATCAAGACAAAAACAACTCGAACGAGCCCGACGTTTCGTCTGCCGCGCGCTCAGCTCTGAACAAATAAATATAAAAAAGGTGAGCGATGCATTAAGTGCATATAAACATGTTCCTGTAGTGTCAATATTTGCGGGAGCTTTCCCATGGGAACTTGCGCTCGCGCAGGCAGCGCTAAATCATTTAGGATGCGCGAGCGCAACTTTTCGTTTTTGCTATTGAAATGTCAATTTCTTACGATACCGCTCTCGATCGCCTAAAATCAATTAAAATGCGCCTTTTACTTTTCTTTCGGGACTTGGGAATACTCGTATGTTCTCTTGATTTTATTTTTAGCTGAGGATTTGGGGTTAAGGATTTTATTTCGTACAATTTGAGTTGAAATGGCAGTGGACAGAGCGTAGCACGGTGTTGACCGATGGGGTAGAAAAGTTATCTAGTGGAGACCACGTACCGAAAACCGCAGCGTAGGACGTCCACCCACAAGGTGGACTGACAGTCTGACAACCTCATCAAGACCGTATAGGATTGCGCTGAATGTAATCTTCTTCCAGGAGGTATATTGGGAAGGCCTATAATATGTCTCGTAGTAGACATCCTACGGCTGAAACGAACGAAGAACTGAAAATAAATGTGTCAAGTATTATCTTTTTTACATATTATTGTCATAGATGTGGCATAATAGCGTTTTACCGTTACAAGAACCCAATCAGGTGTGTAAAAGGATTCCTAACTTCATACAATATTTTATCTACACTAATTTTGTAACATTCTACTTATGTTTCCAATACTTGACTTATAATGACTACTGTTATAGCGCAGACAACAAAACACTCAATTAAAGCAATTTCACACGATGTTATAATATCCACATCGATATCGTAAAATCTCATTATAACATCGCGCGTTCGCTCCTGATTGGCCCTGCGCGCGCAGCTGCGCTCTCATTGGTTAGATTTTAATGGCGCCAAGTTCACTGTGACAATACACGTACGCGTGAATTTAATGTTTCGCAATATGTTTTTATTTTATTTTTATTAGTGAAGATAAAGTAGTGTATGCAACTGCATATAACACGGGTATTAAAACACTCGTTACTATTATGAAACTCGCTGCGCTCGTTTCATAAACTCACACTCGTGTTTTAATACCCTTCATTATATGACAGTTGCATAAACTACTATTATATTAGGTACTACTATTTACAGCTCAATGTCTAATCAAAAGAGAAGTTTATGCTTTTTTCCGAGTTTTAGTTCAAATCATAATTTCCATCCGTATAAAACAAAGTCGCTTCCCTGTCTGTCTGTCCCTATGTATGCTTATATCTTTAAAACTACGCAATAGATGTTGATGCTATTTTTTTAATAGATAGAGTGATTGTAGAGAAAGGCTTATATGTATAATACACCTGTGCGATGCCGGGGCTGGTCGCCAGTTTGACATAAATTCAATTCACATCCAAGGAAAACTTAAGAAATAACACCAATGCCTGCAGCCACGGCCTCGGAACAATTACGAATATTTGTCGCGTGATGTAAGGAGCGACCCGAGATAAGCTAATTGTGAATGCATGTAGCTGTCCCCGGGATATATATGGCATGTGGGACCGGCCCTCCCTGGCAGCCTCACTTTACACAGCTACCAACTTCTCTAAACAATCCAATAACGAGCCACCGTCGCAAATCTTATACAAGTCTCTACCAAAAATTATAATACTTTGAATCACCTAACCTGCATACTTATATTGGCAGCACTTCACAATCCAATCAAATATATAACTTGCCTCGAAAACTAAACGTTATCAATCATTACACTCCTATGTTTGTTTTGTGGTATTTTTAACTCGAGCTGGTAGAATAGATAAAAGAGCTATTTATAAAATTGTGCATTTATGTCAGCTGATACGATGATTCCAGTCGCTGTTTCCTGGAGCGTGGATCTGCGTTATTTGTTATCTATTGTTGTTTTGCGATGGGTATAAATTTCATTATCTGGCTGGAAAAAACGTGGATGGTATCATTCTACAATGTTTATTTGGTTTGGGGTTTTACACAGATCATAAGTAGTTTATTTCGCAAGAAGTTAGATAAGTAACTCGTCGTAATTAACTGTATAATTAATTGCTTTAATTTTAAGTTAAACTGGAGCATTCTATTAAAAACTGTTGTGAGACAAAAAACGGACTTACCAAAATGTGATGGTTTTGTAAAATGCTACTATGCCAAAACCACGGACAAAAAATAACAATCAAATTAAAATATGTAGTTAAATAATTCCTGATTTTTGAATATAACTGGCTTAACATCTACGAAGAATCGTTATATCAGACGTTAGGACATTTCTTGATCCATGCCAAGGAGTATTCCTTAAAAAAATTTATACAGGATCACTAAAAAGTGACTTACGCCCAGTGCAACCAATTTAAATAATACAAACTGTTTATTATCTGATAGCTATCTGATATCAAAAACACTGATCGGCCGAGTTCATGCATTATTTGTTCCAAATGAAGTCAATAAGATAAAGATCTGAGGATATCTGTCGCTATCAGTGCGTGTATCGAGCGGGGCTGGGACATGTGGGACATGTGTAGAGTGCGCGGGCGCAGCCCTGCCGATGGAATGCCCGATACGCTCCTATAATGATGTTAAAACAAACTGTTAGCCTGTCATTAACGCAGCTCAGCGCCCAAATGGGGGAGACCCATTATAAAAATTTGTCCCATCCGTTTCGGCCCAAATTTATGGTTATCGAGCCTGCCCAGTTTTTCTTCGACCCATCGAAATTTTATTGCTTCGAGATTAGAGTGGGAACACTGATAACGATGTTTTAGAATTGGATTTGTGTCGTTTATGATGCGGCCGATGAATGAGCGTATCTGATGGACCACTATACATGCATTCCGATGGTTGTAGGGGGTCCTTGATAGAAACGTAGTTATGTAACGTAACTATTATTACTATTTTTATTTCTAGGTATAAAAACTCGATACAACGTTTTATGACAAAAAATACGTAAAGTTGTTTTGTATCGTGCATCTTAATACGCATCAAAAACAAAGATAAACATTCATGATAGATAAGTTTCTATAGAAAAGCGGTACCGCAGAGCGTGAACAACGCAGGTTCGTTATTCAGCTACTTAATACCTAATAGATATACACTCGTAGGTATAGTAGTAGGCAGAGGAGGTATCTAATTCGGCTTACGAGTATAAACAATAGGACGCAGGCTGTATTTCAGACAACAGCTGCTGGAGATTTGTTTCATCTTTTGCCATTGCACTGAATACGATTGTCGCATGTCAGTAATGGGCGAGAACCATGGATGTATTATAATACTATAATACATTCATGGCGAGAACCTAACGAGAAGTTTGTTTGCTGTCAAGTAGGTAGGTACTGCTACTTGCACGGTACTTGAAATCGTCTGCTCTATAGAGCAATTCGACAAATCATTAACAAAACTGACAACCACTAACTTCACATCAACATCTAATATTAGAAAGCACATCTACGTCCCGTGCCGTAGCCGTGGTGGTCTAGTTGTACACCCGCCTTACAATCGTAAGGTTGTGGGTTCAAATTCCGGTCCCGTACCAATAAATTCTTTGGAAATTATGTACGGAATTTCACACCACTGGCTTTTCGGTGACGGAAAACGTCGTGAGGCAGCCTGCATACGTCTGTAGAAGAAATTCGATGGCGTAGGTATGTGAATCCACCAACCCGCACTGGGCCAGCATGGTGGATATGACCCAATCACCCTTCGTGGGTAAGTCTACGTCCTGCAGTGGACTATTAAAAAGGCCGGTACAGTACAGTACGTCTACGTTGATAATTATTTATCAAACTATATTCTGTACTCCTCGTCCCTGTTTCCTTCCTTTTGGAGCAGATGGCTGATGGTCGTTCGAGCGAAAATTTCAGGTTGCCGGCTTCACAGCTTTACTGCTTGATTTCTTTCAATTACATACTAATCTTTGGTTTGTAAAATTTTACGACTAACTCAGCTATAACACAGACAGAAAAATCGGCCAAGTGCGAGTCGGACTCGTGCACGAAGGGTTCCGTACCGTATGGGACCACTCCGCCCCATTCCTCTTGCCGTTATTAATAGCGAGCAAAAAACTCCTAAAAATCACGTTTGTTGTATGGGAACATTTATTTTATTCTGTTTTTAGTATTTGTTATTGTAGCGGCAACAGAAATACATCAACTGTGAAAATTTCAGCTGCCTAGCTATCACGGTTCATGAGATACTGCCCGGTGACAGACAGACAAACTGACATCAAAGTCTTAGTAATAGGGTCTCGTTTTTACCCTTTGGGTACGAAATCCTAAAATGCAACATAATGGGCAAGACCTTATTTATGGTATACAAATTGTACGGTAATTTTAAAATATAGACTTTAAAATAAACCGGCTAACAAATTAGCATAATTTAGAAACTCAGGTTTGGTTATATGTATATATGTTTTTGCGACTCTGAGCACCTGCCCAAGGTAATTGAAACCTTCGTTTTAGTTTAAGTTACCTACTCTTAATGAAATAGCCAGCATTTACATAACCATAAAAAGGTGAATAAGTCGTTGCGATAATCTTAAAGGCATAATCTTTTGACTTTGACTTTTGACTTTTGAAAAATGGAAGCGAAAAACTCTGGACTATGAAGAATATATCTAAGTACCTAATTACCTAATCCTGATTTTTAAATGGCTTCTATAAATTTGTGATTTCTTCTAAAACTGAAATGTTCGCCGTTTCCTTGATTCTTTAAGATTAGTTTCTTGAAAAACGGTTTTTCAAAAAAAACTAATCTTAACGGTGTCCACATACACTGCTGGGTATAGGCCGCCTCTCATTCTCGCCATTCTTCCCCGCTCAGTGCAAGCCTCATCGATTGCCTTCCGACATATTTGATTTTAAAACTACCGTACAATTTGTTCACGGCTACTTTGGAAAACGCCTTCAAGCTCCTGGAATGGAAAGGATTCGGCATCAATGTCAATGGCGATACCTCACTCACCGTCGGTTTGCCGACGATATAGTAGTCATGGCAAAATCGATGGAAGAGCTCAGCACGATGCTCGAAAGCCTCAATCGGGTTTCTCAACAGGTGGGTCTTAAGATGAACATGGACAAGACGAAAGTCATGTGTAATTCCCATGTTGTATCCACCCTGATCTCTGTTGGGAACACGGTTCTTGAAGTCGTTGACTCGTACGTCTACCTAGGACAAGTAGTACAGTTAGGTAGGTCCGACTTCAAGAAAGAGGCCAATCGCCGAATCCAACTCGGCTGGGCAGCGTTCGGAAAATTGCGTAGCGTCTTCTCGTCCGACATACCTCAGTGCCTAAAGTCGAAAGTGTTCGATCAGTGTGTGTTGCCAGTGATGACTTATGGCACTGAAACGTGGTCTCTTACTATGGGCCTTATTAATAAGCTCCAAGTAGCCCAACGAGCTATGGAGAGGGCTATGCTCGGAGTCCCAAAGTTACCGACATAGCCCAGCGGATTGGCAAGTTGAAATGGCAGTGGGCAGGGCACATAGCGCGGAGGACTGATGACCGATGGGGTCGAATTGTTCTCGAGTGGAGACCACGTACCGGCAAGCGCAGCGTAGGACGTCCACCCACAAGGTGGACGGATGACCTCATTAAGACCGCAGGATCACGCTGGATGCAAGCCGCTACCAACCGGTCTTATTGGAGATTCACTGGGGAGGCATATGTGCAGCAGTGGACGTCCTATGGCTGATGGATGGATGGATGGATGATATTTGATTTTATCATGTGACCATGGGCTCCCAGAAGACATATTCCTGTTCTGTGGTAGGAATGGTGGTCTGCCTCTGTATCGCTATACATCGTTTGGGTACCACTCGGGTATTTTATAATATTAATTTTTTTTAAATAAAATACACCAAATTTTATCCCCATAATTCTAAAATTTCTTGTTTTCATTACTCTCACGGTATATTGTTTATGGCTTCACAGAAAAGTAGAGAGTATATGGATTGATTTACTTAGTAGGTTAATTAGCAAGAAATTGTGCAACAGCTATCGATAAACGTTGATATTCTTTTAAAATCGCGTATCACGTAACACGGGAGCCGCTGGTTCGCTCGTAATGTATTGTATTTTATGATCATGGCCTGAGGTATGCAAAACTTGCCTTCAATAATCTCACGCATGCAAACTTGAAGACAACTTTTCCATTGACGAGATTGAGAATCAATCGATTATGCCTCTTATTTACAAATACATAAGATCGGTATGTAAAATGCATTTGTCGCGCGCAACTCTAAATGGGTAGCGCTTACGTGGTAAAGCAGTGGATACAGGTCTTCGACAACTTCTTGCCGATAAGTTATTATTTCTGCAAATATTCCAGTGTCACTTTATACAAATGTATGTGAATAATTGTTGTTAAATGATGGAATATGTAAAATTATGCGTAACATCAATCTTAGGTTAAATGTGTACTTATAGTATAAAATCAATTCATTCATAAAGTGTTTGTTTTATTTCGTATTGTACCTCTACTATAATTGAAAGAAAAACAAAAGTCTGTAAATGTAGAGAATCGCTAAGAAAAATAAAATGTAATCCCATAGTAAACGAGATTATGATGAATATCTCCAATTATGAGAATTAATTTAACAACTGAACAACGTTAAAATAATCGGCCAAGTGTGAGTATAACTCGCGCACGAAGGGTTCCGTGCCGTGTTGGAGCCCCCTTAGCCACATTCCTCCTGCCGCAGCAAAAAACTCCTAAAAAATAACGTTTGTTGTATGGGAGCCCCCCGTAAATATTTATTTTATTCTGTTTTTTTTTTTTATTTTATTTTTTGCTATAGCGGCAACAGAAATACATCATCTGTGAAAATTTCAGCTGTCTAGCTATCACGGTTCATGAGATACAGCCCGGTGACAGACAGACGGACAGACGGACATCGGAGTCTTAGCAATAGGGTCCCGTTTTTACCCTTTGTGTACGGAACCTTAAAAATGCCTGTTTAAAATATTATAAACTTTCTCATGCATGAATATAAACGTAGCACCTTGCTACCTCTGGATTAGATCATGACGCATCTTGTGTAATGTAGTATGTGTAATGTACAGATAAGCCCGGGACACACGTTACTCGATATTTTCGTCATCCAGCTTATGCAAAGGTCCAGAAGTGTGGGAAAGTGGCCATCAGCGTTATCAAGCGGTCACTTTGATTGTTCCTCAGTGCCCTGTCGCCTTGACAGTATGACGAATGGCCCGATGGAGTGTACAGATATCAGATCCACAACCACCGTCGCGTCCTGTCACCGCCAAAAAAAACAAAGGTCCAATGATCGATCGGGGCACCACAGTTATTGGGGCCTTAAACGTTATCTGAAAGAATACCTGCACCTACCTGAGAACGCGTTCTCGAGTATTCGAGATTAGCTCCATCACTCTCACTCTTGTTAATTTCTGATAAGAAAAACAGTAACGGAGACAAATTAGATTCTTAAGCAGGCTATTCTGATGCAAGCGACTTCACCCTTTTCAAACGGGTCACGATTTTGATGACTTAATTTATGACAGACGTTAAATTATCTCATGAATTTCTTAGATTACAAATGTTTTATTACCTAGGCGTAAGTGACTCGTGTACATAAAATGTATTTTATTGAATGGCTACAGTAATACGGGAACTTTAAGAAATGTGGCCACTCCTCGCCAGGTGTGAAACGAGAAGTAGCGCTAGGCACTTAATTTCCTTTGAGATAAGATGTGGTCATATCTTACTTGAGGCTTGTTCCTGAAAAATAACTTTTCAATCATTTCTCTAGAATGTCAATATTATGAGTGTTTCAGCTTTTGATATTGGTTATTTTAGTCAGCGCTGCATATAATAGTCCGATCCGGCAGCTCCATCGTGAAGTTCCTCTCGAGAGGAAATGACTTACATTTATTTTCTACGTACTTGGAAAATTCATAGATTTCATATTTGAATCGATAGGTCGCTAAGACGTATGACCACGAGACCGGGTCAGAGTAGGAACAAACAATGAACACAACTAACACAGATTTAGCGCAAACGGGATAACAATAGCATCCTTACATAGTATAAAATAAAGTCGCTATTTTTGTTGTCTGTTTGTCTGTATGCTTAAATCTTTAAAACTACGCAACGGATTTTGATGCGGTTTTTTTTAATGGATAGAGAGATTCAAGAGGAAGGTTTATATGTGCGTATTACACCTGTGCGAAGCCGGGGCGGGTCGCTAGTGCGATTATAAAAGCTAAAGCAAAAAGGTAGCTTGCTGCTTAAGCACCCTCTTTAGCATACTCGTACTCTGCCAACTGGCAGACGGCAGTGGGCTTGTTGAACACTTGGATTATCTTTTGACCTTCAAGGGTCTGTGGATAATTAAATCGTTTTATGTAGTTTTCACTTAAGTATGTAGTACTATATTGGCACTTTGTGAAGCATTTTAAAAATTAACGTTAGAATGACAATGACAGATAAAATTCGTGCCTAACGGAATATAAGGGATTAAATAATATTTAAGTACTATATGGAACAATTTGGTAGTACCAATTTGAACGTTGCTTTGTGCTGTGTGGACCAATGACCGAACATTCAGTATTCATTTTATTAACCGACTTCCAAAAAGGAGGATGTTCTATGTTCACCTGTATGTACTTTTTTGTGTATGTTCATCGATAATTTTACTGTGAACCGAATCGGAAAAAAAAATTAGTTCGAAAGGATATACTCCCGAGGTGGTTCCATTTAATTTTTTACAGAAATCGGCTGAGCCGTTTATAATGTATATTTTTATTTGACTATTTAGATTTGGTTTGATTAATTTTAGATGATTATTTATTTAATTTTATGTGATTTAATTTTATTGTTGTGTTAATTTAATTTCTTTTCTTAATTTATTATGGGTGTATAATTTCCTGAAATAAATGATTTAATAATAATAATAATGTAAAAAATTCGAGCGAAATATTCAAATTTCGTACACGATGGAAGGCAGTTTTGCCATTTTATGCGAAAAATAATTATTAGCGATAAAGTCAATTAACATCAAAGCGAATCGAAGTTATGGGCACAACCAATTAGGTAACCAAGATAAAGTGACAGTGGAAGGTAGAGCTGGACAATTCTCGAATGAAGACTATGTACCGGCAAGCGCAGCGTAGGACGTTTATTTATAACGTGCAGAAACAACTAGAATTAAAACACAAATGCGCTGGGTGCAAGTCGCTTACAACTCATCCATTGGTAGACTACCCTCTTAGTATAAAATATGTTTGTTGGTTTGATTGTTACTTTTTCGCGCAGCAACGGAGCAACGGTACGAATTGATTTTTTCCAAGGATATAGTTTAAAGGTGTCATAAGCCTCGGTCCATGACTTCACCACGGACTTAAGTTAGTAAGTAAGTAAGTTCGTATAGGCCGGGTGGCTAGCCCTGGTGTCAGAGTTTTTAGGCCGCCTGAAGGCCTCTGACATGGCTAAATGGTTAAAACAACCGGGGCCTACAATTTAACGTGCCATCCGAGCCACGGTAGCGCTCAGTTGGAAAATGCCACCCGCGGTCACCCATCCAAGTACTGACTAATAATTAACTTAGTAATTCTATAAATTCAGAAATATATCGCATATTTTCAGTACTACTGTACACAGTAATCTATTCAATGTTTGGCTCTAGCTCAGTCAGTGTGTCAATGCAAAATGCTCTATTTGCATTATTTATCGATTGCGGTTACAAGCCAGACCAAGAATTTGTGCTAAGAATAGATTCGAACTGAGAAGTGCCTAAGCACTCGGCACGTAGAGTGCTACAATTTATGTAGAGTACGCCCATTGCAGCAATACGACGGCGTAGACTTGTAGGACATTAGTAAAACGAGAACGTAGAACGTTTCTTATGAAGAGGAAGTGATTTTACTATAGTTCGGCCGTTCAGAGAATGCGTTCCTGACACGTCATCTTGAAAAAATGTTTTTGGCCGATATCTCGGAAACTATGTACTTAAAGGCAAAAAACATTAAGATCATTATTGTAGAAAATAAAATTTCGCATCCTTTGTTTCCATTAAACTTTTTTCAAGATGACGTGTCAGGAACGCATTCTCTGAACGGCCGAACTATAAAACAAAATGCATTCAGTACCTATTACATATTTGTACACAATATTATTTGCATATATAATTTAATCTTTTAAACTCTTTCGTGATCCTGAAAAGCTGCCTACTTTTGCCTACCCCAAATAGTAGAATGTGTTGACTTTCAAGTTTTCTGTGGCGGGCAAAGAAGTTGCAGTTAGGTCAGATTTTCCTTTCAAGGATAAAGCATTATTTCATTAAATTTGTAACTGAATTCCATCCTAAAGAAATCTTTCATTAAAGTGGAGTTATAATTCGAATCAAAAATAAATATTTTTATCTAGGCAACTATGTATTCACAAATGATATGGTCCGTAAAAGTATTATACTGTCCTGTGCCCTTAGTCCAGGTTTTGCGTAGTTTACTTAAACTTTCGCGTTCGCGTGTGGTACCAAACATTATGGTTAGTTCTTCCTCGTTTCCGCCAGGGGCGCTGTACAAAAATATATAGAGCCATACGTAAACAACTGTAGTTTCAATTTACGTGTAAACCTGTACTAACTCCTCTGCCTGTAGTAACCTATGCGTGCAAAATTTCAGCTCACTCGGAAACCGAGAAGTAGGCCAAATTAACATGTAAGATTGGATTACAGACATACTAAATAAAAGCTTGAAAGTAGAAATACTAAAAACAAACTAAAAATCGACAACATTTTGGAGTGATGTAGAGTTCTATTGGATTCAAGTCCAGTTTTGGAAATAACATTCACTGTTAGTTAATTATTATTATTTATTATATTAATTTTTAGTTAGGTACCATTAAATGTAAAATTGTACATGCAATTAATAACAATGTAATTATTAGGAAGGCTACCCATCAAAATACGGGTGTTCGGGAGAACGACTATGTAGCCTTGGCCATCAAACTAGGTGGGAACCTAGTTTGATGGCCAAGGCTACATAGTCGTATTTTATGTATTGTACTGAAAGCAAAATAGATATTTTTCATATTCAGTTGACAGTCGCATAACAGCATTGTCTATTGTTTTGTATGGGCATTTGTATTACCAAGCAGAAAGAGATCCTAGTATCACATGTCGAAACCCTATGTTCCAACTAGTCCGTTATCTAGGGACGCGAACATCGTATATCATTTACAATTAGTTATTCCAGCAGTGAAGTTATTCTACATAAATAACTGTAGCCTTTTTGTCAGTTTGAGATTCGATGTATAATAGGTATACCATACAATGTATGTCGTTTGTTTTGTATGTTAGTTTTTTTAGGAATTTATGTACAGATTTTTAAACACACTTTGTTTTCTTTCACCGAAACGCTATATAGGTGTAGAAAAACATCGTCTGGAAACCTACAAACGTCCAGAAAAGAAATTCGACAGTGTAATAACAACCCACCAACCCAAAACTAAGGCAGTAGTTGTCATGGTCAATCGCTCTTGGAGGATAGGGTTATGTTCAATTATGGGGTATTAATAGGCCGGTGCAAAACAATGCTATCACTAGAAAACTCAGACAAATAAGTTTCTATTATACAAATATTACGACCAAGTTTCTTGGTTAGGCATATCCTTATTGTAAAGATCTTTAGCTCGCGTGCACTTTGTCTGAGATCGTGATGTACACGACATCCGAACGTTTTAGGAATGAAGGAGTAGCAATGACAGTGGAATTTTACTGTCGTCGGCAATAAACCTTCATTGTAGGTCAAGGGCTCTCCGTCAAAAGATTGAGCGTCGAAACGCAACGTAATCCGTGATGACGTTCTCTTCTCATACAGAATTTCCATAACCGCTAACAACTCGTAAGCTCCCTACAAAGTAACAACGCTAATTTGTTCCAATCGAAAGATTAAATTGAAAGTGGAAACATAACATTCTGTGAAACCGACACGGATGCCGCGGAGGGTCAGTCAGCGACAGAACCGGGTATTGGATCTCGCGAGAAACCAAACCAAATGGCTTTTCTGCCTTTTCTCGTAGAGTCACAGCGACTGATTCGAAGGTATGCGAGCAATGCGATGTGGAGTATATCGAGTGTTGTCTAGCTATCGGATGATGGGGCATTCCGTCTCGGGGCTGAACCGCACGCGCGGCGCCCGGCAGCTATGCGGCCGACACTCGACACCGGCCGCGCCCGCGCCCGCGCCGCAAGGCCGGCTACTGCACTGCGCGTGCACTCAACACGCAGCACGCTAAATAAATAACTGCAAAAGGCCAACTTCATACAATAGGCTTAAACTGATGCGTACGAATATACAGTAAACACAAACTTAAGGTGATTTTTGAAATCAAGGTGATTGTTTGCCAAGCATAGACGCGTCTACATTTATATGTATTATTTACTAACTTCGCTGGTTTTGCATGGAATATTTTATGAAGTAATTTCCTACTTTAAAATTAAACAAAAATCAAGTTAAATCTACGTACGTATAACACTTACGAATATTCTGTGTTTATAAACTTGGAGAAGGTAAAATAACATTCATACTCGTACGAATTTCTTTAATACGCGCACGGTTAAACAGTGTGACGCAATATAATACATTTTTAGAAAAAAAATATAGAACTATCAAGTTTGACACTATGAAAAATCATTTTAAAATTAAACCATACTAGATTCAAGCGTGTCTTTGCGTTTTCCGGGTTATTTTTTATGTGAGGGGCATATTTAGGATTTAGTATTTTTTTGATTTTTGACAGCTTTACTTGTAGCTTTACTGTCTTTGGATGCGCTATGAAATCTTAATTAATAATAGTTTCAGTTGTCCATCTTGTTCGATGTATTTTGTGTGATCGCCGTTCCTGTGTCACCTAGCAGTGCACACTGCACTTCCAAACCGAATAATTCTAATCAAACCTCCTTATAACCATCATATTTAAGTATTATCTTTATATGTAGTTTGCAATAGCAATAGATATTAGGGTTTTCCTTGGGATTTTATTATCATCGTGACTTCCATTCTAACTTTCTAACCAAGTATACCATCTTCGATCATGCTTCAAACGGGTTGCACACATTGAATATACGTAATTTTTTTCCAACAGCACGATTATAAACCAGCCAGTTCTATTCAACTTGCTCTTTGCTCCAAGATCTACCTCCAAGAAATAAGATATCCGTCATTTGCATTGATAGATTTATTACAATACGTCGTATGGTATAAATGATTTGTATCTGTACACACATTATAATATTTATAATATTTAATTTAATCACACGATTAACGGCCGTACCTAATTTGCAATGTGTAAAGTACACATAAATGAGTTGATTTATTGTGTAGTCGTAAATACTTATGTTAATAAGGCTCAGTCAGTGGCTAATATCGTAGTTGATTGTATTGCAAAATGGAAACGCGCGAAGGAGCACCGCGCACTTCGTACCTGCCTCGCACCTCGTAATAATATTTCCTTCGCTTATGCAAATGCTATATATTGACAAACAATATACTTGGAAATATATGAAGTGGACGTGGAAAAGTGACAGCGGCTGGGTGCGTCCCGCGCAGCCTGGCGAAGGCTCCGCATTACCAACACGATATGTGCATTTAAAAGTGGGCTCGGTATTTTATTCACAGATTTAAATTCATGCCTGACCGATAAAACCTTAAATTGAAATAAAGTCAAAGGTTAATAGGCCAAACGCTTAAAGGGATTCCGATAAGGCATTTTATAGGGTTGACCAATTACTATTCTCGTGTTTACGAGGCTGCAGACCTATCCTTAAATGTTGTGATTTCATAAATGTTTCAGAATTCATTTAAAACCGTGAGAATAAAATTGTTTAGTCAAATGCTGTTGATATTATGAGATGAGAACTCTGGAGTGCATCAAGGTTCAAATCTTTGACCTTTATTTCAAATGATTGAAACAGTTATAAATCAAATCAAAACTGCCATATAACTGCGGTAGCAGATCAACGTGTTTACATATAAAACACGCTCGAGAATAAATTAAATAACAGTTTGATAGAAATAAACGTTCAGAAAGTGTCATATATTAATTATGTTATCGTAGCGGCAGATACAGTAGACATTGTGTCAGTCTCGTTTATCGTTTGGCGAGACCTTTGGGTCGTGGGTCAGCGCGGCGCGGCCGGCACCTGCGCGCTAGAGCGCAGATAATGGCCCTCGTAATGTCCGAGATTTATGTCGATGAATTAAAATGAAATGTCACTTAATTTAATCAACACTCCCCGCGGTGCGGACGCGCATCTGCGCCCGACAGCGAAATAAACGCGAATGAATCACCTTGTTTTGCAGTTGATTCTCGGAATTGATTAATAATTACAATAATTTATCTCAATAAAACAATAATTATAATTATCAGTTGGTAGTCACATGAGACGTCGTATAAATTTCCTAATGTGAAACCTAGTGTAACGTGATACCGAGCGGGAACAGGTCGCGCGTACACCTGGCTCGTTTCAACGCTGCCAATACACACTAAAGCTTCAATCTTTCCAGATATGTCGATTACGTACCCTACCCAGATGATTCGCATAAAATCGCCAAAAACTAATACATTTGCATAATCAGATAATTAATTGAGAAAATTGAGACTTTGAGTCGGCATCGCCTGCTGTGATAAAATTGTTTCATATCATGTTACCTTTAAGTATCTATTAAAATATATCGCTTAACGCTCTAGTCTTGTTTTATTTCTAGAAATTAGAATTATTCCAAAAAGTGTTTAAGGCTTTTTTGAAAGAATCCTACTTCTCTTACGCCCTAAATTTTTAGTAGATATCTACTTAAATGTGATCAAAATGGTGAGAGTAAATCAAGGTTAATTAGGTGGTTTGAGTGGACATTGAACATTTGCACTAGAGTGGGATTGATTAGCGCATACGGCACGCAGGGTGTCAGCCGTGAGGTGTAGCCAACCTCACGGAGTCTCGCTGGCTCCCAATAAGGGCAGGTCAATGCTCCGCGCATTCTCTTTGTTCAAAAAAATAACACATGTCTCATATTGGTTGAGACGTGTGTGGAAAATCAACAGACAATGAATAACCCGGAAAATATCTGTTTTCTTTTGTTAACCAGTGCTTGACAAAGTTCGGGTTTAAATGGATTCTTGGAGTTTGTTGCATACGTTTGATTGGTCTTGTTGGGTTTAATTTAGAACTTTAGAAATAATATTGGTCCATTTGAAATGAAGCTGATATTGGAGTATATCTGACTATTTTTTCTTCGCCATGTAGTCTGGAAGATTTTATTATTTCCGATTCCAAAAACAAAACAAATAACACGTCCAGTTTTAGATTACTTTTTATTCTGGTCTTGTCAAATATTTGTTTATGGCAATAAATTTTTTTTAGCTAAATCTACTTACCTACTTGTTTCGTCATATTACTTAAAGCAAACAATCCGGCAGGGCCAGTACTTTCCTAGTCCGTTAAAATTCAACCAAACTAGTTACTACAGTTACGTCATTTTCTAGCAATTAATCCATGTTATTTACCTACCTAAAACCGATAGTAATCTAAGACACGAGTATCGAATGTTATTTTGACCAGTAACCTATACAGATGGCGTAAAGCTGTAAATCAAGTTTAGTTGATTATGTCAGTTGTAAATGTTTGACCAGTTGGGCTAATGTCATTGTTTTATGAATATAGAATGTGTTTTTTGGTGCGGGGTCGGGTTACGCGGTGTCGGGTGTCGGAGCCTGGCTGGGCTGTGCCAGGTGTGCTGCGAGGACATTAATCGTGGATCCACCTTCGTATAGATCACAATCGGAACCAGTTTTATTATTTTAAAGTTGTAAATGACGCAAGTATCGGTGTGCAGGTGCGTGTACGGTAACATGAGGACGAGTCATACAGCTGTTGCGGATGGAGAATGCAACGTCGGGACAGTCACGCGAAAAATAGACCAAAATTCTGGTTTTTTCACTAAAATCTATACATTTTTAGAACACGTAAAATTAGTTCTAAAATTAAAGCAAATATTCTAAAAAGAAAAGCCTAAAAGCTAATAAATATGGTTACTTGATAAATATATTGCCTATATTAAAAATTGGAACCTGATGACATACTTTTAGCTCCAACGAGATTGTATCCTAACATCGTTGTTTAACGTCTTGCAATAATGTACAAACTGTTAGCAAATTGAACTACCTTTTATATTTCTGTATGGAACGCCAGATTGTGCGGCCGTATGTAGTATGCATGTGTATGTTGTCTCACCGAAAGCGGCGCGCGTCATCGCGCGGCGCCTTAGCGTCTACCGATTGCTTAGGCTGTCACGATATCCGAACAAAATACACTATAACTGACTTCTTTTAATAATGTACAAACTGTTGACAAAGTGGAATACTTATAGTTGATCGAGCGAAAGCAAAAATTTCCGTTTTAACACAGCGATTTTGCTTTCGTCTGTCTGGATGTTGGTTTTCATCTACAGTTCGCACTTTCCAACGATTTATTAATTTATTTTATGTCCTAGTTGGCGATTTTGAAAGGGTATTTCCCTCAAAAAGGGGGAAAAATTGATGTCGCGCTATTTATCAGCCGATTCGAAAATATTTAGCAAGATTGTTTAGTATCTAAATTAAACTAAATTCTGAAAAGATTTGCGAGTATGAACCAAATCGGTCTAGAGCGAGCCGAGTTATATCTATTCTTATCTTATAGGCTCATGAAGATTCAGTTAAAGAGATATGCCGCGAGATATACTGTTCGGAGAACTACTAGTTGTATATGGAACGCCAGATTGTGCGGCCGTGTGTAGTATGTAACGCGACACTGGAGGCGGCGCGCCGTCACCGCGCGGCGCCCTAGCGTCTACCGTCCGCCTGTCACGTCAACCGAACAAAACACACTAAAACTAACTTACTACCTTCAAACATTTTAACTTCTATTCTTTTATTGGCATGACATTATCGTAGAGACCATTTTTTAATTGAAACAGTACTCAATTTGATGATAAATTTTCTTACACGGTATCTCCTAGATAGGGAACAATGGCACATAACATAAGAGAGGAGGCATATACCCAGCAGTGGGTCGACACAGGCTGATGATGATGATGGTATCTCCGTCAATTTGAGAAACACTTTACGGCTATTTTATAAAATTGCGTCACCAAAGCATTATCAACTTTGCTGCAGTGGTACTTTTCTCAAAAAGATTTATGAATTGGTTTGATTGGATACTCGCAACGGACGATCTATCTTTTACCTACTCGTACGTAGAAGAGACTTCAATTGATAAGCGCTTTACAATACATTAATTAGTACATAGATAACATGTTTATTTATACCAACTTATTCAGTTTTATCACTGGTAGGGTCGAGATGTTATAAAAACAAGTCAAGTATGGTAAAAGGGAAATTCAAGTCCAAGGGAAACAAAAAAAGTGAAAAAATAAAAAGTCCCATTTGTTATGATTTCAAAAAACGTAATCATCAATTCAAGCCAGTTCGCGACGTTTTTTATATCGCTGTGTATCAATATCACACTTGAAATTCCCATTCAGCCCACGTAGGAGCCTTTAATGCCCACAACATATTCTCGAGATGTCATTTCTTCGTGAAGAAACGAGTATTCCAGATATGTACATACAAGATGGAAGGTATTTATAAGCCTCGAGCATCAGTGCGGGCAATGATTGCGATCGGGATTCCATTTATATCTGTCCCTGTTTTCCTGTTCCCAAGCGATAAGTGACCGCTGAAACCGGAGATCGCGCAACAGAGCATCGATCGTTGCACGTCCCTTCTCTTGCACCTTTACTATTGTGAGCCTTCGGATCTCTCCGATAACCATCGCCAACCGATGCAGCCTCGCTATAAACTTACCCGACTTAATTATTACTTTATTGATCCACCTTGACGAGACGTGATTTATATGCCTCACTTTGGCTCAAATCTATATTTCCGCATCTAATCTAATCAGATAGGCCAAGACAAGAAGGCGATCAACTTTAGAGTATAATTAGAAACCTGCATTTTATTTACCTTTTAAATCCAAAGCTATAAAAAACTTAATCCGAACCGCTCAATCCACGGCAACCGACTCCGATCGCTTTTCCTTATCGCTCGTCCTGAAACCTCCGCAGAGCAAAAAAGAAAACAGAAGCGCTTGCATCATATTTCATTTACATTAATGAGAACCTAAAAGGGCATAAAGACAGTTGATCCATTAGCCGTTTTACCGCATTCGATACGGTGAGATAGAAACGTCAGAAATAGCGTAAGCAAAGTCAATTTAGATTTCGACGTGTCGTATTTTATGTGTAATTTTCTCGGAATGAACCGTTGGCATAAAACCTCGGGCTAACGTTTAAGAGGCTTTAGCTCGGAACGGGTAATGACAAGTAGATGGTGGGTCGGGCGGCCGCGGCGACCGCGCGTCTGCCGCGCGCCCGGCACCTGCCGCGCCGCCGCGCCGCAGGCTATTTTTAAACCAGACCGTACTCGTACCTCGGCCATAGAATAAACCTCACATATGACCACCATCAACACGTCCTCGTTTCGCCGATACTAAAACAGAAACAATTACACGGCCGCTCATAAGCGCGGACGATAAAACACAGATGCGATATGAGCTTTTCAGCTTTGATGTTTCATAACACTTTCATGCCCGCGTGAAACTTCGCCGCGAGTTTTCCACGTACCTGCCTATTCTTTGTTCCGCGAAATCGTACGTTACTCTCTATGTGGCTTTATAGTCGATATAAACAAGTTGTATCTAGGTAATATATTTACTCGTACCTGCATAATGTCGAGTGGGAACACCCGGTAAAGTATTGTTTATAAGCTTTTTGCGCAGTACCGTCGACCATAATTTTCCATGAGACGTGTTTCTGAGACCTTTGCATAATCGCGATGATTTCACTGGGGTGGGTCAGATGTCTAAACATTTAGGTCCGCCGCGACAGTTATCGATGTGGTATGGAGTAGCTCGGTCGGAAGTCGTACAAATATTGTTTTTAGCGATCAGTGCAGCGATGTTTGTGCACTATGTGTCCGACATGTTTACGTAACAGTGTTGGAGATGTCGGGAGCGAGCGGAGCGGTGGCCGGCTCGGTAAACAAACCAATCGGTAACTTCCAAACACGCTGTGTTTGCTCGCAGGCCAGTTTGTGGCACACCGCTCGCTCTCTACCAGGGAACCCGTATACAGTTGGCCGTTTGCTGTCAATGTTTAACGCTAGCCTTTTGGTAGGCTTAGGACAACTTAATAACTATTAAGTTGTTATTATCAATCTAGGCTTTGTTTGTCTACATATTTAGGTGCATATCTTTCTCTATCACCTGTTGGTCAAAATTCCATAAGTCACGATTATCATTAAAGCTTGTTTCAGTTTAATGGCGCTTTTCCAAGTAGCCTAGTTTAATCAGACTTGTTTACATTTACGCCATATCTTATAGAAGCTTTAAGCAATAAGGCCGCTAATTAGAAACCTATCAATTGTATTTTTTTGTTCTTGTAATCTATTTTGTATGTAATGTGGTTGTCTAATAAAGTATTATTGTTGTTTTAGATATAAACTAGTAGTTCTCTGAATAGTGGACTTCGCAAATGTTTAACTGGATTTTCATAAGCCTAGATCTCGTCTTGCTCTTGACCGATCTCGACCATACTCGCAAATAATGTTAGAATTCAGATACTGGATAATCTTGCCAAATATTATCAAAATTGGTTGATATGATAAATAGCCCTACATCAAATTACCCCGAAAGATGGTTAGAAAATAACTAAAATAATCAAAAAGCGACAAAAAAGTCCAAAAATAAATGGAACGAAGTTAGAGTGTCTCAATTTAGACTTTTTTTGACTCGGAAATTTTGACTCGACAATTTTGACTCGACAATTCTTACTCGACAATTTTGACTCGACAATTTTGACTGGACAATTTTGACTCGACAATTTTGACTCGACAATATTGACTCCACAATTTTGACTCCACAATTTTGACTCGACAATTTTGACTCGACAATTTTGACTCTACAATTTTGACTCTGCACTTTTGACTCGACAATTTTGACTCTTCACTTATGACTTGACAATTTTGAGTCTACAATTATGACTCGATAATTTTGACTCGACAATTTTGACACTGCACTTTATTTTGACTCGACAAATTTGACTCGAAAATATTGACTGGAAAATATTGACTCGAAAATTTTGATTCTACAATTTGACTTTACAATGTTGAATCGAAAATTTGACTCCATAATTTCGACTCGACAATTTTGACCCAACAATTTTGACTCGACAATTTAGACTCGATAATTTTGACTCGACAATTTAGACTCGATAATTTTGACTCGACAATTTTGACTCTATAATTTTGACTCGAAAAATTTGACTCGACAATTTTGACTCGAAAATTATGACTCCAAAATTTTGATTCGACAATTTGACTCCATAATTTAGACTCCACAATTTTGACTCGAAAATATTGACTCCACAATTTTGACGCCACAATTTCGACTCCACAATTTTGACTCGAAAATTTTGACTCGACAATTTTGTCTCTACAATTTTGATTCGAAAATTTTGACTCAACAATTTTGCTTTTTTCGGTACGGCTGTTGATTCTCCTCAACATTAGAGGAGTTCGATATCCGGACAGACAAAAGCAAAAATGTGGAGTCAAAATTGAGACTCTCTCACTTCGTTCACTCGGTCAATTGTATTTCTCTTAATTTTCTATACATTAAAAGTAGGTAACTATGGATTTTAAGTTAGGGGAGCCAACTGTTTGGACCTCATTTAGACTACTTATACTTACTCGTAACTACTTACTTACATATTAACTGATTAGTGAGCTTTTTAAGCGCTAACACCGTATTTTTTTCTTCTATGGTATTAATTTCATTTTATTTCATAAACTTCGTTTTGATTTTCAACCGCCTTCGATAAAGAAGAAGGTTCTATGTTCGTCGAAGGTTTTTTATGTGTATTTTCATCGATATTTTCGCCAATTGTGAACTGAATCTAAAAACCCTTTTTTTAGTTCGATAGGGTATACTCCCGAGGTGGTTCCATTGAAATTTTATCGAAATCTACTGAGCCGTTTTTGAAAAATCAACATGTAAAAATTGTATAAGTACATCAATTCGAGCGAACTATTCGAATTTTGTACACGATGGAAGTCGGCTTTGCCATTTTTTGCGAAAAATAATTATGTGATATATCGTTGGTAATTTACGTAATTTATATATCAATCAATCAATCAAAAAAATTTAATGACATAAAATAAGTTACATGTAAAGTAATGAAGCCTCTGATTTCCGAACTAGCCAGGGGCTGTACTACGGGAACCAGCTTATATATGTGAGTAATTTTTTTAAAAGTGTTTACTGTATTGCAGATTGTTTTTTACTATATAAAACAGTGCCTGTGATCTATTTGTCGAAATAGACTGAAACTGATTTTTCATTTTTAAAAATGTGAACACGCCAGACTTCGAGGTAAGCATAAATCTAAGTTAGTTCCATTTACGAAAATATACAAACATCAATCTTAGTCAAAACATTATAGGTCACAAATCACGATCGTTTCGCTAAAAGTGCAAAGGGACTGGCTAGCAGAGGTCGCGTCGTAAAAACTGAGCAAGGTGATCTAAAACGTAGCCTTAGGCCTGCCACACACCTTCAATCAAAGCACAAATAAATCTCAACATGATTTAAACTTTAGCACCTTCGCGGAAATTCGCAAATATCGCTGTCGAACGTCAGTCCATATCTAGTAGTACGTAGTACATATATATTTTTAAGGATATTTTGATGCAATCATAGTTCTGCTCTGATGTGATCTATATGTGATTTATATCTGATCTATATGTGATGTGATTTATATCAATAAGTTGAAGGTTTTGTTTATGAAACTAACTGTAAACTGAAATAAAATAATGTTACTGAATCTATTGTACTTATCTAGGCCACCACAGCTGTTGGAGGTTGTGTCTAGAAAGAGGGAAGGGAAGCCTTTACCCAGCAGAGGAACAATGCAGGCTCAAAATACCTTAGCAGATAACTTAATTTAGCGTACTTATTAAATAATCACTTTTTTATAATTTTTCCTCTGCCCTTGTATCTTAAATTAGCAGTTGTTTTCTTTCTGTAAAGGTGGGCTACACACGGTGCGATGAACTGATCAGTTTTTCGCATCACTCCAGCTGGGAGTTCATTCAATTAATTCAACGGTAGGGATAGGTGGTTCACGATTTGAACCACTACCAGAAGCTGAGCACACACGATGCAATGATAGCATCAGTTCATCAGATTAGCCCAGCGAGGGCCTAATGTAGTTAACCATTGCCGGTAGGTACTGCGATGGTGCGCTTGTTTGGACCACCTCGATGATTAACTGAATCTTCAGTATCTCGCGTAATTTCAATTTTAAACGAGAAATGATCGGAACCAAAATTGTAAAAAATTTGATTTCCTACATTTTTGTTTCCCATCAACTTTTTGTAGAATCAATATTATTTGAATAAGATAAGGGTGTCATTTTGTTTCTTCAATAACTTGTGTTATTTCAGTTTTTCCTGACAAATCATCGCAACCAAAGTTGTAGGTATGCTTGATGCGTCATACACCTCATCCTCGAGATCAAGTGTGCTTGAAATCCTGATTGTGTATGGAGCACCTTAGAGGCAGTTAGACAAAGGCTCATCGCAGTAATTAGCTAGTGCCCGAGTTCCCGAGAGGAATGCCCCGGCGGCTACTGACTGACACCAGGTAGATTCTCATACACTTGTTTTGATTGATCTGTTCTGTTTGTGAAATGTTTTCTGCATTTTTTTTTTTTTGCATGTCTAGTAAAGCATAGGTATCGCAATGGGTGCAGTCTATTGTTTTGTGCAGTTAACTAGTCCGCCATCATGGGTCAATCGCCATTTTGGGCCGTCCACCATATTGGATTTAGAATGAGTTCAAACTAAACGTGTATGCACATTTCACTTCAATCAGTTGAAGTAAGTCTTTTAAAATTCCGTTGCGAAAGACTCGATCATAGAAACATTATAAGTCATACAAATAAAACCACGTAGTTATAAAATAAATATAATTATTTCTGAAGTACTGACGGTGTATAGGGCACTTTAGGGGCAGTTAGACAAAGGTTCATCGCAGTAATTAGCTAGTGCCCGAGAGGAATGCCCCGGCGGCTACTGGCGGGCGGTAATTGCGCGCGCAGCTCGTGGCTCGCCGAGCCCAGCCTCCGCGAGTTCTGCCTTACATTTACATCCGGATTGTGAATTTTCATAGCTATTACACTTGTTTGAAATCGACTTTGTTGTTTGCTTCTGCCTTACATTTTCACCCGGATTGTGAATTTTCATAGCATTTAGACTTGTTTGAAATCGTTTTTGTTGTTTGCTTCTGCCTTACATTTCATCCGGATTGTGAATTTTCATAGCATTTAGACTTGTTTGAAATCGTTTTTGTTGTTTGCTTCTGCCTTACATTTTCATCCGGATTGTGAATTTTCATAGCATTTAGACTCATTTGAAATCGTTTTTGTTGTTTGCTTCTGCCTTACATTTACATCCGGATTATGAATTTTCATAGCTTTTAGACTTGTAAAAATCGTCTTTGTTGTTTGCTAGATATGTTCAGCAAGCCTAGTACCTATAGCACCTATAGTAGGTATACCTAGCTTAGGTATTTGCAATGGTTGCATACTATTATTCGGCGCAGTTAACTACTCTGCCATCTTGGGTCACCCGCCATATTGGATTTAGAATGACGTCAGTTACACCCACGTTAGAGGCAGTTTAGAAAAAGGCCCAGCGGCTGCTGACGACCGGTAATTGCGCACGCAACTCTCGGTTCTCCAAGCTGTGCTTTAGTTACATTTACATCCGTATTGTGAATTTTCATAGCCTTTAGACTTGTTTGAAATTAGTTTGCTAGATGCTTACAGCAAGCCTAATATAGCTTAAGCTACTTAGGAATTATATCGCGATTGGATGTACTCTATTGTTTGGCTATAACAAGTTCGCCATATATGTTCGGTATATGTATGCCGTGGTGGCCTATTGGGAGAAATGTTTGCTGTCCGACACAAAATTGTCACACAAATCAAAGCGATTTATGAAATAACAATATTTTTTTTCGAATTGGCCCCATATTAAAATTTGATCATAATATACTGAATACACTGATCATCTTCTTTCGGCTTAGTACACCCTTTTCGAATTATCCTATCCACGTGATAGGATAATTCGAAATAATACATGATGTTCTACCGGAGATCCTACATACCTAAATTCTAAATTAGAAGCCTTAGATTCGATTGAACGTCGTGCCGTGCGGATAATCGTGGATAGTAAGCTTATCGCTTCCAAGCTGAAAAGCCTGGAACACAGGCGTGAAGTAGCGTGTTTGGCAATTTTCTATAGGATCCATTTCGGCGAGTGTGCGCTCGAACTCCACGACCTGATTCCTTCATCTCCTTTTCACAACAGAACAAGCTGGAAGTCGTTCAATAAATACCATCCCTACATAGTCGACGTACCATCTGCTCGTACTAAGCGATTCGCTTCTTCCTTCTTAATGCGGACCGCCAGGGATTGGAATGCCCTGCCTCCGTCATTGTTTCCTGACAATTACAATCTGGATACCTATCTTCAAGTCAAGAGTGAATATCTTCTAGGTCTACATACTCTATCATAGGCTACAACTTCGCTTTCCATCAGGCGAGTTGGTGACCAAATGTAGCGCTATTATGCATAAAAATAAAAAAGTTTAATATATCCCAAAATTTAGAGTTTTTGTAGGTATACCCAGACGATAAAAAATGCAAAATAACGATGATAGAAAGAAAACATAGTGAAGTGAAGAGGTATTAAAATTTGAAATCCACTAAAACAAAATTACGTAGAATCTACCGATCGATTCATAATTGAATTACAATGTTTGTGATGTTATTAAGAACATACAAAGTGTTTTATTCGTTTTAATGTATGCAAATATAGCAGTAAATAATATCGTCAAACCAATTTAATGTGTCTTTTATAACGGTAGTTGCTATAAAAAAATGTTTGCGTGTGGACGGCTAGTGGCCAAGACGACCGTGTCAAGTTTTTTGTAGCAATGATAGCTGAGTGCATGGCGCCTTGTGTGATTGTGTATTCGATTAAAACTTTTTGTCAAATAAAAATGAATTTTGATTTGAAACTGTTTTTCAAAAGCCTTGTCTAGTTGAGACTTTAAGAATCAAATTACCTACTCTAAAATCGTGTTCACCAATAGGCGTGATGACTGGGTAAATAAAACATTGTTATTTGTCCGTTAATATCAGACAAGTATTTTTTATTTAGTCAATCTGAAAAACAATAAACGACAAAGATAAACCCTGTCAAAGTTTGGGAGTGGGGGCTCGTGACGTCACTAGTGCGACGTAGTCTGTACATTTGTAGTGCACGACTCATGACGTCACGCGAAACTTTATCGGGCTATATCTTCATACATTTTTGTTTAATTGACAAAATAAAAAATACGTGTCTAATATTTTTTAGTCATCATGTCTATTGTACTGTACCGATATTTGTTTTAGATTTGTAGTCGTATACCTACCTACTACATGTCTTCAATACTTACATCTTATCGCTAATCATCTTTATGTTAAACTCAAGCCTAATAATCATAAGCACGGCTTATTTCCGAGGTACAATTCTGTCACCTGTCATTCCTGTCAACAACATTGAGATGAACATAGAAACAGAAATAATGTAGATTGCTCTAGAATCAGCCCGCAGGTTCTAGAAACTCGGTCGCGACGTAAGAGAGCTCCATCGAGTTGCTAGACTTGCTAGCCTAAGGGCTTGAGGCCTTACTCGTACTATGAGTTTATACAGATGATAATTATTCTTAGCAAAAAATGGCACAACCGACTTCAATCGTGTACAAAATTCGAATACCTATGTAGTTCGCTTGAATCGATATATACAAATTTTACATTATTGTTGATGTTTTCAAAAACGTCTCAGCCTATTTCAATAAAATTGAAATGGGACTCCCGGGAATTCCGGGAGTATACCCATCCGAAATAAAAATATTTTTTTGAATCGGTTCACAATTGGTGAAAAAATCGATGAACTTACAGAAAAAAAATACATACAGACGGACATAAAACTTCCTCCTTTTTAGAAGTCAGTTAAAAACTATTATTGTTTTCGTGTAGCTGGATATTTTTTGCTTGTCCTTGGTCGTATCCACTAGTGGCTCTAGTGGCGTGCTTTCCTGTTTCCTAAGAGATATAATCTGAACCTTTTAGAAGTCAGAGTGAATAGGTCTCTTCTAGGTCTGCGTGATTCATCCTTGACCACAACGTCGCTTACTATCTGACGCGTTGGGGGTCAAGCACGGATCTGTTCGTGATAAAAAGAACAAGTATTACGAGTTTATAAAAAAAACTTTCTTTTAATAAAATAAGCTTTTATTGCATAGGTGCTAGCTAAGACGAATCAAACGAGCCGAAACCACTAACCATTAAATGACAAACTACTCGCCAGGATCATTGAAATGAACCAAAACTCGATGAGGTTGTGTCGCTTCATTGCTAAGTTCCTTTGGCCACCTCTCAGCTCCATGATCAGATCAGCACCATGTCATCATAATATTGCGATGTCACGCAATTTATACATGTATGCAAAATTTCAGCTCAATCGGTAACCGGGAAGTGGATCAAATTTAACTTGCAAGATCTGATTACAGACAGACAACGGGACAGGTGAAACTAAATAAAAGCTTGTAAAAAAAAATGGCGTTTTATTAAAATATATGGGGAAATCACACGAAAACAATTTAGTTTTCGTTTACATAAAATTTCATATGAATACTCCTAATCACACTAATCTAGCTGTATTCATGTCCATTGCAGATACAATATTTGAATTTAGATTTTATTGAACTACGATCTTATCACTTAATCATGTCGTCACCACAGCTTTCAAACAACAAAATGTCATCAAATCTTACTGTTCATTTGCAATATGCATATGTTAACTGAGAGTGAGACAAACATTCAGATGCGCAGACATACAATACGTCAATTTTACACTACTATAGTTAGCTCGGGGTCTAAAATGGGAGTTTTTCCAAGAAGAATGCCGAGGCTCGATCTCACAAAACATTTTTGAAAATTTTCATCGCTAAAAATAAAAAGTATTTACTTTAAAAATGCTGATTTTTTTGTTGTTTTCTTATAAAAAAAATTAGAAAAATCAATTAATAAGCTAATTCATCAATTATTTATTTAACTGTAAGATGTTAAATCCATAGAACAGGAAAAATTGTGAGAAACCCTTAAATGGTAGTAGCGCCATACAGGGTAATAATAAAAACGGTTATTTGTAAACTATAACAATAAAATATAGGTATTGTCCTAGTACTCCTATAATTCGTTATCAAATCATCTGGAAAATTCGGTAGATTGTACTAGAAATCCACAAAAACCAATTAACTCACAGAGTTGAAAATTGTAAAGTAAACACTAAGCGGCCCAAAAACACAGTGTTCGAGTGTTCGGACACTATCCAGACGCCGAATAAAACATCCGATAAATAGGCTACAAGAATAAATTACGTATTGAATGGAATTATGGGCCTGCGGATAGAACAGAACTACGAAAGATAGCAAATAGAGATGTGGTGTTGAAATGTCGACGTGAGCTTTGAAGGTTTTGGGCACAGGGACGCTTAAATGAATTAAAAGTTTTAATAGCGTATGTTGTTTTCAAAAATGTATGCACAATATGTTAGTCCATATAGATCATGTTTAGCACTTGAAATGAAACAACTAAGTCTTTTTAATTTGACTTGATCGAGGATGTAATGTAGGTATTGTACTCGTAGGTGAAGATGTGTTGATTGATTTTTACAGATATTTTCTTAGCAAAATTTCAAAATAAAATTAAACCTAATTAATACTCCGACTTAGACTCTAATAGCGTTCACATAATATGAACTTAAAACTACGAACCAGTGCAGAAAACTATCTAACGAGAAAAACAACACTATTTTTTCTTGTTTATTGTGAACACGAAATTCCGACTAGTTTGTGCAAAACAAATTCATAGATCATAGGTCTGACGGTACTTTAAAAATAATCTGCCAAGTACGAGTCGGACTCGCGCACTAAGAGTTCCGTACCGTATGGGAGCCCTCCCCCCTTAAATATTTATCTTATTTTAATTATTTATTATTAAAGCAAGCATGCAGCTACATATTCTGTGAATATTTCAAGCATCTACCTGGTACCATTATTGATATCTAGCGAAAAACGGCTAAAAATTTAGATTTGTTGTATGGGAGCCCCCCAAATATTATTTTTATTCTATTTTTAGTACTTTGGGTACGGAACCCTAAAAATCAACACCTACTCGTAGAGCACGTTCCTCCAAAGTTCATTTCGAAAACGCTTCCACATCAACATTGCTCTTGGCAACTTTAAATTCTTAAACATATTAGGATAAGCACTGATAGATAAGTTTGTGCAAACCAAATAGATCTGACAGTTCTGTAAAAAATTACACCTACTTAGATCACATTAGGTACTCCTCATTCCAAAATGCGCTACTACAATCACAGATCTTGCCAACTTAAGTTCTTACATATTAGATACGTACGTTTTCGTAATCTGGGCGTGTCACCATTGAAGTTGACGAATATAAACAGTCGATAGGTCTCATGGAAGAAAAAAAGATAGAAGAAGTGCCCTAAGGTTGAAAATTTAAAGATGCTCGAAAATGACGTCGTAAATAAACAGAAATTGCTATACCTATACAATCAATGAAATAACTTGACATAAGTGACTTTTGAAGTACTGATGAAATGTCACATTGGTGTTTTCGCAATATGGCGGACTTTAAATGACTTCAAGGCGGAGCTTATCTTGTATGATGATTGACGAATTACTAAACACCGGATCTACTTCTATTTATTGTATCTATGGTAGGTCCAAATCACGAGAAGCATTAGTTATGAAGTTTTTGTGTATATTTACGTACGTTGCGGCGCGGCTTGTGGTCGGCCTTCGCCCCAGAGACAGAGGCTTGTTGCCACTTTCACTCGAACGCAACATCAACGAGTCACAAAACTCTTTATTCTCCGTGCGGATGCGGTATCTTTTTTCCCACTTTTTTATTGGAAATGTGAGTTCATACCATCGACTTAAATTTTTTCTATGGTTCATACTTTACTAATAAAAATATAGCATAAACCTCTAAATATGTCAAATATTTCAAAAATGTTGTCCTGTTCAGCAGCATAACATAATTTTGTTTTCGTGATGCTTGTTATTGTTATGTAGAATCTGATAGAAATATCTACTAAGTAAGACGTATTTCTAATAAGTTTTCGAAAATATTGAAAGGAAACCACTTGAACCTAACTACTATCTGCGCTCTATATTAGGTCACCTAGCCATTTTGTTTGAGGGTGAACATCCTATACATACCTACGTCTACTGCGTCTAGATTTCGTAGAGTAATATTTCCATAAATATTGATACACACTTTCGACTTGATCTCACAAAAAAAGTTTATTAACCGGGTAGATAAAGATACTTAAATATTATTAGCACTTGCTAAGAACATGCTTGCTTGACGTCACGTCACGTGGTCCATGTTATAATGGTCTACGTAAATTCGTAGCCTACGTCACGTCACCTACGCGCGCCCCGAAAATCCTATTTAGAAAATAGATACATTCCTCCTGCCACTTAATTATGTATTTTCGGGGAAAGCAAGCAGATGGTTGTTTAATTGTTTATAAAGTTTCAGCTGTGTACTGTTTTCTGTCAATCTGACATGATTGTAGGTGTTAAGATGGAATGTCCATGAGCTCATCATAAACTAAGCGCATCCTACAAATATTCTTCATAGATCCATGCAGCTGTGTATCCGATATTCTTTCTTACTCTTACCTCAAAAATGTAAGTTCGATCAAAACAATACATTACTACGCATTACGTATTTGTTTTCAAAATACAAAACTTACGCAGTAACATTATTTGCTTAAACTAAAATGTTGGAAAATATCCAGTGGAATTATTGATTTCCATTCAACATATTTTTCTCGTAATTTCCACGTACGTTTGATTAGGTATTTGTCTTATTAGTCGTACAAGCTTTAAGTAAATAATCGCATAAAATAATCAGAATGGATGAATGCCTACAAAAATTCAATGATGTGATCTTGGAATCAATTTTACCTACGCCTGACTAACTACACAATTAGGTGCGTAGGTACTATGCCGTACCTTTGATAGACCACTTCTGAACTTAGGTCAACGCCTAATCTGGTCACATATCCACAACGTTGCTTCAATTGCGGGTTAGTACCTACCTAGTAGTTATTAGTGGATTCAAATTTGTTTTTTTTTCTACTGACGTGTAAGCAAAATAAATTCGTAATTAACGATGAAAACATTCCAGAGAACTCTTTGATACGGGATCGGAAAAAGCAACAACGACTTCACATTTTTTTTAAATCAATTTTTGTGATAAATAAAAAAACACAAATAAGTTTCTATGCAAAACTATTTTTATTTTTTTACTTTTCCTTGTACATAATTACAAAGTTATCCTACATTAAAAATTGACTCGATCTAGCGTGTGACGTCACAATGTTACACTTTAACTTATAAGGAAAAATAAAAATATGTTTGTATGGAAACTTATACATATGATCTTATCATTTCAAAATATTTTTTCGGAAAAGAACATTCAATATTCTAATTTTACGACGTGCACTATTAAAGATATAAAATATTATCGTAGATTAGCAGAATATACTACTGGACTTAAGCCTTCCCTACAAATTTCCAATAAGACTGAAATATAAAAATATATTAAGATCGTATCGTCAAAGTAATTGGAATACATGTCATTAAAAGGTATTAAAATGGAGATATTTATAAGACAAATTATTATGTAAATGAGTACCATTACCTCGTATTGACATGTGCTTTGTGGTCAGTAGACGCACCTAAGAGCCAACAGTCAAATATTGACTCGGGGCAAATGAGCTCCTGTTTTCATCGCTTGGTATTCGAACGATCAACACAATTTGTTTAAACATGATATAATTAACCTGGAGTCACCTGACTCACGGCAGAGCATGCAACACATGCATGATGACGTAAGTCTTCGAATTTGGGAATAGAAAATTAGAAATTGTGTTGAAGTAATGGGAGAATACTTCATACACACTCTCGCTTTAGAATTGTGAGGTCTTGGACTTAAAATCTGGTTCTGTACCAAAGAGTCCATTCGAATTTAGAATCAGCAGAACATGCAATACATGCATGATCACGTAAGGCTTCAAGTTCGGGAATAGTACCAACTGGTACGTAGATAGGTAATGCAAAATCTATCAATCTATTAATTCTATATCTTCTATTCAATCTACATAAAAAGCCGAGGTAGTGTAGCAGGAGAACGTTCACCTTAGAATTGGGAGAGTTCAAACTCCAGTCCCGTATCAATGAGTTCTTTGGAATTCATGTACGTTCTCAGCTTTTCTGTGAAGGAAAACGTAGTGACGAAACCTGTAGCCAGCAAACGTTCGGAGAAGAAATTCGATGGCATATGAGAATCTACTACAGGGTACTGTACCTAATGTATATGACCCAATCACTCTGTCTTCAGTGGGTTATTAAAAGCTAGTGCTGCACCTACTTATATTGGTGTCCGTCTATCTTCAAACTTTTATAAGTAACAAGATCTATTTACAAAAAACGCAGCAGTTAGGCTTACTTCCTCCCAGGGTTGCTACAAGTTGCACAAATATTGACTCGGGGCAAATCAGTTCTTGTTTTCATCCTTGGTATTCTAACGATCAACAAAATTTGTTTAAACATGATTTATTTACCTGGAATCACGGCAGAGCATGCAACACATGCATGATGACGTAAGATATCGGATTCGGGAATAGAAAATTAGAAATTGTGGGAGAATACTTCATACACACTCTCGCTTTAGATTTGTGAGGTCATGGACTTAAAACCCGTGCCCGTACCAAAGAGTCCATTCGAATTTATGTGTGGGATATCATACTACTTTTTGGTGAAGGAAAATATCGTGCGGGAATCTGCGTACCTATATCTAAAGACATTTGCCAGTGTGGTGGATATAGTCTAATCGTATAGGCCTATGTTCAGCAGTGGATTATATAAGCAGTGTATTGGTGACCAGTCTTCATATTCAAATTCTTGCTTTGAATAAATATTTAGTGTATTTCCGCTCTGTCGCAGTCATACAAGCTAAGGGTACTATTCAAAATTCAAATTAAATCACAAACAAAATTAGTAATTAATCATCAAACTGCAGCATGGTTCGACCATGGTTAGGTCAGGTTAGAAAAGTTAGGCTTAGGTATGTTTACAAAATATGAATGAACCTGAAACAAAATTTTTAATTAATCCGTTTAAAATAATAAAAAAAAAAAAAAAAAAAAAAAAAAAAAATAATTAAACCTGTAACAAAAATAGTAATTAGTAATCTATTAAAAAATGTAGTAAACCTGAAAAAAATATTTAATTAATATGTTAAAATTACAAATATAATTTATTTATAAAAAATGGTATAAAATAATTGAAAAAATACTTAGTCAATAAATAGCACCCTTATTCTTACTGTACTCTATTCGACACGTGTTTCGCCTCTAAACGAGGCATCTTCAGGACGTGTTGACTCTTCGAGCTCACTCGCAAGAATGACGGCTCGCCGCGCCGGCGCTTCTTATATACTCGTCGTGACGCACCGAAGTAAAGGCGATGTGACGGTAGTTTGATCGTTCAGCAACTCCTTGTGTGTGTTTTGATGTTTCATTATTTCTAAATGCTCCAAAACATTTAAGCGAAAACCTTTTTCACATACATGTAGAATTTCAAAAGTGTTGTTGTTATCCAAATCGTGTCCAGTTTCTAATAAATGTTTCGCAAAATTCGACTTCTCTGGGTGATTGTTTCTAGATGCAGCTAAGTGTTCTTTGTAGCGGGTTTGAAAACTCCTTCCAGTTTGTCCCACATAAACTGCGTTACATGTGTCGCAGGTTAACTTGTATACCCCCGATTTCTTGCTCTTTTCTAAGGAGTCTTTCCCATTGCACATTCGTCTCATGTTGTGATTCTTTCGAAATGCCACATGTACATCATTTCTCCGCAGTATTTTTGCAATTTTTTCTGACGTAGTCCCTAAATATGTCAAACTACCCACATATTTATTTACTCTCACAGGTGGGCAGGAGTATAACATAGATCTTGCTATGTTTCTATTCTTATCTCTGACTAAATTGTTTATCATTTTCTTGCTGTACCCATTTGTCACTGCTATTTGATATATTGTGTTGAGTTCCTTGTTGTAGGCTTCTGGAGATAATGGGACTGTCATTAATCTATGTACATAGCTTCTAAACGCGGCCAATTTGTGCTGCATGGGGTGATTTGAAGACTCTGGGATTGCTATATCTGTGTGTGTGGGTTTGCGATAAATTTGGAAGTCCAGTTTGTTCTCTTTTCTCGTAATAGTTAGGTCTAGAAAATTCAGTGACTTGTTATTCTCCGTTTCTGTCTTGAACCGTATCTTTGGGTGTATATGGTTGATTCTATCCATATATATGTCCAGTTGACGCTGCGTTCCAGTCCAACACAATATAATATCATCCACGTACCTGTAATAAAACAAGATATTAGGATTATTAACCATATGTGTACACTCAAACCTGTCCATGAAGTACTCTGCCATTAATGGGCTCAATGGTGACCCCATTGCAAGACCTTCTTTTTGTGTGTAGTACTGTCCCTCAAACTGGAAGTAGTTCTGTTCCATACATATTCTTGTTAACGTCATTATATCTTCTCTTTCTCCAGGATGTAAATGTCGTTTCTCTAAATGTTCATTCAAAATTTGTAATGATTCTTCACCCGGAACATTTGTAAATAAGCTTTCCACATCCAATGAAATCAGTTTTCCATTTGATGGGATCTGTATATTTTTAATTTTTTCTATCAATTCCTTTGTATTTTTCAATCCATATTTCGGCTTAAATGATGATCTTTCCTTCAATAATCCATTCAAGTACTTAGCTAAATCATAGGCCGGGGCACCTATGTATGACACCACTGGTCTTATCGGCATATCTTCCTTATGTAGTTTTGGCAAGCCGTACAGCATTGGTGGGCGTGGGTTCATTGGCACAACATTCTTGAGTGCACGTGGTGACATGTAGTCGACGTTTTCAATAGCCCTCTTTAACTCTTGAGCGTATTTCTTTGTGGGGTCGGTACGTAATGGTTCAAAATCTTCTCCATGTATTACATTGTGCACTTTTTCTTTGTATTCTTGTTGTTCTAAAATTACAATAGTACTACCTTTATCCGCTTTTGTCAAAATTAAATTGTGTTGATTTAAGCGGTCCTGCAAGGATCGCTGCAGCTGTATTTCTGGATTTCTATTTGTCGGTAATCTGAGACTTTTCTTTATTTCGTTTGCTACTTGATGTTTCACTCCTACGTCTTGTTTTCCTCTAATACAGGCTATTTCTGTATCTACTGCCAGCTGTTGTAAAGTCGTCTTCGTGGTTCCTGGTTTGAAATTATATTTTAATCCCTTTTCTATAATAGTACCCTCAACTTGTATGACTGCGACAGAGCGGAAATACACTAAATATTTATTCAAAGCAAGAATTTGAAGATGAACTTCCGCAAAGTAACGCCTGATTCAATAAACTATCTTAAGACAGCAAGTACAGCTGAGCAGGCAAAGTTGTACATAAAGTTGACGAAGCTCCATAGATTGGCGGCCCAAAACGTTTGGTTTAATCAGCAATGTAAGCGACTCCAAGTCATACCAAAGTACATCAACATAAGAACAAGTTCACATACTCACGCCAGTGATGTAGCAATGAAAAAAGCGAAGGAATGTTGGCTGAACGAAGAATGTAAATACTGGTTTTCAGTGAGAGATAGTCTGAAACTACACCTGAAAATATTACATTCAGAATTAAGCTATCATCTACACAACATAGAATTTGATGCCCTAGATGGCAAGGCAAGAGATTTGGCATCAAAATTAGCCCATGAAAAGTACATTACACAATCCAGGAAGTTGGAACAATTAACAAGAATACAGAGACAACCCAATACAAATGCCAATACAGAGGTGGAACCAACGCACATTTTTTATCCGCGGGTCAAAAATATAAGTGATGTTCAGATACCCGACAGAGAGATGGCACTACTAGAAAAGGGATTAAAATATAATTTCAAACCAGGAACCACGAAGACGACTTTACAACAGCTGGCAGTAGATACAGAAATAGCCTGTATTAGAGGAAAACAAGACGTAGGAGTGAAACATCAAGTAGCAAACGAAATAAAGAAAAGTCTCAGATTACCGACAAATAGAAATCCAGAAATACAGCTGCAGCGATCCTTGCAGGACCGCTTAAATCAACACAATTTAATTTTGACAAAAGCGGATAAAGGTAGTACTATTGTAATTTTAGAACAACAAGAATACAAAGAAAAAGTGCACAATGTAATACATGGAGAAGATTTTGAACCATTACGTACCGACCCCACAAAGAAATACGCTCAAGAGTTAAAGAGGGCTATTGAAAACGTCGACTACATGTCACCACGTGCACTCAAGAATGTTGTGCCAATGAACCCACGCCCACCAATGCTGTACGGCTTGCCAAAACTACATCAGGAAGATATGCCGATAAGACCAGTGGTGTCATACATAGGTGCCCCGGCCTATGATTTAGCTAAGTACTTGAATGGATTATTGAAGGAAAGATCATCATTTAAGCCGAAATATGGATTGAAAAATACAAAGGAATTGATAGAAAAAATTAAAAATATACAGATCCCATCAAATGGAAAACTGATTTCATTGGATGTGGAAAGCTTATTTACAAATGTTCCGGGTGAAGAATCATTACAAATTTTGAATGAACATTTAGAGAAACGACATTTACATCCTGGAGAAAGAGAAGATATAATGACGTTAACAAGAATATGTATGGAACAGAACTACTTCCAGTTTGAGGGACAGTACTACACACAAAAAGAAGGTCTTGCAATGGGGTCACCATTGAGCCCATTAATGACAGAGTACTTCATGGACAGGTTTGAGTGTACACATATGGTTAATAATCCTAATATCTTGTTTTATTACAGGTACGTGGATGATATTATATTGTGTTGGACTGGAACGCAGCGTCAACTGGACATATATATGGATAGAATCAACCATATACACCCAAAGATACGGTTCAAGACAGAAACGGAGAATAACAAGTCACTGAATTTTCTAGACCTAACTATTACGAGAAAAGAGAACAAACTGGACTTCCAAATTTATCGCAAACCCACACACACAGATATAGCAATCCCAGAGTCTTCAAATCACCCCATGCAGCACAAATTGGCCGCGTTTAGAAGCTATGTACATAGATTAATGACAGTCCCATTATCTCCAGAAGCCTACAACAAGGAACTCAACACAATATATCAAATAGCAGTGACAAATGGGTACAGCAAGAAAATGATAAACAATTTAGTCAGAGATAAGAATAGAAACATAGCAAGATCTATGTTATACTCCTGCCCACCTGTGAGAGTAAATAAATATGTGGGTAGTTTGACATATTTAGGGACTACGTCAGAAAAAATTGCAAAAATACTGCGGAGAAATGATGTACATGTGGCATTTCGAACGAATCACAACATGAGACGAATGTGCAATGGGAAAGACTCCTTAGAAAAGAGCAAGAAATCGGGGGTATACAAGTTAACCTGCGACACATGTAACGCAGTTTATGTGGGACAAACTGGAAGGAGTTTTCAAACCCGCTACAAAGAACACTTAGCTGCATCTAGAAACAATCACCCAGAGAAGTCGAATTTTGCGAAACATTTATTAGAAACTGGACACGATTTGGATAACAACAACACTTTTGAAATTCTACATGTATGTGAAAAAGGTTTTCGCTTAAATGTTTTGGAGCATTTAGAAATAATGAAACATCAAAACACACACAACGAGTTGCTGAACGATCAAACTACCGTCACATCGCCTTTACTTCGGTGCGTCACGACGAGTATATAAGAAGCGCCGGCGCGGCGAGCCGTCATTCTTGCGAGTGAGCTCGAAGAGTCAACACGTCCTGAAGATGCCTCGTTTAGAGGCGAAACACGTGTCGAATAGAGTACAGTAAGAATAAGGGTGCTATTTATTGACTAAGTATTTTTTCAATTATTTTATACCATTTTTTATAAATAAATTATATTTGTAATTTTAACATATTAATTAAATATTTTTTTCAGGTTTACTACATTTTTTAATAGATTACTAATTACTATTTTTGTTACAGGTTTTTTTTTTTTTTTTTTTAAACGGATTAATTAAAAATTTTGTTTCAGGTTCATTCATATTTTGTAAACATACCTAAGCCTAACTTTTCTAACCTGACCTAACCATGGTCGAACCATGCTGCAGTTTGATGATTAATTACTAATTTTGTTTGTGATTTAATTTGAATTTTGAATAGTACCCTTAACTTGTATGACTGCGACAGAGCGGAAATACACTAAATATTTATTCAAAGCAAGAATTTGAAGATGAACTTCCGCAAAGTAACGCCTGATTCAATAAACTATAAAAAAACCAGTCTTCATATTTTCAACCGACTTCCAAAAAGGAGGTTCTATGTTCGTCTGAATGTATATTTTTTATTTTTGTGTATGTTCTACGATAATTTCGCCAATTGTGAACCGAATTGAAAAAGTGGTCCGATTAAAATTTTACAGAAATCGGCTGAGCCGTTTTTTGAAAAGTAAACAATAATGTAAACAATTCGAGTGAAATATTTCGTACACGATGGATGGCGGTTTTGCCATTTTTTGCGAAAAACAATTATTTTATGAACTAACTAAACTCTAAGAAACTTTGGTGGTACTTTGGCTCACTTCCCCTAGGAATTTACGAATCAAGCGTGGTCACCGCCACAAACTCCATTAAAAGAAATAAACATAGCGTAAGAAATAAACATAGCTAGCATAGAGGGGCTTCAAAGCTTCACCTACCGTTACTTTAATAGGGCATTTGAGGTCTCATTGCGATATAACGGTCCCTTTTTCTGTCGTCTTTTAACTTCTCATTGATACAGGGCAAAAGCGGTACTTTTAAAATTAAATTGCGTGTATTTTATTGTTTTTGTCTGTGAGAAAGATAGTAATAATGTTATTATACAGCTTTCATAAAACAACTTCTTTGACAAAACTAAATTTTTGAGGGCCTATTAAGTTCTGAATTCACTGCCTGAAACTGAATTCAGCGCCTTATTTTCACACAATTTATGAACTTAAAAACTTTCACAAAAGACAACAAACTTTAAATTTATAAAAAGCATAAGTAAGCATTAATTTATTGTTCTATTCGTGTGACAGTCATGATGTCACAGAATCAACATAGACCCAACTCAAACTTATAAGATAGGTAGGGGTGTTATCGTTGGAGGCAAAATAAGAATATTCCTTTCGTGAACCAAACATATTCATTGACTGCTTCGGTGGCTCAGTGGTTAGTGACCCTGACTACTGGATCAAATATCTAGGTTTGATTTCCACCCAGCATGGGTAGCATGGCAAAGGGACAAATTGTCTTTCCACCATTAGATCCCCACGAAGAGGAAATAAAGTATGAATTGACAATGACATTTGACATTAAAAGTGGATAAAATGTTTCTTTCCCTTTTCCATGGTAGGTAGGTTGCCTGCAGGGCAAACATTTAGGTGATGAACATGGGTGTTTGCTCTGTGTCTGGTTGTTATTGGTAATTATTTATCTTAGTATGTATTTAAAAATATGCATAGGTATATAGTATACTTACCAGTCTCTGGCAGCCATATGACAATGTTTGCTTAGTTTTGGGGTCAGAGACCGTGTGTAAGATGTCCCGTAATATTTTTTTTAAATTTATTATTCGTACTTTGATTTTATGCTAGCTGCAGACAGCTCAAATGGACTCGCCCTTACACAGCCCGCTATCAAGATATTCACTTGATAGTAAAATTGTGTATGCGGTGTGTAATGTACGCTAGACAGACATAAACAGCAATTTATTTCTGGCAACGAACCCACGTCCTTGAGTTCGACCTTATTGCGCAACACCGGTTTCGAAATGCGCACACGCACGGTCTATGTTCATGATATAAAAGTGATGTTACCTGAATAGCAATGCGATTTAACTCTGAAGTGTTGCTAAATAAAGCTTCGTGCTGAAGGTGCTGAAGCTTAACAATGACATTGATTTTTTATTTAGAAGGTCTATTGAACTGCCTTGAGATTGATATGAATACCTACTCTATTAAGCTTTATTGGTATCTTTGTTAAAGTAATTCTCCGTGAAAATGGTTTCATTCGATGTACAATATAATATTTTAATAAATTCTCTGCACTATTCGTCATATTCCAAAAACAGAACATACATATTGGAATAATTACTATAGGGTCAAACCCAAAAAAAAAATCGAAAAAAAAACCAGCTTTTTATACAACAAGTCTATTGATTTTGCTCAACTCAGCGTGGTATGCTACCAGCATGCTGGGCACGCTGCCAACTGGCAGTGGGCTTGAGCATTTGGATTATCTTTAGACTTTAAAGGGGTCTTTCGAATGTGGATGTCCCAATTGCTTTTTATGTAGTAGTAGTTTATGTAAGTCTTGTATTTAGTGGTAGTTAATAGAGGCACTTGCCCCATTAAAAAAATTGATCGTCAAAATGTTTCATATTCAGGATTTGACCTTATAGTTCAAGTTAATAGTAAAAGTTCAGGATTTGTCGTATGTAGTAAAGTTGCTATAATGACGTGTGGTTTCAGTATTATTGGGCCTTTGACAAACACATTGTAGTTGGTGATATTATAAATCCGGAAGGCCGAATCAAACTGCTTGGCGGGTGTGACGTTGCTACAAGCTGCGGATAACCCAATCCTGGGAGCCACTGACAGCCCTGGGAGCCACTGACAGCCCACTTTGTCGTGGCTGTTTGCAGGAGAACGAAACTGTAGAACATGTTCTGTGGCATTGCAAAGCCACAGAAGACATTAGAATAGCTAACGGATTGCATGATGCTTCTGCACTGTCATCTAAATCGCCATCATCTCATTCACCATCTAAGCTACTGGAGCAGTTATGCCAGCGGCCCAGAGCCACGCTCCGTTACTTTAAGGAGCTGGGCTGGCTCGGGTAGACGCTGGAGGGGGAAATGCACAAAACACCCCATGCGGGACGTCAGTGCAGGACTTATCGCCCCTACTTCAAATTAGAATTAGAATTAGAACCCAATCCTTGGAGAGCTTCAGTCAGGTTTGGGTTATTCGCAGCTTATACAGGGTCATTTTTAATCAATTAGCACCCTTTTAGGGGCTTATCCTGTACATCATAACTAACAACTCTTGTGCTGCGACTTTTGTCAAAACTCAAAAAAAAAATTGTTGTTCCATATTATAATTATCGTTCACCCGCGACAAAATGTATGGAACAGCTGATTTTTTTCGAGTACTGTTCAAAAGTCGCAAAACATAAGTTCTTAGTTTTGATGTACAGAATAAGCCCCTAAAAGGATGCTAATTGATTAGAATTAACCCTGTCTTTAGCTAACATCGCAGCCAAGAAGTTTGTTCCTATACGTACGTAATTCATTTTTTAATCGCGCGGGCTGGGACGCGCTCCGCGCAAACGCCCGGTAAAATATGTCATCACCGTTATACTCCACGTGATACTCGCTGCCACCGACACTTGTTGACACACTGCTGCTCTATCGATCGTGCTTTTCAATATCTAAAATCAAAATTAATAAAGTTACGTCAATTAAATCAAAATTTATTGCAGTTCTTATGACTTATGTAAGCTTGATTAATGCTTCATAAAAAATATTTCGCTGAATACAAAGTTTTATGTTTAAGGCGTGAAACTTATACTGGCAGAAAAAAAATAGAAAAAATAGTATTTACTCGTATTTGTAGGTATTGAATGCGATTTGTACTTTTTAACTACTTCCAAAAAGAAGGAGGTACTTTCTTCATCTGTATGTAAGTATTTTTAACCGACTTCCAAAAAGGAGGAGGTTCTATGTTCGTCTGTATGTATTTTTTTTGTGTATGTTCATCGATAATTCCGACAATTGTGAACCAAATCGAAAAATGATTTTCTAGTTCAAAAGGGTATACTCCCGAGGTTGACGACCCATTTAAATTTTACAGAAATCGGCTGAGCCGTTTTTGAACAATAATGTAAATAATTCGAGCGAAATGTTCGAATTTTGCACACGATGGAAGGCGGCTTTGCCATTTTTTGCGAAAAATTATTAAGTATTGTTGTGTATGTTCATCGATATTTTCGCCAAATGTAAACCGATTAAAACAAAATTCGTAAGGGTTCACTCCTGAGGTAGTCCCATTTAAATTTTATCGAAATCAGCTGAGCCGTTTTTGATAAATCAACAATAATGTACAATACATACATGGATGTCACATCGATTCGTGCAAACTATTCGAATATTGAACACCGTTAGAAGTCGGTGGTGCCATTTTGGCGAAAAATAATTATTCAGTATCAGAAATATTAGTAGTACCTACAGAAATCAATGTCATAATATTTATAATTCAAATTTTAGACAAGTAAAAAATCTAAGTCTTGTATTTAGTGGTAGTTAATAAAAATTAAAAGGCATTGATAAAAAAAAATGTCCACAAATTGTAATTTTGTCAGGGGTTAAAAAATGACGGTTACATTCTCCGTAACAGACAAGCCTATCAATCAGTCTTTTCTTTTATAGGAATTACGATCGTATAAAAAGGCATACAACCGATACCACCCCTCGTGGGGGGCCACTTTCCGATATCGATAATTCGATACTTGCTGTCACACTGTTGCTCTAGCTCTAGGCCTTAGAGCTATCAGAGGTACAACGCGGTGTACAGTGATTGTCGTCGTCGATATCGATGTATACTGAACTTCGAGCAAATATCTATAGAGCCACAGTCCCTAAGTAAAAGTAGTTAAAAAATGTTCGAGTGCCGTCATACATATATACCGACTTAGATATTTAAATTAAATAATTCACAATGACTCGTTCTTTCGAATCTCGACGTTATGTCACCTAATTAGTGCTTGTAATCGAGCACTTCTTGATCAAAATCCTTGGGTGATTGATACCAATATTGTTGGCGAAATCTCGGTACTTACATTTTTGACCATACATATTTTGACAGTGCGTACCAAAATATGACATTCATTTTCATACATTTTGTGGTGAATAAATAAAGTCCTTAACTTTTTTCATGTATCAAGGTTCTTGTCGTTTACAATATCGGGCTCCAGACCCCATTCTAGTGCTCACTTAATTGACTGTTTAAAGCTTGCGCAAAGACTACATAACTACATAAGCGGACGATTAACTGTCAAAACAGGCGTTTAAATGACACTGATGAATAAGTAGTTTCTTTACAAAAATTCACAGAGCTCGATGGAGTCAACACGCTAGTTTGCAATAGTCTATCTATCACAACGTACTTATGAAAATAATTAGATGTTTCCTCTCCCGCCAAAGTAGTAACTAGCGGTACTTTTCTACCAGACACTCCTAATATTAATAAGTTTCAAGTCACAATAGACCAGGCGTAGTATAAGCAACGAGTACATGTGATGGTGCCCTTATGGTGAAAGTTGTACATAATTGAGGTGCGTACAACCGAGACAAACAAAACGCGAGTGTGAATTCCGCGGCACGCGACTATAATATCATTTTTTATCTTTACACATGCTTTAATAACAATTTCAACCTTCCACCTACACAATAGACTTTATTTTTGAATGGAATGAAGAGACTATAGAAGATGCGCTCTGGTCAAATTCGAAACGTAAACAAGTCGCCTGCAATGTGATAAATATTTCACACTGGATGTCGGAGGATAGCGTTATACGAGTTAACTCGTTTCGTAATACGGTATAGCCATGTTTCATAAAGCTGACCGGTCCTGGAAAGTTTCAGCTCTGGCAGCCCAGATTTTGGCAGATATTTTGGAGGACCACTAAATAAGTTATCGTTAATTCAATTTTTGAGACGCTCTTTAGTTCCGTGCTTAAATGGGACGCTCTGTTACTTACTCTACTTGGTTTGGCTGGATGTCTTGTAAATTAATATTATATCTTAAATATTTTAACGGCAACAGATTCGATTTACTTCTCTGAGTACATACGTAGTTGTTTTTTTTTTTTCAAATAGATTGTTACTATGTCAAAAAATTATCAAATCTATGGCGACTTTTCAAACATCCCATTACAGTAATCAGCATAGAGTGTTACAATACTTCGGGCACATCGCGCGTAAGCTTTCTGACAACCTGGAGAAGCTGATGGTGACCGGGAAGGTGGAAGGAAAAAGACCCAGGGGGCGTAACCCAATACGGTGGTCCGACTAAGTGGGCAAAGAACTGGGCATAACCATATCTGACGCCATACACCAAGCAGAAGACCGTCAGATATGGAAACACATATGCCAAGAAGTACTACAGAGGCGAGACATCACGCAGTGTGCAAACGACCTGAGGAGGAGGAGGATTACAATAACCCAAGTAATATAATTAGTTCACTTTTAGGCTAGGCTAAGATTAATTTATTTTTAGAGTTCCGTATCTCTATAAAAAACCGGAGCACTCATAAGATTTAACTTTATTGTCGTCTGTCCGTGCTTCTGTTAAGACCTTTCATCTCGGGAACGCGTGGAGGTATCGAGTTGAAATTATAACCGTACGCAAATCTGTATTCTAGTGCAACTGTAAAAAAAAACTTCTTGGTTATCGTACAAACAAGTTAGAACCATTTATGTTACAAATAACCGAGTATTTTGACACTTATAAAGGAATCAATACCTATAGGTCCCGTTGACCCAGAACTTCATAGTTCTGGGTCAAAAACTAGTGTCATAAATAGGAAAAAATAAGAAAACTGTACATTTAATTTAATCACACTAAAAATGATTCCACATTATGATTTTTCGTATCAATAATGTAGACTCTATCCGAGATCAAATTAACAATTCCAACAATTGTTATGCAAAATATCTGGTTATCACTCCTCTCGCGTTAAATTGTAGGCCCCGGTTGTTTTAACCGTTTAGCCAGTCAAGTACTGGGGCGATCAACTCTGACATGGCTAAACCTTTTGTTGTTTGTTTGCTTGTTGTTGTTGACCATATAATAGGTTATCTCATACACATTAATATAAGTACTTAGTACGAACTTACTCCTCTAAGCTACGTTTCGTTTTTCGAAGTATGTAACTAGGGTTTTCCATATGCTAACTATTTAATTTAAGTAGTTGGCGTGAAGTGAAACCTCAAAGGTTTTCTCCATAACGTACGAGTTAGCAAAGCGTACGTGTGGCACGCTGCCAGCAAACATCTGCACTCTCTCACTGGGATCGCAATTCGCAGGTCCATAGGTGGTTGATGAAATAGCTAAACAAGGCATGTTACTAAAATTTTGTTTAACGTGTTTAGTAGATAATACTATAATATTATTTCTAATCAATTAGCATCCTTTTAGGGGCTTATTCTGTACATCAAAACTAACAACTAACTAACTAACTAACTTTTTCTGGTTTTTGGTTGGGATTTAAAAAATGGTTGTCTTATATATAGGGTTATTTCTAATTAATTAGCTTCCTTTTAAGGGGTTTATCCTGTACATCAAAACTAACAACTTTTGTACTGCGACTTCTGTCAGATCTCAAATAAAAAACAGCTGTTCCATACATTTTGTCGCGGGTGAACGATACTTTTCCATGAAATAGCAATTTTTTTTTAATTTTGACAAAAGTCGCAGTACAACAGTTGTTAGTTTTGATTTACAGGATAAGCCCCTGAGAGCATGCTAATTGATTAGAAATAACTCTGTATATTAGACAAAACCAATTTTCAAATCCCAACCAAAAACAGGGGTGATAAAATAGTTGAGTCATTTCTTGTTGTTCAACGAATAGAACAAACAGGAACAAATTTTCCCAGTTTTATTGATAGAACAATATGCCTTCAGGTCCGGAAAGTAGAATTTACCAAAATGTTGAATTGACCGATTCGGTTTGGTCCATATTCATACCTTACTGTTTTTCATGACTAGCTACGAAATAGGAAATTTTCTTCGCTGTTTGATACCTAACTAGTTATTAAAAAGGAAGCCGTGGTCCATTTTCATATTAACTGATTTTCATAACCAGCCATGAAAAAAGAAAATCTATTCCTGTTTAATAACTGGTTATGTATGTCGCGGATTCAGATGGATTAGAATCCGCGTGGTTATCGTCGTTGTCCGCCATCGTCGATATTATCACTTGTCAGTGCGCACAAGTGGCGCAGGCGCTGTCTCGAGGAAGACTGAAGTGAATTCAAGCCAGACCTCGAATGAACGCACTACTGACCGATAAAAGACAACTTCATTCGATCATCCATTCAATCAACACAGAAAACAAACTCTTGCGTTCACACTGTGTTGCCATTGGAATCGATTGAAAAACTACTCGAATAAAACATTCCTCTAACACGGCCATTCTGCCATTCAACGCGCTCTCGCGTTGTTTTCCAATATGGAACTTAACAGATACCAATCAACAACACAGCCATAGCGTTAGTTCAGTCCGTAGCTTTCAACCGCAGACGATTTCAAAGAGATTTAAGTCGTTTCAATGACAAACGCAAAGCGAAAAGCTTTTAGCATAACATAGTGGTCAACACGAGTCTTCTACTCAGCTTGGCGCAAAGCGTCATAAGCTTTCAGCAACTAGAAGTCAGTACGAGATACCGTGCAAACTTGTAACACGTGAAGCGTTGCAGCTTTCAACGATATCGTCGGACAAAGAGGCAAAGCTAACTCCTGCAAAGCGTATAGCAGCTTTCTTCAACCAGAAGTAGTACAAGCAGTACAAACTTGTAACACGTAAAGCGTTGCAGCTTTCAACAATACCTTCGGACAAAGCGGCAAAGCTTTCAATCCGTAATTCTAGTAAAGCGTAGCAGCTTTCAACAACTCACATGAGGACAAGCCTCCCAACAAAGCGTTAAAGCTTTCAATCTGTAATTCTAGTAAAGCGTAGCAGCTTTCAACAACTCACATGAGGGCAAGCCTCTCAATAAAGCGTTAAAGCTTTCAATCTAATTCTAGTAAAGCGTAGCAGCTTTCAACAACTCACATGAGGACAAGCCTCCCAACAAAGCGTTAAAGCTTTCAATCTGTAATTCTAGTAAAGCGTAGCAGCTTTCAACATCTCACATGAGGACAAGCCTCTCAACAAAGCGTTAAAGCTTTCAATACAACAGCTTGTCAATCAGCAATAATCACAAAGTCGTTTATTTAACTTGATTCACATTATTATAGTGAATTTAAACTATCCATAGGTAGACACAACAAAACACAATTCTAACAAATCTTCTACAAATCATATTTACAGAGTCAAAACAGTAATGCTTCGGTTTTAGTTCAGAGAGTCGAGTGGGAGTTTTGAAAATCAAATCATATTACTCTTACATTGCGTTGACCAAGCGTGCCGAGCACACACTCGTGCACGACACACACACTTGACTAAGCCAATCACATACGTTGCCGCGCTTGTGATTGATCGGTTTGGCGCTCGTTATGTTACCGTAAATAAAACTCACACTGACCTATTCAGTTTTCCGTACGAGACACAAGATGGCGCTGTGCCATTTCCATAAAAATCATTTCAAACTTAAACGCGATCGAGCAGGTTTCGAACATTGTTAAAATCTGCCACTCAGCCCTCAGCTAATTTAGTTATTTATCGTCGTTTAACTTGATAGGACCCAGACATTTGGATAGTTCTGACAGGCTAAATGGATATAATTTACGCAATATTTAATGGCCAACGCACTGGCCACGCCCCATGATATTGGTTCAACCAAGGACCGCTATACTTTTAAACAATTTACTATACGGGAATTTCTTTGAACCAAAATCAGATCACCTACTACGAAAGAATGAATCGCGACATTGTTGGCGTCAAAACGTGCGCTATCTTTTGCTGCTTGCTCGTCCATCCTGCTTTTTGCTGTAAGCTCTGCCCGTGGTAAATCTGGTTCAACCTTTGAGTTTGTAGTGAGAAAGTTTAGGTTTGGTGGACGCTAGTTGCAGCCTACCAAATATTGGAAAAGGAAACCGTCCTTTTTGAAACTGCAATACAGAGTGAGATAAACGTCGCCTATAACAGACTTCCAAAATTTAAGTAGGTACCCTCATATTTTTTTTTCGTACCTAACTAAAAAAAGGTTGGTAAGTACCGACATGATCCGCTCAACCTCTACGTTAGCCCGACTGGTACCACTGGCGATATTTCGTTTGTAATTTAGGATCTTTGAAACCTTTTGTTCGTTCGTTTAGTTGTTTTGTGAAACAAATAGCTAGAAATCAGAATGCCCAGGTTTATGCCCACTAAGCATGAAACCCGCAATAAGTTGTAGTAAGTTCGTATATGGCACATTTGTAAATTTCAAACATTATGTTGCAGGAACACGTCAGTTACATAGATTTTACTATTATGTTGAAAACCACCAAAAAGTTATTTTATTATATTACTGCTACACTTCGCACGAAAGCTTACACTTCAACCTTGCAGGGTACAGCCTCCCAAACATACCCAAATTCAAGTAACTAACTTTGTTGCAAAAATGCGATTGGGACGTTACAAAATTAAAACTTTGCAGGAATACAACTTTACCAACTTCATTGTCCGCATTGTTTGTAACGGCATTGTTTGTACTTTACAAGTGAAAGTCACTGATATGTTACACTGCAACATTGCGACAATACGTCTATTGTTTTTTTTTTTTCAACCTTCCTACAACATCTCGAGTTGCTCCCGTTATTTACCCAACCTATGCAACGTTGCTGGACCTTAACTTTCGAAAGGAACCAAACGCCACTGTAGAGCTTGCTACTAAACATTGAAAACTAGATGGCGTTAGCATCGCACATTGAAATTGCATTGCGGCGGCGCTGCGCCTGCAGAAATCGGTATGGCCATTTGTGAACTTGATTAAGACATTCCTTACAGCGTATAGAGAAAAGGTCTCACACACTAGGACTTTTAACTAAACTCACGCCTCTAGGACTCTTACCTAAAACTACAGCCTCAACAAAATTTAGAAGAAATGATTTTTTAGAAACTGAAAACCTACAAATGTAACTTTGCGACAACTAAATAAATGCAAGCCTCGTGCAAGTTTCATTTGTAACCTCTTCGCAAGATAGATGAGAATTTAAAGTTATGGAAATGTTAAACGTTATACCTGCGGAAAGTTAACCCTACAACTTTCAGATATGTTTCATGTGCAATGCCACTGCAACTCTGCGTTTTAAATTTATAAAAGTTTTGGTGATCAGCTCTGGGCAAGCCACAGGGTTTATCTACAGCGCGGCCGTTAGGGCTTCGTTTCAAGCTCGCTGTAAGCCTGTATGAACGCTGCAACCTTACACTTGTAAGTTACAAGCTCGTTGAAGTTACTTTCAGTAATGTCACTGCATTTTTTGCTTGCTTAGCGGGTGACAATATGAAAATTCGGCCGGTTTGTTACTTGCCAAGAGACACTTTGAGTGATACCTTCATCTTTTGCGCTGTTACAGCAGCAGACAATGTCGTTTTAAATTAACTAAGTTATTAAAATAGTGAAATCGGCAATCTGTTGGTGAATTTTAGGTTGCTTAAAATTAGAAGGTTATTCACTTTTCGATTAATCATTCTGTCACTTAAAGCAATCGTGAGGCGCCAACCTGACCACACAAAAACAACAAGCCGTCATCCACCTCCAAATATCCGACACGTGTTTTCTCTTTCATGTACTCAGCAATTCAATCTCCAGGATTACACGTCCTAGTTTTCACAGCCTTTTCAATAGACTTCAAAGATACAAGACGCCAAAATGTCACATTTTTACGCAATAATCTGGTCGAAAACTTAAACCAAAAACCCTTCCAAAAAAAAAACAATACGCACAAGCGCGCAATACCCATTTAAGCGACTGGCACCAAAAACGCAACATTCCGCCACAATTCAATAGACAAAAAGAGCCTTCCCCCGGAACGCAAATTCTATCAAAAATGAACCGAACATCCCCTCAATGTTCCACAAAAAAACGCGAAAACACCGGTCGATTCACGATCCTCTTCAGTTTTTTAACTATCGGGTAAATGCTCAAATGTCTGTCGAGTGCCACAAAAGTACTAGGGGTATTTTTAAGTAATTCCGAACGTACCTGAACATCCATGATGCCGGATGTAACTACCTCGATTTTGTTAGACTCGCTCCAGCCGGTCTCCAGTCGATCAATTAGCGCCAACTTGTTGCTCGAATACTCGATGTAGGTAGTCACCTGGTCACTTTTGTAGTCCACCATATCACGGAACAAGTCGTGGAACCTCTTCGTTGCCGCAAACTGCCGAGTGAGTCGAATCTTCAGTTCTTCCCAAGTGGTAAACAAAGGGTAAGAACGCGCCGCCCATTTCTTCGCACGTCCTTGCAAATGCGTGAAACAAGCATTTCTGGTCTCGTAGTCTGTCCATGAATTGTTTTTCCGATGATGGTCGATTTCTTTACACCATTAAGCCGCGGTAAATTGACACTCATCGGGATCAAATGGCGGTAGGTAAATCTCGCTGATCTTCAATTTTCTTGGTTCAGAAGCGCTCGTAGACGGTTTCTGGTTAGTCTGGATACACGACATCATATTTTACAAAAATGCCGCCCACGTATCGCTATCTGGCAGGCTATGTCCATCATTTCTCGACGTCGATGGTTCTTTCGGGATATTTTCTTGATCTTGATATCCCGGCGTAAAATATCCTTGGTTATGGGTAGCTGGTGTCACGGTAGACGCGCAGGATGCTTGTGGAAGTGATCCCACCGCTGCTGTCGCGGATTCAGATGGATTAGAATCCGCGTGGTTATCGTCGTTGTCCGCCATCGTCGATATTATCACTTGTCAGTGCGCACAAGTGGCGCAGGCGCTGTCTCGAGGAAGACTGAAGTGAATTCAAGCCAGACCTCGAATGAACGCACTACTGACCGATAAAAGACAACTTCATTCGATCATCCATTCAATCAACACAGAAAACAAACTCTTGCGTTCACACTGTGTTGCCATTGGAATCGATTGAAAAACTACTCGAATAAAACATTCCTCTAACATGTAAAAGTACTACTTTTGCGCTGTCTCATAACCAGTTATTAAAGGGCCATTTTTAGGGTTCCGTACCCAAAGGTTAAAAACGAGATCCTATTACTAAGACTTCGCTGTATTCTGATTCGTTTTTATTGTTGTTCGTAAACTGATGTAATCGAAATAGTTCTTAGCTTTATGCCAGCAGCCCAAAGCCACGCTCCGTTTTAAGGGGCTGGGCTGGCTCGGGTGGACGCTGGAGGGGGAAATGCACAAAACACCCCATGCGGGACTTCAGTGCAGGACTTATCGCCCCCACATCGAATAAGAATAGTTCTTATATCTTTCTTTCAATAATATCTGCTTTTCCACGTTTTCAATTTACTCTTGCATAGAACTAAGATCAAGTCGACTTATTTGACCATAGAGCCATAAAGTGATCCTATTTGTCTAACTTACAAACTGCGCGTGCATTCGCTGGCAAAAGCTTTGGAACAAGTCCGAAAATCTGCTGTTCCATAAACAAACCAACCACCTATGAACAAAATGTACCTATTAATGTTACATATTTTTTTGTGCAATTTCGGGGCTAGTACCTTTGTAAAAGTGTATCATCTTGCTTGATCTACCAAGGTCGCCCTTAAGCAGATGTGCGCAAGTTACAAGACCAGTAGATACCGCAGTAGACCCGCACTTACCTGTCTCCGTAGCTACAATGGAACTATGACTCACGTAAACATCGAGAGGATTCTTTACTGTGCTCTTATTACACGAGTTTTTCAGAAAAGAATGACTCACTTTGAAGACGGTATCGGTTCCTGATGTTGATGTATCGTGTTAACAAACGATTTTCATGCCGACAGCACTGAAGCAGTTTGAGAAGAGTAAACAATTACAAGTGAGCTGTGGAAGTGAAAAATGCTCGCCAACGTAATGCCGTCAGGAGAAATAGTTTTAACATCAACGGGATACGCAGAAATAATATCCGTTCATCAGTAAATGTTATTGAAACTTACAAAATTGCCTGAACTGTTTTTCGGCCATCATTATTCTAGTCGTAAGACTTTAGGTTAGGACACTTTCTGGACATACTCGTAGGTTTCTCTCATTTAGCGTTCCAATAAGACGTTTTTCGTAGTTTACTTTAACTTTCGCGTTCGAGTGGGCCTACACACAATTTGGTTAGTTGTCCTCGTTTCCGCCAGGGGCGCTGTACAAAAATGTATATAGCCATACGGAAACAGCTGTAGTTTTACTTTACGTGTAAACCTGGACTAACCCCTCAGATGGAGACCTAGTAGGTAATATAGCAAAAAACAGGTAAAAATAAAAAAGCTGTTCTCATCATCATATCAGCCGAACGTTCACTGTTGAACATATGACTCCCCTTCGGACCTACAATAACACCATTTGTAAGCAGATTTCATCAACCGTATTTTTGCGGTCTTGGTCAGGGTCGGTCCACGTCGCCGGTTGACGTCTTATGTCGGTGGAAAAAGCTATCATACATATAAATCACATAGTGTAGTTTATCGTGTCTTTCGCTTATAAGTAGATAAATTCTTCATTCCAAAGAATATATCAATTTTATTTATCGTTCAGCAGTAGAGATGTCTAAATATCTTAGTGACGGTTTTAATATCAGTTAAATTTTTCCTAAATAATATTTTGCAAATGCACCAACCTAATTTTCTTTATGATGGAGCTCTGTAGGATCTCATTTTTATAATTAATACCTATAACTCACATTTCATTAATGCTATAGATACAGAAACCTTCGTTCATAAACTTCCAATAGACTCGTAATAAATACGTGATAAGTAGGGCTAGGTAGTTAATGTCTTCTGTCATTTAAGCATTACCTAACTAAGCTTTTATAACTAATGTAATGTGCCTAAGGACATAGCCTTTGCAGGGAGGTAAAAGGCTGTCATAAACGTCAAAATGTAGTTTGAGGAGGTCTTTAAAACAAGAAGCCCATTTTCCAAGGCGTATATCAATAATAATTATAGTATATCTATAAATTGGATTTTTGTGACCTAGGCTTAAATAAATTACTTTCGCTCAATTTAATGTAGCTTATTCAAGGATATTCTTTTATAGATATGGCCAGTAGGATGCCTGATACTACTGACTTTTTCTATCTATATAGTTTGAGGCGACTTCAAAACATGAAGTCCATATTCCAAAGCGTATATATCAATGATAGTATAGGTATAGATAGTCCTGAACGTAGCGTCCCGCGGCGCGGCGTATTGCACGCGGCCATCGACCGCACGCCTCCTCTCAAATATTCCAAGCATGCACAAATTAAACTGGTTTTTTCTTCATATTACTTTATTACCTTTGCATAAAATACTTACATTGTATTAATTGGAAGATTCCGCGGCCCTCGATATTACGCTCGAGTTATTGGGTTACGTCACTTGGGATTTGTTTCGAAATTGCTACGTGAAGCGATTTCCGTCCGCGTTAGTGCAAGGATGCTTATTTTTTATTTGGTTGGTTGAATTATCAACTGAATAGGCGTGTGAAATACAGATCAAATATGTTTTTCAAAGGAATTCTTGCAATTGTCCCAGCCTTCCTTTTTTTATATTTTTTTCAATTTTGTTCAAAATGAATTTCTGTAGGTTCTGTTCTTTTCTCCCTATTATAATTTGCTACAATCTAGGTACATTTCATTGATGCTATAGATACAAATTTGCAGGTCACAAAAAATCTGCGACTAAACATTTATATGGTTTTCTTATATTTTACAGAGAATTCCTTAGTATGTACATGCTTCCGTACCGGAATAAAAAACCCAGATAAATTTGTTCAGTACAAAATTCTCTCTCGCTCACTAACTTTCATTTCGAGAATCGGCAGGCAGATTCTATAATTAAGTTTGGTAATAATTACACTCTACGAGTCCACAAAAAAGCAATATCTTTCTAACCGAAGTCGAAAGCTCGCTCTAATTCATTCGTAGCTTTTTGTCTGAAGGGAATGCGAGTCGTCAGACTTTGGTCTGGTCTGCGGAGCAGCGCGGGGGGCCTCGGCCTTTTGTTTTTATACCCGTGCAAGAATGCAAAACAATTATAATTCCCTCGGGGATAAGTCCGTGCTCCTCTGGAAACGAAGCCTCCGAGCGTAATCACAAACGAATCGCATCTCATTCGGCCTGCGGTTGAAAAAATAATGGCTTAATTGGTATGTTTCGGATCGCAACAGAAATTGCTCAAATCTAGGTCCTTGAACGGGCGGGTGTTAGGTACGAGTAGAGTATGTAAACAGGGAGTGGCAGCGGCGGCGTGACGGAGGCCCTCCGCCGGGCGGCCGCTCACAGGCACCGATTCCGACCAATCCATTTACGTTAATTACGCCGAGATGGGATAACTCGGCGTCCAGCGGTCCGCCGAGTTACGAGCGAGCCGACTATAAAATAAATTATACCCACTTCGTTCGCCTCGACTCAGTTTTTTGTTGCCGTCCACGGCGAACGAAAAAAAGACAAAAGCGAAATCTCGAAAGGACGAAATACGGGGCAAAGACAAAGCATGAATTTATCTACTGATAATATAGACGTAGGGCGGCGGGCGCGACAGACGCGGAGTTGCCGGGTGGCCGTCGAATTATACGCCGGGCATTCCTCCGCAGCCGGCAAAAACATGATATATGGCCGCCTTGTGACGAAATATTTCAGATTTGGAGACCTGCCTGCCACACTCTAAACGGGATTTATTTCAAAAGTAACTTTAGCATTATCCTTCTTTATCTAATACTAGCTTAAAACTGGCGGCGTCGCCCGCGTTGTCTTAGTTCATTCTTAAAATGAAAATAGTCCACAGTGTGGCCTGCGCTGCCTAAGTACTGACTTAAAAAGTAAATACCTAGCCCGTGGTTTGGCCCGCGTTTTTAGTGATTGCTCAATATGATAATTTATGGTCATCTATTTTGTAAAAATTCGTTAAAAACTCCGAAAGTGTTACTTTTGGTTTAAAACTCTTTCACGCAGCGGAGAGATACCTACATATATATCGACTTGATTTTATTTGCATATACTATATACAAATACATATATTCGTTAAGGTCGTTCCGTAGGTCGAAGAGTGTCAAAGATACTTTTTTATTCCGGAAGCTGTAGGAACCTAATCTATACATTAAATATGATTTAAATCGTTATTTCATCTACATTTAAATACGCGAGTGATGAGATGAACTTCTTAAAATAGCAGCAATGAACAGGTATATTAGATAAACATCCTTCATATTTTCGGATATACGCAAATACAATTATTTTGATCTATGAGTAAATTTATAGGCACTTATTGTTCGTGAGAACGATTTTATTGCGGATCTTGAATCAATTTATACATGAATAGTAATTCAACAAGAAGAACAAATAAGATGTTATTTCATACGTGTTTATACAGTTTAAACTAAGTGGTCATTCTAAGATACACAGGGTTATCTGCTTTCCCTGTACTATGGCGAAAGAGGGTAACTATTAAGACCATCATTTTGAACAACTTTTACTATGGAGCCAACCCGGAATTCGAGTAAAAATAATCAGCTGTTCCATACAAAATTGCAACTCAGAATTGGAATAGCTGATTTTTTTCTCGCATTCCGGGTTGGTTTCATAGTTAAAGTTGTTCATAATGATGTTCTGAATCTCCTCATTTCGGCTAAGCACACCAGTTCTCAATAACCCTGTATACAGACAAGTATAGAAATTAGAATAGAAAGCGTGAAAAAATTAGAAAAGTGATGATAAAGAATTATACATGTAACTAGCTGACCCGGCGAACTTCGTTTCACTGCCGGGCTGATTTGTGAATCTAAACCTTCCAGGGCGCCACCCAAACGCATTCAAAAACGAATCATTCAAATCGGTCCAGCCAGAAGAAGTTCAGTGACATACACACGTACAATAGAATTACTAGCTAAAGAAGTTTTAATTAAAATTAAGTTTTCAGTTCTACTTGTCATTATTTTACAGGCTATCTTGAAGTTTTTTTATGCACGGCTTACTCGTAAACCCAGCTATGGAAGCGAAAGGCAAGCTTTGAGGACGTTTGTTAGGATGCTGGTACTGCATACAAGCTGTATTTGATAAATAAAATCATCGTTACGTACTTGGTACACGGGTTCTGGAATTCCATAAGTTATTATTCTTGAAATAATCACTCAAAATATAAAAGATGAAATAAATCAGCTGCGCATACTCTACATTTTGTCTACCATCCATCCATTCATCAGCTAAAGATCTCCAATAAGACCGGTCGGTAGCGGCTTGCATCCAGCGCGATCCTGCGGTCTTAATGTGGTCGTCCGTCCACCTTGTAGGTGGACGTCCTACGCTGCGCTTGCCGGTACGTGGTCTTCACTCGAGAACTTTTTGACCCTTTTTTTCAATATGGAACTAACATTTTGTCTAGACCACGTGACATTAATTTCTCCAACAGCTACTTTTATAGCTTTTCAGGGTTGGTCCCATAGTAAAAATATTATTTTTATGACAGTTGAATTGACGGCTAGAAACATCGTAAATGCAAAACTATCCCTATAATTCGTATAGTATCTGGTTAGGTACGTAAACCTTAATAATCGGCCAAGTGTGAGTCGGACTCGCGCACGAAGAGTTCCATACCGTATGGAAGCCCCCTTAATATATATTAATTTAATCATTTACTATTGAAGGGATTTTTTAACTAAATACTCTGTGAATATTTCATGCATCTATCTGTCACCGTTATTAAATATCGGGCGAAAAACGGCAAAAAAATCAGGTTTGTTGTATGGTAGCCCCCCTTAAATACAGTGAAACCTGGATAAGAGAGAGTTGAAGGGACCGCCATCTCATTCTCGCTTAAAGAGGTTTTTCACTTATCCAGGTTTCTCACTTATCCAGTTTCGGAAGTGGCTACTCTCTCTTATAGAGGTTCAAAAATAGGTCTAATTTTTATGTAGGTATCTACATGCGTGAAGAATGATAAATATGTTTATAAATAGTACATAGGTACTAATTGTTTGCGTTGTGTTGATTAGAATTGAACATAGATGATAGTTTGTTTTATTCTTTCTAAAAAACACACTTAAATATTGGGAAAATCAAAAAACGACTTTTTTTAATATTTCCGTGCCCTTTAGAGCACTGAAACCTTATAGGGACCGTATATATTTTGATTTTATAATTTTATAAAAGTAATTCTGATAAGTCAAATTCATTGCGTATTTTATTTCGAGATTTTCCACCTTTGAACGCATACAATACCTAGCTATTTTATCCTATAGATTTATTTACTAACACCGAACCTTTCTCCTCAATTTATACTTATCAACTAGAGTAAGTTTGACCAAAAAGATAGTGTAAACGCACGTGTAGCTATTCCAGAAGAATGTGAATGTACAAAAATAATGTTAGGTAGATTAAAGAAAACCACAAAATAATTTTAAATACAACACTATTTCAACAAACAGGATAGTTTGACGCACGTGTGGCCATTCCAAAAAAAATTCGATACAAAAACAATGTTACTTATTTCCACAAAATATAAAAAAAATGTTTGAATAGAACACAATCCGAAACTAACGGTAGTTAGTTCCACGAACTTTAAGAATGGATCATAAAATGCAGATGTTTCATTACCCTCAACTCTCGCTTATAGAGGTTCAGACAAGTAGTACTCTCAGTTATAGAGGTCCATGAGGGAAAAACGACTCTCTCTTATAGAGGTTTTTGTCTCTCACTTATAGAGGTATTTGAGCGGTAAAATGACGGGACCTGGCAATTACTCTCTCTTATAGAGGTTTCTCACTTATCCAGTTCTCAGTTAGCCAGGTTTGACTGTATTTATTTTCTTCTATTTTTAGTATCCGTTGTTATAGCGGCAACAGAAACGTCATATGTGAAAATTTCAACGTTCTAACCATCACCGTTCATGAGATATAGCCTGGTGACAGACAGCGGAGTCTTAGTAATAGGGTCCCGTTTTGACCCTTTAGGTACGGAACCCTAAAAAGTAAGTACATGCTTAATCTACACACATTTATTTTATTACCTATCTATCTTACTTACATCTATATACAAGGGTCTATGATCATTTGCTTTCTAAGTAGTTGTAGTTTAAGTAGTAGTAGTTGTAGTACTGTATGTATTTCGCTGTAATTAATAAAGGCTCCTTCCATTTATAAAAAAAATACAGTTAGCAAGTTAGGTCATCACAAACGAGCTGTATGTATTTAGATTACAATCGGTCGCGTGAGTAGTGTTTTGGCGAACAGTACATGAGTTATGGTGGTTATGTCTCGCATAACCTACCGCAACCTGTGCTTTATTGCAGTGTAACAATAGCGCTCGTTATGGGTTCATTCATTCAGAAAGTTCACTTACCCATGACCTTGTTACAGGTTGTGGTATTGTACCTACCCTACTCGTATTACTAATACTGCGGTCTCATATTCGGTAGTTAATAACATTAAGGGCTTTAGGGTCTGTCGAAGCGGAGTGGAGCGAAGAGCTCTTTAGCGAATATGGCAATGCTGCAATAGGGTTATAGACTACAATAATGCTGTAACGATCTCATCCCATTCGCTCCGCGGAGCTATGGTAGAGTTTAGGCTTTTTGGTGGAATGTTCTCCGTGGTAATGGACCCCGTATTGAATGGTTGATTGGTGTCCATAACCCTGGAGAACTATTATCTCTCTCCTTAAGCTAGATTCTATAGGCTATAGTCTACTAGTTTCACTACTATGACCAAATGAACGTCCAAAACGATGACGCCTTTTCATGAAAAGCTTTGATTTCACATTGTAAATGATCTAAGTACGTTTACCCTTAAAAAAAAAAAAAAAACAACGGGTTGCACTTTGGGAGTGCCGGCAGAAGTGAAAACTTGAACATTTTCATCTGTCTTACGTATTTTCGATCAGGTTACGATCTGACGCGAGTTTAACATTTTTTACCCATCCCAAAAAGTGCATCTCGCCACCAAAGAAGATTTTACTTCAAAAAAACAAGTTAGATCAAATCAATCATTTCAAGGCAAGATTTGGTAGCCTGATTTTTAACGATTGGCTAAACGTAGTCTTAAGTAAGTTTAATTGTTCCTGTTAACATACGATTGCCTTATCTTTACTGTTTGATGATAATTAATGATTATGCATTGTATTAATTTACACTCTGTCGTAATCTTTTTACTTATAAAATCAAAAGCTCTTCACATAAAGATTGGATAACTTGCACAATGACTAAAATTATTCAGAAAAGTCCCATAATTTCCCGGGAAAATAAAAGTTGAGCGATTTATAAAATTACATGTTTTATTATATCTTCATTTCAATAAAATAATAATTACACGAGTATATACACAATAGTTATTTACAATGTTCGAGGGCGTCACTATATTTACACTGGGTCCACGATTATCACTAGGTCCGCACGGTGGGGGGCGCCTTCGTCATCGGCAGCCGCAACCCAACACCATCATGTCCTGATAGTTTTTGAGCACCACTTTATTGTGTTCGTCCAAATAAAGCATGGATATGGAGGTGAGCTGCGTGGGCACGCAGCAGGCCTTGGGCACGGCGGCCGGGTTCACGGAGTTGACCAGCGTCTGCACGATCGCGTGGTTCGTGCCGTTCAGGTGGTCCGCCAGCGGGAACGGGCAGTCGCCCTGGCAGTAATAGGCCTCGTAGCCGTGCGGCGCAACGATCCAGTCGCTCCACCCCACCTCCGCGAAGTCCACGTACAGCGGTCTCCGCTGGCAGATCTCGCGCGCCTCCTTGCGGCGGTGGTGCGCGCGGTGGCCGCGCCGCGCCGCCGCGCGCTTGCTGCGCGTCAGCCGCGGGCCCGCCGCCTCGCGCGCCGCCCGCGCGCGCTCGTCCTCCGTGTACAGCAGCAGCGTGGGCTGCCGCGCCTGCCACTCCTCGTCCTCCTCGTTCGCGCGTCTCCGCACCCGCACGTGCGGTTTATGAGCGTCCACGTTTCGCGCACCTTCTTGTATGACACGCACTAATAGTCCATGATTGTGTTCCGGCTCGCGGAGCCAGCGGCGCGCGGCGTCCACCGCGTCTGCGGTGAGCGTGCCCTCGCCGGGCGACAGCGGCACGGAGTCGACGAGCCGCAGCACGGGTGCGCTCCGGCCCTTGCGGCCGGGCCGCACCACGTCGTACAGCAGCAGCCGCTGCGGGTCGGCGGCGTCGGCCACGCGGTGCAGCGTGAGCGCGGCGCCGCGCACCGTCTCGTCGGCGGGCACGTCGCTCAGGTTGAAGTAGAGCCGGAAGCGGTGCTCGCCGGGGAAGCGGTGGTCGACCGGCGAGGGCGCGTGGTGGTAGGAGCGCGCGGTGTTGGCGGCGGCGGCCGGCATGGCGCCGTCGTTCTCGTAGAGCAGGCGCATGGCGCGCGGCACGGCGGGCGGCGGGCCGGCGGCTCGCGCGGGCCGCCGCGGCAACCCCAGCAGCGCCAGCAGCTGCCGCTCGGCCGCCGCGAGCGTCTCCTCCTCCACTCCGCTGGCACACGATAGCGCCGCCAACGCGCACACCACCGCGCATGCGCACCACACACGCATAATTCTCCTCGACCCACCTGGAAATAATGAAAACTTACGTTAGTTTTTGTTGAAACAATTATCGAAGGTTCGTTGACATGCGATTGATAAATGACAAGACAAAAATTTGCAGTAGGTAATTAAAGATGAATGATTTGCCAAATAAAAAGTTCTGTTACTCGCATTCGACATGGATCGAGTTAGTTATTCTCGATAGCCTTTTGATAGTAACATTATATTAGGTAAATGTCGGTTAGTGGTCTGTAATTATAAAGAATTGTCGTGGGTTCCTGGAGTTGCGGCTACATTTTAGTGCAACAAGTGGGCTGACAAAGAGTGATATTGTGCGCAACCGGTAGTCTGCTTATCTCTAGGTGTGTTTCTAATAAATGCAATATCGTAACATTGTAATTCTCTCATACATATTTATTTGGTAGTAGATTCATACCGGTCTGTTAGTAGTACAACCAAGAGGAAGGTCTGTTTGCTGTTTCTCGTTATAAGAACTTTAGTGTGCGTCCGTTATTATCAATTTTGATAAATAGGATTAAACCTCTACTACTATAATTAGTATTTTCAAACCCTAAGAACTAAGTTTTCTTTTTGGTTAAGCAATATTTTAGTGCCATATAATACTCAGTCAATATGATTGATATATTTACTTCCATAGGTACAGATTAAACTTCAAAGTTTTAGTTTTAGGTTTCTTTGTTACATTTTTATATGTTTTTATTTATTTAAAGTTATATGTTTTATTTCCGTTTTATTTTCAAACAATATTTTGGCTTACTTGAGTGAATTTAACTAGGCATCACATTTATCACACACAATTACACTTTTCCACTTATGTGCACATTAACACTTGGTTAAATCATATCCATTGAAAATTTAGGAATACCTATATTTAAAATTTTACAAAAATGAATATAAGTTAAATGCCCGTGATTTTGCAATTTCATATAAAATTAATAATTTGTAGATTATGTACCTACGTTTTTCATGATTTCAAGTAGGTGTTGTTAGTATTTCAATAAGTTTTTCAGGAAAACTTTAGTTGTAAGCAAATATTACTTATTAACCAACTTGGCTAATAACGTCTAAATCTATGCGCTGCACTGGCCTTTTAACAGCCCATGTTGTCGACATAGGCCTACCCACTAATGGCGATATGTTATACCTGATCATACCTATGTAATATGTGTACATCTTACTATGTCACTTGAATTAACTAAAAATCACTTTCAATGTCATTTTAAATTGTTGTCAAGAATACTTAGATATAGTATTTTTTAATTTGAAAACTCGGTGTTTTTTAAGTTGGTACAACCACTTAGTGTATCTTAGATGGCTATTTTACTCAACATTAGTTGTGTAACTATTCTGCGGATATTTTTATAACAGTATATTTTTAATTAGATATGTATAATATTATGATAATGAAGATATTATAATACATGCAAATATTGTTTAAACATAAATGAAGACGAATATTTTATAATTTGATAACAATATTTAAACATAGAAAGTGCATGATATTTTAGGAGCAAAATGATTATTTTAATTTGTGTTTAATTTACAATGTTATGATGTTATGAAAAATGAAATAAACGATATTTATAGTATTTGAATGAAATATAAAACCTAAATGTTAAAGTTTATATTTTCTCATTACATGTATAATAGTGTTTTATATTGATTTATTTATACTATTTTTAATTTAATAACCATGTAAAATATTATATACCTATATAGGTATTCACTTTAATCTTAATAATAGAAGACGAGTTTATAATAATAAATGTAGTAAAACCTAACATTATTGAACATAATATTATTTTAGTGTAGAATTATATTCATCTAAAATATGCAAGTTCAAAATGTTTTAACAACAGTTAGTTTTAGATAAATCTTTCAGCTCACAAATACCGAATGTAGGCAAAAATGCACATCCACGAGTTAGTCGGAATCCGGAATAATTAAATAGGTATGCAAATTGCTTAATTGCTCACGGGAGATCATCCGAATTTCTCAATATTTGTTTTTGTTGGGCAATACAAATGTAATTAAAGTCGAGCGTTACACGTAATAGGCGCTATCTCGCGTGTAACAACCATCTAACTTTCTACGGTGTTATAAAACCATACAACAGTGGTTGTAAACAAACCGAGCGATTTATATCTTCTCACGTGTCTATGAAACTTGACTAGTAACCGCAGCGCGAGCCTTCCGAACGTCACTACGTAACGTCCGACCTTAAATAAGGCCTCAAAGGCCAAACGCATCGACTAACCACTTCAATAATAAACAATTCCGTTTTTATATCAACATACAAATTCCCGTTAATCTGAATTTTTGCTTTTATTCCATCCAGCGCCGATATAAAAATCTTAAAACCACCAACTTTATTATATGGAATTTTAATTAAACTTTTATATTGGAGAACATTAAAACCGTATTAAAATTAAGAGAAACGAAAAAACAAGATATGTTGCACAAACATCCAATAAACATGGTTTTATCGCTTGAGCACTTTCCAAAAGCGTTCTGTAAAAGACATCAACGGGATGCGTCGCTAACTAAAAACTTAAACGCTCGATACTATTTATTGTTAAGTCGATTGTTGTTATTCATTCTATTGAAAGTAAATGAGTAAAACTAGAATAATACTCATTGCAATCGATGACACCTACTGTTTTTATCGGGTGAAAATAGTTTGATATCGTTCGATAGCAATAGACCGTCCGATGCGAAACAATGGGCACATCTGGATAAGTTTTGGACATCACCGAAATTTATATGTTGTTGTTGTAATGTTTTGATCGTTCTAGCGCGGTCGACCGGATTGCGGTGTACGTATTTCGAAAATAATGCGGTCAAACCGGCCGCGGGCGCACGGCCACTCGCCTCTCTCACTCACCCGAAATTTTAACGCATCCAACGTCACAACACAAAATCCGCGAGTCCACAGTTTCGGGAACTGACAGATGGACGGGAATGTCACTGGTTCACGAGCTGACCGATAGCACATAACAACGGAGTGGGGTAACATCACTGGGTTCGGTGCGGGCATGTGCGCGGGAGCGGTGGCGCGGTGTGCGCGGACTGTGGGCCTGGTGGGCGCGCATGACGTGCTCGCGGCGCGGCTCTTGCGGGAGGAATGCGAGCTGGCCAGACGCGGCGGCGTCGGCGCAGGCCGGGCGTGCCCGCGCGCCGCCCGCCCCCCGCCCCACCCCGCACGCGCCACCCCCGCCTCACCAACCCCACGACCTACCCCAACCAGACATGCCACTCCACTCCACTGCCTTCCTGCCCTGAAACCAGGTGACACATTCTGGGACCACACACGGTCTCAATCATGACCAATCTGGATACAATTGACAAGCGACCAAGATAAATATGCCTAGTAATATAATATTGATAGCACAAGATATCATTCTTATTCACAACTTCCTAAAACCAAGACTACAACTAAAGAGCTTGATAGAGAGAAGGTGACAAACAGACTTTTTTATCAATTTATTAAAACCTTAACTCTGTACCTTAGTATCGTCTAACAAATTTAATTCATTGAGTATAGTTTAATCTTTGTTAATTTCCACAAATTATGGATAATATTTTTGGTTGTCGATTGTTTTTTTATGTACACAAGAAACTACAATATTTCTCCGGAAGTTACTAATTTTACCAAAGACAGCTATGCTATAGTAAAAAATATAGGTAAATAATAGGACCCTTTAGAACAATTTGCTTGGATTTTCTTCCCATTTATGGGAAAATTGTTGTCTTATTATATTGAGCAGTATCAAAACGTTTTCTCGGACATCAAAAAAATACAAATTTATTAGTATTTTACGGGTTTGTGAAAATAAATCAAAAAGCGTAGGGCGGGAATGAATTGCTACGAATGCCTACGTTACGGTCTACAAAAATATTTCAGTAATTGACAAAAAACTTAATTTTTGCTGGATGTTGTGATTCATTACGTTATGGTATAAATTAAATAAATCATAAAGTACCGAGAAACGAGGTAAGTTCGATTTTAATAAAAGTTTTATATTTTTTATTATCTACGAAATATAGAAAATGTGCTACGAAATCGCTACGGAGTGCTACGAGTAATTTTTCGTTGACCCACTTTTGTTTCATATTCATGTAATATTAATAGGCTCTAGATATGATATCGAACATTGTAAAAAAGTCCAAATGATACGATTAATACGGAATTACTACTAATTACAACAAATGTTTTCAAAGCTTTTAGCATTAATCCGAATCATTACTTAAAACAGTTGAAACACTACAATACAATTTTTTTTTACTGTTATGTTTTTGTTTAAAGGACAGAATTTTTTCAGAGTCGCATAAATACATTTTACAAATCAGTAAGATAAACATTATCAATCAATCATAAATTAATAGTATTTTGTACATTATACAACTGAAATAAAGAGAATAGTACCATCACCAAAACAAACACTTTAGTAAAAAAATATGAAAAAGCTACATGAAACAGTTCAGATCTATAAGTAAAACGGAATGCCAGACATTTAAAAAAATATTTTCTCTTTTAAATCACTATTTCTTCCTTTAAAATCCTCGCCTCTTAGGTACACGATACGCACTTGAACAAATCCATAAATAAACGAACATGTCCAAACTTTCCACAGCAAAAACAGTTGTTGGAATTCCTTCCATGAGTCATACCCGACAAAACAGTTTTTCGTTATCAGACTTTATAATGTGCTTCCCCTAATACTTTAGACGTCGCCTTTTTCACGTCTACCAGATAAAAAGGCGTAACTTTGTTTTAAAACTTTTCAACACACCTGCCGCCAAAGATATAACAAAGAGATGGCAGTAAAGTAAATATTGGGAGATAAAGCGCACGCACCGCGTTTCTTTCCAATGACTGTTTCATTTGTTAACAATGATGTAGAATAGGATTCAGGTGCGAGATGTGTTACGAGCGTCGCATATGCACTGTCTAAACCAGGATATTTTTCTTTCTTTAGCAGGTGTGGGGTCAGACATCTTTTACGTAAATACGACTAGGTACCTAGATCTACATCGTCGGCGTCGGTTTAATTGTTTTTCTTACATCTAACTAGTACCTAGGTGGAATGATGTTCTGAGCGGAATTTTTAGTAGACAACGGACATATTCTTTAAGATATCACTGTAGGTACTCATTATCATGACTACTATGACAGCAAAGGGTCAACGCTGAAATTCTGAAAAAAAAAATAACAGTTCCATATAAGTTTCACAAAGTTGATCAACTTTTGACTAGTACCTAAAAGGTATAGAATAGCTGTTTTTTTTACGCGATTTCAGTTTTAGGGGTTGGGGGTGGTTAATTAAGAATCCTGAAATCGTGTTTTATTTTCTATTACAACGAGTTCTTATATCCATTTTCAGACTTAAACTGGCATTAAAAGTTTCGAAAGTCGCATACAAATTTTCATCCCCCAATTTTGGGGGTTCCCCCGATCATCAGTACAAAGTAATTGTACAATTTAGTTACTGTATTAGATGATCATAAAAATCTAAGGTACTTCTTGAAGTCCTAGAAAGCCGAAATTTGGTGTGTAAGCTAATATTAAACCTCGGTGTAATATTTGATCGTACGCTATGCTGGGATATTAAAACAATCAGCTGCAAGTTGTTTGCTTCTGGTAGCTCCGAAACTTCCTGCGCAAGTTGCGCTAGCACAGTCTCTTCTTCTTCCTATTTTAAGTTATGCTGACGTCAGCTTTTTAGATCTCACTGAAGTCCAACTTAGCATTGCATTAGGTTTATAGTTGGGTTACGCAAATATGACCACGTATCTCATTTTCGTACTAAGCTCAAGTGGATTTTAATTCGTCTACGTCGGGATGCCCATATCCTTAATCTTCTTTATAACATCTTCTTCAATCCTTCCCATGCTAACAAACCCCATGCTATCTTAAAGACTCTTTTTCCTTCTGGCATGATGCACATTCCCTTCCCCTCCGATCCAAGGACAACCTTTCCCTTAAGACTCGTACCGCACGGTGTGAAACTTTTTACGGCAGGTCGTTTGCCTTTCAGGCAGTCCAGTTATGGAATGCCTTGCCTGTAACTGTTAGAAAAGCTTAATCATTGAATGTATTTAAAGATCAGGTTAAAAACCATTACCTGCAGAAATTGTCGCTTCGTTAACGTTGAAACTGTTGTTGTTGTTATTTCGGTTGTTTTATGTAAGTAGTATATTGTAATTATTTATTATGTATTAGTTTTTTACATGGTTATGGGTTTCTTTTATTATTATATTTATGTATTGTTTTAGTAACTGTTTCGCTAACTTCGCATGGGCGCAATGTAAAGATTAATTTAATTGACTTTACTGTTCATTGTGTTATTCTGTTACACAAATAATTCATGGTGTATGTAACGAAACGGCCAAGTCATATAAATTGACTAAGGTGTAGACTGTAGAGTATGTGAAGTAAGGACTTGTAGAGTTAGAAGCTTGGCTCTACCTGAGATCTGATAACTTTTTGATAGTGCGAACTGTGGACCTGTCTTGGCTACATTTCATATGAAAATATTTTTGTTGGATAAATATATTAGTTGATTCAGATGCTATTTCACTACTACTTAATTTTATCTACCCTCGTATTTAGGCCACCAGTATTTCTTATAAGTTGTAATCACAACATTTTTAGCAAACATTGAAATTATTTTAAATATTGCATCATTCATATTTATCGACTTAATTTACCAAATCAAATACCTATCTAAATATCGTCAATAATGCAATAAAAACGAAATAAAAAATATCATAAATGCGAAAATAAACATGTAAGTGTATACAAATACGTAGGCAGATGTAGTTACGAACAACTAAAAAGATCTTCGAATACGGCAATAACATATAATTTGTCACTAACAATTATATAATTATAATCTGTGTCCACTCTGTGACCTCTGCCCTCTCATGTTAATCACCAAGCAACTACATATATTAGGTATCCATAAATAGTTTTATATCGTTCTAGCAAACGCGCAAATTAATGTTTTATAGCGTTCAAATAAATAATCATGTTATATTGTCTTGTTTGTTCTGCAATATTAGCTTTTAATGAAAATATCTCTTTTATAGCTTATTTCTAGGTTTTAGCTCTATATACCCTTATCTTACTTTTCATATTCTTCATCAATCAGATATTTTAATGAAAGTTAGAACTGAAATCACTCCAATATAAATTATGGCTAGTCAATACTTAAGCGTCTAAGCCGCAACAGAAAAAAAAACGACAACAACATAGAAGGAAAACGAAAGAAGGACCACATAGAGCCACAGCGTATGTAGTAGATCCATCATAAATAAATACAACATAACTTACAAAACTGGACTCAACCAAAAAATAACCCAACACAGTACTTACATTGTACGTAATCATGTCAACGTGCCATTCCAAGCGTTTTTAACTCAATCTAAAAACCAGTTAACCGATCCAATCTTTATAATTGTATGAAATCATTTCGCAAATCACCGATGGACGTTCGGCTACCGTCGCCGTTACGCGAAGCACTAAAGCTGTGTTTTTTTTTGGCTCGTGTCGTTCTGAGCCGTTATACCTACTTAATTTGTGTTGCCAGCGAAAGTTAGCCCGAGATACAAAGCTGGCTCGCGCTGATTCAATGCGCCGAAATTGAAATTAAAGTAAATTTGTCTGAAATCGATTTAGATGGATGCGCGTTGAGCTTTGTGTTAGCACTAATGGGGAAGCGCTTTACTGTAAATCCTATGACGGTGATGATCTATGATGTTCATCTCAGATATTAGAATATTATAGGTATATTACTAGAGTAAATTAGTATCTGCATGGCCACCATATCACAAACTTTGCTTAGTTTGGATTCAGAGATGGTGTGTAAGATGTCCCAAATGTATTAATTCATTTAACTTTGAAGAGATGTGAGCACTGAGATATACAATATGTGAGATACGGAGTAGTTGAAACGGTACTAATTATTTTGTTATCGTGAAACAACTGAATAGTTGATTGAGAATGATACTAAACTAATAAGTAAATAAATCTAATTTGAATAAGTTTCCAATTTGAAACGAATTTTGATAGAAAATTGACAATCACTAATAGATATCCGATGGCCTTCAAAAAAGCAAAATTAAAAAATAATAGGTAGGGAAAACAGTTCGAATTAAAAAGTATTGCTTGAGCTTATATTCTTGCCTTAGATTTCCATGACAACTCCTCAATATTAATTAACTTCAGTTGTAGATAAAATAGGGACTTATCTCTGAAATATGCAACAATACTCTGCAATAAAGTTTAAAAACAACCGTTCAAAATTCTAATAAGTAAGTTCGTATAGTCCGAGTGGCTAGCCCTGGTGTCAGAGTTTTTTAACCCCCTGAAAGCCTCTGACATGGCTAAACGGTTAATACAACTGGGACCTCCAATTTAATGTGTCATCCGAGCTATGATAGCGCTCAGTTGAAAATGCCACCCGCGGTCACCCATCCGAAGAGTGACCGTGCCGAACGTTGGAAATCCATGGGGGAAGTACAAACTTGACTGTCTCGGTGGCACAGTGGTTAGTGAACCTAACTTCTGGATCAAAGAGGCGTGGGTTCGATCCCCACCCAGGGCAAGCATTTATGTAATGAACATTGGTGTTTGCTCTGTGTTATTGAGGTACTATCTAAATAAGTATGTAGGTATTTAAAAATATGTATCGGTATGTGTAGTTTATCAGTTTCTGGCAGTCATTTCACAAGCTTTGCTTAGTTTGAGTCAGAGACTCAAACGATAGTGTGTAAGATGTCCCCTAATATTTATTTATTTAAAACTATTTTTAATTCCCATAACCGTAAACCCTGAGACCTCAGCTCGATTCGGCGAATCGCTCGTCTAAACCCACAGACCGGAGTAGGTACCGGGAGTACCGGGAGCCATGCAGTCTGCCTCCCACGAGCGCCGCGTCCTGTAGTTGACTCACAGTCTTGATGTACGTAATTAGTCCATTATCACGCACGCACAGCTCAAATGCTCGCTCAATTAGATCAACGACCGTCCGTCTCAGATTATGCTCTTTGACCACATTCGGATGCTCCCGCAATTGACAGCTGTCGCGTTCACGAGAATTTTTTGTTGTAAGTACGTTTCCTCTGGTAATCCGAGAATTTGAAATAGCAAAAAGGGAAAAATACGAGGACGAAATGTGACAGAGTTCATGAACTAAGATATTTTAGATCGTTTGGGCTATTAGATTAACAGATAAATGAGCAGATCTTTCGTATGTTCCGGCTAATTTACCAGCTGTGCGTTCACGAGAATTTTACGTTGTAAGTGAACGTTTCCTCTGGTTATCAAAGAATTTAAAATTACAAAAAGGGGAAAATTTAGAGTCCATGAACTCATCATCATCATTTCATTTCAATGGCTAAGTTGTATAGTTTTAAAAAAAACTATAAACTACAACAACTGCATACTATTAATACTACTTTAAACTAACTATAAAACTCTACTTTATACTTTGTGTTTATCTAAAATATCTTAGTCCATGAACTTAAGATTACTTAGATATATTAGATTCTAAGGTGATTGATCGACTACATAAACGGATTTTTCATGAGATTTTTTTTGTTGTGAGTGAATAGTTCCTTTGGTAAGGATATGAAATTAGAAAACGCAAAAATTAGGGCAAGAATTTCGTACAGATCTTGAACTCAAGGTGTTATAAGATTGTTTTATAGAGGTACTATTGATACCAGATTATACCATCTTTTCAGTGTCACCCGGGCACTATAAGGTTCGATTAATAAGGTTCGATTGTTTTCAAAGAGAGTTAGGTATCGCAAAAAAAGATATTAGGTAAATCGTATCAAACTTGACCAATAAAACTTGTACACTGTTAAATAAATTGTTCATAGAACTAGCCCCCAAGCTTGAAAAAGTAATCTTTTTGTCCTATTGGAAATTTATACCTAAGTACCTAAGTTCTTACAGGCCCCGGCCTATAGGCAATACTTATAGACCGGGCGAGCCTCCCGTGGCTAGTGTCACTGTGTGTTTAATGTGTCATCCGAGCCACGGTAGCGCTCAATTAAAAATACCACCCACAGTCACCCAAACGAAGATTGACCGTGCCAAACATTGAAAATCTATGTGGAAAGCCAACGTCTGCATTAGTAGTCCTACGGCTGAAATGATGATGATTACAAATAGCTCCACTGTCGTAGTGACAACCTCGGGCCCAATTAACGCGGTATCATCGCAAGTTAACTCGCTCCAAGCGGGGATTAATTGGTTAATTAATTCATGGTGTAAAGTGCGAGCGCATCGAGTTTCTTACAAATACCACTACGAGAAATATCAAATTTCACTTCCCGTTAATTGTGAATGTTATATCATTTTGTAGCTAATTTAAATTTACATGGATGCAAGCTGCTTTGCAACCGGACCTATAATCCGACCGCTTAACTTAGGGCGGGTAGGACCCGCCGCCTGCACCTGTCTCAGTCTCCTTTGTCGTCTACCCCCGCGCCCCTTTACCGCGCGGGCGAGGACTAAGTTAAGCGGTTGGATTATAATGGGAATCTAGAAGGCAAATGTTGGATGTCCTACGCTGAACTTGCTGATGCGTGATCTTCAATCGAAAACTTATTAAAAATTTACTATTACTGAAGTAATTTTTACCGCCTTTAGGATTGAGTAATTTCACTGTTTAATTGTGTAGGTATTTTTGTAACGTTTGACTACTTTTTTAGTTTTCAACGTACCTATTATAAGTTTCACGTGTGTCTTAAGTCTGTGTATTTGTATGTCAGCATCATATCTCCTATTTTGAAGCCTTTTCTTTTATTTGAAAGCTAATTTGATCGAGATAGTTCTTAGCTACAAGTACATATATGTATTTGTATTTCAATTACATTTAGTCTGTTTTTTTTACTTTCTACAATCACTAATGAATTATATTTGATTTTAAAATTAAAACTGAATTCGATGAACCCCCAAATGAACAAACAGTTTGAACTTTGACCAAGCTTATAACGCAGCTTAAATTCTTCATAAGTCTCAAAGATAAAGTGCATCGTCTGAGCGCAATGCATTTCAGTGTCCAATTGCATTGGCAGAAGTGGCATAAGTACTGCTCATGATACCAACTGCAGTTCAGAATAATCGCTTATTGTCATTTAGGTAGTTTAATTTATCAAAGACAAAATTCGTTTTAGAAATTTCAAAATTACATGAGTAGGTATAGGTATACCTACGAGCTTTTACCCGCGATTTCACCCGCGTCATATTTTGGTTTTGGTTCTATCCCACCGGAAGGTTTTATTTTTTTGGGATACAAAGTAGCTTACGTCACTCACTTTTAAACCATATATATTCATGCCAAAAATCATGTCGATCCGTTGCTTTGTTGCTGCGTGAAAGAGTTAACAAACCAACAAACACACTTTGGAGTTATCAACTTATCATATTATTAGTAAGGAAAATATAAGGACACGGGTAGTTGCGTTGCAGTGCGCAGGGACTTTCAGGAGCATTGTATACTACGAAATTACGAACAACTTTTACTATGAGAGCAACCCTGAATTGGACATTTTTTTATCCGTTCAAGTAAATGATGGTAAATATAGTTTTGGGTTGCATATGGACTCAATTAATTAGCAGCTCTATACATTTTGTCAGGAATCAGTGAACTATTTAACCGACTTCCAAAAAGGAGGAGGTTCTATGTTCGTCTTTATGTATTTTTTTGACCAACTTTTTTGTATGTTCATAGATAATTTCGCCAATCATGAACCGAATCGAAAAAAATATATTTTAGTTTAAAAGGATATACTCTCGAGGTGGACCCATTAAAATTTTACAGAAATCGGCAAAGCCGATTTTGAAAAATCAACAGTAATACAATTCGAGCAAAATATTCGAATTTTGTACACAATGGAAGGCGGTTTTACCATTTTTTCGAAAAATTATTATTGTATGGAACTAGTAATATTTTTCTCCTGGTCCTGTACTAAAAGCTGTTCATAGTGATGACCTCTGCACTTTGCAAAATACCTTGTTTATGTAAGTATGTATGCATCTGAGCATTTATGACGCTAGAGCATCAACAGCCAACGCAGATAACCAAACTCGAAGAAATATATCGAAACATTTGCCCAAGTGATTGCCCATACAACGTTACGCCAAAACAAAGTAGGTTCCCACATTTCTGGTACACTTTACATTATAATCCTGTGTGCAAAAAGTATCCCACGATTCTTATTCCTTTAAATGTCTTCTAAAAGCAGCATATTCAATTCTTTTTAACTAAAATTAAGTTAATTATCGTTTTACAATGATCCTGTCGGCCACTTTCAAGGAATAGACCCATCTCATCAAGAGCCACTTTCCCAAACCTTTCCAGGCAACTCAAATGTTTTTAAATACATTATCCTAATTAGCGGTCACCGCTTTGTTTTGAACTTATTACTTTTTTAATAGTCTTTTGAAGTGAACAAGTTAAAGGTAAGTCTTTGTGATATTGCTTCCGAACCTTTTGTGTTTTAAACAATGTTTTGTGGCCATTATCATTGTTCTAAGGATACGCGATACCCGTGGGAACGTGTGATTTTTTAAATGTTCCATGACATGAATTAACATGTTATACGCTTAGAGAGTCTGAACTCGAGGCTATAATACTGTCTGCATATAAATTAATGGAAAATAGTGATATACCATCTACAGCCATATCTTGACTCGAATTTGCTTAATTTAAACTGACATTTAAGTAATTAATTATAATTTAATAGACAATCCGTATATCGACACCAATATAATATTGTAATGAGCACGTAGTCAATAAAACCAAGAGCTATATATTCGTTTGAATGACAGGGGGACATCCATATTGTACGAGAAATAATGCGTCTCCATCTCAACCTTGAATAACTCGTTATGCTAAAATGTTTAATATCACGAACGAAAATAAAACGTCCAGTACAAGTTTCATATCGTGAAATTTGAAAATTAATTAAGATAACCGACTTCGATAAGTCTTCGTCTCTATGTTTGGAGAACTTTTATCTAAAACTAGACTTGATGTGAGCTTTTTTCAAATGAAGTAGTAATTAGCTCACTCCGTTGATTTACAAACCCAAGGAAATCATTAATTTTCCACGACTAAAACAATCTTTAGTCGTTTCGTCATCTCGGTCTTTTAACTAGGCTTATTTTCGTCAAAAATAACATCGTTTGAAACCTTCTTATTGGTTTAATAACGCGGTAGAGCTAATTTTGATGTCAATTTTAAGACACCGAACCGAACCTAAGTAGGTATCGAAATATTTAAAAACCAAAACATAATGCTCATGTCGACGCAACCAACCCGCCATAGAGTTCACTCACCCTTCTGAACACTTTACGACTTATTCGTTATGGACTATCCATGCAATAAATCCCTATTTTCTGTGTTATAATCTAGAAATTCGCAAAGGAACCAAATGTGAGCTTCATAGAACACTAAACGTGGCAACTGGACAGTTTGGAACTATATGTATATGTTACAGTCATAGTGATTAAATAGTTATTATACATAATGACTGGTCATTATATATAAAAGCCAAATTCACTAGAGAATGTAAATAATTAAACAAAATTAATCACATTAACTAGCTATTTTATATAATTTCTTAGAAGACTTGGATAACGTAATAAAACAACTCTTGACTCTTGATCTGCCTACTAGGTTAGGTTAGGTTTGAACAGTGACAACAACGCGCGAGCCGAGCGAGCGAAGCGAGCCGAGCGAGCGAAGCGAGCGTGCCGCGGCAGCGGCCGGCGAAGCGCCAGAGACAATCTGTCCTTATTACGAGTTTGTTTTATTACATTATCCAAGTCTTCGAAGATATTATATAAAATAGCTAGTTAATGTGATTAATTTTGTGTCAATTATCACTTTATCTAAATTGAGTAGATATTATATATAATGGCTAGACAGTATATATAATATCCAGATTTATTACTTTGGCTGTAACATATATATGTAGGTTTTAAATAATTAAAAAAAAAAAGAAGTTACAAGCGTAAGTTACGTTAGTACTTTACATTACGTTTCAGTTTGCAGCAGATTTTCTTTAATCATTAATTTGTATTATAGAAATAATAAAGTTGACGGGTACGTTGTTCATAGTCATAATAATTTTGTAAACGCGGGAATGCGTTTGCAAAACAGGGATTTTACAATAATGTTACGAGTATGTCGGGAAATCGAATGTTTGTTTGCAATTCCGATTTTATTGTGTAATTTATTTGTAAAACCCAACGCCCACTATAAAAAGCGTGTGGTCCTTTTATTGTGAAGGTGTTATTTGATGACAATTCCAACTTCATCATCGTCTTTATATCATTCTTTTGATTACAAGACATGCTTTGTTGAACATAAGTATACCCTTTGTGTATAAATCCAATACTGCCTTTCTTATGAAAACTGCAGCAATTGCAGTAAAATATTAGTTTATGAAATATACTGTAGTCTTCACTGCACTCTGTGGCTGCTTTGTTTGTCTACAATCCGAACGACCCCATGGCCCAAAGTTGTGTCTTCCTTAGAAAAGAAAGATGAAGTCGACATTTTGTTTCCAGTAAAAAATGCTTTTGCGCAAATTAAGGGACAAGGCGTTTTCAATGTCGATAAATACTCGTACTAGCCGTCAATGTACTTCATTAGAATCTATTGACAACTACTCAACAACAACTGAATTATCAGACCTCAGAAGATTTAGCTAGAGATAATCCAAATGCTCAAGCCTACTCAAGTGCAATCAGATTACGGTAAATTGTCATTGACTTTTAGAATTTAGAATTTAACAATGAAATTACATAATGAGTGATTCTGTAAATACATAAACCAATAACACAACGGGTAATATTGCTAGTAGCTGAACTGATAGTAGAGCCCTACTCTACATAAGTCACGTTCATGTAATTTCATGACAGGAAAATACGATATTTTATTATATGAATGGCACAAAATTGAACTCGATTTTCATATTTATAGTGCAATTGTTAACTATTATTTATAGGTATTGCGCTCTTTTATTATTTCGCTATGCAGATTTTGTTCTAATATAAATAAATAAATATTAAGGGACAATATCTTACACACGGTCTCTGACCCCAAACTAAGCAAAGCGTGTGATATAGCTGCCAGAGACCGATATACTACTCATACATATTTTAAATACATACTTTTATAGATAGTAACTAAATAACACCCAGACACAGAGCAAACACCTTTGTTCATCACATAAATGTTTGCCCTAGGTGGGAATCGAACCCACGCCTCTTTGATCCAGAAGTCAGGGTCACTAACCACTGAGCCTTCGAGGCAGTCAAAAATATACATATACATAGGTATACATATAACACATGTGGTAGAACAGTAAAACTAATTTGATGAGCTTAAACTTTGGTTGGTCAATATGGGCGTTTAGATATTATTTTCTCAATTTTGCTTCTCGATTTATTTTCTTTTCCGGTGAGAGATATTTTTTGGCAACCCATAGATCATTTTTTGCGTCTTACGGCCGATAATATGATAATAGTCCGGGGAGAAATTTCATAGCATCAGAAGTAAAAAGTGAAAATCTTGAACAAATTGTAGTACCTAGGTAACAGTTAGAGTCCAAATCAACAATTTCAGTCAAGGACTATCACGCTTCAGTAAAATGATAAATACATGTTTTTCTAGAATACCAACGATGTTTTGGAAACAACATAGTAAAACACGTTATTATTATTTAATAGGCTTCGTTTTATAAATATTATTATGATTTTTTATACTACATGATTTTCCTTAATAGGTACTACCTAACTAAGTACGTACTTGCACATTACGTATTTTATGTAATATTCTTATATTTAGCAGACTTGACATTATGCGGTAGCAGCGAGAGGAAAGACTATTAAAAAACATGATAGAATAAGCAATACAATTAGTCCGTCAGATAGATTTAAAAAAATTAGACACGTATTTTTTCTTGTCAATTAAACAAATATAGCCCGTTAATGTTTCTGGTGACGTCAAAAGTGCATTACAAATGTACAGATTACGTCGATCTAGTGACGTCACTCGCGCACGGAGGGTTCCGTACTGTATGGGAGGCTCCCATACAGTACGGAACCCATTGGGAGCCCCCCTTAAATATTTTTTTACTTTAATTTTATTACCTATTATTGAAGTGAATATACAACTAAATATTCTGTGAAAATTTCAAGTATCTATCTGTTATCATTATTAATATAAAGCGAAAAACGGCTAAAAATCAGGTTTGTTGTATGGGATTCCCCCTTAATTATTAATTTTATTCTGTTTTTAGTATTTTTTGTTATAACGGCAACAGAAATACATCATCTGTAAAAATTTCAGCTTTCTAGCTATAACGGTTCATGAGATACAGCCTAGACAGACAGGCGGGCAGACTGACAGCGGAGTCTTAGTAATAGGGTCCCGTTTTTACCCTTTGGGTACGGCACCCTAAAAATACGTGTCCAATATTTTTTTTAATAATTTAACGGACTAATTATTATAATGTTTATTTTATCCAGTCATATTATGTGATAGACAATATGTGAGAGAATGAGGGAGTGATGGTGTGATGTGAAAATCGTGCTAGCGGAATAATTTTAAGAAAATACATACCAAAAGAGATAATGTTCAACACATTGAGAAAAATAATAAAGAAAGAGGACTAAATATCATAATAGTTATAACTTTCTGAGCGTCTGGTGGACGCGACGCGTGACCAAAATGCTGGTGTTTATTTGGCTCAACGCGTAAGCATTGCCATTCCGCGTGGCAATGCAGCCAGCATGCTGGGCACGCTGCCAACTGGCAGTGGGCTCGAGCATTTAGATTATCTTTAGACATTCAAAGGTCTAAGGATGATCCAATGCTTTTTATGTAATAGTAGTGTAGTTTTGTTGTAGTTAATAAAGGCACTTTTGGCCGATTAAAAAAAATCATAATAATTAGGTACAAGTGCAGACGAATTTCAGAAATAATCGTGCTAAAAATTCTGAAAATACATACAGACCTATCTGATCTGAATGTGCTGCTAGAACATATTTATTTGATCATCCAGGACGAAATTTATTTTTTCCAAAAGAAACAAAGACGTATAACGTTGAGTTGTGAGATATTCTACGAGTATGTAAATGACGTCGTCAGATTTAGACTCCAAATAGAGCACCTTTCGTCTATGTTAATCACCCCCGCTAGAGATATGAATATCAATGCGGAGAACTTGTTTCAAGCACTGACTTTTACGAGACTATGGATTTATAGGTACTACTGTTGAACAATACGAAAGCTGGGATTGAGGCAGGTTTCAAACCTAGTCTTTCTAATTATTGATTTTGCTTCCAGTAATTGCAAGTCAAATCAGTCAGCATCGCAGAATATGGACGTACCTACTACCTATATTATGGCAGATTTAAATAGGATTTATTTTTGCTATAAATTTAAAACCAATTAAATTCTGATTCGTCACAAAAAGTATATCCAAATCCAGTCAATACATGCTTTAAGATTACCCAGTAAAAGTTCGACCATATTATTTTATATTTTATAAAATGTTGGAAACGGATAAAGTAGTTTTTGGGTAGTCGTGTAACAATAAGTTACTATTAGTATGTAGATTGTAGGTAAATAAAAACAAAATTTATTGACATGTACACAAAGCTTAGAGAGTAAAGTTTGTTAAATATAAATAACAGCAATAACAGAAAATGAAATATACCTACCTAGAAAATTAATCAAATAACCCGCCCCTCATGTTCCTGGTGCAAATGTGCCCATAACGCTTGCTGCATTGCCGCGTTGGATAGCGATGGACATTCTTTGCACCAGAAACGAGGTAGAACAGGAGTCACCTCCTCTTTCCCGAATCCTGCGCCCTATTTCAATTTGGCCTCAGCGCCCCAGCTACCCATTGATTGTCTCCACGGCAACGGCCACGAAATAATAGCTGGGCACCATGTAGGTAAATTAAACAACTGGTTATTTGTATCCCGCCATTTACTACCTCATCATTCGAAGATGGTGTTACACACTTTGTCTGGATTGGAAACTTAATCTAGCGTTGAAATGTGGACTAAATCCTTACATTGTATAAAATAAAGTCGCTATTTTCGTTTGTTTGTTTGTCTGTATGCTTAAATCTTTAAAACTACGCAACGGATTTTGATGCGGTTTTTTTTAATGGATAGAGTGATTCAAGAGGAAGGTTTATATGTATAAAAATTCCCGAAATTCCTACGGGAACGGGCACAACGCGGGTAAAACCGCGGGGCGATGCTAGTATAATATAACACATGAACGCCTTTGAAATCCTTAGTATAAAGTAAACTTTCTAATGATGTAACGGGTGAAGAAAATCGAATAGCCGTCTGTCTCTAACAGTTTTAATTGTAAAGCTCAGCATGAGGTTTTATCATTTATTTAAATTATGTAGTTGTACCCAACTGTGGTGGCACAAGTCTATCAGGGACCGGTTCGTGAGCCAGTGTGAGTGTCACACAGACGGAAGGTAGGTATAGTCAACAAACCTGCTGGGTGTAGGGTTAGCAATTCAAGATGGAGGTATGGAATCTAAGGTGCTTAAATTGCCTGACGTATCAAGAAAAAAAAAACAATTACAAAAGATTGGCTAGACTTTAGAACTCAAAAGTGGCTTTGAGCCAATGAACCTGGCAAATGAACCTGGAATGTAATCTCATTTGATTACATGAATTAAAAAAACCAAAGGCCAGGTTTATGGTAACCCTAAGTAGAGTCTTGTGTTACAGACTGTATACAGGGATTATAAGGGCTATCGTTGACCGACGTGGCGAAGAGAAGCTCTTTCAGACACATACTCCCTTCAACACGTGCTCTTTCCATATGCTTGGGTTATTTAGATGGTGTCTTAATTAGATTCTTTAACGATTTTGTTATGCATGATGTGGTGCAGTATGATTGGAGAAATAGAATTACTTATGTAGCTAAATACCTACTTTAATTTATATCATTTATAGGTACGAGATATAATAAGTGAAATTGTTTTCCAAGCTGAGTTTTATTTTTTTACTATTTATGTTTATAAATGTACAGGTATTTTCTTACTAACACATGTTGTAATTTTTTTTATCTTGCGAGCCAGTCATTTTATTTGGTAAGAATTAGACCATAATGTTCATGTCGACGATGACAAGTGACGTACATGGACAATGAAGAAAAAGTGACACCATTGTATATTCACACAATTAAACATGGTGTATTCATCTATCATGTTTGAAACGGAATGATGTATGAAAAGGCAAATTATAATTAAAAAGAAACATTCTGTTCCATTTTATAGGAGCACCCGTGATCAGGAACTCAGCTACAAAAGTTTATAGGATGCATAACGAGCTCGAAGGACCAATTTATTAACCCCCTTAGCAAATACTTTAATTTATTTACTGATAAAGCAAGTTTATTCCAATAAACTACCAATCGTTTATTAAAGTGCTATTGTCAGATACTGGAGCAAACTTTTCCTGGCTTTAGACTCGTACTACAACATGCTAACACGCCTTACCAACACTTTTCGCCAATTTTGAAATTCAATCAATTTTATTTTTACCTACTTTCAAAAAGGTCGAGGTACAATATATTTTTACAATCGTCTATATTTTTTTGTGTATGTTCATCGATATTTTTTTTACCAATTGTGAACCGAAAAATGTTTAGTTTGAAAGAGTATACTTTCGAGGTGGTCCCATTTCAATTGTTTCGAAATCAGCTGAGCTGTTTTTGATAAAATCAACAAAAATGTAAGTACATGGATATCACATCGATTCGTGCAAATTATTCGAATTCTGTACACAGTGGAAGTGGGTGTTGCGATTTTTTGCGAAAAATAATTATGTCTATACATATTTAAAATTGGAAACTATTGTCCTTACCACTAATACCGCGATTTCCTGATCTCGTCGCCAAGTTATATAACAAAGGCACCTCTTTATGTATGCACCTCTATCGTTGAAGAGGAGGCGCGAGGGAGCCAGCGAAGCGTGGTGAAGGCCGTGTGCTGACTCCACGCGCCAACGAACACCAATCCCGAGGTGCTATGTAGTACCTACCTCACTTTTATACCTATAAGATGTAGTGTGTTAGATGTCCCCAAATACTTATTTATTATTTACTAGCTGACCCGGTGAACTTCATCTCACCATCTGTCATCAACAGTCCCTGACAACTTTTACTTGCAGGAACATTTTGTATGGGAAAATTAAATCCATGTTTTTACTATTTTTCTCGCAAGTTTTATAAATTTTCTCAACGTTTAAACCTTCCCTTAACTTCCACAAATATACCAAGATCAAAATTAGCCAAATCGGTTCAGCCGTTCTCGAGTTTTAGCGAGACTAACAACCACGATTCATTTTAATTAGATATATAGATATAGATAGATAGATAGATAGATTTATTTATTACGAGTACTAGTAGTTCTCCGAACAGTAGATCTCGCAACATATCACTTTAACTGAATCGTCATAAGCCTATATCTCGACTCGCTCTTGACTGATTTGGTTCATACTAGCATATCTTGTTAGGATCAACTTACTAACCGTCTTACCACAAAAGTTTTATGCACGCTTTAGACAATGTTTAACAGTATAAATTGCACGGTTGAACAGTGTTTAAAGCGTGTTTTAATCTTTTGTGGTAAGGCGGTAAATAATCTATCGAAATCGGTTGATAAATAGCGCGACAGCAATTTCCCCCTATTTTGAAGGAAATATCAAAAATTGCCGACGACAAAAAAACAGTTGATAATTTAGAACCTGCCTGTGTACAAAGTTTGGTCGAGATCCGTTGAAAAATGCAATCTGTAGACGAAATCCAACATCTGGACCTAAGATCTAAACAGACGAAAGCAAAAACTTCGTAAGGCAACCTGCATGGGTCCGTAGAAGATATTCGACGGCGTATCTGAATTCATCAACTCGCACTGGGCCAGCGTAGTGGATATAGCCCAATCACCCTTCGTGGGTAGGCCTACGTCCTGCAGAGGACTATACTAGGCTGGTACAGGAGGTATTCAGATTATGTGCGTGTAGACACCAGTGTAGACCGACGGAAACCTAAGTTACCGATGTAGAGTAGCAGATTAGCAAGTTGGAGTGACAGTGCGCATGACGCATACCCGTAGAACTGAAACTGGCTCGGTGCGGTGGCCCAGTGGTTAGTGATCCTGACTCCTGGGCCAAAGAGACGTGTGTTCGATTCCCACCCAGGGCAACCTGTTATGCCGCGGAGGAGTGCGGAAGCCTGCCCGACTGCCCGTAGCCCCGACACACAGCGCAGAGGCGGAAGCACCCCAGCCGGGCTAGGATGCTAGGATAATATTTTTTTCGATGTGTCAGAACGAGACAGCGTTATGGCAAAGCATATTCTGTCACTTTTTCACACGTCGAAAAGAGTTATTTTCGTGGTCGCATGCTGGACCAGCAGGTTCTTAGTGGTTATCTACTATGTATTGTGGGATAGGTACATAACCACCGGTCTCCCCTAGCTGGTGGTATCCATAAAGGATTTTCCTGGGTCAAAAAAGGGCAGACATTTTTGTGATTGAACATAGGTGTTTGCTCTATGTCTGGATGTTATTATTATCTGTATAAGTATGTATTTAACAAATATGTATATGGTAGGAATATCAGTCTCTGGCACCAAATAATAAGCTTTACCATAGATTAATTATAGTAAATAATTAATTTATGGCTTTGCTTAGTTTGCAGTCAGAGACTCTTCGTATTTATTTATTTATTTAGAACTGATGACCGATGAAGCCGCAGTTTTAAAAACGAGACCACATACCGGAAAGCGCTTTAAAACTTTAATTCGAGTAGATATAATAATTGTTGCTTTTGCTTTGCTATATACCTCTACATACGTGTAGAGACTTCTAAAGGTATCATCATTCACAGGTCATTGTACAATTTTAATTACGGAGCCAGCATAGATAGCAACAGAAACCTCGTAAAATATCAGATTTTTCATACATTTTGTTAATTCAATAATTTTTTTGCTAGGAGCAACTGATGTTCTTTCGGGTAGGTCCCATTTGTTCTATGGAACATGACGTCATAGTACAAAATGAAACATTTTCGTCCCTATTTTTTCCATAGAACTACATACTACCTTCTCACCCGAGTTTCATGTCATAGAACAAAATGAGAATCAGTTTTTCCCAAAACCTTCCATGATGTATAAGACGTGAATGACATTAAACACTGACGTTAATACCAGGTACAGTTCACTATAAAAAAAGAAACTACTCGCTACCTAAATAATATTTTTATTTTGCAAAATAAAAACAAAACAGCACTTTAACAATACTTATTTCTTTAACTACTTACAAACTAAAAACAAGTTTTCTTACCGCTAATATATTCTTATATTAAACAGTCCGCGATAAAAACTAACTAAAACCATTCCTTCTTTTAACTAAAACGTTCTTATATTAAATAGTCTCCGAAAAATACTTATTTTGTAGAAAGAGTTCTCCAGCACAAATTTTACAATATAAATCATAAATTTTGATGGGTTCATAGTCATTATGCATCGGGTACCGAAGATGTAGGCAGTCCTGGCAACGGCCCGTGGATGACATACCCTCTTCACTCATAATTACTCTGTAATCTTGCAGATAGTAAAAAAATAGATCTATCAAGATGGTTTTTGGTAACTGCAACTGTTTTAACATAATGTACATATTTTCAATATTTTCAAATATTGACGCCGGGTTATTGAGACAACAATCAATATTTGATTTCATGTACTTAAACAAACTTGTCAAAGCCATTTCATATAAAGTCTTAGGTTGTTTAGAGAACAATTTACGGATTACTTCAAGCCTGTTCATTAGTTTCTTTTAATTTTGTTCAAAACAAGTATTGATATTTTCGGGCTTTAAAGACAAAATACTATGTTGTGTCAATTTTGATTTACTCGTGAAAGATAGTTTATACAAAAAAGATCGAGTCGGTCTCTTTGGAAAACCGGCCAGTGTGCTCTTTAATGAGTCGACAAGTAAATAGTTTTGTTCAAAAACATTTCTACGCTAATTTCTCCAACAGTTAACTGTAGCTGGTTTTCTAATATGTACCTGTCCCTGTTAATGTTTTTTTTTTCGCGTTTAGTTAACGATTTAGGTTTATTTAACACTTTTATTGCTTTAATTTTATTGAAAATTGCATCCTCAGCCATTTTTGTCAAAAATATTATAAACGATGGCGGAGTTCTTTTAAAATGGCCCACAAAATTGTGATGCCAACTCTCCACACTGTTAGTGGTCCTATGTTTAATTCCAAAACAGCACCAAGACTTACGAAAATCATTTTTTAACCAGAACGATTCCATGTATTTTACAAATTTTAGTAAGTTATCGTTTGAAATAGAAGCCACTTCCGCTTTTATATATACCCAACCATTGTCTAGCTCAGATAGAGGTAAAAACGGCAATACTGTACAAAGTGACACAATTCTTTGCAAGAATATATCATTTGATAAATGCAGTTTTTTCGCCTTTCGTCGTAAAGCTCGCGTAAAATGAAAGTAACAGCCATGGTAATTTGCATTTGGGAAAACTTCCTGAACAGCAGCGATTGCAGCCCTCTCAAAATCTGTTATAATTTCTGTCGGTGAAAATCCCGGAATAGTAGATTTTATCAATTCTAGCATACGCACATACATTTCTTTTGTTTTTTTGGTAATCAGAACATATACGAGTGGAATTATATTAGTCAACTCATCAGAACTCCCTAAATCCCCATGCATGGTGTAAAGTTCTGTAAATGGTGCAGGACAAACTTCGAAAGTGCCATCAAGTAGTATTATTTTAATATTTGGTATTATTCGTCTGGCTTCTTTTGAACAAAACAGCAAAATGCGGTTGTCTTCATCGTTAAAATCGGCAAGTAGCATATCGGTATACTGAGTGGGAATTTCTAACACACATGCATCATTACAAGACAGCAAAGGAACTTGAAAGTGTTCATTCCTTTTACGATAAATCGTAGATTTGACTTGTTTATATGAAGGTATATTTTGTATAAAATGTATACCTTTGTCGTGAAATGTTGACACCACTTTTTTGTACACATTCGGCACAGTATCTTGCCCTAGACCCGCTTCTTCGACACACGTTGCTATCACGTTTTTTGTAATTTCTTTTGTTTCGTCTTTCACACAATTTATGTGATGTGGTTTATTTTTCATTATTAATTTCTCCGTCTAAAAATATAATAAATATAAATTTTATAAAAAAGCTTTTTAAAGCTGAAAATTGAAAAAAAATATTATTTACATAATTAACTCACCATAGAAATCTTCATACTTCCGACACATTTCAGTTTCCGATAATTTATACATCGCCATAATGACATTCCTCTAGTATAATTTGTCTGTAGGTAATATTCTTTATCACCATGCTGTAAAACTTTTCCACGACCCCGTTGCAGAAAATTCAAACTATCAAAATTTACGTTTATATCCATTACGATAAACAAAGATCCAATCCAATCATTGTAAACAATCAACAATAAATAAGTGAGAACCCTGCGACTGCAGCTCTCTCAAAATCCGTTATGGTGCGTTACGGCATTATAATTTTTGTTAGGGAGTAACCATCTAATCAAAAATGTCACTAAGACAAGTGGTAGCAAATCATTCTCGAGTGGCCAGTTTACATATCAACTTCAAGAAGTTTATATACCTATGTACTTAGTTTGTTCTATGGAACAATTTGAGACAAAAATTACAAACTGTTCTATAGTACAAATAGGGACAATATTTTCTCAAATTGTTCTATTACGTCATGTTCCATAGAACAAATGGGACCTACCCGTTCTTTCGCGATGGAGTCCGCCCCGGAATTAATTAAAAGAAAACATTTTTCCATATCTGAGTTCCATTGAATTTTAAAACTCTTTCCTTAGCCTTTTCTACCCTTTCAGCCTACTGTCTAGGTACACCGTCTATACCAATAAATATTAACCTCTGCAAGTCCCTGCACATTGCATACAACATTCTGTAGGTATAGAGTAGGTATCACGTTTATGTCACATGCTTGCCATTCACTGTTGTTTTTAGAAAACAAGGAAAAGAGAATTCTAAATATAATTATACAAAAGTATACAATAAATAACCTTTCTTAGAGCTTGACTTTAAAAGTCTAAGAATTATTTGATTAGGTACATATCCTTACATAGTATAAAATAAAGTCGCTATTTTCGTTTGTTTGTTTGTTTGTCTGTATGCTTAAATCTTTAAAACTACGCAACTGATTTTGATGCGGTTTTTTAATGGATAGAGTGATTCAAGAGGAAGGTTTATATGTATAAAAGTTCCCGAAATTCCCACGGGAACGGGCACAACGCGGGTAAAACCGCGGGGCGCTGCTAGTGTACAATAAATTATTAAAGGTACTTATTGAGTCCTATTTTTACCCGACTGCCATGGAAGGTAATAGGGCCTATTCTGTGATGGAAGGGTATTGTTGAATGAATGTCTAACTTAGTTTCATAAAATACTATTTGAAGCTTTTTTTAAGTAAGTAGGTATTGTATTTTTGGTTTTGTACTGAAGATAGATTCGCGTTTGACGATGTCCGATGATAAGCAGTGATGATAACGTCTAAGATGTAGCACTATTACCTAGAATGCACCAACTGCTTTTTCTAGATTTAAAGACGCTTAAATACATTTACCTAAGCCATATTTATTTATAAATCAATAAATCTTAGAGGAAATCTAACACACGGTCTCTGATCCCAAACTAAGCAAAGCTTGTGATATTCTACATATACGTATATAGATAATAGGGTACCTATTATCTATATATGTATATAAAATATGGTATGATTCCGAATTCCCGAATTTCTCTACTGGTCCCCATACAATTTCTATAAGATTAGGTATATGGGACTACATTCCGAGCTACGCAGCAATGTCGCGGCAGCAATATGTGGAAAAGTAGTAGTAGGTAGTAGTGAGTAAAAGTAGTAAAGTATATGAGGAAACGCAGCAATGCTGCGGCTGCACTGCTGCGTGCAGCGGAGTTCGGAATATAATACCCTGACATAAATTAAACAAAAGATTTCCGCCACTCCTGCCCAACTCTAGCAAGATAGATTTTGAGCTAAAGGCTTCTGACATGGATGTCAGCGATGTGCCAGAAGCAAATCGCTTATGTAGATTAGGTGTGAAAGAAAGTAATCATTATTATTTTCAGTAATAAGACGTGCCGCTGGCGCTGTTCATAGGCCTCCCTTATAGATTTCCAATGATACCGATTGAAAGCGTCTTGCATCCAACGTGACCTTGCAGTCACAATGAAATAAGTGGAACACTTAGTATCTCAAATATTTAGTGTTTAGTCACTGATTTAGGCATTTGTTTTTGCTCGCTTTTTGTCGCCCATTCAGTATTTCCGTATGCCTTTAATTCAAATCAATTTTTGCTTGGATAAAATTAATAGGCAATCGATTAAATACCACCCTTTAGTTTTCTTAATTGATAGGTAAGAAGCCGTGGAGGTTTATGATAGTACCGCTCGTCTTACGATAGTGTACCCACACTATCAAGCCCCGGTCCTGTACTAATGTGTTCTTTGGAACTTATGTATGAATTTTCACTGAACCACTGGCTTTACGGTGATGGAAAACATACTGAGGATACCTGGGTACGCCTATAGAGGTTTTTCGATTGCATATGCTAAATCACCAAGCCGCAATGGCCCAACGTGCTAGACATGGTCCAGTGGCTCTTCATGAGTAGGCCTATATTAATTAGTGGGCCAGTAAAAGTTCGGTAGAGTCATTGCCGTCTTTACCATAAGGGCACACGGGGCCTGTGCCCAGGGCCCCCATCCTCAGGGGGGCCCGAGAAACAGACAACGGACTTCTCTCACACATTTATGTTTTCTCAAAACAGTTTGGACGGACATTTTACACTTAAAATAAAACCGGCACAAGTGCAAGTCAGGCTCGGTTACTAAAGGCTCCGTACTAATCTTAAAAATTCGCAAAAAAAAAAACGGGAAATAAGTTTACTTAGTTACCTTAGAGCAAAGCTGGTCATCGATTGTTTACGCGATGGCGTTAGTTGTCCTTTAAAACGCGCAAAATGGGGATTTTTAATTCGTAAAAATAATTTAAAACCTGTTTTCACTTGTACCAGTGAAGCTCTTTCATATGATTTATCCCACATGATACGACTAACTTCCTTTAAAATTTAGACCCTAGGACCAGGTTTCTTTTTTTTCTTCACTGAAAATCAGCTCTTTGTTGAAAAATAAATGGAAAAAATTTCAAAATGAGTCATTAAAACTGTCAGAAAAGCGCGCTCGCTTTTCTCTTCTCTCTCTCAAAGCTGTCAAAAAAACCAGAGAAGTTCAAGAACGCGTCACCTCAGCAACGAAATCGGTTAACAGAATTGCCCCGCAGATGTCACTTTCACTGAATAAACATCGAAAAAAAATCTAGCTCACTGCTCAAAAGGCGAAGATCCAACGGAGAGTCACGGCTATGTTATGTTTACAGTTTACTTCTTGACTTAATGACTATATAATTTCATTTCCATATTCATGCTTCCATAGTTACAGTACAATAACAAAGTTTAGGTACAAAGTTCAGTATGGACCCTGTTGTTCACTGCATATTCGAGCGAGAGTGGTCACTTATGTCAATAATATACTTACAAATAAGACTAAAAATTTTCGCGCTCACTATGGTCGCGATTTATAGCGGTGGCTTGCGCTGCGTTGTGCAAGCCTTTTGGTTACTGAAAACAAAAAACTACTATTTTGCATGTTCTTCTTTTGAAAATTCTGAAAAATGTGACGCTGAGCTCGCTGACAATAAATGGCACTAGGTTGGTGCGCTTTGCTATTTTAATTAATTAATTATTATACTACATTATTATTTGCTTTGCTATGATATTAATTACTGAAAAATTGTCTATGTTTGCGTATATTAACAAGGCAATGAAAGGCCAATTTTAAAGCTTTTAAAAAATACCGAAAAAAATTCGCGCTCGCTGCGCTCGCGTATATCGTCAGTGTAGTTGTCTGTTTTACTCGTTTCTGTTTTCAAATTGTTGAAAAGACGAATAAATTTCGCGCTCTTTCTTGTTCTCTTCTTTCTCGACAGACTTCCGTTTCTTTAACTTGTCTAAGTAGACATTTAAAATCTCCAATTAAAACGAATCATTGAAAAAAAATACGCTAAAGTTACGTGATGACCTCCTCCCTCCCCCCTGGGTCAATGGCTGGATCCGCCCTTGGTTCCGTTTTTTTCTTTTGAGGTACGAAACCCTAAAAATATCTCAATAACAAATAATTGAAATGATTCTTATGCTACTTTGATGATAATAATGATACTAGGTGCTTTAGTATGATTCGCTTTCTAACTTTCTAAAAGGGCCCCTAATTCTTGTGTGCCCAGGGGCCCCAGGTAAGTTTAAGACGGCCCTGGGTAGAGTACAAATAAGGATATAATTATCTCGATCTTTGTCAAATCTACCTAAAACAGAAGTACATAGAAGATCCTTTCTTCAATAAGTGCATACATCTTTGTTATTATCATGGTGTTTATAGGCCCCGGTTATTCTCACCGTTTAGCCAAGTCAGAGGCTTTCAGGTGGCCTAAAAACTCTGACACCAGGGCTAGCCACGTAGGCCTATGCGAACTTACTTACTTATGGTGTTTATAATTATTTTTAACTAGGTTGTTAGGAAAACATTAGTAAGTAGGTATAATACCTTGATACACCATAGCAGTTTTCCTGTTTTGCCCATGTGGATGGGTAGGTAATTGTTGTTAATTGAATTAACGTAATGTTCCGTTTATTTTTATGATATCTAATTTATTAGTATTTATAACACGTCACTGCATGCGGTGTTATCTCTTCTAGCTGTATTTGTTTCCAAAATACGTCACAGTTTATCTTCAAGCTGTGATTGAATTGGAACAAGGTAATAACTTACATGTTCATATCTAGCCATTAGCGTATTATCATCGCAAATGAGATGACTGCTTCTAAGAAGTCTAGATGCTTGTGTAATGTAGTTTATATCTACAGTGTAATTTTGCTACAAATTATCGTTCATGAAGATACAGAAACGACGATAAAAGCAAAATAATAAAACACTTGAGTTGACCCGACGCGAAAGACGTAGACGAGCTTTTTAAATGGACATACCGACAGCAAAGAATATATAATAATACAGCCGACAGATACCTTCTGGTAGATCTATATGTATAGGTACATTTTATCTACTTACATATTAGAGATGCAATAAATCGTTGATAGGTGTATTATGTTATTGATGATAGGGGGTCGATTACATGTAGGAATTCCTATACCTATAAGAGCAATCGTGATCATGATCAGCTATTTTTTTCTATCCTATCTAGACATGTGCTTGAAACTTTAACGTTGAAGTTGCTGGATAGCTTATTAAGATGTTAGTAGATATTCGTACAAGATATTGATATGATATCTTAGCGGTGTTAGTATCTACTAGGTACCTATTATGGTTTAAGATAAAGCAATTAATCCTAATGATAGGTAGGTCCTATCTCACACCCAAGATTGAAAGAAGTGATCCGTTTAACTAGGAGCACGGAAGGTAGATACGGTGGAAGACAATTTACCGGGATGCAAGGAATGAGTGGGAGACAGGCCCTAGTATTGACATACGTAGGTCATGGCACGTCAGTGCGCAGGTGGGCGCTCCGGCGCGGGCGCGCGAGGCGCGCGGCGGGGCGCAGGCGGTGCGTGGAGGGGCGCAGGCGGCGGCGGCGCGCCGGCGGCTGGCGGGGCTCCGCGCTCGGCCGCGGCCCGCGGGCGCAGATCGAAAGTTCAACGCGAGATCGAGCGCGCATATGTAAATATCGGCACATTTACAAGCGAAAGGGTTCACCAGAGCGGCGCACTAACGCAGCGTTGCGCGGGAACCAGTCCGGTGAGATTCCTACGGCGTCCGATAGAAAAATGTCGAACGAGCTTCGGGTCCATCACTCGGTGCGGGTGTGTGTTGCGCGACGCGGTCGCCACTCGACTGCCGCCCTCCTCTCACCGCTGCGATTCTGCTGTATATATCGCTTAATTATTGAAGTCGTCTGCGTAACAATTATTGAAGCAGCTTGGCTCGACTGGCGCTGGTTGGCGAGCATGGCCGCGGCGCTAGCGCGTCTGCTCGCGCAGTTGCGTCACACCACCACCACCGTCCGCGCCGCCACCGCCGCTGCGCCCGCGCCGCAGCCTTCGGATTTTATCTCAGCCACACGACAGCCAATCCGTTGCCCACCTGTTATTCATTATACCATTAACCTCCAACTTATAGCAATTAGCGATATCTTCCTGCCTTTTGCTTCCGTGGTAGGTTTGTCTATTTTATTATAATAATGTTATCGCGTGTACACCTACGCAAACTACGATCCACGTGCTCACGAGAATAAAGAAATGTAGATAATAACTACATGTCACTTTTTCGTCCTTTTGCATGTGGGTAGACCTTGGGTAGACTCACATTATTATACTTATGTTGACTGTTACAGCAAGGTTACGATCGTTACGTTGCGTCGTGGTCGATGTAGCGCTTAGTGATAGGTTTTTTTTTATCACTGCTGCTACGACCTATTTACTATCAACGAACGTAGGTAGGTATCACTGTTAATAAAGGCAGTAAGTTCGTATGGGCCATACCATATACCATACGTACGGTACATTCCCACCCGAGAGCTTCTGACATTGCTTAAAAGGTTAAAACAATAATAAGAAGTAGGTTACAATTAAGAGATCACTGAAAGTACATCGAAAACCCGCCAAAAACTATTTACATAAAGAGGTAGAGTTTGTGAAAAATGAGAACCGCCGTGGCGTTATGGTGAACTTACAATAAGATTTTAAATCAGCAGCCAAAGTCCTACCGACTATATTGGTAGACGCGAGTCTACTTATAAAACCCAAATTGGTGTCCAACAAGTATCAAACACTTTTAGTTGTACTAGCAATGACAGAGCCTCAGAATAATGACTTTAGACTTTAGTCCATATTCTGAGGATAGAGCCAAAGAGTACTGTATATACGGGATAGAGCTAGAGTAGTGTTGTCAACGTAACAAAATTAGTAAAAAGCACAAGGGCGACCTCACCTACGACGCTTCTCTTTTTGAACAAACTCTAAAAATAAAATTCTGAAAACCCACACAGATAGAAAACTATCTCCATGCTCATAGGGAATAATGTTATCTCTGTGTGTTTTGGATGGAATTCTAACATTAGAAGCGTGCTACTTTTTTACGGTATTAAAAACTCTACATATAATTTAGTTGGTTTAAAGTTGTCTTTGGATTTGGACTTTTCTTCAACAATACAAGTTTGGGCTTTTATATAGGTAGATAACACAGAGTGTAGTGCCAAAATGGAAAAAAAAACTGTGATGTTTAACAAACTGAGATAAGCATGTAGCTGTCAAGATAAGATATGTCAATTGTCAAAACAATAACAAGGTCGTATCGCAAAACGCAAAAAATGTTTCAATATTTTCCCAAATTAAAACGCGCTATTATCGCGTAAATCCCCGAAATTAATGTCAGCATCAACATAATATAGAAACCAAAATGTACTCCAGATTTACATTTCGGTAAGTTCCGCAGTCATCTTTCATAAATCCCAACCTTCCGGCTTTGTTTGAAAGCCAGTTTTGTATCATTTTTCACCACAGCAAAGAAGATATAATAATACTACGTAATCACAGTATGACATATGGAGACATGATAAAGTCCTGTACGAGAAGTAAGTAATAAAACACGTCTTCATGTATTTCCTCTGGTTCGTTTAGAGTACAATAGTAACCCTAGATTTGACATTGAACTCCTACTTGTTACCCCTACCATACTAGTACATGTCATAATCTCGTTGGCCTCGACAGTCTGCTATGTCATTGTTATTTCGTTCTCTTCTGTGGGGTAACTAAGGCTTACAAGGCTCAGGTTTAAATTATATCCTCGATTCTCTCAGTGCTTTAGATAAAGCGATTTTCAGCAACATAACAGCGGTGATCCTAGCAGGGTCTTCAGTCATAAGGATAGTTTCACTTTTGCAAGTGTCTAGCATGTAACGTGGTCTCTTACCATGGGCCTTATTAATAAACTCCAAGTAGCCCAACGAGCTATGAAGAGGGCTATGCTCAGAGTCTCTCTACAGGATCGAATCAGAAATGAGGAGATCTGTAGAAGAACCAAAGTCACCAACATAGCCCAATGAATTGGTAAGTTGAAATGGCAATGGGCAAGGCACATAGCGCGTTGGACTGATGACCTGTGGAGTCGAAAAGTTCTCGAGTGGAGACCACGTACCGGTAAGCACAGCGTACAACCTCATTAAGACCGCAGGATCGCGCTGGATGCAAGCCGCTTCCAACCAGTCTTATTGGAGACCCATAGGGGAGGCCTATGTCCAGCAGTGGACGTCCTTTGGCTGATGGATGGATAGATGGAAGTGCCTAGCAGTGAAAATTTTGAAATGATAGAAATGGCTTAGAATCTCATATTATGCTATCCCATTTGAACTAACTTACATTTCAATATTTGCTGCCCCTCCCTCTACTTGAACCGACAGCTCGGCTCCACATGTGGATCCATGGATACTTTTATCTCTTTCTAAATCCACCAGTGGGCTGCAAAAAATTTATATTTATGCATATTTTTTACAGATGTAGCTGTATTTCTGGAGTACTCCACAGGTCCCTTAGTTCAGCCGAAGTGTCCACCGCTCTAAGGCCATTCTACTTTAGTGTTCATCCAGATCTTTTTGGCAAATATCCAGATCAAAGAGTAAATATAATGTTGCTTTATTTCAGTTCCAATTTTAAATTTTTACTATTACTAATAATACTTTACCTACTGAGTTTCAGTAACCAGACACAACACGACTGATTCTAGGATTTTGTATTGAGAATGGGATTGTTTATTTACTTGATCTAGCTGTGAATTTTATCACGGGGCTAACAACCAACACAGGATAAATTTAAAAAAAATATAAAATGTATGTTTATTGTACACCAAAAGTACTGTAATATAGGTTTACTGGATAATATTGACATACTTGGCGAATTAATATTATTTAAATTGATTAATTGAAATTATTTAACAACTATGACTATATGTCACCTACAGTTAAATGTATGTATATATATGTTTAATTTAAATTAATCCATGTATTGTTACACAAACTTTTTATTGACATATAATAGATAAGTCGGCTAATCATTAATTACTTATTAATGACATGTACTAAACTGTATGAATAAATGAATATGAAAATTGATATTAGACAGGATCTAGGTGGTATTGACACCTTGAGGGGCAAGGCCCCGTAGATTAATCTCCTCCTGACTCACTACTGGGAAATATTCTAACCCTATAATGGGTGTACAATACAATACAACAACACTTTATTGACACCAACAAGAAAACATAACAAAAGAAACAAAGACAGAAAAGGCACAAAAGGCGGTCTTATCGCTAAAAGCGATTTCTTCCAGACAACCTCTCTTGGATGCAAGGAAACATAAAGACGACAAGGACGGTGTAAACGTAAAAAAAAAAAAAGTAAAATAATGAAGAAAGTTACTACAAATTCCTAATCAACAATAAAATAAACTACATAATAATAGCCATACATAAATACTTATAATAATACATACAATAAAAATAAACATACTTAGATGCATAAATATATTACAAATAAATTAATGACGAGGAGTGATATGAGTATCAGTCAGAGAGTGTATACAATTTATGAAGTATTAGAGCTTATAGATGTGAACTAATTAGGTAATAACCTTTAACTCAGGTTATGTACCTACTATTTATTTATTTGTTTGTTCATAGGCGAGCAGTCTAATACTGATCTGCCTATATCAACTAGTTTAAAGTACAATGGAATCTCTATAACTCAAACCTTGTTAAGTCGAAAAAATATGCCGTTCCCTTCCCTAAACCCCCAAATACTTGATATCTCGAATTACTTTGACTTTGTAACTTGAACAAAATCTTATTTCCCTGCATAAATGCCTTTCATTTTAGTATATTTTTGTACTCTATAACTCGAATTTCAAAAAACTGACTCAGTAAGTCAAAGTTTGTAAAACATAATGATAAGTCATTATCTGATATTAGCTAGACTTCAGAGTCTAGCCATCAATAACTTTATATTATTATCTTGAACTACTTCTTAAGTCGAAGTTTTTTGCATTTCCCTTGTGATGTCACAAACGGCGGGTTAAGTTGAAGTTTTTTGCATTTCCCTTGATGTCACAAACGGCGGGTTAAGTTGAAATTTTTTGCATTTCCCTTGTGATGTCACAAACGGCGGGTTAAGTTGAAGTTTTTTGCATTTCCCTTGTGATGTCACAAACGGCGGGTTAAGTTGAAATTTTTTGCATTTCCCTTGTGATGTCACAAACGGCGGGTTAAGTTGAAGTTTTTTGCATTTCCCTTGTGATGTCACAAACGGCGGGTTAAGTCGAAGTTTTTTGCATTTCCCTTGTGATGTCACAAACGGCGGGTTTAGTTGAAGTTTTTTGCATTTCCCTTGTGATGTCACAAACGCCGGGTTAAGTCGAAGTTTTTTGCATTTCCCTTGTGATGTCACAAACGGCGGGTTAAGTTGAAGTTTTTTGCATTTCTACCTTGTCTTCCGAGATATCGAGATGTTCAAATTCATATTCTTACTGACATTTTCTATTATTGTTTCAGAAAATAAATGAAAACTCTTTACAACAACTAAGTGCACTTATTGAAGCCCAGCAGTCTAGTCGACGGTTGGCCGTACCACCTCTGCCATTTTATTTAAGACAAAAAGACATGCCTGATGGTAAGAAATAGAAAGTGACCAGTAATTTTTAGGGTTCTGTACCCAAAAGGTAAAAATGGAACCCTGTTACAAGTAGCGGCACGTAAATTTAGCGCTGAGGGTACGTACGGTGATGGGGTGAGGGTAGGGATGGCATGTTGACCACCATACTAAACTCATGCGCAGCCACCCCCTCCACACTTCGCTCAGCGCTAGACTTATATGCCGCGGCCTGTACTCCATTGTCTGCCTGTCTGTCTGCTGGTCACCAGGCTGTATCTCATTAATTGTGATAGCTAGACAGTTGAAATTTTCACAGATAATGTATTGAGATGTTAACAGTACACAGAACCTATTAGCGAACACATGCCCTTATTTAAACAACTGACAAAAACTAAGCTACAAAAAGCTAAGTTAAATTAATAATGCCAGGATATTATTTTCGTATAAATAATAATTTTTTGTGACCACAATACTCTTGTAACTTTCGCTTATAGTTTTGTTTTTAAATTAGTGTTGTGTGTATATATTTTAAGTGTGATTTTAGTTTATGTTAGAATTTATACTGATAAGTTTTATGAATAAAATTATTTTGTGTTACTTTCAAACCACTGGCTTTTCGGTGAAGGAAAACATCGTGAGGCAACTTGCATACCTCTGTAGAAGAAATTCGATGGCGTATGTGAATCCACCAACCCACACTGGGCCAGCGTGGTGGATATGGCCCAATCACTCTTCATGGGTAGGCCTACGTCCTGCAGTGGACCATTAAAAAAGTCTGGTACAGTACTTTTGCTAATAAAATTAATCTATTTTACAGGACAGTTTAAACTAGTCCAAATAAGACTAAACGGAGGGAATGTTCGAGATACAGTGATAAATGTTTTACGAGCCTGTGATATGCCAACCAACTATGTAGATAAAATACCTCGTAGTCAAACAAAACGTGACTTTAAGTAAGTATTTCTTTTATAAGCCGAATCATACAAGTCGGCGGATGTGAAGTTAGCTACAACCTGCGAGAAACCTGATCAACGCGCAGCCCTGTCTGAGCTTCGGTCAGGATTGGATATTGTGCAGCTTGTAGCTAACTTCACATCCTCCGACTTGTATGTTTCGGCCTCTCTCTCTCTTTCTCTCTTCCTGGCTATGTATCCCACATGGTGATGGGGTCAGCTTTCCTCACTTTTCTCCTCCACTTCGCTCGATCTTCGACATCGTCTTCGGAAACACAGCACTCTCTCTTGTCCCTCAGCACTACATCCCTCCATCTTGTCTTCGGTCTGCCTCTGGTTCTTCGACCCGGGATAGAAAGTTGCAGAACCAAGTTGCCTACATAGTCCGGTGGTCTTCTCTTAACGTGGCCATACCATCTCAGTATAATTCGGCCTATTATATTTAAATTATATTTATGCTGCTCGCTTATTACCAAATAAAAAATATTATATTAAAGGTATATATACCTATAGTATACCAGTGCAGTTGATGCTCCTGTTGTGGACACTGCCATGGTTTTGGCCATCTGATGTCAAAATTATTGCATTAATAGATTATAGACAAAGTAACACTATAAATACTTTTTGTGTGAATATCAAAGATTGAAAATTTCTTTATTAATATTATTTTTAACATTAAAACTGTCTACCTTATTATTAAAATTCAAACTGTTAGAATTTATTTTATAGAATACGGCATAGTAAAAATATAGGTTTAATCAAATATCTTGACGGGTGTGATGTTAGCTACAAGCTGCGGATAACCCAATTCTGACTGAAGATCAATACCATGATCTTACCGCCTTACTTAGTCCTCGCCTGCGCGGTACAGGGGCTCCGGGGGAGACGACAAAGGGGACGGAGATAGGTGCGGGCGCCGGGGACCCGCCGCCCGTACCTGTCTCAGTCCTCTTTTTAAAAATTTAAAAGATATCGAAAGAGAAAACTGTTCAATAAAACAACTAAAAATTATCCTATTCTCGAAATGCTATTACACATTAGACGAATTTTTTAACGATAATCTAGAAAACGTAATAATAAATCGTTCCAATACAAATAATAAAATTGTCATACCCTTATACGGTCATATGTATAACTATACAAAACATGTCAACTAAGAACCGCATGTAAATTTCATATGTTGCAATAAATGAATTGAGTTTTAAATGAATCGAGATTGACTTTTTAGGGTTCCGTACCCAAAGGGAAAAACGGGACCCTATTACTAAGACTTCGATGTCCGTCTGTCCGTCTGTCTGTCTGTCACCGGGCTGTATCTCATGAACCATGATAGCTAGGCAGCTGAAATTTTCACAGATGATGTATTTCTGTTGCCGCTATAACAACAAATACTAAAAACAGAATAAAATAAATATTTAAGGGGGGCTCCCATACAACAAACGTGATTTTAGGAGTTTTATTACTCGCTATTAATAACGGTAAGAGGAATGGGGCTCCCATACGGTACGGAACCCTTCGTGTGCGAGTCCGACTCGCACTTGGCCGATTTTTGTTTGTGTTTGTACCGCGCAGGCGAGAACTAAGTTAAGCGGTAGGATTATAGTAGCTAACATCACAACTGCCATGATGTTTGATCCGGCCTATAGTCAAAGCAAAATAGAAAAAAATAATATTATAATCGTGTAATTTACAGATCAGAATTCAGTCAAGCTTATCAAGAATATAGTGATGGTTTCGAAAGGGCAAATAGAATGAAAAGAGATGTTGAAGAGAAAAAAGCTGCTCAAAATATTATGTAAGTATACAATTACTACCTCATATATCCATCAATCACCCTTCGTGGGTAGGCCTACCTCCAGCAGTGGACTATTAAAAAATGCTAGTACATTACTACCTTATTCATCCATCAATCACCCTTCGTGGGTAGGCCTACCTCCAGCAGTGGACTATTAAAAAATGCTAGTACATTACTACCTTATGTATCCATCAATCACCCTTCGTGGGTAGGCCTACGTCCTGCAGTGGACTATTAAAAAAAACCTGGTACAGTACAGTTATCCATTATATTATCAATAACTCTCTCATGAGTAATCCATTGACAAAAAATATGTCTGTCACCAGGCTGTGTCTCATGAACCATGATAGTTGAAATTCTCACTGATGATGTATTTCTGTTGCCGTATTAACAACAAATACTGAAAACATAATAAAATAAATATTTAAGGGGGGCTTCCATTCAACAAACTTAATTTGCCGTTTTTTGCTCGATATTAATAACAACAAACAACAGGCAATTAATTTAAAAATATATTAAGGGGGGCTGCCACACGATACGGAAACCTTCATGCGCAAGTTCCACTCGCACTTGGCCGACTTTCTTAAAATGTGTTGTCATGTATGCATCTTGCTTGCAATTTCACATAATTATACAAGGTTACTGGTAATCAATTAGCATCCTTTTAGAGGCTTATTCTGTACATCAAAACTAACAACTTTTGTTCTACGACTTTTATCAAAACAAAAAAAAATGCTGTTCCATAGAAAAATATCGTTCACCCTCGACAAAATGTATGGAACTGCTGTGTTTTGTTTTCTTCTAGTTTTGACAAAAGTTGTTTGTTTTGATGTACAGAATAAGCCCCTAAAAATATGCTAATTGATAACCAGTAACCCTGTATACTAATTTGCTCCCAATTTTATGGACTTCTTTATATTATACCTGTTTGTTTTATCTATTTATTAAGCCCGATTACAGAGGCGCCAGCGTAAATTTAATAGCAACGTAAAAAGCGTTCTCTCTATCGAATGCCTAAAGTGAAAAAGAAACAGAACTATGCTATTTAGCTAATATAATTACGATGGCGCCTCTGTAATCGGGCTTATTGTATTGTTTGCAGTGAATGGATCAACGAAAACAGTGATGATGCGAAAACTAAGTATGAAACCACTTCTCCAACGAGAGACCAAGTCCAGAAACTAATAGATCAATTATGCAATACCTATGGTATAAGACAAGTTGGTAAAAGTTCTTTTAAAATTTCTATTGAAAATACATGTTTTTCTTATGAATTTTATGAATGTGAAATTGAATTAAGACTATCCTACTTAATATTATAAACGTGAAAGTTTGTACGAGTATGTATGAATGTTCGTTTCTCTTTCACGCAAAAACTACTGAACGGATTGAGATGAAACTTTGCAATAGTAATGCTTATACATCAGAATACCACATAGGCTATAATTTATAAATATATCGCGTGAAACGAAGTTCGCCGAGTCAGCTAATTATAAATATTTAATAATTGTATTACCTTGACCTTTTCACTACCAAATGATAGTCACTTATATTTGATCAGCATTTTCGGGCGCCAACGACGTCTAGTCGTCATAAAATGAGCTCCGAACTTCGAGCAAATATCTACAGAGCCACAGTCTTTAAGTGATAGTAGCAAAAACAAAAAATGACCGAACGCTGTCATACATACCGACATAGATATTTACATTAAATAATTCACAATGACCCGTTTTCTCGAATCTCGACGTAATGTCACCTAATTATTGCTTGTAACCGAGCATTTTGGCATCGCGCGGCGTTGTAGTCGGCTTGCAATCGCCTTACGATTAACTGAAAAGCCTGTCCACTCCTAATTTGGGCAGAGTTTTGGTTCGGACACTTTTTTTGCACGATTGTGCTCTATAGATATTTGCTCGACGGCTGCGAAATATGAAATTAAAAAAAATGAGGCGCGGCGGTCAAAAGTTTAAGGAGATTATCTACAATTTCTTAAGTAGATTATTGCATGTCATGAAACTTGAATGTAGCTTAACACAATTTCAGGTGAAATATGACAATGGATGGAACATTAGCCACATTAGAGGAGCTCTGCAGAGTTTGACAGCTTTGGCATCTCAACACCCTCAAATTATGTCTAACTTAGAAGGTAAGTGTCATTCAGTCATTAGAATTATGCAAAGATGGAATAGTATGTATTCCTTTGGCAATAATGTAACATTCGTCGTTCTGATATGAGTACATAGATACTTGAACCCCAATTGTTAACAAAAAAACTGGTAACAATATAGCCTTAGTTTTCGCTTCAGTGGCAGTAAAATAAAAATAATCGGCACAGTACGAGTCCGACTTTCGCACGGAGGGTTCCATATTGTATAGGAGCCCCCCTTAAATATTTATTTTGTTTTAATTCTATTATTTATTATTAAAGTGAATAAACAACTAAATATTCTGTGAATATTTCAAGCATCTACCGGTTACCATTATTAATATAGAGCGATAAACGGCTAAAAAATCAGGTTTGTTGTATAGGAGCCCCCTTAATCATTAATTTTATTCTGTTTTTTAGTATTTTTTGTTATAGCGGCAACAGAAATACATCATCTGTGAAAATTTCAGCTATCTAACTGTAACGGTTCGTGAGAAAGATACAGCCTGGAGACGGACAGACAGACGGACAGCGGAGTCTTAGTAATAGGGTTCCGTTTTTACCCTTTGGGTACGGAACCCAAAAAATCTGCATAAAATACAACCAATAATCGTATTTATAAAATATATCAGGTAGAAATATAGCACTAGGCCAATTTACCGGAGTAAGCTTAGACGGTGACGTTTTTTTAAACATCATTGATGTTAGGAACGAATGGCTATCGGTAAGTTACCAATCTTCATTTCTGCACTAATACTATAAGGAGAAGTTATTTGGTTTTTTTGTTACCTTCTAAAACTACAAGGTCGATTTCGAAAATTCCTTCACCAACATAAAGTTAGTAACATTTGTGAGTAACATATGCACCGGACGAAGTCAGGACGGGGAGCTAGTGTATATTAAAATTGGAATAGGCTTTTTTACTAAACAAATATAATTAGTCTGTCAATTAGATTATCAAAAAATATTAGCTATGTATTTTTTCTTTTGTCATTTTAACAAATAATAGGAATATTTAGCCCGTTATAGTTCCGCGTGACGTCACTAGTCTACTACAAATGTACCGCACTAGTGACGTCACGAGCCCCTACTCTCAAACTTTGACAAGGCTTATCTTTGTCATTTATTGTTTGATTAACAAAAGAAATAATTGGCTAAGTGCGAGTTGGACTCGCGCACGAAGGGTTCCGTATCCTATGGGAACCCCCTTAGCCCCATTTCAAGCGTCTACCTGTTGCCGTTATTAATATGAAGAAAAAAACGGCAATAAAAACGTTTGTTGTATGGGAGCCCCCTTAAATATTTATTTTATTCTGTTTTTAGTATTTTTTGTTATAGCGGCAACAGAAATACATCATATCTGTGAAAATTTCAGCTGCCTAGCTATCACGGTTCATGAAATACAGCCTGGTGACAGACAGACAGACAAACGGACGGACAGCGGAGTCTTAGTACCGTTTTCCCTTTTTGCCGGTCCCGTTTTTACCCTTTGGGTACGGTACCCTAAAAATATGTGTCCAATATTTTTGAATAATCTAAATGACGGACTAATTATAATAATGATTTTTATACCCACTAAACATGCCTGTTATAACATTATTTTAGGTACTAATGAAGTTAAATTTCCAGCTAATCAAAAAAGTGAATCAACAAGATGGTGCCTTGCTTATGATCCCCAATTATGAAAAAGCATTGTCAAGTATTCTTCGAAATATTCACGTTTGTCGAAGGTAAGGCATGCAAATTATATTATCTTATTCAAACAGGGTTACACGGAAAACTGTACTATAAAATCGAACTCTTGATATCATTAGTAACAACTTTTGTAAGAGGGGTCCCGGGTTCGATTTCTGGCCGGGCAGATTTATATTTTATTTCTATTTAAGTGATGAATTTAAATATTCTGGAGTTTAGGACGTGCACCGACTAGATGGACGATATAAGTAAGACCGCAGGAACGCGCTGGATGCTAGCCGCTTCCAACCGGACTTTTTGGAAATTCATAGGGGAGGCCTATGTCCAGCAGAGGACGTTATACGGCTGATGATGATTATGTGATTCTGGATCTGACGTTAGTTAACCTTGTCTTTCTGTGGCACCCGTGGAGGACTATGAGTTTTAAAAGAAGCGTTGGGCCGCTCTTACATTTATAATTTTTTTTCTGACTTACTCTTAAGTGACTTACGTAATTAACTTACTATAGATTTGCAAATATAAATACTCTTTGTAAGTCGCTCATCGTAATTTCTTACTGCAGCCGTAAGTTACTTAAGTTTCATAAATCTTAAGAAAGGAACTTACGTAAGAGCGGTCTTATGTATTTATTTTATTCATAAATTGTTGAAAAATATCTTACACTTCCGTGTTACCCTGTATAATTTCTTCTCAACCAAGATTTTCTCTACGTATTCAAAAGTTTTCGCATATTTACAGAAAGTTTATGCCGAAGGTGTCGGCTATGCAGTACTGCCAACATTTGAGACAGCTGATAACTTCCATAGGAGATTACTACGGGAAAGGCAACAAGTTCCCACACTCTGTGCCGGAGACTCTCGACAAATATCAGATTGTTGTGGAACCGTGAGTACCTTATTACCCAAATTATATTAGATAGATAAACTCTTTATTGATTCACACACACATAAAACAGAAAAATAGAGAAAATTAGATGCTACAATATGTATATTACAATATACACCACTACTTTTTATGAACATCTAAAAAAAATTTGGGGGTATCAGTGCACGATACTAAACATATATATGCAATAAAAAGTTAATAAATCAATATCCTAAAATTATCCCTTAAAAATTGAAATAATTGGTTATTCTAATCCATTAGACTCCAACTACAGCTGTTTTGCGTAAACAAGACCGTAGGTACTTATCACCATTCATAATAGCGATACATGAATGAAATTGACATTATGTGCATAATTTTAGTCTAATTTTCGGATAAAATAAAACCTAAATAAATAGGCTACCTAAGATCTTTTTTAAATTTTAACTGTACACATATGTTTTACATCGTGTACTGATACCTACATTTTTTTTTTAGATGTTCATAAAAAGTAGTGGTGTATATTATTACAGCAGAGCCTCGATTCACCGGACTATTTCGTGTCGTTGAGCATTCGGATAATCGAAAATTCGGATAGTTTGACGGTTGGGATTGGGACGCTACTGAACAGTTTGACAGACTGACAGTAATGAAATTAGTCGTAAGTTAATAAGGAAAACCAAATAGCAAATATATATAGATTCACAATCGTGCAAAAATAGTGTCCGAGCCAAAAACCCTGCCAGTTTGGGCAGGCTTTTTAGTTAGTCATATCGTTAGGCGATTGCAAGCTGACTACAACGCCGCGCGCTGCCAAAGTGCTCGGTTACAAGCACTAATTATTACAAGTATTAATTTAGGTGACATAACGTCGAGTTTCGAGAAAACGGGTCATTGTGAATTATTTAATGTAAAATATCTAAACCGGTATGCATGACGGCACTCGGTTTTTTTACTACTTTACTTAGGGACTGTGGCTCTGTAGATAATTGCTAGAAGGGAAAATCTTTATTTTTTATTCATTCGATTATCCGGATTTTAAACGAAGGGTCCGGTTAATTTTGAATTTAAATTTGATTGATGTTTGCATTGACAGAGAGGCTGGCCCTCTGATGGTATCCCCGACGGGCCAGTTCATAACCCCGTCGTCGTGTCCCGCGGACGAGCTGGTCAAATTCCTCAGCAGACATCTCGACCAGGCCACCGAGCTCATGACGGAATATAGCATGTAAGTATTACTAGTATTCTCAGAACAGTATAGGCCAAATCATACAAGTCGGCGGATGTGAAGTTAGCTACAAGCTGCGCGAAAGCCAATCAACGCGCAGCTTTAAGTGAGCTTCGGTCAGGATTGGATATTGCGCAGCTTGTAGCTATGGGGCTAGGCGGACTGAGACTGGTGCGGGCGGAGGGTCCCTGCCCTGACTGAAGCTCACATAAAGCTGTCTCAGTCCCCTTTGTCGTCTACCCCCGCGCCCCTGTACCGCGCAGGCGAGGACTAAGTTAAGCGGTCGGACTTCACATCCGCCGAATTGTATGATTCGGCCTATAGATCTCGCAACACGTGTCTTTAACTGAATCTTCTGAAGCTGTATCTCGACTTGCTCTTGACCGATTTGGTTCATACTAGCATATCTTGTTAGGATTTAGATACTAAACAAGACATTTCTTTTGGAGGGAAATACCCCGCAAATCCCCGTATCAAAAATCGGCGACGACATTGATTACAGGGTTATTTCTAATCAATTAGCATCCTTTTAGTTGCTTATTCTGTACATCAAAACTAACAACTTTTGTTCTACGGCTTTTATCATTTCTCAAAAAAAGTTGTTGTTCCACAGAAAAATATCGTTAACCCTTAGCCGCCGAGATTTGTTGAAAAATGTAGAGAAAAACCAACATCTAGGGCTAGGATGCGCACGAAGTAAAATTTCTTTCGACGTGTCAGAACGAGACAGCGTTATGGCAAAGTAATCTGTCTCTTTTTCACACGTCGAAAAGAGTTATTTCGTGGCTTTTCGTGGTCGCATGCTGGACAAGTTGGACAGACGAAATTAAAATCGCCAAGTTTTAAACGGAGACCTTCGCTTTCGCTTCGGTCAACTATGGGATGCACATTGAATCTCTAAAAAGAATTCATTTGACATTTCGGTTTAGAAGTTTTTTTCCTACTCAATTTCAGTATCTCGCACCTTATTTAAGTTTTGCATATTTCTGCATAGTCCGCCTTCTATTTATTTCAGAAATAAACATATTGAAAAGGCACTCCACGAAGAAGTCATCAACAGGTTCGGACTCTTGGAGTTACATAAAGACGACAGCATCTCGCCAGCGCTTATGATTATGTGCTGCCAAAGGTTGCTGACTAAATCCGACAAAATAAATATGGTAAGCTTCTTCATTTTTAGGGTTCCGTACCCAAAGGGAAAAACGGGACCCTATTACTAAGACTTCGATGTCCGCCCGTCTGTCTGTCTGTCTCCAGGCTGTATCTCATGAAGCGTAATAACTATAGAGAGTTGAAATTTTCACAGATGATGTATTTCGATTGCCGCTATAACAACAAATACTTAAAACTGAATAAAATAAATATTTAACGGGGGCTCCCATACAACATAGGTGATTTTTTTGCCGAGGGGCTTCCATACGTACGGAATTCTTCATGCGCGAGTCCAACTCGTACTTAGCCGATTTTTTATTCTTTTTTTCTCTACCATTTTAGTTGGTTTGATAGTATTAGTTTTTATTTTTAAAGAAAAAGTTGTTTCTAAGATGTTTAACTACATAAATCGGCCTTGAAATCTGGTAATCACTCACAGACAGTACACGACACGGAATTCTAGCGCTATTCTCGAGAATGTAGTGCTCATAGTATAGTTTGATTGGGTGTTTCTCAGCGATCACCGATGTTAAGCACTTGGATGACAGCGAGTGGCATTTCCAACTAAGCGATGCCGTAGCTCGGATACGTTAAATTGTAGGTCTCAGTTGTTTTAACCAGTTAAAAATGTCAGAGGCCTTCAGGCTGCACAAAACTATCACCAGGGCTAGCCAGGGCATTTACGATTGTGTTGGTGTCAATAGAAAATCTTTGACACATCCTTACAAAGTAACACAAGTCTCGCAGGTTTAACTTTAGTACCATAGTTGATCCGTGGTTTAGCGATAAACTTTGTTTCATAATAACGTTTTTGTTAGTCCATGGTGTAAGTTCGGTATTAATCCAGTATTCGGTGTTTTGGAATAAGACTGACTGTGTTTATGCTAAGGAGGACAGTATGGGTCAGCTCAGCATTGAATTGTGGTAAAAAAAGTTCCATTAAAAAACTCTTGTGCATAATTCTCTTTTTTTGTTTCAGAAACTACGTGGAAACATCCTGTATATTACGCATTACTATTCTGTGCTCTCAGAAGGTGCGCTATGTATACCATGGAATTTTAAATAGAATTGAATGGAATTACGAAAAAATGTATTTCCTAATATCTCCACTATAAAAACGTAAATAAGATTTACACAGTTATAGATAAATATACAAACTTTATATCAATAGATCTTGAAATGTAAGATTAAGTTTAAGTACCTGCTTTTAATTAATGTAATAAAAATCAGATATCATTGTGATCAAAAAGTACATTTTATTCCAATTGTAATAATAAACAACAGTCTTTAAAAGATTAAAATTATTTACATATATTATAATGTATGTACAATTACTTAGCATATAAAATAAAGTCAATTTGAGAAAAAGATTTAAAAGTCTAAATGACAATTTTAATCTAATTTGCTCGAATTTACCTACATTGATATTTTCTTTAAAATCCGCGCCACACAAGTTGGCGGATGGGAAGTTAGCCGCAGATGAAACTTCGCCGTGATTCTGCCGTGTGTACAATGCCGACGCCGCGTGGCGAAGAGGTGAGCGTGGGCGTAGGGAGAGCGCTGGAGGCATGAGGTTGGCGGGCGGGTGTGCCCTGGCGTCTCGTCTCTCTGGCTCCCGCGCATACCTATAATTTTGCCTTTTGCGCAGCGTTCTGCGCATAACTTCCCATCCGCCGACTTGTGTGGCGTGGATTAATACAAAATCAATCCATTATTGTTTTAAATAACTATAACAGTCTGCGCAAACTTGTCACATTTTAAAGGTATAATTCCGTAACCGACTGCACGCCGCAGCAGCAGACTACAGTGTCGCTACGACAACATTCGGCTACAGAATCGTACAATAGTGGTAGAGGTCGAATCATATAACTGGGATGGCTACAAGCTGCGGATAAAACAATCCTCGCGCCACAGACCAAATAAAAAAAAATAAAGACAGAGTTTTCTCCCGGATCGTAAATTTTATCAAATATATACCGCGATTTTTCTTTATGTTCTACAGAAAATCTGAAAACACTGGTCGATTAAGAATCCTCTTAAAACCAGCACGAGGCTCAGACCAATTAAAAAAAATCAAGACAGAAAGTTGTGAACAAACTAGTGAGGCCGGCAAAACTACGCCTCGCCGTGTACAGACACAGTCACGCACACATATACATACAACGAAACTACGCCTTGATTTGTCAGTCGAACTATAGCGGCGCAACACCGACGCACTCACCACATATATAAAACCGGCCTCACATGTCTTTGATTTTTAGGGTTCCGTACCCAAAGGGTAAAAACGGGACCCTATTACTAAGACTCCGCTGTCCGTCTGTCTGTCACCAGGCTGTATCTCATGAACCGTTATAGCTAGAAAGCTGAAATTTGATGATTTCAGATGCTGAAATTTGATGATCAGATGATGTATTTCTTTTGCCGCTATAATAAATAATAAAAAAATAAATAAAGGGGGCTCCCATACAACAAACCTGAATTTTTAACCGTTTTTCGCTCGATATTAATAATGGTAATAGATAGATGCTTGAAATATTCACAAAATATTTAGTTGTATATTCAATTCAATAATAAATAATTAAACTAAATATTTAAGGGGAGCTCCCATACAGTACGGAACCCTTCGTGCGCGAGTCCTTCTCGTACTTAGCCGATTATTTTTAATTGTCTGAGCCTCGTGCAGGTTTTAAGAGGATTCTGAATCGACCAGTGTTTTCAGGTTTTCTGTAGAACATAAAGAAAAATCGCGGTACATATTTGATAAAATTTACGATCCGGGAGAAAACTCTTTTCACCCCTTAAATTGTAACAAAATGTTGTTTGTGTCAAAGTTTTGCGTAAAATATGACTTTTTAGAGGCTTATAACTTTAAGATCATTTGAAAAACTGTAAAAACTAAGACTTACAAATCAAGCTATTGAAGTGCTGATTATATGAAAAATAAATCACTCAAATCGGAATTCGATAATACCTATTTAGAAACAGATAACAGCTTATTATTTTTGTATAGACAAGTTAGCACTTCACAATCGTCGTAAGTGAGCTTCAGCCAGGATTGGGCTGTACAAATTCATTTATCAGCGGTGCTAAGGTGCGCAGCTTATAGCTAACTTCACAAACGACATAAAGTTTGCTTCATCCTATACAAAAATGTTCATATTTCTTTGGTCGACTATAAACTGACAGCTTCAAGTAGTCTGGACCATAGACCATAGGTGAACTATGAAACTGCTCGAGCGGTTCTGTTTGAACGTCTATACTGCCCTTCTTGTGATAAACAACGAATGTGTTTTGCGACGTGATCTGTGATGAAGTCTGAACCTTCTGTCTGAAGGCAGAAGGTTGCGTTTTCAGATCACGTCGCAAGACAATTATGTTGTTTATCTTAGGAAACCCGTAGAAGTCTGTAGTTCACTATGCAGTCTATAACTTAATCAGCCGATACTGACTACTTCAGCTGCCCGCATATAGCTGACCTTACATTCGATCAAATAACAGATAAATTGTGCAGAAATTTTTAAACACATGAGACAATACATATTATAGATAGTAATCACGTTAAAAGCACAATGTGGCGGCCCACAAATACATTAAAACTATTTAGATATGTTTTAAAGCGCATTTAATTTTGCAATTCAGGCCATTATTAATTATTATGAACAACTTTTACTATGGAGCCAACCAGAAAATCGAGAAAAAATATCAACTGTTTCATATATTTTGTCGATTCCGATTTGCGATTTTGTATGGAAAAGCTGATATTTTTTCTCCAATTCTGGGTTGGCCCCATAGTACAAGTTGTTCATAATGATTGTATTACCTCCTTTCGACTTAGTGCAGGGCAAGCAGATAACCATGTTTAAACCCTACTGAAGGATATTTCAAACTATGGATTTTGGGGTCGTGTTGAACAGGGGCCGAACGTTGAAAAAAAAACTAGAAAATAGTGACATGATTTTCCATGTTGCAGCTAAACAGGATGGCAAATTTAACTATGTGCCGTACTTCTTCTTTTCCATCACGGAAAAATATTTCAGATAGAATCCATTATAGTACCATTTGATGTGACGATTTTGTGACCCTTTTGTTTTTGTTCTAGCCTCACGTAACCCAATATCCATAGTTTAAAATATTTCATCCTAATTGAACCATATATCTGGGCAAACATGCCCCAATCAATATCATGAATGAAGTAACATTCCGAATTTTTCCTACTCAAGTTGTTTATTTAAGCTCATAGACCTGATCAAAAATGGCACTTACGGTCTTTAAATTTTTTTGAATTATGAATTAAGTATTATGATTACTAGAAATCTCAATAGACTAAAACTACATGTAGCAAAGTACATGCTATAAACAAGTCAAAGTAATAAACCACTTGGCATTGCCACAAAATCTCCAAGCCCATACAATGCATTTAGCTACTTCTTTTTTCATATCAATTCAAACGATGAAGCAAGTTTGTCCGTTTCAAGCATACTTTTGCATACTATTCATGAATGTAGAAAAGAGAGGATCGGCCGTAACGTCACTCTGTAAACTCGGCTTTGGGTCTCTTTGCCACTTTAGGGAAAGATTTGCCGGACATTGGATGTATGTCACAATAGCGACATTCAAAGTCTTTTGTTTTGTTATTAAATAAAATAAATAAATAAAATAAAAAAAAAAAAATAAAGAAGGATCATAGAATAAGAACTAAAGTAATAGAAACAGTACTAAAATAGCAAGAGATATACATCACTTTGTCCCATTTTAAATATTAAATTTAAAAGGTGTTAGAAAAAGATGCACATACACCCGAACTTGCGTAATTTCGAAGGATTTCACAAACTAGCATTGAGCTATCTCGGGTGTCCAAATTCAAAAAGTAGGAAGGTAAAATGATCAGAGATTTGAACCTTCTTACTGGAACTAGAGGGTTCAAATTTCCAAAAAAGACAAATGACCTAGTACTACAAATACCTACCTACAAATAACCAAATTTTAACCATTTTGACATTCCAACTGGTGATTTTGACGTATGCGACAGACATTGCGTTTTTTTTTTTGTTCCACTCGCTCTCGCGTTTGCTGTATAACCAGATATGAATAAGACAGCTGTACCATAGTTTTAATTTGAGTAGAATTTAGCAATACTTCTATTACTTGTAATTCTTCTGAGAAAAGGATGCCGGCAGCTTATACATACGAATAACTGTTGTGTAAGAATACACTCATTTTCTTCCAAGTTTGTTTCAAGAATGTTATGTTCACGAGAGTAATTTATGACGCTTCTAAAAGTCATGTGCTGCCAGCATTATTTTGCACAAATTTGCTAAATTGACTAAAAGTATCTAGATTATGAACTTCAGACAGCACTAGATCATTCATTTAATTTTAGTTTATGTAATATTTATGCATTTCCTCTAACAATTATTATTTTATTTTTAGTTATTTAGTAATAATAAACGAGGATGCGTTACAAAATGCTCTAAACATCAACATAAACTCCTAGTGAAGAATCAAAATATATCAAAATACGTACTATATATCAAGGAAAAGAAGCTTTGTATTAAGCTAAGTGCAAAGCATTAGGCTTTGCGGTAGCAGTTAAAAATTTAAATAGCGTGTTTGATATTAAATCAAAAATTGCTAAATATGGCTCTGGAACTCCATTGATGGCAACACAAAGTTATGACTTGACGTGACATTTGATATCTTTTGAAAATAGTCTGTGCATCCTTCTTTATGGGCGGAGCCACATGCATTTGAGAAAAATTCTGGCTTCTGCACCCCTAGCATGGCAAAGGGATAAACCATTTTATCAATTTTTCATATCAATTGTCAAAGTCAATCCGTACTTTATATCTTCTTCGAGGGAATAAATTGGTGGAAAGAAACTTTGTCCCTTTGCCATGCTACAGGTGCTTGCCTCATGTTCGATTCTCTCTCTTTCTTACATCCATGATATAGGCCGCGCCACACATGTTGCCGGATGTGAAGTTAGCTACAATCTGCGCAATAGCCAATCAGAGTGCGGCTTTATGTGAGCTTCAGTCAGGATTGGATATTGCGCAGCTTGTAGCCAACTTCACATCCGCCAACTTGTATGGCGCGGCCTATACTATCATATTTCAATACTAAATATTAGAACAGTTTGCTCTTGCAACCGTGTCAACTAGTATTTTAGACATTGTGCTACTTAAACCTCGCATTTCAATGCGGAATTTTCATATTGTCTCCTTTACTTGCATGATAGCTTGATAACAATAAAATGTCATCAACATGTTTATATTCTAGTTATGCTAGCAGTGTGATAGAGATTTAACATTGTAAGTCCAATTGACACATTATTGCTATTTTTTATAATCAAAAATGTAAATATCTAATTAGTAAAAAGATGATAATAAAATTGTCACCTATGACTAATGCTTCTTATTTTGCTGCACGATGACCAGTTTGTTCTTTTCTTTCGTGACCTTGGCCACTGGGATGTTGGTAGCCGGCATTAGCTGGCGTAAGTTCTGACTAGGTATTATCGGTGCCTGAAACAAATAATACACAGTTAATAGGTAATCACTGTCTGTTTTCTTTACTATGATCTATTATTTTTTTATACAGGGCGGATTTACCAGAAGGCTGAGTATACTGGAGCCTAGAGCGGTAGATTTTAGGGGGCGGCAAATTTCAGACCATTTATTTTAGTATTGACAAAAATAAAACATTAATTTGTTTACACGAATATTACAAAAACATATGATTCGTTTTACTGCTTAGTATCAGTCTTAAATATTTGTTACTACCATTTTGCAGTGGCAGATTTTTTTGAGGTCAAAAATTTAACAGCCTACTGGCGGCAAATACGTAAATCCGCCACTGAGAACCTAATGCACATATCATACAGAACTAAAGGCCGACGAGGCTGTAAAGTTCTCGAACGGATACCACGTATCAGCAACTGCAGCGTAAAACTTCCGGAAAAATAGGAAGACGTCATTATGGAGACCACTTAAAGGAGCTGGATGCAAACCGCTTCTACAGGCCGAATCAAACTTCTTGACGGCTGTGATGTTAGCTACAAGCTGCGGATATCTTCGCACAGCTGTTAAGTGAACTTCAGTCAAGATTGCGCTATCCGCAGCTTATAGCTACCATAACAGCCGCCAAGATCTTTGAAAAATGATAAACACTTCACAAAATTTGTCGCGAGTCAGTATAGCGGGTTAGCTCAGTGGTCCAGAGCGTCGGGCTAGTGATCCGAAGACGCAAGGTTCGAATCCTGCATCCGCGACGAATTTTTGAAATGTTTATCATAAAAAGTAACTCTTTGATCTTTGATTCCACCTATAACAGGTCTTTGGAAATCCATAGAGAAGGCCTATACTGTGCCTAGCAATAGATATCCCGCACGTGGCACGTGGACGCTATTATTACTGTGATACAATACAACAACACTTTATTGACACCGACAAATAAGAAAACATAACAAAAGAAACAAAGACAGAAAAGGCACAAAAGGCGGTCTTATCGCTAACAGCGATTTCTTCCAGAAAACATCTCTTGTAAGCAAGGAAACGTATAGACGACAAGGACGGTGTAAACGTAAAAAAAAATAACGAAAGATTGTTACTACAAATTTCTAAATTAAAATTAATTACATTAAAATCCAAATACAGTCTCTTTTGAGAACTACTTACGGGTGGGCACCGAGCGAGTTGCTTCATGCGATCGACCAATCGCATCGCGTCATCTGACGTCTCCGAATCAGTCGTCATTCCGAGGGAGAGCGCCCTTTCGGCATTCCCGCCGTCTATGTACCTTTGGATGGACTGGAAATGTCTGTAAAGTGAAACAAAAACATTTTTTGGCTGGAAATTATAGACAAGTAGTTCTCCGAACCAAAGCCGTGGTGGTCTAGTGGTACTGACACCCGCTTTACAATCGTGAGGTCGTGGGTACAAATCCCGGTCCCGTACCAATGAGTTCTTTGGAATTTATGTACGGTATTCCACTTCATTCCATTCACTGGCTTTTCGGTGAATGAAAACATCGTAAGGCAACCTGCATACGTCCGTAGAAGAAATTCGATGGCATATGTGAATCCACCAACCCGCACTGGGCCGGCGTGGTGGATATGGCCCAATCACCCTTCGTGGGTAGGCCTACGTCCTGCAGTGGACTATTAAAAAGGCTGGTACAGTTCAGTACAGTTCTCCGAACAGTAGACCTCGTGAGACATCTCTTTAAGTGAATCTTCATAAGCTTTTATGTCGACTTGATCTTGAACGATTTGGTTCATACTCGCAAATCTTGTTAGGATTTAAATAATAAACAATTTTGCCAAATAACATCGAAATCGAGTGATAAATAGCTTTCAGCAAATTTTCCCTTTTTTGAAGGAAATACCACCCTATCAAAAATCGCCGACTACAAAAAAAATATATTAATAATACCTATACATATACAACCTGTGTACGAAGTTTCGTCGAGATTCGTTGGAAAATGCGAACTGTAGAAGAAGACCAACATCCAGACAGACGAACAAAAGCAAAATCGCCGTGTTAAAAACGAAGGTCTTTGACCTTTGCTTGGCTTCGCTTGGGTCAACAATAAAAACGCTCCTGGATAGAAACATTAACTCATTGATTTTATTTTAAAGTAGATAGGTAGGTACATCGAACTTGCACCCTTTATGAATTCAACTACATATAGTGTTTTAATGTATCCTATTTCATTTGTTATTGTTTTCAAAATAAATGATATTTCATCTGTATACATTTTAGAACCAAAGACCTTGTACGCTACCCTGAGTAACTCCAAAGAAAAAACCGTGTTTATCTATTAGTTATTTACCTGGACGGATGTGCATTGGATCGAAGTTTTTGCGCCTGCCTCCAGGCCGCCGCGGCGCGCGCTCTCCAAATGGCTGCTTCTTCTGAAGCTGCAGTGACGCCCGACTCTAGGGCTGCGCACGCTCCCCGTAAATCTACGACCTATGCAAAAAAAAACGATGCAGGTAATTAATTTAAATTACCACTGCCTCTTGAATTTGCCAATGCTTTGGGACATGACGGTAAATATGACTATTGATGAAATTACATTTACAATTTCTATTATGTATTCTAATCTAATCTTATATTTTGCTTTATTATAATCCAAATTAGTAACTAAAAGAAATTATAAATTCAATTTCATCAATATTTGTTACATTTACCGCCATGACCGGAGTGGTGGCAGGACACAGCACATCGAATTACCAGTGCTTTGTCAAAAAACCGAAAGTGTGTTTGTTCCCTTTTTCGCGCAGTAACGGAGCAACGAATTGACTTGATTTTTGGCGTAAATAAGTAAATAAATATAAGATAGTTCGAAAGACGGAAAAATAAAAGGTTCCTATGGGATAGCACAAAAGTCAAAATTCACGCGGGCGAAGTCGCGGGCAAAAGCTAGTTTTATTTAAAATCTAATAGGTTACAGTGGTGAGACCCACATGTTTATGATGATCTAACTCATACCTTTTGAAAATATCTATAAAGCAATGTCTTCATCTCATCATGAGACAGTTTGTCCAGCCTAGCCATCAGCATTTGTTCACCCCTGCTCCTCGAGTCCTTGTTATCATGGGAGTCTGATAGAGAGGCAGACGGTGACTTGCCACAGATCAAGTTGTTTTTGTACTCTATTGCCGTGTCTATTGCTTCAATGGCTTCTTCACATTCTAGTAGCTTCCTTTCCTGAAATTATATTAGGCGGTGGTTGAATTCAATTATAGATATTATTTACAGAATACCTATTTCAACTACTAAATAGAATGATGAATCTATTTCACAATCATTTCTAAAAACTTAGTTTTAATTTTTTCATTTGAATCAATTCCTTAACTATGTACTACCAAAGCCTTAACTCTATGTACTAACCTCAGAATCCGAAAGAGATTTATACATTTTTCTCTTATGACCCAAACTACATCTCTGCTCATGTAAACATTCTCTAGTTTTCCTCAAATTTTTTATTTCCTTCCTCAGCATAAGTTCTTTTTCTTTAGGCAATTCCAAATTTTCCAAATCATTTGTCTTTTCTTTGAGAATAGTATCCAATTGAGTTATCCTATTTGTGAAGTGTTTCAATGAGTTAGCTTTTCTATCTTTGATATCCACAGAATTATCTGACAGCTCATCTAACTTCAATTTATCTTTGACTAGTTCAACATCCAGAGTATTTTTTCGCTTTTCATCTTTCTTGATTTGCCGTTTTATTTGCTCTATTTGTTTCTTATATGTTTTGAGATTTGTTTCATGTCTCTTGATTTCTTTGACTGCGTCTTGATCCATCATTCCTCCATATTCTATTTTGTCAGAGTAGTGCTTACTTTGAGTATTGTAACACACAGCTCTTGAGAGATCATCAATCAGCCTTTCCTTAGCTATACAAAGATTTATAAGCTCCTTCAATTGTGTTTGACTACAGCTAATTTCTTTTGACAACTTTCTTGCCAGAATTTGTTTCTGTGTATATTTTTCCTTAGTTACTTTGTACTTTTTACATATTTCTTCAGTCTTTGGAGAATCAATCATTTTGAGCAATTCTCTTTCGATGAGTTTAGGTTCAGGATCCACGTCTTTTTTATGAGATTCAATGAGTATTTTTTGAGTTTCAGGAGAGATCGCTTTAGCAGCAACTTTTCTAAGCAGTTCCAATTCTGCTCCAGACAAGCTTTCACCTGGTTGTATAGTCCTTCGTCGCCCAGAATTAGATTGTGAAGTCATTATTGGTAGTGATTGTGAACCACTCGTTTCTGATATGGTGATATCATCTGAATCATTGTGATTCAAATATTCTTCACATCTATCTGCAAACAGTTGATCATTCTTTTCTCTGAAATATTCCATGAATTTTTCTAATTTATCTTGAAAGACTGTGTCTGAGTGTGCATCTTCTTCTGAATCAGACTCAACATCAGAGTCACTGAGTTCACTTGGTTCTGTATCCTCTGCTATTCTGGGCAACCCTTGTTTTGTGTTAGCATCTTTATTGTCCACATTTTCAATATTTAAACATTCATCACATTCGGCTTTCAGAAATAACCATTCACTTACTTGATTGACATCTGCTTCAGACAGTGATTTAGACTGAAGGATTTTATTGAATAACCCCTCAGCGTTGGAGATCAATTTTACCCACTGTGTGGAAGCAAATTGTAGGTTGAAATTATTGTCACCAGAAGGCATTACTGCCTTCTCAGAGTATACTGGAGTATTATTATCAGCAAAAAGGTTAACAGTAACAAAATTTTTAATTCCTCTACAGCACAAACACAAGTTTAATATCTTTAAAGTCTCTTGATAATCTTCTGGTTCTGTGCTGATACAGCCAATAACCCATGTGAAAGCTCTGCCTCCAAATGAGTCTCTAAGCATTGCTGTAAGTATACACTGATCATAGTTTATTTGTTTGGGTGGATTTCCTGCGAGTAATTCTTTCATGATGTTCTCTAAGGCATACAGTCCTGGCTCAGGGTATGCTGCGAGGTCGCAGAAACTAGCAGTGGACATTCTGTGATTTAGTACTCCATTAGTACCGACCCATTTCTGTTCCACGCTGACTGTGAATACTGTATGGTTGTTACCTTGGCACCTTTGCCTCCATCCCAGCTGTAAATATTGAAAAGCTTCTTCGACATTACAGCACCTAACTAGTCCAGCCCCGAGCACATCAAATATGTTGTTATTGACAACTTGCATCCAGGTTATGTGCAGTATAAACTCTCTCTCAGGCATCTGATTCAATTTATGAAATATTTCAGTCAAGAATCGAGGTACTATGCCTTGATCACATTCACTGTGGATGCATTCAAAACCTGAAAATAAATTTTGTATGTATTGGATTAATAACTGGATAGGTTCCTTAGGTTTACTAGATGCAAAGGCACTTTTAGCCATACTAGTATCTGGTAACTAGTAACTGAGCATTCTTATAAAAATAAGTATTTAGGCCATGTGTCTCTTCATTCCATTTGGAGCAATGCTCTTTCCTATTTCTATAAGGTTTGGATTGGACTTAAGCAAATTTATATAGGGTGCACATAGATTCCATATACCGGAAGTTTCAAAGTTATTTCCAAGAAAAGTATTGAGTTAAATTATAGCAATAAATGCAAGCATACTCTGAAATTTTTTTCTGTAACCAAGTATTGAATAAAATACACCATTTGGGAACATAAAACTATTTTATACCTGGCCCAAACAGTGTGTAAGTTTTTCCTGTCTTAGCTTGTCCAAATACGACAACAGAAGTATCACATCCATCGAGGAAACAGTTGATTTGTGGTATCATGAAAGAGTTATACAGGTAGGCCTGTGTGCAGTCCACTGGCAAGGCTCTGTTGACATGAAACGTTTGTCCACTCTCCGTAATCACTATTTGCGTGACCGGATTACTGAATATACATTGAGTAGAGTCTGCAAGGCTCGGAGGCTTCAGCCTGATCGCTATTTGTACTGGGATATCCATTTTGTAAGTTAACACTTTCGAACTATTTATAGTTTATCATTATTCATCCTAACACAAACGGATATATCAAATTTTTATTACGGAGTTTTACATATTACAAGAAAAGCGTTTGCAGCACCATATGCATCAATAATAAAAACCAACAAATTATCAACAAAACAACCAAAAAGTCAACAACGTTTCGCCATTTTGGGAGCCAATAATGTACGACCCAGTAATTCACGACATGATAATGTACAGCCTGATATTGTACAGCATGATAATTTGTGTCACTGGCCATGGAATATCAGTCTGTGCAATATTGGGATGTGAAATACAGGCCATACATTATCGGCCTGTGTCAATAATGTCCGGCACAGTATTGCACAGCCCGATATTGTACGGCCTGATATTTTGTGTCCCTGGACCTTGGTTATTTTATGGCAAGGTATGAGTTCTCTAAGATAATTCGACTCTGTTGGTTAGGTTAGGTTTGAACAGTGACAACAATGCCAGAAACAACCTGTCCTTATTACGAGTTAAGGATATTTTAAAGGTATGCGCGGGAGCCAGAGAAACGAGACGTCAGGGCACACCCGCTCACCAACCTCATGCCCCCCGCGTGCTCCCTGCACCCGTGCTCACCACTACGCCACGCGGTGTCGGCATTGTGCATAATTAGCGAATCACGGCAAATTGTCATCTGTGGCTAACTTCTCATCCGCCGACCACTGTGGATCTGACAGAAGTCAAAGACAAACCAACCCTTCAGGCCAATAATGTACAGCCCGTATTTTGCGACACAATAATGTACAGCGTGATATTTTGTGTCCTTTTCTTCGGGACACGTTTTATCATGCTGTACATTATTGGGTCGCAAAATACGTGCTGTACATTATTTGCACGAGGTGATAATGTCCGGCCAGTATTGTACGACACGTATTGTACAGCCTGATAATTGGTGGCATGGGACATGAAATACGGGCCGTGCTTTCCTGCCCGTACAATTTGGTGTCATCAAATAAGTGCTGTACATTATAGGGACTCTTTCGCCATTTTGATTTTGAGCAGTGCTGCCAACAAGATTTCTTACTTAAACAAAAAAAGTCAATTTTCAATCTAGATATCACTGTCAATTTCAAAAGTTATCAAACCTCATGTAATTGACAGCGACGTCAAAATATCCACAGAGCTATAAAATATTTTTTTTTTTTTTTAAATAATTTATTCATGACCATGGATACAGAGTCCTTCAGTCGAAGTCTTAAATAATAATTTACAAACATAGAAGAGAAATAACAAATTAAACTTAACTAAATCTTTTCAACAGTATTTAAAATATACTTATAAATAGGTTTGTAAAAAACTTCACTTTTTAGTAAATCCTCAATACGGCGGGGAACACTAATTGAGTTACGAGCTGCTATGTCACTAATGTCACTGGCTAAAATTAATCGTTGTAAATGGAAATGTGGACATTCAAATATTATATGGTTTATATCAGCATGCGGTCGGGAACAATACGTACAGTTATCTTCTGGGACTATATTAATTCTGTGTAAATGAGCTGGAACCAAGCAATGTCCAAAACGCAGGCGATTTATAACTGTTATAAACTTTCTGCCACAATATTCAAATTTGTTGTACCAAGGAGTAGTAGGTAAGTCTTTCTGTATTTCTGCATACCACCTTCCCTTATATTCTGTTGTAACGTGCCAATATTCTTTCCAAATTCTGAGTAAAACCTTATTAATTGCACAATAGTAATCTGTGAAAGGTACTTTTAATATATCTGTGTGATCTAGATCATGCTCTTGCCGAGTAGCCAAATCTACTGTTTCATTGCCACGGATGCCACAATGTGAAGGAACCCATACCAATTCTACATGTTTTGATTTACTAATCATTTCTATAAGTTCTCTAATACTATATACAATATAATTTAACTTATATGAGAAATTACTGTTGTTCAAAACAGACAGAACACTTTTAGAATCACTTACTATTAATATATTTACATTTTTTACAGAGTTATTTACAAATGTTAAAGCGGTTAAAATTGCATACGCTTCTGCAGTAAACACACTGCAATTATTATCTAACTTTATACAGTGGGTTTTATTCATTTGTGGATCATAATATGCGGCTTTAACCCCTTCATCACTTTTAGAACCATCTGTATATAAAATATAAAAGTCTGGTTTACTCTCTATGAATTCTAGAAAATCAAATTTGTTATTTATTACATCTAAATGACAATCTATACTTAAGCAATTAATCAAGGCATTATATGGACATTTATATGTTGGCCAGATATCATGAGAACAAATGTTTTTACTGATATTTTTTAACAATGACATTATTGTTGTGATTTCAGGCAAAACTCCCGAAACAAGAGATGTGGCTGATAAGCTAGATGTTTCAACTGATTGTGATATCTGTGGATGACATAAAACATTATTCAGCACTATAACATTATTGGAAGTCAACTCTTTCAAACAGAATCTATCAGCCAAAAGTAAACGTCTCAGGATTAATGGAGGTATACAGTTTTCAATTTCCATAGAATTAATAGGAGTGGAACGCATAGCTCCGCTAATAATTCTTAAAGCCATATTTTGTATTACATCGAGTTTTCGTAATAAGGTGCTACTTGCATTCATATAGGCTAAACTACTATAATCAAAATGACTTCTTACTATACTTTTATACAGCATAATCAAGGTTTTAGGATCAGAGCCCCAAAAAGTACCAGCTAAACATCTTAAAACATTAATACTTTTCATTGCATTGCTGCAGATATACTTAAGAGGAAGGATGGTCTGTAATTTTCCATACAAACGTATTACGCTGTTTTCTTCCTGGAAAATACTTTTAGAGCCTCAATTTTTTGTCATAAAATTAAATTTAGCTGTTTAGACTACCCTGTCTTTTCTTTTTCTTGATAAATTAATTATCAGGCAAAATATGACCCTTCAAAATCACAAAAAAATTCACCATTATTACTGACGTCTTTAGAGACCTACCAGAAGAGACTTAATAATATCTAACGAAATATAAAATGACAGAATCATGAACACATGTTTTTTTTAAATTTTGACATAAAAAACACTTGATTGATCTTGTTTTTGAAGAAGAAAACAGCGTAATACGAAACGTTGTCTCGCCATGTTTTTTGTAGGTATAAATCGCTCTGAGCTGCAATTGTCCCTATCGCACGATGCGGGGGTAGGGTCGAGGTGAGGGAGGTTCAAACCTATACGTACACAAGCACTAGGGATGTAGTAATAGTCGATATTTTTGTCGATGCTCTAGTGATGTCCATCGATATCGATGTTTATTAAAAAGATTAGTTATTTTTCAAATCCTGTGATTTGACCGTTGTATGTTTGTTACTTTTGAAGAAAAGATTGTATGTATGGAATATAGGCGTTTAGTTGCTATGTTGCAGCGATTATACAGAATATCGTGCTGTATCCGCAGACATCTACGAGTAAATGAGTTAGGCGCAGAATAACCAATTCTCTTAATGCCCAACTAATCTGGGAATGCTCAATTCTACGAAAGCATAATTCTATGAATGCCCAATTCTCAAAATGATCGTGTAATAACTGTAACGTATAAATATAATTATCCTTAGTCCACTTACCTAAGCGAAAAACGTTCTATTAAATTATTAAATTATCAAAGACACAACATTAAATAATTAAAAAACACATAATCAGTCACATTACAAATACAACAAAATAAATAAATCTATATCTAATAAAATAAATAAGTTCTATGCTGTGCTTGCCAGTATAGGTAGCGCCACACAAGTCGGCGGATGAGATGTAAGACGCAGATGACACTTTGCCGTAATTCGCTAATTATTGCGCATGTGCGCACAATGCCGACGCCGCGTGGCGTAGTGGTAAGCACGGGCGTGCGCGCGGGAGACATGAGGTTGGCGGGCGGTTGTGTCCGTGCGGCGTCTTGTCTCTCTGGCTCCTGCACATACCTATTTTTTGCCTATTGCGCAGCGTTCTGCGCCTAACTTTCCATCCGCTGACTTGTGTGGCGCGAATTATACGTGAGATTCATTCGAGAAAACAGCCCCATTGGCTATCCGTTCATTGAACTATGTGCCTTGCCCTTTGTCATTTTAACTTGGCTATCCGCTGAGTTTTGCTGAAAAGTGTGTAGTAATTTGTGGATATTCTATCCTGTATTTATATGGTGTGTGCTAACCACTGCTGCTTTAATTTGCTAATAGTTTCAACTTTTTTAAACTTATTCAAAGTAGAACCTAAGTATGACAAGCAGTTCTCCAAACAGTAAGCATTGCATCTGTTTGATTGAATTCTTAATTATTTTTCAATGAAGTTCCTAAAAATGTGTATTTGACTTAATATATATATATATTTTTTTTTTCTCTTGTTTGTATTATGTACTTCTATATGTTTTTTTTAGATACCTTGATCTGTTAATAGTTGTTGATGTTTTAAGCGCTCTGTCACATATTTGTTAATTTTGTATGTTAATATATTTATATGCTTTTTAAATCTACCCTTGAATTAAAGGGGCTCACCAGAATACCAGCGTTGAGTGCTGGGTCCTCCCAGCACTCAACATTTATAGCTGAGGTGGGTCCCTTTCGACGCTTTTTATTTCTTTTTAATTTTATAAGTTCTTTGTACCTACCTATAAGTATGTCGAATTAAAATATTTCATTTCATTTCATTTATACTACTGGACTACTCGCGCAATGAATATACGGGAATAGTTACAATATAAAAGGCAAGAAGTTTTATATGTCCAGATATACAGGGTTATCCAGAACTGGTGTACTAAGCCGAAAGGAGGTGATTCGGACTATTATTATGAACAACTTTTAATATATGTGGCCAAACCGAAATTCGAGAAAAAAACCAATCGTGTCATACATTTTTTCGAGTCCAAGTTGCAGTTTTGTATGGAACAGCTGATTTTTAGTTCACGAAATCCGCAGCTAGACCCATATTCATATATTCATATAATTTTATTGGTATCAAAATACAAGATACAAGTCAATCCAAATCAATTACAATTCTAGTTATAATTATAATATCCTTAAAATTTCAGCTTAGCTAAAGCAAAGCATAATTATCTTAAAATTACAATAACTTAAAATCGCTGTAGTTAAATTAATTAAATTATATATTTAAATAAAAAAATGATTAAATATTAAATTGTAAAAACAAAACGATAATCATTCAATATAAATCTGAACAATGCTACAATATCAAAACTTAAAATGACAAAAATTGCATAGTTATTAAATTAACAAATATGAATTTGTAACAAAATATAGTAAACATAGTAAACTTTGTTCATAATAACGAACGTGTAGGTCATAGGTAGGTACACCTCTGAAACCTCCTTCACTTTGTAAAACACGACCTTGTACACAGGTATCATGTATCCACCAGTAGACGTCACGTGACAGAAATGATGATGATGAATTGAGAAACCTTTCATTTTGACTGACCTACAAAAAGAAGGGGATTTGCAATTCGTGTATGATAAGATAAGATAAGATATATTTATTGGCCTTATAACTACAAACGTTACACTAGGCAAGTCAAATTTACAATTGTATCACAAATAATCACAATGCATAAAATTCAAAAATAATAATAAAAATAAAACAAAACTTAAGTAATTCAACATCAATTAGGTAGAAACAACTATTATAAAATTAGAAAAATTTAAAACTGTTAGGTAATTCAAGGGCTTAAAAATAGGTACTAATTACTTCACATATTCGATTTTTCCGAGCCGATTCTCAAGTTTGTTTTTACAAGTTTATGTTTAACTTGCAATGTATGTATGTAAATAATATATTATTTTGGGTCAAACCATGCAACGCAATTTTGAAGCAGATATTGAAGCTATCTGTTATTTTTTACGTACCTAAATCACTTGAAAGATTTTATACCCCTAAAATTGTGTAATATTCGAAAATTTATAGGTTGAATTAATTTTAAAGTTTAGATTCTTCTTTTTGGACTATTTAATTTAAATAAAAGCTTGTTTTTAATAAGATTTTACACTTTGTTTATTGTCTGTTGAAGGGTTATGTGCGTGTTTTGCTTAAAAAAAGTTATTTGGTATATCTTAAGTTAGGTATTTGGTAGAATTTTCAGTATGTATTATGCAGCGCCTACAGAAATCAATTAGTTAAATAGCTATTTTTGTTCGCAGCTTTAGGATTGAGGTCAATTGTGTAAAGTTGGCTATTTATAAGGTTTTTTCAAAAAATATTATTCGAAAGAAAATTAAAATCAATATACCTACTTCGCCTATATGTGTAAAAAAATAATGTAGCTTTCTAATTCGATAAAAAATATTCAGTATAAAGGTTTTCGTTTGCTATGCGCTATCCCAAAAAACCGGAGCTTATGTAGGTACCTACCATATTTTGCTACAATTCAAAAGAATACACCAGCCGTCCGCCTGAGCTAGGAGCGCGGGCGGGCGCGGGAAGGGCGCGGGCGGAAGTGGTGCGCAGCACACACACAAATACAATTGCATCACACCACACATAGAAGCTCCCTGGCTTGGGCGCATCGCGACAGCAATAGTTTAGCCAAATACCTACTTCTCAAATTCCTTGGCGCTCAGCTTTTCTCTTAATATGCTCTTCAAATTTTAACCTGTTATCTATTATTACTCCTAAAAATTTATGTTGATTACTTACAGGAATGATTTCATTATTGTATTTAATTTTAACAAAAGATTGTGCAAAAGGATCTTTACTAAAAACAATAACAGAACTTTTATCAGAACTAATATCTAATTTTAATACATTGTTGTAATAATGGTGTAGCTGCAGCAGTGCAGAATTCAAGTGATTTACAGCCATATTTAAATTTTGACTTTCAGAGTATAAAAGTAAGTCATCGGCAAATTGTAAAATGTTAACATGTGATGTGTTAACATACTTTAAAATTTGAGATGTATATAGAATATACAAGAGAGAAGATAAGATTGCCCCTTGCATAGTTCCTTTACTGACGGATTTTGGTCCATGTAGCTTATTATTAAATTTAACATACAAGGTTCTGTTATTCAGAAAATTAAATATCCATTTCAATAATTTAGTTGGCAGACCTAACTCATTCAAAACTAGAAGAAGGCTCTTAATGTTGACATTATCGAAAGCACCTTTTACATCAAGAAAGACGCAGATCACATTAGAGTGGCTGAGCTTTGCTTTTTTTAATATTGAGATTAATGATACAAAACTTTCAGAGCAACTTTTACCCTTTCTGAATCCAAATTGTGTGTTAGGTATTTTAGAGTTGGTTTCAACAAAATAATCTAAACGTAATTTTAACATGTTTTCAAAAAGTTTACCCAGACAGGATGACAAAGATATAGGTCTGTATGATGACGGATTATTTGCAGGCTTATTAGGTTTTAAAATTGGTATTACACATTGAGTCTTCCATGATTCAGGAATAACTGATGCATTCCAAAGTCTGTTATAAATTGCCAATAAAATGTTCAGAGCATTTGAATGTAAATTTTTAATAAGTTTATATGGAATGTTATCCATACCTGGTGTAGTATCCCTACGACTATCTAAAGAAATGCGAAGCTCATTCAGTGTATAAGGCTCATTTAAGAAGGACACGCTATTGTCAGACCTGTCTAAAATATTTAAAGTGGTAAAATCGGTTGATGTTGAATCTGCTAATTTTTCTAGAAAACTTGGTACCCATTCGTCATTTAGAGTTTTGTTACTACAATTACTGTTAATCCTTTTGAATTTTTTAACATAATTCCATATTCTAGTAACTGGTGTCATTCTGTTGAAAGAAGTACACAATTCATGCCATGATTTTCCCCGTTCCTCTATTAATATCTTTTTCTTTTTAGCATCAAGACGCTTGTAATTAATAAAATTAGACATTGTTGGAGAGTGATGATATATCTTAAGAGCTTCTTTCGACTTTTGAACTGCATCCTCACATAGTGTGTTCCACCATGGAGCTGGTTTTCTCAGAACTTTTGGAGTGAGATTAGATTTTTGCTTAGGAATACATTCATCTCTGATTTGATACAAGATATTTATAAAATTATTGTATAATTCAACTAAATCTGTATTTTCCAAATCTAATTGCGAAAAGTAGGTTTCAGATAAAGTTTTAAATTTAGACCAGTCTGCTTTATTGTACAAATATTTTTCTTCTACAGAACGAACATCATACACCGAGGGCTTCACATTTACATCCAGTAGAGTCGGAAAATGATAACTACCCATTGCATCATCATGGACTTGCCATTCACAGAGCGGAGCTAACGAGCAACTTACTAAGGCTAAATCAATTGCTGAAGAATTCTTGTTTGGATATTTAATTGTAGTATGATTACCATCATTTAAAACACACAAGTCAAACTCATCTATGAGATTGTACAAAGAATTACCTCTACTATTATTTTTTAGACAACCAAATAATATGTGATGGGCATTGAAATCTCCCATTATGATACATGGCTTAGGAGTTTCTGTGAATACTTTTTTTAATTTATTAGTATTAAATTTAGTAAATTCGCTGTTTGGGGGACAATAAATACACAACACATGTAATTTACCTAATGATGTATCAAGTGCAATGCAAATGTTCTGAATTGGTTCGTAATATGAGGTATGAACAACTTCATATTTAAAATTTTGTTTAATTAATATAGCTACCCCATTATGTTCGTTTACAGACAGTTTGTGAATCAAATTATAGGATGGAAAATTTGGTATTTTACTGTTTTTCTTAAGCCACGTTTCATTTAGTAAACATACATCTACATTTTGTTCAGTTAAAAACTTTAACAATAGCGTTTTTTTACTATGTAAACTTTGAATATTGAATTGTGCTATACGAATATATATGTCCATATAATGAAATTAAATTAAATTAAATTTGACAACAAAATTTCTTTAATTCTTTTATTTGTAATGGGTTCATTCTTGCTATTTGCAAGGGCAACAACGGACTTCACAAGGGCATTTATAATTACATCGTTATCAACAATTTCTTTGGCATTGAGATCTTGGAGGGTTTTTTGTCTCGGCTTTGGTGTTAGAGCTGGGAAGGATGTTCTATCAGAGATTTGTGGCAGACTTACCGCATTGGCATAAGACATTTTTTGTTGTTTAATTTTCTTCTCTTCTATTTTTTTCTGCTTAACAGGGCAGTCTTTCGACACGGCAAGGTGAGGGCCAGAACAATTGACACACATTATCTCTTCTACATCACATTCCTTGTAGGAGTGCCGTCCTGCACAGGATGAACACATCTGCTCTGCTCTGCAGTTCTTAGCTGAGTGGTTGAATCGGAGGCAACGGTAGCATTGCATGAGTGGTGGAAAGTATTTATGTACCTGGTATCTGAATAGCTTGATGTATACATACTGAGGTAATGTGGTGGCTGCAAAAGTGACAGCCACTGTTCCAAGAGGAGTCAAATTTCCGTCTACTTTTCGCATAAAGCGTTTGATTGAGACAACATCAGCATCACAAGTAATATTTTTGTAAATTTCTTCATTAGACATTGTCAGCGGAATATGCCTGATGACTCCTATAACTTCAGTCATGTAAGCAGGAATGAAAGCTTTCAGCTTATATCTGTTCAGGAAGCTATCCATTTTTAAAAAATTGTTAGCTGGAGCTGGCTTTTTGAAAGTGACGCCAACCTTATAAGCATTTATTCGGTGGACACCTACAATGCCTTTAACATTTTCAATGAAAAGATTTGTCAATATTATGGGGTTTTTATTACCAACCTTTTCTTCTTCTGTGGATTCAACGTAAACCACGCAGTCCCCACTGTGATTTTCGGGGAATAGCCTCTTGTAAAGGGGCTTCTGAAATACTTTGTAGCCATCAGTATTCGTGGAGGATTTTGCAAGTTTTCTCTTCTTTCTCTCTGCTGTAATGACGGGGTCCTCCCCGTCGCTAGCAACGCTCATGACGTTATTATTGCGCCGCAATACTCAACAAAAATATCAGAGAATTGCAAAATTAAAATTTATGAATATTAAAACGCCCGCTTCTCTCGACTTCCCGCCAAAAAGTCTCAGCTATAAAATATCAGACTTTTGTGTTGCCATCGATGGGCTTTCATGGTCAGATTTAGCAATTTTTGATTCATGACACTCCATTTAATTTTTGGGGTTCCGTACCCAAAGGGTAAAAAGGGACCCTATTACGAAGACGCCATTTTCCGTCCGTCTGTCTTTCACCAGGAATTTATCTTATCAATTGTGATAGCTTGACAGTTTACATTTTCACAGTTGGTGTGTTATTGTTACCGCTATAACAACAAATACTACAAAACAATAAAAATTGAATAAAACAAATATTTAAAGGGGCTTCCATACAACAAACGTGATTTTATTGCCGTTTTTCGCTTGATGTTAATAATGGCAACAGGTAGATTTAAAATATTCGTCTTGTAACAACCAATCTGTATAGCGCTTATCGTGTGGCGCCAATAACGGGCCAATCAGGGAATCGCACCCGCCGTTTGTAAATTTCGTAACGTCTTCTCGTCCGACATACCTCAGTGCCTCAAGTCGAAAGTGTTCGACCAGTGTGTATTTCCAGTGATGACTTATGGCACTGAAACATGGTCTCCTACTACTCGTATGGGCCTTATTAATAAGCTCCAAATAGTACAACGAGCTTTGTAGGGGGCAGAGGGCTATGCTCGGAGTCTCGAAGTCTGCGAGATCGAATCAGGAATGAGGTTATCCGTAGAAGAACCAAAGTTATCGACCTAGCCCAGCGGATTGGCAAGTTGAAATGGCAGTGAGCAGGACATATAGCGTGGAGGGCTGATGACCTCCGCCCTATTTTGGACCCCATCGGGTCGAAAAGTTCTCGAATGGAGACCACGTATTAGCAAGCGTAGCGTAGGGCGTTCACCTATCAAGGTGGACGGATGACATCATTAAGACCGCAAGATCACTCTGGATGCAAGCTGCTACCCACCAATCTTATTGGAGATCTATAAGAGAGGCCTATGTGCAGCAGTGGACATCCGATGGCTGATAGATTGAATGTGAGAATCTGGCGAATATTTGCAAAAAAAAATTTTAAAGTTGTAGAAACGTGGAGGGCTAATACGAGTAGGTGGAGATGTTACTAGCGTACCTATGTATAATATTAGGTGTGAGAAAAAAGATGTGCTATATATACTTAGATAGCTATATACATGTTATTATGATTTTATCATATTTAGACTCTAGATAATAGTAAAAACCTGCATAACACTAACAGAAGTGATAGATAATAGTTCATAAATACATAATATATGTTGATTTACTATAACATCTCATCAAAAATTAAACGATAGATTTTGCCGCGAAAAATTTGTCTGGCATCGACGTTGAGGCCTTGTGTCGATGCCAGACAAAAAAAGCGTATGCGCAAATGGAGACAAAAGATATAAGTTTTGTCCTGTTCACACTTTCATAATTGCGCATCACGCCCTCTTACTTTTGTAATTGTTATTATTTAAGTGTCTGATCTACTTACACTTCACTAATGTGTAGAAATGACAGCCTGACAGTTTTTAGCACTGTATTTAGTTAATTAGTCCGTCTGCGCATTTTGGCAAGTTGGCAACACAGTGCACTGCAGTTCGAACTTCGAAGAAGGTTCGTTTCGTTCGTACAATACTCTTTGGAAGATTGGAAGGTTCAATTCAACAAAACATCAAAGCTGATGTTGAATTATATTAAATTGTGGTTAAGTAATTTAAAATAGCTTTTCTGAAATCGAAAAATAATGTAGGAGTGCAGAAGTCTCCAAATAATCTAAGCCCATACCTACTACAAACGACTTTGATTCATTTACTGAACTGAAACGTCAAAGAAATAAACAGCTGAACCTTGAAGCCGCCGCAGAGGCAATGGAATCTGGGAAGATGGGTGATCACGAGCTAGATGAGCCTCCGAAGATTGGGCTTAAATTGCGGCTGGACCATGAGTTCCCGCTGCAAAGCAAACAGAGTATTAGGCCGTCTCCTCATCAGATATTTGATATGATGCCTCTGACTGCAAGGTATGAATTTGTAAATTGACTTCAAAATTAAAATTACTTGCTTTTACGTTTTGGCTGAACTTTATGTGAGAAAATCTTTGACTGTATTTGCTGTCCGCAAAGTTAAAGTTTTTGCATTAAGCCTTAACCACCTACCAGCGGTCTGTGCGTAAATTCTCTGTGAAAGTGTGTAAATTCAAATACATATTTCGATCTGTATGTATTGTAGAACAGCGTCTATGTCAGCGTCTACACAAATTCTTCTATCAAAACCACACTTGCGCTCGGCGAGTGTACATGCTTGCAAATGTAGCCAGGGAATGTAAAAATAATTCATCACCGGTCTGTGTGACCACACGTAGGTGGCTTATGTGACTATTTTTCACTGTAACGATGATGATAATGATAATGTAATTTCACTGCAAATCTTAAAACTAAGTTTCATATCTGATACAAATAGAAACAAAAGACCATTCTTATGTTGTATGAGAAAGGTGCCAATTGGTTTGAAGTGTGCATAGAAAATGTACTGAAACTACCGCAAAAAAATGTGCATCTTTAACAGTTGCAATTTTATTGAAATTCTTGTGTCTCCAAGACCGTAGGTAAGTGGTTACGTTACAAAAATAGGTGGTAGGTGGTTAAGGGTTAAGTACAAAACATAGGATTGGGCGCCAAGTATTTGGCTACTGTTGCTCTGCTCAACAATATAATACCTATTGATAGCCTTTATTCTACCAGCAATAGTTCAAATATGTTTATTATTGTCCAAATTAAGATGCTAGCTATTACTGTGCTACTAACCAAAATATTTCATCTAAGTAACCTGGTGTAGTCAAACAACACTAGGCAACATTTTGAACTTATTTTAAGTTATTTTATAATTTGTTAGTTTTTGTTAAATGTACCTATTGTTTTGGTAAATAAACATGATAGTAAATGAATGATGGATGGATAATGTGGTCTTTCTAAATGTGGTCAGAAATACCTAGTATTTCATTTCAATACCGTCCTACATGTTGCAACTTCGAAGTTTTGTTGTTTATTATTTAAGAATGTTAATAGACCAAATAGGTATGATTTTGTTTGCGACTAGAGATGATCACTGTATTATGGTAAGAGGCACCATCATCAATCAATAAAATTGCTTTTTGCAAAAATAAAAACGGCTTTTACCAACTTCAAAAAAATAAGGTTCTTTATTCGGCTGTATGTTTTGTTGTATGTATGGTATTCAGCAGACTATGAACTGAAGTGTTCCCAATTTTAATTTTATCAAAATCGGTTGAGTAGTTTTTGAAAAGTCCAAAATAAACTTATCTAGATGATTGCAGTTTGTCATTCAGTTCTTTTTGAAAAATCAAAAAATGGTATATGTTGATTCTAGCAACCTATTCAAATTTTGTATAATTGAAGTTAGTTGTGCCAGTTATGGTGAAAAATAATTACTTATTATAAATAATGTTGGAAACAAAAAAAGCATCTGAAAGTATAAATTGGACTTTAAATCCAACCGGCTTAATATTTCTCCAATTAGTACTCCTAATAAACTCAAGTGGACATTATTTTCATTAGAGGTAAAATGCTTTTCATATAAATCATATGTGTTATTGGTTACAGGTACCTCAAGTATTATCTAGGAAAGCGTCTCAATCACAAAAAGCCTATTATGGACTATATCCACATGATATCTGCGCAGAGAATGTATGGTAAGTACTTGATACATATTCATGTAGATCTAGACACGCGGAAGCGTGTCCAGCCAAGTCAAAAAAAAAGGAACTGGCGACGCGACGTGTGTAATATTACACGAACCATTTCGAGCCACTTTTGACCCCTTCATAACTCGAAAACTAATTAACCTATATATATGAAACTTAACATATTTATTAAAGTTCTCGAGCTTATCTACAATACAAAATTTATTAACTTTGCTTTGACGGTTAATGAAATATTAACGTTTAAAAACCGGGGTTTCATTGACTGATTCACTCACTGACTCACTGATTCACTGACTTATAGATCAAAAACCTAACCCACTTCCAGATGACCTAGAAACTTGATATTTGGCATCAAGGTAGGCTATCAGGCATATACAAAGGAAAAAATCTAAAACTTTGAACTTTTACCCCCCAACCCTATATAATAGGGGATGAAATTTTGTATGAGACTTCCACAAATTTTCATGCTATAAGTATAAAAATTGATATATAGACTCCCTGTTAGAAATAATAAAACACGTATTTCAGGGTTTTTAATAAATCAGCCCCCAACCCCTAAAATTGGGGGATGAAAATTTTTATGTCACTTTCGAAACTTTTGATGCCAGAAGTCAGAAAATGGATATACGAACTCGTTGTAATAGATAATAAAACACAATTTCAGGATTCTTAATAAACCACCCCCAAACTCTAAAACTGGGGGATGAAAAATTGATAATGTCCAAAAATTGACAATGGTACTTTATTACAAATATAATCAAACACGTATTTCAAGATTTTTAGTAAATCTCCCCCTAACCTTTAAAACTAGGGGTTAAAAGTTGGTATGAGACTTCCGCAAGTTTTGAAGCTAGAGATGTGAAAATCAATAAAATTACTCCTTGTAGTAAACTACAAAAAGAAGTGAAATCCAACAAAAACATTTACATGTGAAATGAAGCCAAGTCACAGTTCCCACTATCAAAAAGTTGTCAGATCTCACGTAAAGCCAAGCTTCTAACTCTACACTCCTTACTCTACAAGTCCTTACTTCACAAACTCCACACCTTAGTCAATATATGCGGCTTGGCTGTTTCGCTAACTGCGCATGGGCGTAAAGTGAAGATTAATTCATTAATTCTGTTATACAAACAGTTCTTGTTGTAACGAAACGGCCAAGTCACATATATTAACTAAGCTGTAGAGTTTGTGGAGTAAGGGCTTGTAGAGTAAGGCGTGTAGAGTTAGAAGCTTGGCTTTACGTGAGATCTGACAACTTTTTGATAGTGGGAACTGTGACTTGACTTCATTTCACATGTAAATGTTTTTGTTGGATAAACCTTACACATAGCCTTTTGACACGTGTGATATTTTAAATAACTTTATAACATATTTGCTCGTAAAGTGGCTGTAATTACACCAATTTCAATATCGTAATGTATTTCATTACGCACTTGTGCATTATTGTAATGTAAAACGCACGCCGCCACCGACTGCAGAACTTTGTGGTCTCGTTTCTCCTACTTTCACTCAAGAGAGTGAGAGACATTACGGCACTTGTGCGTTATTGTAATGTAAAACGCACGATGCTTCGACTGATGCACGACTTTCACTCAAAGTCAGAGTTTTATTAATTTCCTCGCAAATATGTTGACACCGAAACATAACATTTTGTTACAATTTGTTACATAACAATTTAAGGGGTGAAAAGAGTTTTTCCTGGAACGTAAATTTGATCAAAAATGTACTGAAAATTCTCTCGATATTCTACAGAAAACGCGGAAACAGTGGTAGATTCAGACTCCTCTTAATAATTATAATCTAAGCTAGGTGCTCAAGGCGTAATGGACTACGGCATGCAAACTTAACCTGTTTGTAGCAATCCCGATAATTCCAGGATTAGCCAAGTACAGTACCGGGATTTTCGGGGCCAGAAAACGGTCGGGATAATCGGTCGGCTAATCTCGGGATGTTAAGGGAACATTAAATTCACATTAATTAAAAAAAACAAAACAAAAATCAACAAAAACAATCTTAGTAACAATATGCAGACTGAGACATCAATGATGTGGTGCACTAATAAGCTAAATTACCTATTTGATTACTAGCGACCCGCCCCGGCGTTGCACGGGTGTATATTATACATATAAACCTTCCACTTGAATCACTCTATCTATTAAAAAAAACCGCAGCTAAATCCGTTGCGTAGTTTTAAAGATCTAAGCATATATAGGGACAGACAGACAGCAGGAAGCGACTTTGTTTTATACTATGTAGTGATAGATGATTATATGTACTTATTTGTAATAAACCTATCAACTGCCACATGTTCAGATACAGATAAACATTGATAATTACTTAGATCGAAACATTGGAGATAATCTTGATAGTCTTACAAATGCCATCTATTTTCGTCTACCCTTTGGAGTTCTTACGTCGAATGTTGATTCGTCAAGGTACTTGGAGGCTATAGTCCGGCCAATATACCGAGTTATCCAGAACTGATGTACTAAGCTGAAAGCAGGCGATTAAGACCATCATTATGAATAACTTTTACTATGGGGCCAACCCGGAATATGAGATATCTGCAGTTTCATACACATCGTCGATTCCAACTTGCAAATCTTCTTCGTATCGATGATCCAAATGTCTGTTTACAAGGCCTTTTCCCAAAGCTTCGCCACTGCCACTCCGCGAGGCGATGCAAATTACCTCCTTTCGGCTGATTACTGGGCAAGAAGATAATCCTGTATGAAAGTACGCACCAGCTTGCAGTCTATAACGCGTGATTTCATAAATGATACAGTCTATAGTATTGAGGCATTGTACCGAGATTGTACAGATGGAAGTACGCTTTTTTGGCACAGGCCACTTTTGTTTTTACACAGCTTGCCAAAATGAGTGTGATGACCTCTGGATCCAGAACTGAAATTCATAATGCTCTATACTTAGTAACAGTAAGCAAATTATGTAGCATATTGAGCTAGTGATTATATTGTTACAAACATTTAAAAATGTTGTTATTAAAGTTTTGCGATTTGAACACATTATTATTATAAACTACGGGACTAATCGCTCACTAAAATTAGGTACGAGATAAATAAAAACCTTATCATCCCGACCACGACCGATGCAACTCGGTCGAAACGTCGGGATGATGAGGTATTTATTTATCTCGTAATTTTAGTGCGCGATTAGTCCCGTAGTACATAATAAAAACATTTAATAAAATCGGCCCAGTTTGAGTCGGACTCGCGCACGAAGGGTTCCGTACCGTATGGGAGCCCCATTCCTCTTGCCGTTATTAATAGCGAGCAAAAAACTCCTAAAAATTACGTTTGTTGTATGGGCGCCCCCATAAATATTAATTTTATTCTGTTTTTAGTATTTGTTGTTATAGCGGCAACAGAAATACATCATCTGTAAAATTTCAGCTGCCTAGCTATCATGGTTCATGAGATACAGCCCGGTGACAGACAGACAGACGGACAGACATCGAAGTCTTAGTAATACGGTCCCGTTTTTACCCTTTGGGTACGGAACCCTAAAAACATACCTTCTTACCACAAAAGTTATACGCACGCTTTAGGCAATGTTTAACAGTATAAATTGCACGGTTAAACAGTGTTTAAAGTGTGTTTAAATCTTTTGTGTTAGGCGGTTAATGCAATGGATCAATGGAGGGAATCCTTTATCCCGCAGCAGGATACAATAGGCGAAAATCAACAATAGCAAAACTATTTAAAACTAGCTTTTGCCCACGGCTTCGTATAGGAACCTTTTATTGTTTGGGAATAAAAAGTAACCTAATATCACTTTCTGACCTTTGAACTATATCCGCACCAAAAATCAAGTCAATCCGTTGTTCTGTTGCTGCGTGAAAGAGTAACAAACCAACAAACACACTCTAATCATATAATGCGCAGGCACGGCTTTGTGGCGAGCCGCCGGTGAGTGGCGACACCGCGAACCCTGATTCCCTGGGGCTAAATGAGACCCCTGACTCCTCTCTTGCCTTAACTGGCCGCCTTGGAGTGGAAATCGCAAAAGCTGAGAACCTAAGCTCCAGGGTGGAAGTGTTAAAGGGCATAACGCCGCGAGTAGCGTCTAGTGAAAGCACAGCACACCTCTCGACACCCTAAGCCGTCCACACCAATGTTCCAATGGTGTCCCTGCGTCGCAAAGTTACGGTAGCCTTTATAGGGGGCACATTTAGTGAATGGCAAGTCACCACCAGCCTAACATTGTGAAATGGGGCATTAGTTGGCGGGTGCCGCACCTCATCCTATAGCCCATTTTTGTAAGTCAGCACATCACAATAGCCCGAAATACTGCAAATTATATCTAGCAATTGTTATTATCATCCTACTCTATGTAATTAGCAAATAAGTTTTATAATATTTTATATAAAAGGGCCTCTCAGTGTTGGCTGCAGCTCCACTGATGCCTGCTAAAGGACCAAGCTATGCTTGTGATTTTTACTTGAATAGTAAGGATTGTCGAGATTAAAAATCTTTGGCATAATTCAGGTACAGCTTCTTCAGACAGCAATCTCCACTCTACAGTACTATCTGCTTGCACTGTACTCAGCCGAAAGGGGGTGACTAAAACCATTATTATGAACAACCTTTACTATGGGGCCAATCCGGAATTCGACAAAAAAAAAATCAGCTGTTCCATACAAAATTTCAACTCTGAATCGAAAAAATAAAAATGGAACAGCAGATTGTTTTTCTTCAATTAGGGTTGGCCCTATAGTAAAATTTGTTCATAATGTTCGTCCAAATCTCATCCTTTCGGCATAGTACACCAGTTTTGGGTAACCCTGTATATCCAATTTCTCTCAAGTTCATTGAGATAAATGGTAAAACAAAATAATACTTAATATGCTAAAACTACCTCCACCACTACATACTACATACAAAATATTGGATCATCCACAGACCCTTGAAGGTCTAAAGATAATTCAAACACTCAAGCCTACTGCCAGTGGGCAGCGTGCCCAGCACGCTGGCTGCATTTGCCACGCTGAGCATACTTAAAGATATTTATCTACACTAATGTTGTAACATTCTACTTATGTTTCCAATACTTCTACTGTTATAGCGCAGACAACAAAACACTCAATTTAAGCAATTTCAAATGATGTTATAATATCCAAATCGATATCGTAAAATCTCATTATAACATCGCTCGCTCGCTCCTGATTGGTCGCCCTGCGCGCGCAGCGGCGCCAAGTGCGCGCTCGCTCCTGATTGGCCGCCCTGCGCGCGCAGCGGCGCCAAGTGCGCGCTCGCTCCTGATTGGCCGCCCTGCGCGCGCAGCGGCGCCAAGTTTTTATTAGTGAAGATAAAGTAGTGTATGCAACTGCATATAACCCGGGTATTAAAACATGAGTTACTATTATGAAACTCGCTGCGCTCGTTTCATAAACCACACTCGTGTTTTAATACCCTTCATTATATGACAGTTGCATAAACTACTATTATATATTATTATAATACTCGCATACAGAAATTCTAATTTATATACCTAGAGCATAAATTGTAATTGTTTACTTGGTGTTGTATAGGTTGTCCAATAGGCGGCATAGGCGGCGGCACCATCGGGCGCGGCTTCAAAGGCGAGTTCTGCCGCTTCCAGCTGTACCCCGGCCTCTACGAATACGTCACCGTGCCAGAGTGCCAGTTCATCGTCAACATTAGAAACGAGACCGAGACCATTTTCCAGTCTGTCCTGTCTACTTACACGTAAGTTGATCTTTATAAAAAGGTTTAGGGCCGGTCCATATATTTACGGTGCGTTGATGGCGCGGATTATTAAGGGATGTTTTTTTTTCATTACAACATTAGTATTAAATTAAACTTATGTTGAAATTAAGGATGATGGGATTTATATTAGACCGGGTCGGGCCGTGCATGGGCTCCGGATGGGGACAGGGCCCAGCCGGCCAACGGCCAAGTCACTAAGCTGTAGAGTTTGTGGAGTAAGTACTTGTAGAGTAAGGCGTGTAGAGTTAGAAGCTTGGCTTTACGTGAGATCTGACAACTTTTTGATAGTGTGAACTGTGTTAAATTTAATCTTGGCTCCCTTTCACATGAAAATGTTTTAGTTGGATAATAGTCCACTGCAGGACGTAGGTCTACCCACGAAGGGGGATTGGGCCATATCCATCACGCTGGCCCAGTGCGGGTTGTGGGATTCACATACGCCATCGAATTTCTTTTATACGGACGTATGCGGGTTGCCTCACGATGTTTTCCTTCACCGAAAAGCCAGTGATTTATTTATTTTATTTTTATTAATAAACCTCACCAACACTGTGCACACCAACACAACACACGAAAGACAGGAACAAACAACTGCCAAGTGGCACAGCAATTACAGGTGAAGACAGCTTGCCTTGAGTATATATACATCAATACAATGGAATACAAATGATTAATTTATATTTACGTGATGTGAAATTCCGTACATAAATTCCTAGGAATTCAATGGTACCAGACCGGGATTTTAACCCACGATTGTAAGGCATTTCCATTTCCACTAGACCACCACGGCTATCATTTTTTTTTTCTTTAATTCCGGTTTGGTCCCATGTAAAAGCTGTTTAATAATGATGGTCTTAATCACACCCTTTCGGCTTAGTACAGGGTTAGCAGATAACCCTGTATAGTGAAATACATAATTATTATTTCGAAGCCGAAAATACAACGTGGCGAACTGGCGACTCGTCATGGAGATTTGGCGTTATCAAAATCCGATAGTTGTGATTACCTCACGCAACATTTTGTATAGTTACATAATACCATTTATTATGATAAGATTATAAGGAGATAAACCACTGGCCACCTGTTTCTGCTTATTACATTTTTTGAACACATGAAATCGCTGAGTAATAGAATTTTCCCTGTCATGTTTATTTGTCGGGTAGACGTTGGACTTCGATTTTTTTTCCTGATCGCGTCATACGACTTCATTCTTACAATAGTAGACCCAATTATGAAGGCCATCGTAATTATAATAGCTAATTAGACTATTTCTGTTTCTTTTTCACTTTAGCTTTAGGCATTCGATAGAGAGAAAACTTTTTACGTTGCTATTAAAGAAGGATGCAGCGAATGGACCTGTCGTTTTTTTTTTTTTTTTGCAAGTAGGTAGAAAACAAAACATCATTTATAATAATGATATGTGCTTCAAAAATTTAGTGATTTTTTGCTGTTTTCATATCACTAATTAAAATTAATATTAGACCACCAGAAAAATTACAATGATTTTTTATTGTTTTTACATTATAGATTACATACATAAGAAGTGGCGGTATGACCTTAAAGGCTTTAGCCTGTCCAAAAATGGGCACATTATTTAAAAAAATCACTATTTTGTTACTGTTGCTGTCAAAAAAAAGGAAATGTCAAATTCAGTCGATCAGATGATGTATTCAGTATTGCCAGATTTCGTTTTCGGTATTCCGACTTAGCAATTTTTTGGAGGGGTTGATATAATTATTTTCTTTTTCAACAGTTGGTACATGCTCCTTCCTTAACTCGTTTTAAGTGTTTCAACTAGTAATTTTACGAACTGAGGTGTCTTTTTACATATTTTATAGAAATATACAGTTTTGTATACTAAAAGATTATCAAAAAGAAAGAATACTTATATTTACGACCTGCATCCGCAGGCTGCGGCCGAAGTTCGAATAGCAGCAAGTTGTGGTTCTTATACTATTGCTAATGAAGTGGATGAATACCGAAATTCATTATCATTCATTTTTTCGTAGTACCAGTCGTCGTAGTTACCATTTAGCGCTTCTGGCGCGTTTTTGACGTGCTGATAGCGAATTTTTGCCAAAAGGAGTTGGCAGCACTGCTATGGTCTATAATTCTATAAATCAAAGTAGGTACCTATAGCTTGAAAATTGTTTTCGGTTTTTCTTATTTTAACTTCATTTTAAACAAACTTGTACATATCAGAACAGTTTTAGAAGCGTCATAAATTACTCTGGTGAAGATAACATTTTTATAAATGAGCTTGGGAGAAACTGAGTGTATTCGTACACAACAGGTATTCGTATGTATGAGCTGTCGACATCCTTCTTTACGATAGCGCCCGCAAAATTGGGCCTATTGATTGAGCAGCCCCCTTATTGTCTATGTGTTCTGGCGTTCGGCTTTGCTTTTCCTCCCGCTTGCTCTTGCGGCGTGCTTTTGCCAGCTACTTAACTGAGCACTAGAAAAAGCGAAGGCGAACGTCATAACGTGTACACAATACGGCAACGTGAAGACCAACTTCATTGCGTTTAGATGATAAAGGCTCTATTCCAAATAGTTTAATAAGTAACTGCGAATTCATTAGCTTTCAATAAATCTATTCCGCCAGAATAATCCATCTGGTCCCAAGGGAGGTTTGCTACTAGCTAAGGAAGTTATCAAGGAAGTTTCAACTTCTTTTTCTTTGTCGTGTCGATTGTTCTAGCAGTGTCAATTAGTCCTAACTACACAAGTTTCGCCCAGTAGTTAGCGACTGCCACCTCAGAAGGGGAGGCTTACATGAGGTCGCTCAGTTTCAACTGCAGGGTGATTCTGTATGAAAACGCGCGTAACGTGCTCTAAGTTAAGATTTGTTTTTAAGAATATTAGTGAAAAATATTAATATTTTAAACAACATAACTTAAATTGGGTTTATAATTGGTTTTAACGTAATTTTTCATTTCAAAAACATTTCTGAGCATCAGGCCCCTGTACTCTCGTTACAGAATCATCTCGTCATACGAGAGATTTGCTACTAAACCAAGCGATTTATCAAGGAAGGTTAAACTATTTTCTCGTTCCAGAAAGCCCAAGAAAGCCCCGGCGAAGTGGGAGTGGAACCTGAAAGGCGGCGACTGCCAGTACACGGGGCTGTACCCGCGCGCGTGGACCACCTACGACCTGTCTAAATACGGCGTCAAGCTCGTCTGCCGACAGATATCGCCCGTCATACCGCACAACTATAAAGTAAGTGGGACATTATTACTGAAAACTGTTTTATTTATGCGATAAGGTCTTTTTCAATGACATCACACATATAACTACGGGATGTTTTCTAGACGACAGACATATTTCAGATATTATTGTACCTCGATCAACACCTATTCAGGTGGGTCATATTTAGAAAAAAAGGATTCCGACATGGCCAAAAGGTCACAAACGGAAATTACAGTAACGTACAGTTTAAGGTGCCATCCGAATTATGGTAGCATTCAGTTGTAAATGCTCCCAGCGGTCACCCATCCAAAGACTGACCGTGCCGACCTTTGCTTAACCCCACCTGGCAGTTGCAGTTATCCAGGATTTTAGTTGTCATTTGTACCAATTTTGTAATACCTGTTAACTGAGAGATACCATAAGTGGCAAAAGTCATCTGACGCATCATCATCCTCAAAATGGGAGCAGAAGTGCTGGAGATTATTCTAACCTATAGTAAACATTTTACATGTCATGTCTACTTTGATATAGCTCCATTTAATCCATTTTACATAAAAAAGGTATAGTTTTCAGCCTTATCAACTTTTTCTATTAAAAGAATGGGGCATAAAACCTTATGGGCACTAAAACTTTGCAATAAAACTAACCCTTGTAAAAAATAAACTACGCCAAAACTAACTTTACTTAGGTTGAAATAGGATCTAAATATTTTGTTCTCAGGATAGCAGTCTTCCCTGTGCCGTATTCGTTTTCACCGCCGTCAACCTGACCAATGAGCGTAGAGACGTGAGCATCACTTTTACGTGGACTGAAGTGCTCGGCAATACTAATAAAAGTAAATCTAGTGGTGAGTTTATATCAACTCTGATTATTTTAGTTGGGCCCTCGGTTTTCTCACTATAGCCCGAGAGGTGCGAGCAAAAAAATGCAAGCATTTTCTAAAAGCTGCATTTTTGGTATGACGGACGGGCTCTTTTACAGCCACAGGTGTTAGGGTGACTGACTTTAGTTAAGCTTATTTTTAGTTATTTCTCTACCCGTATACCAATTTTCAGATTATAGAAAATAGTTTCCAATTTACTCATTGATAAAAAATTAAACTGGTCCCCGCGCCAATCGCTAAGGACTGACTCCTGGGTATGGTTGTACACCACCAATATAAAGTAATAAATAATAAAAAATCAGCTTTTAGATAATGCTTGTATCTTTTTGCGCTCACCTCCTGGGCTACTAGGCAAGAATTTTGGGTGCGTATTTTATGGTGCCGCTGCCAGCTCCTGGTGATATTCCTGTTTTGCCGATACCAGCCGGGCTATATAGTATACGCACCACGAAATAATTCTTTCCACGTGTCAGAACGAGACGAGTTATGGTGTCACTTTTTCACACGTCGAAAAGAGTTGTTTTCGTGGTCGTATGCTAAGCTAGCATGATTTGAAGAAAGGGCGTTGGTATAGGTTCGGTAGATATTTTACTAGATGTTAATAATTTTGATGGGCCAGGATGAGTAGTTGCCATCCACAGCGGCCGGAAGTCGCCTTATCTGCAACTCGTGACTTCGGTGGAGCATTTATTAGGGTTCCGTACCCAAAGGGTAAAACGGAACCCTATCACTAAGATTCTGCCGTTCGTCTGTCTATCTATCCGTCTGTCTGTCACCAGGCTGTATCTCATGAACCGCCATAGCTAGAACGTTGAAATTTTCACTTATGATGTATTTCTGTTGTCGCTATAACAAATACTAAAAACAGAAAAATAAAATTACATAAAATAAAAAATTTAAAATATTTTTATCCCATACAATTAGCGTGATTTTTTCTCTCGATATTAATAACGGCAACAGGAACATATTTGAAAATATATAGTTAAATTAAGTATAATAAAATATATTAAGAGGGGCTTCCATACGGTACGGAACCCTTCGTGCGCGAGTCCGACTCGCACTTGGCCGATTGTTATTTTAACATTATTTCGGCGAACCGAGCTGTCGGTAAAAAATATAGCAACTGAAAATTTTCTCTTTGTACATACGAACGGTAATTCTATATTATACAGTAAGTAATGGATTATCCCATAACAAATACGGCGCGAAGCTACGAGGGGTGTGATGATGTTAGGTTAGTAATAAAATTACAATATATAATAATCTAATGTCATTATAAATACCGATAATAGTCACGATACTTTTCTCCCATACATTTATTTTGTGTGGGGCAATCCAGCTTACTAAAACGATTTATGATTGAATATTGATAGGACATAATAATACATAGGACATAAGGATCGCGCTGGATGCAAGCCGCTACCAACCGGTCTTATTGGAGATCTTTAGGGGAGTCCTATGTTCAGCAGTGGACGTCCTATGGCTGAAAGGAAGGAAGGAAGGAAGGACATAATTAAACATACTCTCACAATGTGATCACTGTGCCATTGTTCTATTCTATATTGCGCACGTGCTAGTTATTACTCATCCACGGAAACGTCATAGAGAACATTTTTAACGAACTATCCAACAACAGCTCATTGAATTTGCTAAATGTTCGATTTAATTATACGGTCTTCAATAACTGGGTTGAAAACCTCAGTCGTAAATGATTCAATGTCATATCTGACTCATTGATTACTGAATAGTAGAACAAGAACATTCATTTACCATTTACCATAGTTATGTCAGTAAAGTATAGGTATTTGTGGTTGCTAAGGGCGGGGCAAATTAGTTAAGTAATTTGCACGAAACTAACCTTGTATTTTAGTACATCTTGGCATGAAATGAATGCTTCTAATTTTCGATATTTCACTAACTGACGTAGCATAGTCACAGTCCTTAATATTATCAACTTGTTTTTCATGAAACGTAGTTAGAAGATGAACAGGTCAAGTGTAAGTAAAATATACAGTGACTGTTCATTGCCATGTAAGTATGTAGTTTAGAATTTTGAAGGAGTTTACTACACTTAGATTATTTTACACAATTAAATAACAAGACAATATAATTTTGTATTATACGATTTTCTATGCACGCGGACAACGACAACGTGGTATTTATAGCGCTCTGTGCCACGTAGCATAAAGTAACTGATATACCTAAATATATAATCAGTGAAGACACGTTCCGGAATCGCTTAAAAGATCCGGATTTCATAGCCTTATTTAAGTTTTCATATATCTTTATCAGATATCGTAATTATCATATTTTTTAGGATTATTGCATGATGTAAACTATCGATACAAAGTATAATAAAAATCATGCATATTATTTATCGGTCATCATCGGAGACAATAGTCTGGATTTTACGATAACATTGTTTATCTTCATGAAGCATTTTCAATAGATAATTATATTATTTTTATTGGGACAAACACAAAACAAACAGCACAGTAAAACAAATAGCAAAGGCAATCAATCTTAAATTTTACATAGGTACGATAAATACTACATATTCATATTCATATTCATATTATTTTATTGATATCAACATACAAGATACAAGTCAATACAAATCAATAGTCATATAAATCATCAAATATTAAATTGTGTAAACAAAAAATAATAATTCAATAAATATAAGTCAAATTTAAATATCAAAAATTGCATTAACAAAGTAATAACATTTTCCAATATAATGGAAAATAGGTACGATATTTTACTAATCTAATATTTTTCACCACTCAGTCCCACCTCAGCATAATAAATGTTGGCTAAATTGTTAGACTTAAAACTTACGGCAGTATTTTCGGTCCTCCAACATGCACCCAATCTTACCGAAACTGTTGAATCGGATACGTTAATTGGGAGGTTTGTAATCAGGACTGTGCTCTTCTCGAATTGCATTTGTGACAATTTCAAGTGTACTATTAAAATGTAGAAATATCTTGTTGACAGGTAAATTAGAATTAGAAAGGTATTCGGCAGACATTACAAGCGGAGTAACGCTAGAGCAAAAGATATGCGACACACCCTGCACGTTTACCATAGCCAAGCAGAAGCAAGATAACGAAACGATCCACGAGGGCTATTGTCTATGGAATGCCGCAAAGACGTCAAGTTACGTGTGGGAATGCCTCAAACAAAATGGGAAGCTTTCGCCAGATCCAAGCCTCACCCCGCCACCTCCGAAACTGCCGGACAAGGACAGCAAAGACCATAAAGAGAAGAAAGAAAAACCTAGGAAACTTTACAAATGTAAGTATAGTAGAACTTCCGTAGTTCCCTGATGAAAGTGACGTAATACATTGAATGTTGTAACAATTGTTTTCCGTACCCAAAGGTTAAAAACGGGACCCTATTACTAAGACTCCGCTGTCTGTCCGTCTGTCTGTCTGTGACAAGGCTGTGTCTAATGAACCGTGATAGCTAGAACGTTGAAATTTTCACAGATGGTGTATTTCTATTGCCGCTATAACAACAGACTAAAAACAGAAATATATTAAGGGGGGCTTCCAAACGGTACGGAACCCTTGGTGTGTGAGCCCGACTAGCAATTTTTAAAGTTTCCTGTCTGATGTAATCAGATATGATATAAATACATTCTAGGGGTTTTTACTGGCTCATGGCTGCAAGTTCTTACATTGTTTAAGATGACTAGAAAACATATTAAAGCTCTTCTATTCTTTTCTATAATTATTGTATAATAGAAATCTCATTAACTGAATGAAAGACTAATTGAATATTTATTTTATTTATTTATTTTTCTCCTTATTCTTTAGAATCAAGGAAACAAAAAGAAAAGAATACAATAATAATATAATAATAATATGTTATTCTTGAATATCTTACCTAAAATCTGCGATTGTGTAACTCTGCAACCCGTAAATTAATCGACTATGATCGGTGCTGTAAAAATTGGTATGACCTCAACTCTACCCACTCTTAATTTAGACAACTGCATGATAATGGAGGTCGAAATAATATCTTGTTATTTGAGGAATTTCTGTAATAGATGAAGGGTGCGCTTTTTCGACCTTGGTGGGCAGTGGCCAAGCGAGATATAACACTTATGTCATAGGCTTAATATCTAGTACTTCGTCACTTCTTATAATAAAGTAGTTGGTTGGTAATTTTAATATTAAGTATTAGGATTAGTGAATTATACAATTAAATATGATGAAAACTGAAAAAATAGTTGAAATTGGCTTATCAAGTTCAGAGATATAAGGGGGCGTCCATAAATTACGTGAGGTGTTTTTTTTAATTTTCGTATACTAAAAGATTATCAAACAGAAAGAATACTTATATTTTTAGGTTTCACTCACTTTACTACTAACAAAAAGCTGCAGTTGAAATTATCCGAGATATTCCTGATTATTTTGATATTGCTCGTAATAATCCTTAAAGGTGCTATTCGAATCTCGGCAGCAGGCTACAGCTACAAACAGCACTTGCAGCAGCTGCGCGAAGCCGGCTGTGGCTGCACAACTGAGGGGTTATTCCAGGTTTACACGTAAATTGAAACTACAGCTGTTTCGGTATGGCCCTATACATTTTTTTACAGCGCCCCTAGCAGAAACGAGGAAAAACTAACCAAAATCTATGGAGCCACACGCGAACGCGAAAGTTTGAGTAAACTTCGCAAAGCCTGGACTACGAGTAAGGGCTCTGGTTATCTATGTAGTAGCATGAATTTCTGCAAAAAAGATTCCGATTGCGGCTCCGGCAGCACGTGCTACCGAGCCTCAGCTGCGAGTGTTGTTCACCGGTTTAGACAAGTCCGACGTGCTGCCTGTCGCAGCACGTGTAGCCAACCTCGGAATCACTCTCGACTGCGGAAGCAGGCAGTGGCTGCATTTCAGATGTGTGTTACCTGCAATCGCGACCTGCATCCGCAGGCTGCGGCCGAAGTTCGAATAGCAGCAAGTTGTGGTTCTTATACTATTGCTAATGAAGTGGATGAATACCGAAATTCATTATCATTCATTTTTCGTAGTACCAGTCGTCGTAGTTACCATTTAGCGCTTCTGGCGCGTTTTTGACGTGCTGATAGCGAATTTTTGCCAAAAGGAGTTGGCAGCACTGCTATGGTCTATAATTCTATAAAATAAAGTAGGTACCTATAGCTTGAAAATTGTTTTCGGATTTTCTTATTTTAACTTCATTTTAAACAAACTTGTACATATCAGAACAGTTTTAGAAGCGTCATAAATTACTCTGGTGAAGATAACATTTTTATAAATGAGCTTGGGAGAAACTGAGTGTATTCGTACACAACAGGTATTCGTATGTATGAGCTGTCGACATCCTTCTTTGCTTCGTGCTTTTATTTACGACTAGTTAAGACTAGTAATCGATATTGCTGAGAGTTTAATTATAAGTGTAATAAAAATTTAACAATAGAATACTTAAATCGTAACTACTGTGATTAAAAAAAGAATATCTACTCTATTTCAGTCCATGGAGAATCATGCACGGTCTCAAGAGAGATTATTGGAACCAACATGTCCATATGATTTTCAGTAAAATCATCTGCTCCTTCAACTTCGTTCTGATCTAGCCAATCTAAGCCATTGGCACTTGCACAAAGTAATTCATTAGCTCGTCTTGTGACAATCCGTGAGGGTCGCACTTTGCGCTTGTACGCTCTCGTTCATCGAGTCGCGCGTTCGGCTGACAGTGGCGCGAAAACAAAGGACGGGTTACACTGTACCGTAAATTCAGATTAAATTGAGCTATTTGGTATAAAACAAATATGGTGGTTTGACAGTCAGTAAATGTATAACGTCGAAGTATGAATGAAATTATTTTCTTTTGAACGAATTAGTAAATGATCTTAATCGTATTACGATTACGCTTAAGATTAAATCTTAAGCATGTACAATCTGCATTAAATGGACCAAAATAGTATAATTTTTTTTGTTTCAATCAGAAAAAAAATTGCGTGATATTTGCCGAGACCCCCCTCTCTCCAACGTAAGATTAGATGAGATTTGACTCGACCACCCCCCCCCCCCCCCCCCCCCCCGTCCCCCCCGCCCTTAAAAACCTCACGTAATTTATGGACGCCCCCTAAGCTTGTAAAGATTATGGAACGGATAAAGAGGGGATGTCTTGTCCCTTTCCCACAAAACATAACATCGTATGACATTTGCAGGCAGTGACGCCATAGTCTGCTATAGTGCGTTCTTTGTCTATCTAGAAAATAAATGTGATTGGAACTTCTTTCCTTTAAAGTTGATTTTATTTTTGTTTTCGTTAATCGGTTTTATTTATAGTTATACTTCCGCCAAATTCGATGTGAAATGTTTACCAACAAAGCGTTGCCTAGCAACCACTGACAGCAGGTAGGGTTATCACTTCAAGACAGTGTTACGGATATCAGAATTTCTATAGTTTGTCATATAAATCGTCCAGACTTTTCGTTATTTCAATCGAAAAGTCATATTTACTATATTTATAGATCAATAGCAATAACAAATTGCCAAGAAGTGAGTTTTAAAAGAAATCAGAATATTCAGTAAATACTTACATTGAAATTTGCATCAACCCTAGCCATTTTTTCGTTTGAGTGCAGAAATCTCAAACGATTGGGAACTTTTTTATTTCTACATACTATTTTTCTTATTACATCACGAAAAAAGTACTTTTTTCGATTACAAACTTATCATTGCAGCTGAGTCACGTACATCTATCTATAAGGTTAATCAACTGCAAAGTTCAGTTTGTCGTGACATTCATCCAATGTTGAAGTCGGTTAATAGTTTGAGTTATAGTACCTAGTAATGTTTTAATAGTTTATGTAAGTACCTACCTACTTACATGCCAGTGCGGAAGCCTTGGAGTGCGAGCTTAACTAGTTTTTTATAATACAAAATCGCGTTAAATATAATCGAGATGCATATAGTCGATACGATTCGGCGCTCTTGTGTCTCTCTGTGTCGCTCTGGCGCCTTTAGATCCCTCTCTCATTTTAAACTTAGTAATAAAGCGAGTGAAGCCACGGGCAGAAGCGTGAGCAATTGAGCATTAGAAAAAAAAGTTCTCTACCCCTGCTGTCAGTGGTTGCTAGGTAACGCTTTGTTGGTAAACATTTCACATCGAATTTGGCGCAAGTATAGCTATTTATAGTTAGCATTAGCTGTTACAAGAGGACATCAAAAAATATTATCAACAAGCCTATTCTAAAGACAATTAGGTATTATGAAATGCGCCATTAGCGAATCCTTATCCTTCTTTACTACAATATTATAAATCCGAAAGTATGTTTGTTGGTTTGTTACTCTTATACGCAGCAACAGAGCCACGGATTGACTTGATTTCTGGCATGGATATAGTTCAAAAGTCGGAGAGTGACATAGGCAGGACTTTCATTGATACACTTTTTATGCTGGAAAAATAAAAGGATCCTACTGGATAGCACGAAAGTAAAGAAAAATACGGAGGTGAAGGCTGAAAAGCCAGTTATTTTATAAATGTGCATGTAGATTTATATAAGAACCCCGTCTCGACTCTCCCTGTATTTCTGTAGACTGAGTTTTTCCGACTTACACTATTGAGTGCATACACTTTGCTGTTTACAGGCGTGATCATTATGCTCTTGATATTGTTTCTTCTAGGATTTTGTTCCTTTACATATTGTTACGCTACCGCTCTGGAGATCGAATTTGGTCATTTTTGTCCAATACGTAATATGCGATTATAGCAACGCTGTACGAAATATTTCGTTAATCTCAAGCACCTGATTAATGTTTGATAAACGATTGTAGCTGATTGAAGTCCATTCAAATTAGTTCGAAAATTTTAAATTAGCGTTTTTAATCTTAGTAAGATCTATAAAATAGTTCAATTTAAATTTTCTAATGGTCATCACCAGTGGTCGAAATGGCCGAAATGGCAATACCAACGGTCCAAATGGCATATGGTCCAATGGCGGAAACAGTAGGCCCATGCCTGGCCCACTGCCATTTCGTCTTGTTGATCCGCTGGTATTTCTACGGTTGTCCACTTGTCTGATTCTTTCTCGCAGAGAGATTCCGAACATAGCCCGTAAATAAATATATAGTAATAGCTAGTCTGATGTTATCTACAGGTGATTCCGTTGCGTTATCGAGCGTGATATCGATGGATCCGGGAGGGTCGGGCTGCACAGAGTTCTGTTTGGCTTGGGACATGCCGATCATCAAATATAAGAAAGATAAAAAAGTACATAAAAGGTATATGGTATTTTTAACTATCTTTATACTAAACTAAAGATTTGTATTTTTCAGTTTTCTGAAGTAATGTTTATGTATAGACATATGTTGATAGGCAGATAAAATCCGTGGTGACCTGTAGTAGAATGCTGGCTTTGCAATAATGAATTCTTTAGAATATTTGGTAGATTTTTACACCACCGAAGTTGTGGTGGAGGAAATCATCGTAAGATATCTGCAAACTTCCACAGGAAGAAATACCCTTATTCATTGTGCTAGCTAAGCGTGTTTCAGTGCTAACAATTCTATTGATTTATTGTAGCAAATAATAAATCATTTTTTACAAGCTTATGTTAAAATTTAGTTTCACCTATTCCGATGTCTGTCATCAAATCTTGCAAATTAAATTTGATCCACTTCCCGGTTACCGATTGAGCTGAAATGCACACATGTGTAAATCGCGTGACAATGCAATATTATGATGACATGGTGCTGATCTGATGATGGAGCTGGAAGGTGAACAAAGGTGCTTCGCAATGAAGCGGCACAACCTCATCGAGTTTGGGCTCATTTAAATCGTCTTGACGAGTAGTTTGTCTTTCAACGGTAACCAGGGTTTGATGATGGAGTTGGAATGTGATCATAGGAACTCTGTAATGAAACGACGCAACCCAATTGAGTTTCGGCTCGTTTGATTTGCCTTGGCGATTACTTGTTGAGTAAAAGCTTGCTTTTAAATAAAGTTTTTTTTTTAAAATATAGTTCTAATTATAGTTTCTGTATTTCAGGTATTATACGAAACACTTTGGCAGCGACGGCATAGCCGGAGCTTCCATAGCGGCGTACGCGCTTAAAAATTATACGAATTGGGAGAAGCTACTCGCGGAATGGCAAGATCCCATATTTAGCAATAGGTTGGTATCTTCACTTTGTCACTTTCCCCCAAAGCAAACGTTAATAGACAATTTTGAGTGTTCCTGCACGTGAAGTGTGACGTCATTTCTTATTAATCAGAGCACACTATTTAATTTTATATTCAATCTCAATAATGGATTTACAAGATTTACTTGCTTTGCTTTATACTATTTGATACAGCGCGCGCTACATAATATATGTTCTTTAAAATTTAAACTTTCAATGATACCAAAACCAGTCAGATACAAATAGTATAGCCAAAGAGATTTTATTACCAGTTCATACATACTATAATGCGAAAGACTTTTTCCCCAACCTATTAAGTAAAACTTGCGTTATTTCCAATGTATTTATACGAATTTTTTGAAGTCGTAGAACCAAAAATGTTTGTTTTGATGTACATTATATGCCCTTAAAAGGATGCCCTGTAGAATCAACTCTAAAATCGAAAATAGAAACAGCTGTTCAGTTCATTTTGGCGTAAGTCAATAAAGCTTTTGTATTGAACAGCTGATTTTATTTTCTAAGCAATTGCTTGTTGTTTTCAGTAACATACCAGACTGGTTAAAAGGTGCCTTAATGAATGAGCTTTATTTCGTCGCCGATGGCGGCACGATTTGGTTTGATGTCCCCGATGACTATCCGGAAACTGATCCGAGGTTTGTACATATTAACCGTCTTCAAAAAAGGAGGTTCTCAATCCTTCTGAATGTTTTTTTATATGTTACGCGATTACGAACTGATTTTGATGAATCTTTTTTTTAAAGTTTTTATTTAATTACAATGTATGTATGTAATGTATGTATTTTACTTGCAATGTATGTATGTAAATATGTCTGTTCGGGTGGAATCTTTGAACTCCATTTTGAAGTAGATATCTTCAACCGATTGAGCTGAAATTTTACTGTTTGGTAGATCGTACTCTAGAGGTTGTCCCATTTAAATTTTATCGCAAACGGCTTAGTAGTTTTTTAGAAAAATCAATAAATGTGTTAAAAATACTACATCGACGATACATTGATTCGTGCGAACTAATCGAATTCTGTACACGGTTGAAGTCGGTTGTGCGAATTATGGCGAAAAATAATTATGATTCTATCATAGACAAGTATGAAATGATCTTATCGAAATCAATTCAATCTATTTGAGATTCAACAGCGAAATTAGTTCCATTACCGATGCACGTATTCAAATTGATTGACGTCGCATGCCCAATTGATTCTGTATTCTTGATGACACAATTAGATTTAAATTCCATCAATGTTATGTTGCAATGTAACCCCCCATTCTGTTAACGCTTGAAGGCTCGAACATCAACTAGGTCAGTATTAAAGCCGCGTATTGACTTGCGAGCGTGCGCGGGGTGAACGGCTGGCATCGGCTCAAGGGCTATAATATAATAATAATATTTTTTTTAGTCATCATGCCTAGTGATGTCTAAAAAATATTATTAGTCCGTCAGATAGACTATCAAAAAATATTGGACACGTATTTTTGTTCGTTTGTCAATTAAACAAAAATTTATAAAGATATAGCCCGTTAAAGTTCCGCGTGACGTCCCAAGTGCCATACAAATGTATTGACTTCTGTGAGAGAGGTGACGTCACGACCCCCACTCCTAAAATTGGACAAGGTTTATCTTTGTCATTTGTTGTTTGATTGACAAAAGAAAAAGTTCGTGTCCAATATTTTTTGATAATCCAACTCATGGACTAATTATAATATTTTTTTTTTTGTTACCTAGACATCATGCCTATTTTATCATTAAAACGGCTGAAAGTATGCGTAGATGGTCACGAGGCAAAGTGGGAGCGGGAGCGAGCATTAAAAATATGTGCTTGTGTGAGCGGGAGCTTACTACGTGTAGTTTGACTAGGTGTTTGTCAGTTATCACCGAAATAAAGTCGTTGGGCACAGGCAGTCTTTGGGTGGGGGTCACCCATCCACACAAGCAGGTGACATTTATGACTGAGCCCTACCGTGACTCGAATGACACGTAAATTGTGGGTCCCAGTTGTTTTAACTATCCATGTCAGAGGCCTTCAGGCGGCTTTGAAACTCTGACGCCAGTGCTAACCATACGATCTATACGAACTTACTCTTGCTTTTTAGGGTTCCGACTGAGGCCGTTTGTCCACCGCTGTCGTCACCGGACCATCACCGAGAACGAGATGTCAGCCCGGTGACGGCGGCGGTGGACAAACGGTTTAAGACTCCGGTGTCCGTCTGTCTGTCTGTCACCAGGCTTTATCTTATGAACCGTGATAACTAGAGAGCTGAAATTTTCACAGATTATGTATTTCTGTTGCCGTTATAACAATAAATACTAAAATCAGAATTAAATAAATATTTAAGGGTCTCGCTCGATTATAATAACGGTAACAGATAGGCGCTTGAAATATTCACAGAATATTTATATGTATATTCACATAAAAAATAAATAATTAAATTAAAATAAATTAAATTAAGGGTAAGAGTAAAATAAATTATATCCCATATGGTACGAAACCCTTCGTGCGCGAGTCCGACTCGCACTTCGCCGATTATTGAATAATACCGGTTTTTACTTTCCAGGTATGAATTCGGGTTGTTCGGGTATTTAGAAGGACACGAATATAGAATGTACAATACTTATGACGTCCATTTCTACGCATCGTTCGCTTTGGCGCAGTTGTGGCCTAATTTACAAGTAAGAAATAAAGCGTTTTCACTAACAACTATTCATTTTTGAATTTATAGTAATCTCATTGTCAATCTCATCATAATCTATTATATTTTCCCGAATTAATTAAGATTTACTCGCTGCGTGAAAAATGGAACCGTTAAAATTACCTGTGGTCCCATTGCATTGGGGATGGTTCCGTAGACTTCTGATTTTTTTCGATAGAAAATGAAAGCTGTCAGTATTTTGCCCATCACGGTAGTAGGTCGACCCAGCGGGACCACGGGTAACGACTTGAAGAATTTGGTTGTCTTGTAAGAGAACACTTGCCTTGTAAACGTGTGGTCTTAGGTTTAAATCTCGGTCCCATACCAATGAGTTCTTTCCAATTTAAGTACTACTAAATACTGATTTTGATCCCATTGGCTTTTTGATAAAGGAAAATATAGTGAAGAAACCTGGATTTGTTAGTAGATTAATTGCAACCGAGTTTGTGAACCAATCTACACTGAGTTATCGTGGTTGATTTGGCGCAATCGCCCTTCCGGCCATGTCTTTTACTATATGCACAGTTACTATAAGTGACTGGGTAACAATTAAGAAAAAACAAAAAATGAATTCGGCGCGCTGATCCAGAATTTTTACTTTATGTTAGAAATTGAATAAGTGATTATTTAATAACAACGCATTGTTATATTACAGACGGTTTTACAATACATGTATCGAGATAGCATAGCGCTAGAGACGGACAAATGTCGCACATCACTATACGATGGGAAAAGCGTCAAGTTCAAAATTAAAGATTCGATCCCGCACGATTTGGGTGATCCAGGTAAGGTCATAAACTTTTTTCATACAATTTAGTGACGAGACAAACCATAATATATGTAAGCCGTGTATTGCGAAATTGTTACATAAATATCTCCCACGCTTGGTAAAGAAAAGCCCTTTCTAGATCTTTATACGAGTACTAGCGACAGTTGAAAAAAAAGACGAGTACACACCCGCTCAGAGTGTCAAGTGGGAGTTTTGCAAATCAAATCGAATTACGTTGCGTTGGCCGAGCGCGCCGAGCACACACGCGAGCACATTGACACACACGCTTGAGTTAGCCAATCACTGACGTCGCCGCGCTTGTGTTGGATCGGTTTGGCGCTCGTTACATTACCGTAAAAAATACTCACACTTAGCTATTCATTTGTCTGTACGTGACACAAGATGGCGTTGTGCCATTTCCATAGAAATCACATCAAACGTTAACGCGATCGAGTTCGAGCGAGAAACTCCCACCTAACCCTCCGATCTTGTCTTTTGTATAGAAAACTGACATCTCACTTTTTTGACTTTTTAGCATTTTAGCTCTTTCTTTTTTTTCAAAGTAAAAGACGGATATAAAGCTAACTATAGTTTAGTAAAATCATTGGAAATTCAGCTCATTCAATAATTATTTCACAGAAGACGCACCATTCTTCAACATAAACGCATACAACATCCACGACGTTAGTGAATGGAAGGATCTCAACCTAAAGTTCATATTGCAAGTGTTGCGCGATTACCGCATACTGCGCGCGCACACCGCGCCGTTTGGCAGCCAGCGGTGCCCGTCCATGGCTTATATAGACGATGTCAAGGATGGGGGGGAGAGAGCGCTGCACACGAGAGGACCGGTGTCTCAGCCTGACACGCCCGCTATTGTTCCTAATGCGAGGCAGGAGCAAAATCAACAGCCACAGGTGAGGAAATGTTCTGTCCATTATACATTTTGTGTGGTTTTTCTTAGGGTAGGGGGAAAGGGCCCTGCATACGAGAGGGCCGGTGTCTCAGCCTGACACGTCCGCCATTGTGTGTTATACCAGACAGGAGCAAAATAAACGGCCACAGGTGAGGAAATATTTTGGGGGTTTTCCTTATATAGTTGTTGTGAGGGATGGGGGAGAGAGAGCGCTGCATACGAGAGGACCGGTGTCTCAACCTGACACGCCCGCTATTGTCCCTAACGTTTGTTGCACATGGTCCTACCAGATGTATTACTAGTAGTACCACGGGCACGTGATTTTTTCCCGTAGTACTACTAGGGTGCTTGAAAAGAGCACGGGAAATAAAATTGCGCCCATGGTACTGCTAAAATTTTCAGGGTTTTTAATCCCATTTTGCCCGTAATTAATCTTGACCTCTAAGAAAATCAAGAGTAATAGCAAATATTCACATTTTCTTAAAGAAGGATGTCGACAGCTCATACATACGAATACCTGTTGTGTACGAATACACTCAGTTTCTCCCAAGCTCATTTATAAAAATGTTATCTTCACCAGAGTAATTTATGACGCTTCTAAAACTGTTCTGATATGTACAAGTTTGTTTAAAATGAAGTTAAAATAAGAAAAACCGAAAACAATTTTCAAGCTATATGTACCTACTTTGATTTATAGAATTATAGACCATAGCAGTGCTGCCAACTCCTTTGGCAAAAATTCGCTATCAGCACGTCAAAAACGCGCCAGAAGCGCTAAATGGTAACTACGACGACTGGTACTACGAAAAAATTAATGATAATGAATTTCGGTATTCATCCACTTCATTAGCAATAGTATAAGAACCACAACTAGCTGCTATTCGAACTTCGGCCGCAGCCTGCGGATGCAGGTCGCGATTGCAGGTAACACACATCTGAAATGCAGCCACTGCCTGCTTCCGCAGTCGAGAGTGATTCCGAGGTTGGCTACACGTGCTGCGACAGGCAGCACGTCGGACTTGTCTAAACAGGTGAACAACACTCGCAGCTGAGGCTCGGTAGCACGTGCTGCCGGAGCCGCAATCGGAATCTTTTTTGCAGAAATTCATACTACCACATAGATAACCAGAGCCCTTACTCGTAGTCCAGGCTTTGCGAAGTTTACTCAAACTTTCGCGTTCGCGTGTGGCTCCATAGATTTTGGTTAGTTCTTCCTCGTTTCTGCTAGGGGCGCTGTACAAAAATGTATAGGGCCATACCGAAACAGCTGTAGTTTCAATTTACGTGTAAACCTGGATTAACCCCTCAGTTGTGCAGCCACAGCCGGCTTCTTGCAGCTGCTGCAAGTGCTGTTTGTAGCTGTAGCCTGCTTCCGAGATTCGAATAGCACCTTTAAGGATTATTACGAGTAATATCAAAATAATCAGGAATATCTCGGATAATTTCAACTGCAGCTTTTTGTTAGTAGTAAAGTGAGTGAAACCTAAAAATATAAGGATTCTTTCTTTTTGATAATCTTTTAGTATACAAAAATGTATTTTTCTATAAAATAAAATAAATAAATAAATAAAATATGTAAAAAGACACCTCAGTTCGTAAAAATTACTAGTTGAAACACTTAAAACGAGTTAAGGAAGGAGCATGTACCACCCCCCCGAGTGGGTTCCCGCCTTGTCGTGGCGGGGGGGCTTAGTAGCCAGGTCTCGCCAGCCTGGTGAACGAAGAGGAACCCGAGGTGGGGCCGGCCTCTCCGGGTCTTGGGCCCAGACAAGCCCGTGCGGAGGCTGGCCAGCAGGTCGCAAGTCGACTGAGGTGGACTGCGGTGTCGCGCTCGTCGCGATACCGCGGCCGAGCCCATCAAGGCGGGGGCGGCGACGGGATGGACGGGCGGCGAGTGTGCCGCTGTCTATCCGTCCTGCCAGCGGCCCTAACGGGTGCCGCCAACGTGTTGGCGGAGGCGGTGGGGCTGCAGGGGAAGAGGAGTGTCGGTATCGCGACGGCCGTTCTCCCTATCCTCTGCAGCCGTAGTGGCAGGCGCGGGGCCACTTTAATTGACCCGTTGCATCGGGACCAGGGCTGTCGGACACGGGTGCTGTCTGACGCCCAGTGCTGGTTGGTCCCAAGTGGTGGATGACGATGTGTCTGGTGTTCGGCACATCGTCATTCTGGCGGGAGCCGAAGCTCCGTGGTGGGGCCCGAGTTGGGCCAGCGCTGTCGGGTGCCGCGGAGGAGTGCGCAAGCGTGCCCGTAGCCCCGACACCAAGCGCAGTGGCGGAACACCCAGGGGTTTTGGTGGGTATACTGTCCAGTCGGCAGGACTCCCACATAACCACCCGCCTGCCCTCGAGGTGCGGTAGTATCTATAAAAGATTTCCCCTGGTAAAAAAAAAAAAAGGAGCATGTACCAACTGTTGAAAAAGAAAATAATTATATCAACCCCTCCAAAAAATTGCTAAGTCGGAATACCGAAAACGAAATCTGGCAATACTGAATACATCATCTGATCGACTGAATTTGACATTTCCTTTTTTTTGACAGCAACAGTAATAAAATAGTGATTCTTTTAAATAATGTGCCCATTTTTGGACAGGCTAAATCATCGTAAGCCTTTAAGGTCATACCGCCACTTCTTATGTATGTAATCTATAATGTTAAAACAATAAAAAATCATTGTAATTTTTCTGGTGGTCTAATATTAATTTTAATTAGTGATATGAAAACAGCAAAAAATCACTAAATTTTTGAAGCACATATCATTATTATAAATGATGTTTTGTTTTCTACCTACTTGCAAAAAAAAAAACGACAGGTCCATTCGCTGCATCCTTCTTTATTGGTTTCAAAAATGACAGATGTCAAAGTGCTAGCTGTGTTCAATTCAATTCTTCTTCTGTGGCTTCTGTGAAGAAGCTGTCATAATCTAGAAGTCATACTAGAGCTGCATGACAGGTGTCAAAGTAACAGTTGTCATAATTTTGCCTGAGTAGTTTTACCCATGCGCGCCTAATGGAAAAAGGAGCCGGTGCGCAAGATGTGTTGTTTCGTTCTTGACAAGAGCGTGTACTTCAAATGCCACGTTTCATCGTGTAACGACACGTCCCTTAACTGACCGTTTTGCGAACCGACTTCAAAAAAGAGAAGATCAAATTTGGAAGTCCACTGTATATTTATTCTTATTCGTATATTTTTTTCTTGTTTCTAGTCTGAACAAGCCGCGGAGCCGTCGCCAGGCATCCTCGAGCTTCTCTACAGCGCGAACGTCCCGCCGCAACAACCGCCGCTGGAAACTCAGACGTCCATAGAGCCCGCCGTAGCGGCCGGCGTCTGGGACGCCAACAAATACTTAGCTGATATGTACCCGGCTTGCGCGTCCTTATTAAAGCGAGCAGAGTTATGGGACGCCGATGGCGACGGTTTGATCGAAAACGGGGGCTTTCCCGATCAGACGTACGACGCTTGGGTCATGTCTGGACCAAGGTGAGATTTTTTTGCATTTTTCTACAGTTTTGTGAGCATTTATTGGACTTGTGTTGAGTCTGCTTTCGATCAGACATTTTAAATTGAATGATTAGGTGAAACACTTTTAGTTTTCTACACTTTACTCCTTTATTGATTAGTTGTGGATAGAGTTCTGTTTTCCCGCCATGTTTTGCTAACTAGGGTAATCAGTGTCTTGCATGGATCTGCGAGAATAAAACACTGTCGAGAGCAAATCAGAGTGTTATATTTTCACTAAGCAAATTTGTGTTTCATTGTCATTTCTGAAATAGTCTCACAGGCTGCAGGGTATGTCGCGCCAATTCGGTGAAGTTTGAGCCTTGCAAATTGTTATTCTGCAGCACAAAAAAGCTAGTGTATAAAATAGCATTGCGTCATTTAAGTTCTAATACCACGTAAGTCAATTTTTCTCGAATTGGACGCCGTTGCCTAGCTAGAAAAACTGTGAAGATGCGCTATTGCAGATATTATGGCAATCGGAGTTTGCTGTTTTGGACTTAAACATAGATTAGCATTCTACAGGGTTATTTCTAATCAATTATCATCCTCTTAGGGGCTTATTCTGTACATCAAAACTAACGACTTGTGTTCTATGACTTTTATTAATTCTCAAAAAAAAGTTTTTGTTCCATAGAAAAATATCGTTCACCCTCGACAAAATGTATGGAACAGCTGTTTTTTTTTTTGAGTTTTGAGAAAAGTTGCAGAACAAAAGTTGTTAGTTTTGATGTACAAAATAAGCCCCTAAAAGGATGCTAATTAATTAGAAATAACCCTGTATACATTATTCAAAAACAGCTTACTAAATTACGGTACTTGTTATTCCAGTGCATACTGCGGCGGGTTATGGGTGGCATCAGTAAGCGCGGTCCAAACAATGGCTCGGACCCTGGGCAAGGATGAAGACGAGAAGCAATACGCTCAACTGTTGGAGCGAGCGAAGCACGCCTACCACGAGAAACTGTGGACTGGCAGCTATTACAAGTTCGACACTAAACCTTCGAATGAGCATGTTGTTATGTCGGATCAACTGGCTGGCCATTGGTGAGTCGAGTTATAGGCTGAATCATACAAGTCGACGGATGTGAAATTACCCACAAGCTGCGCAATCAACGCGCAGCCGTATGTGAGCTTCAGCCAGGATTGGATATTGCGCAGCTTGTCATCCGCCGACTTGTATGATTTGGTGTATGCAACAACCATTTATTAGTTGACTAAAATCTTTTATTATTTCAAAAGCGTAGAAGCTGTTACGAAAGCTACCTTGGGAGTTTTGTAAAACTTGTGTTTCTGTCAGTTCCATTTATTCAAACGAAATCACAGGCTTGGCCTGGGCTTCAATGGAGCCCAAGCCAATATTGAGAGGCCCTTTTACAAAATTGTAAATATAAAACTAGCAGGTATAAAAAAGATAGTGTTGTAGACAAACTATGGCATATAAAATGACTTGAATTATCTTCAGTTCCATTTATTTTTTTTACAACTCGCGGGTTCCGCGGTGGCATTGAAAGGCTTTGGTTGGGCCGAAACCAACACCAAGAGGCCCTTTAACAATCATTAAGTAATTTTATAAAAAATACAGCTTTTGGGTGAAGAAGAAGAGGGAAACTATTATAAGCTGGTCTATAGAATAAGGTGCGGCACCCGCCAAGTATTGCCTCATTTCAAAATATTTAGACGGGTGGTGACTTGCCATCCACTAAATGGGCTACCCCCGTAAAGTCAACCGTAAGTTGGCGCCAGAGGGGCATTTAGTTCCATTATTATTATGAGCTAAATTTCGTGTTGTTCCCTCCTAAAAAGCATAAACCTCGTTATTAAATATTTTCCCAAAATTGGTCTCAGTTCACTGCTTTACTGATTCGTGTCTTGGACTTGACTGTAACTTCAATTACGACCGTTTTGATTATATTATAAACTTGATAAAACTTTCTCTTACCACTGACAAATGTATAAGTAATGCAACGCCAAAAGAAAAAGTTATCTTTACTTTATATCTCTAGCTAGGTTAAGCTTAACTCAAGCAAGCAACCAGCCAACCTCAGTCTAATCCGTAATCCGTTACAGGTTCCTAAAAGCGTCAGGATGTACCGAGCAAGTGTTCCCCACTACCAATGTCCGTAAAACCCTCAACACAATCTACGACCACAACGTGCTAAAGTGGTGCGGGGGCAACATGGGCGCCGTCAACGGCTATATTACCGGCGCAAGGCCTAAAGTGGACGAAACTGCCCTACAGAGTATGGAAATGTGGTGCGGGGTCACTTATGGTCTAGCTGCTACTATGATATACGAAGGTAAGATAATTCTTGCGTTATGACCACGATTTCACGTATTTTCACAAAACCCTTAACACTATCTACGACCACAACGTGCTAAAGTGGTGCGGGGGCAACATGGGCGCTGTCAACGGCTATATTACCGGCGCACGGCCTAAAGTGAACGAAACTGCCTTGCAGAGTATGGAAATGTGGTGCGGGGTCACTTATGGTCTAGCTGCTACTATGATATACGAAGGTAAGATAATTCTTGCGATATGATCACGATTTCACGTATTTTCACAAAGCCCTCAACACTATCTACGACCGCATGCAGTGTGCTAAAGTGGTGCGGGGGCAACACAGGATCTGTCAACGGCTATATTACTGGCGCGCAGCCTAAAGTGGACGAAACTACCCTGCAGAGTATGGAAATGTGGTACGGGCTTCCTTATGGTTTCGCTGCTACTATGTTATACGAAGAAAAGGAGATTCTTGCTGTATAATGTGCTCGATTTCACACATTTTCACAAAACCCTCATCAACACTATCTACGATTACAACTGGTAAAGTAGTGCAGAGTCAACATGCGCGTCAATGGCTATATTACCGGCGCGCGGCATAAAATGAACGAGATTGCCCTGCAGAGAATGGAAATGTGTTGCAGGGTCCCTTATGGCCTGGCTGCTACTATGATAGACGAAGGTAAGATGATTCTTGCGATAAAGTGGTGCAGGGTCAACATGGGCGCTGTCAACGGCTAAATTACCGTCGAGCGGCCTAAACTGGACGAAACCGCCCACTAAGTAAGATCACTGGTTTTCGCGATATAATGTGCATGATTTCACTTAATTTCACTAAGTCATTCTTATATCTGCCTTTTACCTACTAATAAGAAAGGATGGTCTGGACTGAAATACCGCCAAAGAAGCTTATTTTCACTAAATTAAATCTGACTTTTACTAATGAGAAGAGATAACCTGCACTCAAATAAGTCGGATCTTAGTTTTCAATACAATTTTAGAGGAGACAAAGTGGTCGCCGACCAAATTAACTATTTTTGAACGGTTTTCTCTGCGTCTGTAATTGGCACTATAATTTTACAATACGGAGAATTCCTGCTATCGCACATTTGTGTTTAAATTAGTAAAGGAAAGCGACAGAACTAACCTTACTCTCATGAATTGGCTCTGGAACTTTAATATTACTTTTCTCAACTGCAGCCGCTAGTTTTATCGTAAAACTGTCTCTACTTCTTTTACTGCATTATACTTTTTGCACCACAGAATTCAGTCTATAAAATCACATTCACGCACGGAAAGAGTCGAATGCGCCACAAAACCACGTAACCGTACACTATAACTCACCAGGATTGTTTCTCCACAGGCATGCACGAAGAAGCATTCGCAACCGCCGGCGGCATGTACGATACCTTAGTCAAAATGGGCCTCTCATACGAGACGCCCGAAGCGTTATATGAGAACGGTAACCACCGTTCTGTAGGATACATGCGCCCTTTATCTATATGGGCCATGTACCAAGCTATAGTATCCACCCCTCCCCCTTCGAGACGCACGTCGCACGTCGCAAATGGACAAGCGCACCATGCCAAAGAAAAATTATAGCTTGGAATAACACTATTTCGATACATCGGCAAATGTCTATGTTGCAATAGGTGATTTTAGGCCGCGATGTCGTTATTTCTTCTATTTTGACGGCGTCGCGTTAAAACGTATTTATCTTGGATTTTGGCTTTACACTCGGGTGTTGCCAGTGTCGAGATTTATTTATGTAGTGCAATATTTATAAAAGTCGGTCGGTCTATCTAAGACCTAAGTTAATAGATTAATCATAGGCCAATCCGAGACATATTTCAGTAAAGTAGAAGCTTAATTGGAAGGGTACGATTTTGAAAACAACTTGGAAATATACTTAGTTACATTTTGTTTTTTAAAAACTCATTTTCTTTCTACTTAGAATTATTCAACCATTCATAAGAACTCGCGTATTTAAATAATACAAAATTACGCCTACGTAGCGGTAGCGGGCGTTGAAATTGTTGCAATTCAATGCAATCTAATGAACTACTTATTGTAACAACTTACAAAATATTAGGATTACTTTGCAATAATTGGTACTTTCGGCCTTTGGAGTAATGTCAATTACTATCAGTACGTGACACGATTACACGTACACTTCTTGCTTATTTATTGGTAAATAGTTTTAATTCAATACCATGAAAATGGTCACAGCATGAGCAAAGTGCTACATTAATAAAATGGTATGAAAAATTAGCTTATAAAATAAGTATACTTTGAGTTCTTCACCAATATCAAGTTATGAATGATCTTTGCATGTGCTAAAGCGTGACCTTTAAAATAATGAAGTGCATATTTATTGTTTTACATTTACTAAAGAAAATCAATTGCTTGTACAAATATTTTAGTATTTAATTTGTTGTATGTTCTTGAGACAAATGTGATATTACTCTGCCAAAATGCGGAGATATTATTATGTATTTTGGCGATAAAATGCGTTGACTTTTCTACGACGCTACTTACTGTTATACTAATGAAATTTGTTAAAGTATTAGGATTGTTTCATATTTATTTGTGCAATGAAATGTGAATGCGGCAAGCAATGTTATGGACGTAAATAATGGAAATTATATGGTCAATAAAGTATTTTGTAACTTTATAAGTGTATTTATGCTATTTAATTTATTATCCTGTTTATAGCCAATTATTTTTAGTGACAAAGGCAATAGGCAATAGTCAGTAAAGGTCGCGGCATATAAGTCTAGCGCTGAGCGAAGTGTGGAGGGGATGACTGCGCATGAGTTTTGTATGGCGATCAACATGCGCAACCATCCCCTCCACAGTACTCCACCAGTACACAGTGTACTGAGCCCTCAGCGATAGACTTACGTGCCGCTACTTGTACTACAAGCCTTTCAATTAAAAACATTCTAAGATTTTTTCATTCCTATTTGTGAGAAAGACTAAAAAACCCTCAACACAGTTTTGTGAGCGTTTAAAGGTTAAAATTAAAACAAAATTAAATCATCTTAAATGCAAAATTTATTTTAAAATATCGGTAGAATAAATGCATTTCAATATATTTTTTATACAAAAGTATAAACATCGACTCATTGGATACAGTTTATGAGATTCTTAAATAGGTAACTAACTAAATTATGCTAGAAGAATACGTTTGTACTATATAATTTTACTTATCCATTTCACTCTTATTTTGATTCAATAAATAAAACATGCAATAAAAATGTCTCCAAAATTATATACAAAATATTTACAAATATCTGTTTTCAGTCTTCATTTTGTATGTGATGGGAAATCTACACAACGGCAAAAATATTTGTCGAAAGGAGAAATGATATAATAGCTGTGTTATTGAAACGTAAAAATTTATACAGACAGATCGATTTACATAGGTTACAATATATATAGAGTAATGTGCGAATATTATATCATTCCATCGACGCACACAATATCACAACTGCATTAAAATGTGTTTATTGAAGTGAAACTTCTAATGCGACTTCCAACAAGGTTGCGTTAAACGTTTAACGCTACCATGGAGGGGGTATGACAGCACTGTTGCGTCGAAGTTTCACTTCTTCCGCGCGGAGGAACTCCACTTGCTTTTTTTTTATAATAATTTTGCTTTAGTGGATTCTGAATTGAAGCATCGCACAATTTTAAGATATTCAAGTTGAACTTAGAAAAAGCCAATTATTCCAAATCAAGTAAAGATGTAAAAACAACCAGGAATACATACATTTAAAAAAAATAATTCTATAGGTACGTACAATTTTCTTTATAATTGCTTGTGTATTGCTATAATAGGCATGCTCGTGTAGCTATTAATACCATTTGATTGTGACCGGGGTCTTGACAGTTTAGTCGCGCTGACATTTGCATGCAATTACCTTTTTTACACTGATCGCAAATAAGCTTGTCGCCACAGCCTCGGCTGACGAAGAGAGAAAAAGCAAAAGCGGCCACATACGTGTGCGGTGGTTTCTTTTCGAGTCAATGTTACGTGCTAGAATTAATTGTATTTTCATCGCATTCTTCAGATATGATTATATTACCAACAGTAGTCATTTATTACCTGTTGGTAATATAATCATATTATCTTCGAATTAAGCGATTCATACAATAATTATCGAACTTCACATCTTTGAAGTTCGTTTGATCATAATTATATAATCCTTGTTCTGACCAAAAAATTGAGTTTTAAAATGTATGAAAATAGTGGCATCGTTTAAAGCAGTGGCGCCACGCTCTTTTGCGGTCATCATCAGTCCTTGATAATTCACAGCTGCATAAATCACCTTTTGTTTATGTTGATCCAGTCCTTGCTAATTGCATTCATATGCAGCGTAATCCTCGCTTACTATGTTTTTAGATGTAGTTCGAATCCAACTTAATGGCGTCTGTGAAGTTAGCTACAAGCTGCGCAAAACACCACTCCTCTCGCTGAATAAGAATTTAGCTCTGCTCAACACTCGCCTTGTGTTCACAGACGCCAATAAGTATGAATTATACTATACCATTTATATGTATAGGCCGAATTAAACTTCTTCGCGGCTGTAATGTACGCTACAAACTGCGAAACACCTAATTCTGACTGCAGCTCACTTAACAGCTGCGGGAGCATTGGTTTTCGCGCAGCGTTGAAGCTACCTTCACAACCGTGAAGTAGATTGATTCAGTGTTAAGATTCAGCTTATAAGACGGTCACGTAATACATTGTATTCGTTCTTTAATGTTCACGTGTGTGTGCGTAACCATGCAGCTTTTACGGCAGTGACGTAGTACATTGTATTGGTTATTTAGCCGATATGGTCATATACATGTGCGCAGGGTCGCGGTCGTCGCAGCGCCGGTCGCGACTGAAGCTGAGCTGGACGTGCGTGGCTTATATGTTCAAAGTGCAGCTTGTACGGCAGTGACGTAGTACATTGTATTGGTTATTTATTTACGTGTGTGTAGCCGATATGTTCATATACATGTGTGCAGGGTCGCGGTCGTCGCAGCGCCGGTCGCGACTGAAGCTGAGCCGGACGTGCGTGGTGGCCTGTTCTTCGCTGTCCAGCGTCTCGCGGGAAAGGGACGCTTCTCGCTCTACGATCGTCGCCATGTGCTGACCCCTGCGGATAGTGGTGAGTGAATTTTGAGCTTGTAGAAAAAAGTAATAGTGACGTAGAATGTGAACTGTCTGAGTGGCGCTGATCTGTCAAAGCATATTGCTCGTTTTGCTATTCCATTGTAGAAAGTGATTTATGTACCAAGATAACTGACATCCAGCAGATTCGTACTAAATTGAATTCACAGTGGTCAGGGCATACCACGCAAAATTGAATGACAGGCGTATGCTTTGGACGCTGATTCATAAGCTGAATGAAGCGTTCAGGAACACGCTGTATATAGGCCGCGTCACACAAGTTGGCGGAAATGAAGCTACATGCTGCGCAATATCTAATCAACGGTCTATACAAGCTGATACAAGTTTAGTGATTCTACTGGAAAACAGTAAAATGCAGTAGTGTAGTTTTACGGCTGAGATGATAGATCCAAACGAATTAGATTCTGATCTCAAAAATAGCATATTAGTTTCCCACCAACTTTCCCAAGTTATTTATGTATAAGGACATATAGTATAAGCTATGAAGATAAAAAAACTAAGCCACGGTTATGATATCTAATTGCCGTAATAAGAATAATATAATAGTACTTCACATACCTGCTGTCAATTTTCGGATGTCCAAAGGTGGTGAACTGAGGGCAGCCGTTCAAAGGGCGCGGAGGGGGCGGGATCAAATAGTCGTCCATTCTGTTCTCTCCCTCGCACGCGGAATGCATGGTGAGCGTGCTTGATGATATCTGAAAGAAGATGATAAAGCCTATGGGTAAAATAAATAAGAACAAATAAAATTAACCCAAGTCAAGTTCCCCCCAAGTCAAGAGACTCCCACCCCTAGAATTGAAAATTTGGCTAGGCAACCAAAAGAAGAGTGCGACGATACTGCTAATAGATAATGCTAAATAATCGGCCAAGTGCGAGCCGAACTCGCGCACGAAGGGTTCCGTACTGTATTTGAGTCCCCCTTAACTATTTATTTTAATATAATTAATTATTGAAGTAAACATAGGTACAATTAAATATTCTGTGAACATTTCAAGCTTCTACCGGTTACCGTTATTAATATCGAGCGGAAAACGGCTAAACATTCAGTTTGTTGTAAGCCCCCCTTAAATATTTATTTTATTTTGTTTTTAGTATTTGTTGTTATAGCGGCAACAAAAATACAGCATCTGATAAAACATTTCAACTTTTTAGCTATAACGGTTCATGAGATACAGCCTGGTTACAGACGGACGGACAGCGGAGTCTTAGTAATTGGGTCCAGTTTTTACCTTTTGGGTACGGAACCCTAAAAAGAAAAACTGCAGATTTATTAATTTGGAATTTACAGTTTTCTAAAGCTTTCAAAAGAAAGCCTCTTACACAAGTTCTACAGTTTGTCTTGGGGCTGGGAATATTGCCCTTAAGTAAAAATCATGTACCAAACAAAGATACGATTCGTGCTCCGCGCATGTCAATACGAGTCAAAGTAACAATGTAAATGATGCTTACAATGGAACGAGCCTTGTCGTCGTTTTCCGACTGAACACTGTTGGTTTCCGCGACGCTTCCCGCCACGCTGCCGCCGCTCACTGTGCTGAGGCGACCTGATGACGAAGAACCTGCCAAATTACATATATACTCTTTATTAATAACAATTACTGTCATTTCTACCTACGTAGTAACATGTTTCAGAAATTATTTATAAATTATCAAGTATGATAAATTACAATTAAAAAATACAATTCATTAAAATAATTGTATCACACCAACCCAGTAAAATATAATAATCACAAAATAAAAATAGCAAATACTAAAATTCAAGTGCCAAAAGCGAATGTTACATAGGTAAATACAGCACAACTGATTAGCATTAAAACAAAAATACATTATACTCGTACAATTCATTCCAAAGTTGGTATTCTTTCCCAGATACTTAAATTGGAAATTAAAAGGGAAAAGTTGACTTACTCTCGCTTAGGCTGCTATTCGGTCTAGTGCTTCCATTTCTCTTTTCAATGGTGCCGTTGTTATTATCGTGATCTGAAATAAATAAATAAATGAATATTTGGGGACATCTTACACACGGCCCCTGGATCCAAACTAAGCATAGCTTGTGATATGGCTGCCAGAGACTGATACACTACATATACATAATTTAAATACATACTTATACACCACTACTTTTTATGAACATCTAAAAAAAAATGTAGGTATCAGTACACGATGTAAAACATATGTGTACAGTTAAAATTTAAAAAAGATCTTAGGTAGCCTATTTATTTAGGTTTTATTTTATCCGAAAATTAGACTAAAATTATGCACATAATGTCAATTTCATTCATGTATCAATTATCAATGGTGATAAGTACCTACGGTCTTGTTTACGCAAAACAGCTGTAGTTGGAGTCTAATGGATTAGAATAACCAATTATTTCAATTTTTAAGGGATAATTTTAGGATATTGATTTATTAACTTTTTATTGCATTTATATGTTTAGTATCGTGCACTGATACCCCCAAATTTTTTTTAGATGTCATAAAAAGTAGTGGTGTATAGAATGCGAATTTGAAATATCTACATCATGTTAATTTCTCACATATGTATTTTATTACAATTCACAAACTCTCAATTTTACTTACGTTTGCTTTTGTTCTTTGAGAACATTTTCTTGACCCTTTCGAATGGCGTTGGCCTTTTCATATTGTCTTTGATTCTGTGTTGGATTTTATCATACTCTTCTCTCATCCTATTCAGCTGCTCTTGCTTTTCTTTCAGGGACTGCTGTGTCTCATTTCTATTTTTCCATTCCATCACTAATTTTTCTACCTCGGAAATTGTGAAAACATTGTTTTTAAAGTCGGTTATTATCTCTGCTAACTCTTCTTGTCCTGTCAGGGGGCAAGTTTCTTTTCCGGATTTGACGCTGGGACTGCGTATGTCTTTGGTATTAAGGTTTATTTGGCTTATATCACTAGTTGGAGTGTCGATACTGAAAGTCTTTGTTTCTTCGGTGGGGGAGTATAAAAATATGTCTTGTTGCTGCGGCGTGAGACGAGAACTATTAGTGTATAGATTGTGGGGTCTAAACTTTGGGCTTTCTACTTTGATATTCGATGGCTGGATCAGATAGTCGTGTTCTAGAGCTTGTTGGATTTTGTTGGCTGTGTCATCGTGTAATGGGAATTCGTTTTGATAGAACTGTTCTTTTATTTTCGGGAGTTTTAGGTTCGGTCGTGGCTTTCTTTCGGCTTCAAGCTTTTCGGCGGATTGCTCTAGGTTCTGCGTACAAGCTTCGCTGAAGGGGTCGGTAGTGTCGCCGTTGCTCTCGGGTTCCACTCGGGTGGGCGAGTCGACTGTATCGCAATTTTCTACGATACGCAGCTCATCTTGTTTCTCGTCATCTTGGCCGTCTTCTTTGTCATTATCTGACATGTTCTTCAAATAGTAGTACATGTTGGAGAATTCGTTTATTTTCTGTAACAAATATAATTTTGTCAAGTTAAACTAACTTCTTTTTAGTTGTTTTGAAACGATTTTATAAATGCGATCTCAAAACTTTCTCCATCAATCTTTAGCCATAGAAGGCTGATGAGATTGGCAAATAACAGGGATAGTGAGCGAAAGAGATATGAGGCTTTTGCTCTGAAATGGGTTAAAATAAGTTAATAACGATAGTTAAAACTTCTTACCAAGTGGTCAGCGAGCACGTCAGCCAGTCGGTAGTGCTTGTGGTCGCGCGCGAGGTCGGCAGGCGTCTTGTGACGAAGGTTGCGCAGCGCCACCGCGGCGCCGCCCCCGGGGCACTCCAGCAGCTGCCAGCACACGCGCTCCAGCCCGAAACGAGCCGCCCAGTGCAGCAGCGTCGGGTATTCTTCACCGCCTGACAAAATTATAGAAATTTCAATCTCTGCCATTTTTGCCCATCCAATGGTGGGCAAAAGTATCCTTCAATTGGCCTCCATACTCAATATACTCGCGATTTATTTTAGTCTGCTGTTCTATGTTCGTCCAATAGATAATCGTTTAATGTAATTATAAGTAGATCTTTCACTACTTTTACAAATTCAACCTCGTCTTCAATTTGAACCGGAAGTTCATAAAATATTTTAACGGCCAGCCAGCTTTTATGTCTGAATCTGAAAGTGTTTTTCTAAAGGACGGACATATTTTGCCTAGAATATCATTCTGCAATGTGCATGGGAGGCCTTTGTCCAGCAGTAAACGTCCTATATACGGCTGATAAATGATGATGATGATTCTTCCTATTTTGAGTCCTTTATCATTTACTGCATATCTCTAGAATCCACCTCTTGGTACAATAACGAAATCTTAACGAAAACACCAAAATAATGTTTTATGTCCAGAGATAGTTCGAGATTGGAACTACAGACGTTGTCTGGTATCTGCGACCAATCCCCAGAGGAGAAAGCGTGAACAAAAATAAAAGTTACAAGTGCCATGTTAACATGTCCAGCTGTCACGTTTCCAAGCACGATACAACAACAACGAGAATTATGACAACACCTACTTTTAATGGGCTACGTTTTTTTTTGTGTTCTGTGGCACTTTCGTGATATTGGCTCCAGAACCACAATGGTTTTCTTTTTTCAGTGTCTACTCGTATCTGTGAGAGTATACGCAGCTGTTAAAAGATTCAGCTATACTCACTAGACACGTCGGCTTTCGGGTTGAATTGTTCAGTAGAAGCGAGCAGGTTGAAATGCGGTGGGATATTCTTTTGAAAAGCGTTTAGCATCCAGCTGTCTAACTGTTCCTTGCTCGTCGACTTGAAACCGAGAGTCTGAAAAAGGAAAAAATCTCATTAACGACCACGGTTTCAACGTACTGGTAGATATACTCGTAGGTGCTGAATTGTTATTTCGTTTATTGCGTTAAGTTTTCGCCGGCCTTTCATTGCCCAAGCTTACCTGACACATGAACTCCAGTGGATGGTCTGATGCCCTCAACAGTTGGTCTAGCTCGCGCAGTCTGCTCTCGCACTTGATTTGCCGCCTTCCAAGAGACTGTCCATTCTTGCTCACGCGCACCCAGACGAGCATCGATACGTCCAGGCAAGATTCTGAAGAAGAAATTGTCAAATGAGTACCAATGGCATTTTTCTCAATGTATTAGTTGATGCTATTTGCGAAGATATTAAGAACCACAGTTTCGATTTTGTCGTTCACATCGCCGTTTTTTTGTTACGTACCTGGTATGTCAAACTGTAGAGTATAGGGATTCCGTTTTTTGAACGTGGGTATGTGGATAACTTCGCCCTTCTTGTCTACCATTATCTTGATGCTGTCTTCGTCTCTGATTGGGTCGTTCAACAGAGCTATCACTCTACTTTGTCCCTGTTATAATAGAAAAAATAACAATTAGGAGACCATTTAAGAAATTTAAAAAAAAACTTATGGACCACCAGAGCTTAGAGCAATTATGAATAAGGTGTAAATTCGTAACGTTATTGTTTTTTTTTTAAATTTTATCAGTCATTAGGAGAGAGAGAACGTTCGATAAAATGTATGTTTTTATGGCCCATACCACCAATCGACTTACAATTTTAACCTTCTTTGGTACGATGGAAAAGCTGGTCTTATCAGTAGCTGTGTCCTTGCAGTCCTTGGTTCTCAGTATTCCAACTGCAGCCGTGAGGAATGTATCCACGAATGACGTATCCTTCTCTCGGACCGACATCATCTGCCATTGGTCGATTGTTGGGTAATCTAAAACAAGATTATTCACTAAGTAATCTCTTTTCAAAAATTACTTATGCTATACATGAAAACAATTAAGTGCCTCAATAGAATTGGTAATATTCATATCTTTCTAGATAGAACTTTTTAATTTGATTCCAATGTAGGTAATGTTTGGAATTTGCAAGACGTGCATACCTAATTGACTAAAAGCAAGAGGACGATGGAAAAATAATCAATTTCATTGTGTTTTACCTTCACTGTGGTTAGTGATGACTTGATTCTTCTCTACGCCGAGCAGCATCACCAATATCTTGTCTGTCTTAAAAAGGCCTTCGCTGTTGATGTTTCTCTTGAGATCTGCCATTTTTGTCGCAAAGTTTGGGCATATGATCAGGATCTGCAGCTGAGCTTTTGCTAACTTGTCTACTTTTTCTGTTGAATCAGCGGACAGTAGTTCTTCTGCCGTTACTGGTGTTACTCTAAAAATATTGTTACTATTTTAACATCATTTCGGAAACAGGCTCTATAAATGTTTTAGGTGACCATTAAAAAGGATAGGTTCAAATAAATGTTAATTTCATATACTAACCTGTAGTGATGTCTAGCTCTCTGTGACATAATTTTGTCAAAGCTGGCAACTAGATAGTCCGACCAAAGTGCGCTTTCCGGCGAACCCGAACTCCAAAGAATGGCAATATCTTCCATTTCTGCAACAAAACAATTTATACTAAATAATATAGCAATAAAGGAAAATACTTAAATGTTTCGTAGAAAATTTCCTGCTGTTGAAATTTATTATTCCGAGGAAACCCAATAATTGGATTGGAAAGCATTCAGCTCAACGGACTCTCCTCCATAAGATATTTCTGATTAAATCTCTGAGAGATATTGGCTGTAGATGTAGATACTTGAATGGTATCAATAAAATCTATCCTTGCTCTTGAATTTATCAACTAAAGTGGTGTATTGATCGCGAGTTCGGGACCAATGGCCTGATTCGATGAGGGTCTGTAGATACATCCGTAGGTAGGTATTTTGTGAGTATCAAACGAAACACTATACAATTTGTCAGTTCAATAAACAGCTTCTCTGAATCGCAACAATGGATGCACTGTACTGAAAACCACGATGCAACGGAATATCAGCGCATATTAAGATCAAATCCATCTCACGATATGACGGACAAAATACCCGATTGAAAGGAAGTTGTCAAGGGATAATCAAGACATGAATGATGTTGTTCACTTGGTATCGAACGGGGTCATTGGCTGGATCGAAGTTCACGGTTCCTGTCCGTATGCATCATAAAGCTATCCACATATGCCGGTGGATTTGAGTCGTGTAAACTTGCACTGTCTTTAAAGGCTGATGAACTGATGAACCTAATGATTTAGGGCGAACCGAAATTAACAGCAGTTTAATTATGCAGAAACAATACACTAAATTAATAAGTCAGTGCTTTGAAACTCCACTTGAAACCAATTAACTTAAGGGTTCAGTGTACCTAATGCATTCAACAAGAAATGTAAGACGGAACAACGCCGCCATTCAACTACGTACCTACTCGCTATGAACGCAAACAAAGTTGCTCACATTAAGAAAAGTATAACGATGTCCTAAAAACATACATTTGGTCTCTCAGACCTGAATGGAAGCATGCGTTGGCTTTAAATTTATATGGCATGCAACGCTATGCATACGCATCGCCGCTTACTAAATAATATGCTATGCACCGCGCGAGCGCCGGAAACCCGTACGCGAGCATAAACCCACCTCTGCCGCCAAATGAAGACTCGACTAAATGTAATATCCGTTTCCTAAATAGACAAACGTCTATCAGCGACGCCCGGAATAACTATAGCCGATTAGATGCAGCGCGCTTCGCTACAAGGGCTGAATATGACGTTCAAATTATGTATGTGCCCGCACCTAAATAACTCGAATAACAAACGGATGTGATCTTCGATTCTGGATTGTCCTTAAGCACTCGTTTGTTCATTGGAATTCAATATCTGCTTCGGTAATGAGCTTTGAGCGCACTGAAAAGGAAATTGATATCGAGAATGTTCTGTCAGTGTTACTGTGCTCTACGTATTCATCCAGCTCATACGGCGGATGCTTCTGATAAGTCCACTTAAGCTATTTTTACCATTTTAAGTCAGATGGATGTTACGCAAAGCTCAAAGTAAAGCGGGTACTGTACTGGTACCGGCTTACTTAGTAGTGGGAACATTTAGGGCGCGCCGCGGGTAGCCTCAATGCTTCACCGCGCCCGCGTTCAGTTTTCAGTTCAGTGCTCGCTGACGTCTTTGATGTACCGGCTGAAATATTGCGGCGCACTATTATGGCCAGCAAGTTCTCAGATACCTTTTTGATCTGCCGTTTTCTTGCCATTGTTCATTTGTTTGGAACACTTGCGGGAGATATATCGCGTACGGCGCTCGAGTTTACGTTTGCGAAAAACAGGAAGCCCTCGGGAGCTCGTAAATTGGTGCAATTTTATTTCTTGAACATATCACGCATTATTTATGCGATTGTGATGTTTCATTAGTAATGCGTGTTCAAAAGCTCATTCTTTACTTTCAACAAATCTCTAGATCTTCCTAGTTTCAATTCGCAATTTAAAATGACTTCATTAATTGGAATGAAAGCTTTTTCTTTAGGAAGTTGCTTACCTACGCGTGCAATTTGATCAGCTGCCAATACCAATCACGTTATTTCGTAATTGTTTACCTACAATACATGTGCACCCAATATGATCTCATTGACTCAGAAACGAAATGAACTTCATGTATCGAAGCAGCCGTCCGACGATTTTTCATCCATTCTGAGAAGGCGCGTGACTAATTTGCTCTTGTTTTTAGAGTGTGGGCAGTGTCTGCCACAACTCATACTTTATTTACCTAACTCGCGTTGTGCGTGTACAATTAATTTTAACTTTATTTATCTGCGACCTAGATAATAGGAGGAAGTTATTGTCTGCCGAGAAAGGGGTTACAGTATCAAGTAGCTTCATTATGTAGATACCGGGCCCGGTGGCGCCTGCGTCATGAATCATGATATCAAAATAAACGTTATTTTACTTGCCTCCTGACAGCCGGTTGGCGCTAAATCTTATGACGAGCCTTAATTGTATAAAATTAATTTTATACGCGGTGAAAGACTCCTGCGGTGTCGCTGGCTGAATCATGAGTGGAGCCCCGCGGCGCGACATTTTGCTTATTTTTTCAAAACGCTCTACCTCGCGCAAATAGTCGAATATATATTATTATTTATTAAGAATACCGTGTCATTAGGACGATGGTGTTGCTAAAATGTTCGTGCTCTAATCTTGAACATCTTAAAAATTTCTCGAACTTATCAAAACTTTAGTTTGATTTTGTGTTCCCACTTCGCCGCGTACAGCTTGGCTGGGCAGCCTTTGGTAAACTCGTCGACGTATTCAGGGATCGGAAAATACCGCAATGCCTGAAAACCAAGCTTTTTAACCAATGTGTCCTGCCTACAATGACTTATGGTGCTAAAACATGGACGCTGACAAAAGAGACTGTGCACAGAGTGAGAGTCGCACAAAGAGCGATGGAGCGGGCCATGCTAGGCATTAGCTTGAGAGATCGAGTCCGTAATACGGAAATCCGACGACGGACAAAGGTTGCAGATGTTGGAGGCCGTATTGCGCGACTCAAGTGGCGCTGGGCAGGACACGTGGCCAGACGTGATGATGGAAGGTGGAGTACATCTTTGACTGAGTGGCTTCCAATAGCAGACAGGCGTTCCGTAGGCAGACCACCAGCCCGATGGGTCGACGACATAAGATCCATCGCGGGACACGCGTGGATAAGATCAGCCCGAGACAGGGAAAACTGGCACAAGGGAGAGGAGGCCTATACCCAGCAGTGGGTCGATACAGGCTGATGATGATGATGACTTCGTTGTTATTATATATTATTCTTGCTGATTATTTCAGGCAATTTCGAAATGTGTATCAGATTATTCAAATTGATTTATTAATATTTACATTGTCGCCTCGGAAGAGCCATTAATTAAGTTATGCATGAAGCGAGCTTGATAGCGAGTCACATACACATGTTCCCACCCGCACCAAGTTGGTTTGATTCCGAAAGTGCTTTTACGGTACCCAACTAACTTTTGCGTCTATTGTACTGTATCAAACATCCCTAACAGTAATTGTACGGGTAACTTTTTCAGTGTGTAATTGATTGAGTTTGTTTTGTTTTCCAAATACATACTTAACATTCAAGGTTTTACTTTGCAAAGTACAGAGATTTAAGGTGTAGGTTAGGTTAGGTACTCATTATTATTTTACTACGAGACCAATGTCGAAATCGCGAAAAAAATCAGCTGTTCCATACAAAATGTGCATCGACTCACGACAAATTATATGGAACTGGTTATATTTCTCGATTTCGCAGTTGGCCCTATAGTAAAAAATGTTCATAATTATTAGGAAATATACCTATGAAATTGCCTGTACTTTGCAAATCAAATCAAACCCACAGCTACCGAGAATTTCTTTTGTGATAACATATAGGTAAGTAATTAAAAACTAATCTACTAATTGACCAACATTAACTAAGAACAGCATGTAAATTTCATATGTTGCAATAAATGATTTGAATTTATCATTTGACAGCGTATTGGTTTTGTCGGCTTTATTTACAGTTTCTGCAGTTAAATTGGGATTATAATTAAATGAGTGTGCGTCTTGCAATGTATCTTGAAATTGAATAAAGCTAATTTTTTAACTTGACACATGACCTACTTATCACAGATCATCTGGAACAATAAGAACGTTCAAATATTAACAAAACGCCTTTTTCATTAGATTCCAAGATCTTCATTTTGCTCTGTCAAATATTAAACAAAGTGTTACTATTCTGTTTACTTCAAACTACCGAAAATGAAATGATAACGGAACATTGATAGTCTTTAAGAGACAATTTGTAGAGGTCATTGTTATCGTGGTATTTGTTCTATGTGTTATCGTTTCCGTTGAATGGTTTATATCTTTCTTTGAAATGAAAATGAGGATTCTGAAAATTGCATTGACATTTATTCACTTAATTTGTAAAATGGATTAACTTCAAAAAAATGTTTTATTGTATTTTTAAATCGATCAAAATCTAACTTGGTTACATAATTTGGTAATTTATTATACATAGATATTTTATTTCTCAGTCCTTGTTTTTCTACTTTAACTAGCCTAGTGGAAGGCTTATACCTACCTAGTTCTAATGTAAGCCATATGAAATTATGTGGTTTTTAATCAGCTACAAAAATCATGTACTTTTGGGACTCTATATTATTGTTCTTGTAAAGACGATGTCCCTAAGGGACGCCGTTTGCCATTTGGATGTTTTGGCTATCTAGTAAGTAGGTATTAGTATACTGCTACCGCGCATTCTGAATTGGCAAACAAAATAAATTTATAAAACAATGAGAATCAGGAGATTATAACAAAGCACAAAAATGTTGTAGAGCACTTTATGTAGGTGGTAGAACTTTACAATGACTCAGTTATCCAAAGATCGAATACAAATGCGACGTTACAAGTCTTAAAACCCAAATACAAGTCGGTTAAGATGTCGTGACCTGTATACATATTTGTAAACTTAAAATGTAAAGTTTCATCGGTATCCGACGCCATTAGAAAAATACGATCTGTGGGAGCCAACCGTCGACAGGAATACTGAACACAACTTATGCGAGGCGTTTACACATTTACATTCCCACCGCGAGTACATTACGGGAGTTGCTTCGATGCATGTAAATGACAATATGTTTATTCAGCCATACGCGCCACCCTGCATCGGTAATGGACTCTGTCGACCAAACCGGGCGCTGTGCATCGCCTGTACTTGGACAATCGCGACTTTAATCTCTCGCATATAAAGCTCCAAATCTATAAAACAGCAGTTGGACAACGGTAAACCTAATTTGGCTGTGTTGTACGGTGTTCCTTTGACATTGATTTTGGCCGGGCCTGGCCATCACCGAATGACAAAGTCCGAGTGTGACGCTCCCGATGCTGTGAAGGCCACTGCAGACGTCCACGCGCGCGACAATAGCTTATAACATCACCACAAAAGGTGACGAGCGTTGCTAGGTACGCATTGTCAGGATTATTCTTTGTTTTAGCTGGCTTAAATTAAGTGGCCCTCTGGCCCTCTTTGTTTACGACTGATGAGGAAAATGGATTCAAGCAATAAAATTATGAAAAAGGTTATTACTTTCCGCCGCCCTGTTTTTCACTTTTCAGTAAATTAAAAACAATTTTACTTAATTTGCCTAATACGGGTCAGGTGCTTGATGGCTTATTAGCTTAAATTAATTGGATTTAAATTAGTGATGTAATTAAAAGATATCAATTTTTGGGTTTAAAACAACACGGCTCAGAACACTCACTCACATAAAATTTCTATGAAAATAGGTAAATATGCTTTGCAATTATTATTCATTGACAATATTAAATTCAACCGTAAAAAGAATATTTCAAAAGTAAACACAATAATAAAATTAATGACGCCCAAAAGCTCAAACAAACAAATGACACCGGATAAACATAAAACAATAGAACGGAACAATAAAAAAAAACTCACTTGTATCAAGCATTGTGTCCATTGAATCCTCGGGTGGTGGGAGAAGGGGTAGGTAAGTCACGGTCCCGAGTCAAACGGCCGTCATTGCAGGCCGCACTAGAAAGCGCACTAAATAATACGCGAGTGGCGAGGAGTGCGGTGGCGAAGTGTTCGCGAGGATGCAGCGACAGGCGGCGCGGGCGACGCGGCGCGCCGAGTGCTGGCGTCGGCCGCGCCGGCGCACGCGCACGCACATCGAATACTAAAAGCTCGTCGCGACAAACGATTATCGCGATACCCGCCATCCCTCGCGCCTAATCTCAAATTCGGACCCATCCGTAAATATACGTTGTCATACAAACAACGTTTTGTATTCCGAACGCGTTTCGCGATAGGCCTAATCGGCGAGGCGTTACGTTTCCAGAAACCCGATAAGAATTAAGCGTTCTTGATCTTGTGGCGCTTTTATCGTAAAGTTTTATGGCTCTTACATTTATTGCCGGACAATAAGTATTGTGCTGTAATATCGATTGCGCAATTGTGATTTCGGCTGCGTTTGAATCGATAAATGCATGTTTGATAACTTAAGGGCAGAAGTCGCGATATGTGAACTGGAATCAAAGAGCCGCGCTACAAATTTCTTGTTATTTGGCATTTCGGCGTAAGCGTCGGTATTGTCTTTCGGTTATCGTTATCGGTGAGGGTCGAAGGTCCTCGGCGCTCGGGAGCAACGTTCCCTGCTATCTCGCTCTACGTCTCGATTGACTTGTTTATGGTCATATATCACAATTGTTAACTTCCCATACATTATTACCTAATAATAGATTTTACTGCGTAAATTTCCTTTTGTCAGATAACGAGTCTCGGGACCGTGTTTAGCTAGAACGCCGGCTTTGATAAATAATAACATGTCCTTTTTATGATCGCGTAGTAAAAAACGCGTCAAAGTTTTATAGATTGTGCGCGGCTCGTGCTTGGGGTGGTCATTCAACACTGCAGTCCTAAACAAATACGAGTACATGTTTGAGAAGAGGATCGCAAAAAGTAAAACAAATGACACTCTCAGCCCTCCATTAAGTTGGATTTGATTGTTCTGACGGGACCATCTTACTAATGTGAATTTAATCCATCTAATTTCTTAGTCTTAGAACAGACTGCTTATTTAAGTTTATGAGAAATCAAAAAAGCTCAACGAAGCGTAAGTGTATGCATAAATGTTATATAATCTATCTCAAAGTACTCGTAGTTAATTTGAGCGATGTCAACAATGAGATTTAGTGTGACTCTAATATTTAATACATATTTATTCGACTAAAGTAGAGTACGTACATCAATTCTAGTAAACAAATTTATTATCCTGTAATAAGCTACGAATAAAGAATAATAAGTAAGTATACCTACATGATACGTACAACATGAATTTTATGTTTTTTTTTGGCAGGGAATATTTCTGACTCTCTCTCCGATTTATCTATTTGTTCTTTACTTTATTCTTGTTCTAAGATATCCCCCGCTGGACATAATTATGCATTATATATCCCTGATTATATTAAAAAGACCTTCCTAAACGCATCTGACAATATCCTACAATCATACACGAAAGTTACAAATTACAAGGCAACCCTACCATTAAAGAGAAGTTCTTCAGCCGACCGAGCTCACTTATACCTACTTGATTTTTACATCTTTCATAATCTAGATCTGAGAGGATATACTCTAAAAGACACAACTATCTTAAGGTTGCCAAAAAATATTGGCTGAAACGCAAGATAACAAGATGCTGCGGTCAAGATGCACGAACTTTAGTCTTTACCAAACTATTAACCAACCTTTAAAAGAGAAGTTCTTCGGCCTCCTCCGCTTAACGCCCTCCTCTCCTAGGCTGACCCTAGGCGCCGGCATTCTAGGAACCTCGCTGGGCACAGACGTGACTTCCCCCGTGCCCGCGCCGCCGGTCGCCAGGTACCCGCCAACAGAGTGCCTCCGCCTTCCTTGCAGCGGGATCGTGTAGAACACCTCCTCCCGCTCTTGCACGCCATCGGCTGTGGCCACTGTTGTACTGATCTTGCCCTTTCTGGAACAATTTTCGCGTTTGAGGTCCAATGTTTAGCGTCAGCGTGCGAAATTAAGTTTCTTGAGTTTTTCCCATGTTCAACTCAACTCATGATGAGTTCACGTAAACTATAGCATCGCGATGATGAATAAGTGAGGCATAATACACCAAAAAACCTTAATCAGTATATGCACAGATATGTAGACAGAATCAAAATTCTCGGCGGCTGAGAAGTTAGTTACAAGCTGCGCGAAACTCAAGCAGCTCGCGCAGCTGTTTTGTGAGTATATCAACTTCAGTCAGGATTAGGGTTTGCGCAGTGATTCGGTCCATAATCTTGATCTTTTCAAATTCAGTCGCAACAGGTACGTTTCTTCTGTTTTTTAAACGGTTTTATTACAGATGTATAGGCTTTATGAGGTTGTTTTGGGTCATATCAAATGATTTTCCTTTGTATGGGATTTCTAGTTAGTAACCAAACGCAAAGAAAGTATTTACTCTTAGAGGCCCGTGGTCTTATTAGCAATAACACAGGTACTGACATTACTTGACAGATTGCTTAGTAAAGATGGAAATGCTTTGAATACGTGGCATCTTTTGAGAAACTATACCTGGAACTGGGAAGGTTTAGTATTTAAATATCCAGTTACTTTGAATATTGTTTCCAAAATTTTACGCTGACTACATCGAGCAAGGTTGACTACTATTGAATTAATATGTTTAATTCACTCCTTGCTGTGTTGCTGAGTACAAAATTTAAAACTGCCTGATCAGCTACTCGTCTGTGAATGATTTAGTTAAACCCTCCTAATTTTGTAGGTATGCTCTAAATCCCTGAATATATTAGTAGTTTCAAGCGTGGTTCATTACTGACTAATCTCGGGTATTTCCCAACTTTCTTGAACAATCAGGATCTGTTAGGAGCCATATGTGTCATGTTTATCATCCTACTTGACTAATTTATGTATTATAGATACTATACTAGTAATCTGTTATAATTACCTACTGATGCAATTTTTAGTATGTGAATTATTATTTATTTACTTCCAAGAGTTGGGTTATGTTGTCTGATAAGTTTTTTACAATGTTGGGAAATCAAGTTAATTAGGGAATAAATTAGCACAGCAGCTAAATAAATAAAAAAAATGGGAAAATCCTGAAAATTATTAATAAAACAAATACCCTGAGCATAGCTATGATTTCTTCTGTACCCTGAGACGATTTCAAGCAGGTGGCTTAAAAATGAGAACTTTGCAATCTATCCAAACACGATTTTTAAAATGTCCTACATCGCTTTCTGCTTACACAATTTGTCGTGGATAAATGTAATCAATGCAATTTGTCGATATCAAAACAGAATCCCAATAAGTACCTACTATGGACAGATCTGTAGGGTTCCGTAGTAGGTACATTGACATTGTTCAAAAAAGGAAACTGCCAATGAGTAGGTATCATTTATCACACACACACACATTATGTGTGCAATATTACATTAGAGCTACCGCTATATTTTCGTGTGCTTTGAAACGTCTCTGAGTTTTTTGTTGCTAAAAACACCTTTCTTTTCTTTACATGTCTATTGGTGAAAATAGGGAATTCCGTGGGAGCGGAAGTGCACATCCGTACTATAAGGATACAGCGACTCAATTCTGTTATTACAGGATTAGTCTAAAAATGTTGAAATAATATATTTGTTCATCAAACCCAACATCTAGTCCATTATTTTAAACGTTTCGCCAAGTCAGAGGCTTTCAGGCAACTTAAAAACGGATACCTTGCCTATACGAACTTACTACTAGTAATATCTAGATTAAGCAGCCCTACGCAATATCACAGAAAATAGATAATAGTATAGGTAATACTCACTTGATTCTTGGAGCAGTAAAAGTATGCCGCATGTCACCAGGCGCGCAATCCCCGGGCCTCGGCTGGCCTTTCAAGAACGCTTCCGCTTGTTCAGGCTCCTTCGCCGACAGCGACCTCAGTAACGCCCTGAACTCTTTCCGCCGAGGACTCTCTGGCTCCCTCCTCCGTGGCGAGCCCAGAGATCGGATGTTATCGGCCCAGACTCTGCTAGGAGCCGACCTCGAACATGGCTCTGAGCTAGACTCGACGCTGTCGGGAACATCTTTGTTCGGCAGCGCGAAGTACGATGGGTTATCTGAAACAAACAAGCCTTCAATCAAAAATAAGTCCAGTTTTACAGAAACTCCACCAAACACTTCAATTTGCTTCAAAAATAAATTTGGTTGATCTGGATGAGCTTGTCAGTTGTTTCTGAGATCACTTAGAGCACCCTTCAGTTCGTCCCTTTTTCGCGACCGCACCCTCAACACCGCATAAAGGAATACTTGACCTAGATGGCTAACGATACAATATTTATACGACAGTGGCACCTTACCAAGGCGCATTTTGCGGTTCGACCAGTCCCTGGTCGCACGGTGCCACCGACCAGCGTCGCACGACTGCCGCAGCACAGGAATTATTCAATAACACCAATGAACTAACGGCTCTCGATTACGTCCAGCGACTCGAGTGCTGCAACCTACTTTGAAGCCGGATAATGCGAATTGAAGGCAATCTTCGCCTATTGTCTACCCCGACTCGCCGCAGAGTACGCAGCAGCTTCTACGATTTATGTAACCTATTTCTTAGTCTTAGTACTTATCTAGTTCCTCCACTGTTAAACTATTCGACACAGTGCGTCGGATGTGGAGATTTGATCTGGGAATTTGTCTTGGCGACAAATAAGACCTATTTATTTGTAACTGAGGCAATCTTGGAAACGTCAGATGCCTATCTAATTAGAAGTACTTATATGGAGATGGAATGTGAGCGGTGATTTCATCAGATTAATTGAAATCAAGAAACTATAAGTACTATTTGAATCATAACGTAAAGGAACGGACTAAAATATTTACGCTTGTAAAAAGTTTGCTTAGTTTAGCTTTTTAGTATGTAAGTATGTAAAAGTTCTTTGTAAATTATCAGACAATTTTAATAAGGTCCATTAAAATTGTCTGCTAATTTACAAAGAACTTTGGCCTTTTACATACTTGTTTTAGATAGAGCAAACTATGATTATTTCGAAGATTGGTCCTTATTTTAATTAAGTATTGTATTTCTACGATCAATCTTCTACAAAACCTATACTGTGTAAGCACGATACATAGTAATGTTTTTAAATGAATAATGTGTTGAGTTCCCAAAAATAGATTCGTAGCATATAATTTTATACAGACGTATTATTCGTAGCTGATCTGTGATTCGTAGTATGTAAGCTTACACAAGCATCCAGCATGAGAGCTTCTAAATTACGTACATTTAGAAAGTAACCAAAGTTTCCCAAATCTGAACACAAATAGGGTAAAAAGGAACTTTTTTGTGTGGCCCGCATGTGCTGTTCATTATTGCCGGGTCATTCCATGGCTGCCCTGGGAACATGTGGCCAACAAAAACAGTCCTTGGTGTCCTCGGACCCAATGATAGAATATATAACAGTTTGTACAGCACGGCCCCCTAATATAGGGACTATTAAGCTCTTACAATGTCCCTCTCGGTACGACATGTATTTGTTGTAATAAACCAGGACACCGTTGACAGATTTGACAGTAATTGATGACTATTTTTTTATTAAATGGATAATAACTGTTCGTATTTGTTTAGTAAAGTGTTTCTTGATTTTGGTAGTGCCAATTACATAGCGCAGATTGAGGACATGGTATTTTTAGATTTGTGTACCTTCAGCCAAAATGTCTATCAAAATCGTGCTAGGAGAGTTTTAAAAAGCTATGTATACGCGTGTAATGATTATACTGAAACGGCTGAAAAGATAATAGAAAAAAATGAGTTAGATGCGGAATACTAATGGATTTCGGGAAAAGGAAAAACAATTGAATATAAAATTATTTGAATTAGGAAAAAATGCGAAACAGACGAAAACAGTAGGTACCAAAAGAGGTCAGTCACACAAATAACTAAGTACTTATCGTGCCATTGACTATGCATCAAATTAAGTGCTCTGATGAAGTTGATAAGTCGATTGAAAATTCTTTCCATTCGCCAAAGAATAAAATTATGAAAGAATTAATTTCACTCTAAGAAAGAAAATTGTTTACCAAAACATGAGTTCGAAATAAAAATTCAAACAGTAAAGTTATTCATTTTAAATGCTATGTACTTATTCTGAAAGACCGACTACGGGTCCCAAACTCGATTTTACTTGGTAAGTAGGTAATTTTAACAGGTATGCCTAGTCTTAATTAACTTGTAATTAACGTAGGCAGTGTTTACTAACAATTTTATTGTTTCACAAATTTATAAGACGTTCACTTATCTAGTCTCGTATCTCCTATATTTTCATCATTAATAAAACGCTTATAAGTTCTCGGAAGCGCCGTAATGGTGTTGTTATAAGAATTTGAACGAATGACTAATATTCAGCATTTCGGTATTCATTTTCACGAGTTCTCAGAAGATTGTAACGATTATGAGGAGTTCCTTAGAAGTTCGTTAATTATATGACTTGCGTAATATTTATTTTAGTGTTAATATTTGTTTTTCAAAGCGCAACTATATTTATCTACTTTATCTACTATTTTTTTGTGTAACATTGTCCTAGTATAATTGTGTCGAATGTAAAGTCGAATCTATAATATATAACACCGTCACCTCGTTATCGAAATTCGGTTCAGCTTTTTGGCGGCAAGAGGTCACATAGCAACACTTAGCTAGGTACCTATTTTAATTTTAGAAGTTACCTATATATTCATGTAATTTTTTAATAATCTCTATGTAGCGGCGGGGTAATCATGGAAAATACATTGTAACGTTTAGTTATAAAACAACGAAGACACAAAAGGCGTCGCGGTGCAATAACATTTTCACGCACCGTTTAGTATTCAATACAATCGAAAAATCAGATATGGTTATGTTAACATCTACTTAGTATTCAAATACAATAACTAGGTACCCTAAGCTAAACCTGCACTCCCTATATACGTATTTATAATATGTACCTACGCAACAATGAATGTTGGCACCTATCAATGAATCTTATCATCTCTGCTTTTAACGTCATCCCTACTAATATTACCTATAAGTGTGAAAGTAAGTTTGTTTGTTACACTTTCACGCAGCAACAGAGCATCGGATAGACTTGATTTTTGTTATGAAACTAGTTCAAAGGCTGTATAGTGACATAGGCTCATTGACAAATTTTCCCAAATTTTAAAAAAGGAAAAACCCATTTTAATAATGTCAATGCATAGGCTACTTTTTATCCCAAAAAAGTAACAGGTTCTCGTGGAATAGCAATAGCACAAATATCAAAATATACGCGGGCGGAACCGCGGGCAAAAGCTAGTAAGTAATAAATCATACTTTGATAAACATGCAAATTAATTATGTATCTCGAATAATTTATACAAAAAGCTTTCTATTTTCATCATCGATTTCCATATTCAAATGACTAAAGAAATTAGGAAAAGCTTTTATCGTTATGAATATGAAAAAGTCTTACTTGTGGCTCTTAGGCAGTAGTCGAATTGGGGTCCCATTTTCAACCACCGAAATATAAAGTTCACAGCACACAACACATCCCGCTGACTGTGCGGCGTGGTATGGGCGTAGAGGCGTAACTCGGAGCGACCGACGCTGGCGCAGGTGGACGCGGCTTTGCTTACAAACTGCGCCCTAAACTGTGTCGTTTTTAAGTTTAGACGCACACGTGCGAGCTTTCATGAGGAAGCGGAGCTTGCAGGAAGCGTCTACGCGCCTTCAGTGCGGTGTCTACACGAGTCAAAACAGCGGACGTAAAATACATCTGATTGACTCGACTCGTTCTGTTTATTTCTCATCCGGTTTCTGTTGATTGGGACAATTGGTATCGGCTAGTGTTTTGTTTTGTTTGCGAATTGATGGATGTGCGCAGCGTGTGTTGTAGCTTTTGTCAGGCGAATGACCTTTTTAGTAAATTAACACATAAGTTTCAAAAATAATAGTTATTAAATCAAAAATTAAAAAGCTTGCGCTATTTTAATACACATTAACCGAAATTATTATCTTCTGAAAACGTGACCCCAGAAAACATGACCAAAGTCATCGTACACATATTTTAAAGGTACTTAATCTTTAAAATAGTTTTGATAACAAACGCAGAAAAAATATTCCGACCTCCACAAGTTAGGAAGGTACGTGATAAGCGAACGTAGGAAGTACCTACATAAACATACCTAGATATTTACGATTCTGAGTTACCTACTTGTTCAACTCAGAATTCATAAACTCGCCACCCCAAACGCTTATTATAAAATATTACTAGTTGAATTCAAAAGCCTACGGGTACATAAACCTTCAAATATATACAGAGTCATAGGTATTAAACGCAAAACCTTTTAAGGGCGGGTCTAGTACATCTAGACAAACAACTTTTGTTCTAAAACTTTTGGAAAATCACGATGAAAAAATCAGGTTTTTTATACGTTGAAAAGTTCGTCAACGCGTGCCAAAATGTATGGAGAAGCAAAATTTCTTTTGCGAATTTTTAAAAATACGTAGTACAAAAGTTGTTTGTTTAGATGTACTAGAAGGTCCCTTAAAAGGTTTTGCATTTAATACCTATGAACCTGTATAAAGGCTCTAGAACTCTACATATTTATAGGCAATTTTTAATGAATCCAATTTATCTTAAAACCCGTCAATATACAGCATGTCGATTGAAATCAATCGGTTTACCTATATCTATTGCAGAGCTACGGTTACGGTGGTGAGTAAGTCGCCAATTTTTTCAGCTTGTTTTCATAATCAATCGTCTCAAGCGAGTTGCACTGTACGTACATTGTTTATGCGTGGGCCAGCTCATTTCGGAAGCAAGCTAGGCGTCAATGTTTGTAAATAAACCGCGACTCTATTGACGCCGGTTCATTCATATTCGAAGCCAACGGAACTAAAGCCGTAAAGGGGTAGCGCATTTACTGCTGCATTTAAAATAGCTTTTCAGCTACGTAAAAAAGTCAGATGGTAATGTACTCGTATACCTACTTCATGTGCGCATAAGAGCCCGTACTCATTTAGAAAAATATAGATAGATAGATAGATAAATTCTTTATTGCCACACTAAAACTTAAATAAACTAGGAAAACTTAAACTAGAAACTTCAAACAAGTGTTACAATCGGCGGCCTTATCGCTAAAAAGCAACTTCCAGCGGGCTTAGCATAAGAACCATAAAATAACTCTATCGACGTGTCAGAGCGTGACAGAGTTATAATGAAGTATATATCTGTCACCTTTGCACACGTCGGTAAACTCTTGTCGTGGTCTTGTATGCTAAGACTGCAGGCAACCGTTACATGTGAAGGATTAACGAAAAGGTATAGGCGACGGGGTGTGCATGAAAGTGATAAATATACTTACTTAAACAACATACATTCTAATAAATTCTAATAATAACCTACTTATACACAATATAAAATAAACTAATATATATAAATATCTATATTATATTCTACATTCAAATTTAAATATGATTCAAAAGTGAGAAGTTAGGATCTATATTGATAGTTTAGTGAGGTTGTTACATATCTGCCGTAAAATGCGTGCTATGCCAAACCCCTGACTTGTGTTGACCGTGAAAATACTCCAAAGTACTCCGACACTTCGAACATCGACATTCGAAATTACATCGAAGTAAGCCACTGTATGTACCTGTCACCGTCAGATATAAGACCTGATTGTCCTTACGAAACAAAGTGATGTTTACGCAATATCACTTAACGGTGAGTTATTGGCAAGGATGCCAAGGATACGTGCTTGAACGTCCCTGGAAGGCAACCTCCAGACAATTCCTGCCTTATAAAAATGTAGGCTCACCTACGATATAGAATACATAATGGTTTAAGGCCTAATTTTAAAGCCAATTTAGAATATTCCTGTCCCTTTTTTACTATATTATTATGCTTTTGATAGAGAGAACAATATTTTACATTGCTATTTCATTTACGACAGCGCCTTTAAAATTGGGCCTTAAACCATTATGTATTCTATATCGTAGGTAAGCCTACATTTTTATCAGACAGAAATTGTCTGGAGGTTACCTGGAGGCGGTTTAGTTCATAAAAAAGTCTGCCTAAGTTACGCATCCCGTTGACCAAGCTATTATTTTAAACTTAAAAATAAATGTAAAATTAAAAAAAAAAGCTCACAACTATATAGTTGTTTCAATTTCAACTATACTTTCTAGAAATGTAGCAAAATATTCTGCTTCAAACAAAATAAACCGCATCGAAATGGGACCATTCGTTAGGGAGATACATTGATGCCATAGACAAACATACACACAGATACATACCTCCATCATAGGACGTCCACTACTGGACATAGGCCTCCCCTACGATTTCCCAGAAGACCCAATGGTCTTCTTGGAAATCGTGGCGCTGGTTCAAACAAGCGCATTCAACAAATATCTTTTACGTCCACCCTTCAAACTTATAAACACCCCTGTTTCCGCCCGAGGTTAATAAGATGATCCTCCAGCAAGGGCACATTTATTTATATTACGCGTACAATCTTCATACCTACTGAAATCAGTCGTGTCCCGGGCAGAAGGCTCGCAGCGTCTCTGCAACACGCATGTCTAGACAATTCCCGGAGAGTATTGATTTTCAGAGCTTTGATAGTTAACGTATATTTGCGTATGCCTCTCAGATTGAGTGCGATTACCCGGATTGAGCCTGGTGCCTTTAGGTGGTAGCCTTGTTAGGATCTTACGGTCCATGGGGCTAGTTAATGGGCTTTAGTTTAACTTCTGCCAATTTGTATAGATGCCGGAATATTCCGGGTGGCTGTTTTTAGCGAAACGGACCTTTGTGATTTACAGTACATGGAGTAGGTAGTTAGTAAGTCTGTGTTCATTGTCATCTTAGTAGGGCGTTCAACCAGACATAGTTCTCCCCTTGCAAAGAGTGTGTTCCTGCGGTTTTAATTAGGTCTGTGTCTGTCCATCCTTTCAGTGGACGTCCTACGCTGTGCTTGCTGGAACGTGGTCTCAGTTAATATCTAAATGGTACTAGTATATGGCACAACTATTTTTCGTCATCATCATCACAGCTGTGATATCAGTGTTGTTGCAAGTAAATTTTAGAGTGGCCGTTTACAACCTCAAAAAGCCGTATTTTAGTGAAAATGTATGGAAAAATTTGATTATAAGGACGAATTAAAAAAGCGTTATTTTCATCTAAATAATACGCCTTTAAAAAGGCAGCCGAGCTGTATTTCCCTTTTTTTGGGTTTTAAGAGGGCCTGAAAGCCGTATAATACTGCAAAAGCCGTATCAGGAACATCATTGAGTGGTATGTCCGCCATTGAACGTAGGGTTCTTTAAATTTCTAATAGAACTGAATGGAAATGTTTGACATGTCCTACAGTCTTTATAAGGCGGTTTGTTTGTCTCGTGGGTGGCATTTACGCTCTTCTGCCAGTCTGTCACTCCAAATGACCTCTGTTCTGAGTTATGAGTTCTTTGAGGTTTGAGCTGTGTACATTGAAGAAAAATATCGCGAAACCTAAGTACTCTCTGCTACGAAATATTGCTTTTAGCACGTACATTTGCCGTCTGCTATAAAAATCGTGCATGAGTAATATCTGTGTTATATTCTAGTTGAAATGCTCTACGAAATAATTTACTAATTTAGTTATCCAATTCGGAGTTATATTTTATTAGCAGTTTTGCTATAACATAAACATGTAGAATACGCCTTTCGGGAAACCTAAAAGGCACAGACCCTTTGGAAAAATTTCGCAGCGTTTTCATTTGTAAAAATGGGCTCTTTACGTGGCCGAACACCCTCAAAATGGCTAATTTAATCGCCACTGTTATCGTACAAAATGCCAGAGCTATCACCATATTTAATGGAATTGAAGGTAATTTGTCTGCAAAGCTGCCATTAAAAAATCCCCCAGCTGAAACGAGCGTCGAATTTCAGCGGTGCAGTCGCGCATGACAATACTTATTACAATTTCAATCTCGACGCCCTCTCGTGCCGTTCGTAAAATGAGAACTGCGGGGTCTATTCGTAGGGCTACGAAAAAAAATAACGAACACGCATGAAAAAGTCACTTGTCGATAAAGAGAAATAAAATGTAGTAAACGAGATTTTACATTTTCTTTTTTGACAGGTTGTTCAAAACACTCGAAGTCAGTTAATAATTTAATACCATTAAATGATAAATACTTTGTTAGTAAAAAAAATCTTATTCAAGCTGTGTCTTTTATTTCGCAATTTAGCGGTTAATCCCATAGTAAAAATGGTTCATGATGATGAATATACTCTTCCTTAAATTCTATCACCTTGCAAAGCAACACATTGTGATAAACTAACTTATAATTCGTCCATATTACAAAGTTATGATTGATGTTAGCATTTCCGTACTAACTCTACCCGAAATCAATTTTGCATAAGCTTTGTAAGCAAATGACTTGGCAAAGTTACGGGTGTCACGGATATTTTGCAAATTTAAATAATCTTCGATGCTAACTTCTACGCAAAATAAAACTTTGACATCGCGACCACTTTTGTATTAGCATAATGAGAAAATGGGCTATTTTCGAATACTAGAAATAAAACTCCTTGTGAACGCTATAATATTTTTATGTCATCACACACAAAAGTTACATGCTAACCTTTGCGCTAAAACAGCTCATTCATTTTAGTGAATTAAGGATTTAAAAGAAATTTAATTACTTAGACTTTTGATTTAAAAAATCTAACTTTAAAACGTCTATTCCCATATTATTTGCACTCAAAATCCATGTGTATAGCACGTCTCAAAAAACAACACTTGGGTTAGTAAATCTCGTGACTCGTCACAAATCGAACGACTACAAAATCGGACCTCCAGTTAGTGGAAGTAAAAAAAATACAGCAGATGTCGAGCGACTGTGTTTACTTGCATCTGCTGTAAAACAAAGCTCACTTTTGTACTGCGAGTTAACCGAGGGCAGACCAGAGAGTAATTTGTTTTTATTTAGCCGAGGATGTTGGTAAATTGATATTTCTTTGGAAGTCTTCGGAGCGACTTCGGGAGTTTTTGTAGCAAACGTAGCAAAGTTTTACTGAAAGCTCCGTTATTACGTCGTCGTATTATTATATATTCTTTGATTACGTGAACGAAAAAGTTTATTAAGATGTAGTAGGTATCTGGTGCCACTTTCAATGATTAGCTCTAAGGTATTGTGAAATTGGTATCTACTAGGCACTGTAGCTAAAACATAGATCTTGAAAGGGCGCTGAAATAACCAGAAATATTACGTATTTTTAGGTTATACTTAGTACTGGTACAGCAAAGGAATTTTTCTTCTTAGTCATGTCGATGGTTCTAATATTGTGGGTGCTAACTAACTATAGAAGTTTCGCCCAGTAGTTAGCGACTGCCACCCCTGAAGCACAGTGTATTTACTGTGCCTGAAGGGGTGGCAAAGGCATTGAAGACATTGAATAGATATAGTAGGTAGGTACACAAAATAATTCGCAAAGCAACGAGCGTATAAAAGACCAGTAAGTAGTAGTACGATAGATACTGCTTGATAGATGCCAAAATTTAACCCTTATGGATATTTGTATATATTTTACATAAATAATAGTGATCTAGAAATGGCTTGATATTTTTATTTACAGTCTACCAACTACCAGATATTAGAATATCTCAGCGAATCCTTACTTCACATTATAAAACCGATAGTGTGTTTGTTGGTTTATTAGTTTTTTACTCTTTCACGCAGCAACAGAGCAACGGGTCGTTTTAATTATAGCACAAAAATTAAAATATGACGCGGGCGAAGCCGGGGGCAAAAGCTAGTGTATAATAATTAAAAGTCAATACAGCAGATGTCAAGCAACTGTTTACTTTTTACTGTAAAGAATAACTTAGGTACCTATAGCTACATTATAATATTTAGGGGCGAGTACCTTGATACATTAATATTTCTTAAGAAGTCTGAGCGTCTAGAATTCTTTTATAAAGAATAAGGGCGCTTCTCAAACTTCTCGACAAACTTCATTAAAATATCAAGATGGTTGCTCTGCGGTGTTTAATTAAGCCACAACAGCATGATACACAAATAAGTGGCTAAATCAGAGTTGGGATCCGCGGTACATTCGCGGAATGCAGTTTATTTTAGCAGAGCGCGAACTCCGTACAGTCAACTACGGTTAATGAATCTTGGCGCACGTTGCTACTTTATCACAGCACAAGTGAAGATTAAACTAGAATAGGTATCTACTATAACGTACAGCGAGGGTGAGGAAGCAAAACATTTTTCTATAAAGCAAGAGCTAGAGCTTTTTTCTTACGATACTTATTTAAAGTTATTTAGATATAAACATACATAATTAGCGTTTGATTCAAAACTTAAAATAAGGAAAAAACTTATATTTTTTTATAATCGATAAATGAAAACGGCATTCCGTTTTCATTTATCGATTATAGACGCACTTGTTGTATTTATTACACTTGATGCGTCGGAGGTTAAATCTTTAATCATCATCATCATAATTATACCTACATATACATACGAGTATATCGTCCTCCTTGCCGTGTCCGTCAATGGCGACCCCTGGCTAGAATGTTAGCGGTAATTGTGAGCTCTGATATGGCCGCTAAACCGAATTTGTTTTTGACAGACCTGTTGCAGGTGTGTGCTGTGTCATTGTATTTTACTACTGAATTACTTAATGAGAGGTACTAAGTAGGTATATAAGTAAATTCGTATAGGCCGAGTGACTAGGCCTTTGACATGGCTAAACGGTTAAAACAACTAGGAACTACAATTTAACGTGTCAACCGAGCCACGGTAGCGCTCAGTTGGAAAATTACACTCGCGGTCATCATCATCAACACTGGCAGCAGCCCACTGCCCAAAACTCCTCTTTTTCAATCTTCCTTGTCTTGCTCCAGTATCATCATGGTGTTAACGATATGGTTTTGGATATACTCACGCCATCTTAGCAAAATTTAGGTTGGCACCCATATACAAAAAGTCATTGCCCTACTGAAACAAGATTTAACGTATTTAATACCTTCTTATGTGGCAAGATGAAAACCCTCATTAGTCATCGCAACGTTGGAGTAAAATAACACGAGGAAGACTTGTTCTTATTACGAAATTCTTGCCATTTTTGCTGGAGTAGAATTTCATTCCCGCTTTCATGTTTGAGAATAACTGAAACGCTTTGGCAAGCCAGTTTCGGATTTCACAAAATACCTGTGTTAAATGTAAAAGGTAAGCTTCGGAGATCCATTCCTGATGTTATTTTTGGTACCGAGAAATAAACATTTCAGGAGAATTCTTTAAAGAATACGGACGCAAAAGGGTAAAAATATAATGGGTACCTACATTTATGTAATAAATACCAGTAAATATTTTTCTTCTCTTTGCTTGTTATCTTTTCATGAAAATTGCTCTAAGACTGTACCTATATAAAGGACCAAGATTTTCTATAACCTAGATTTACTTGTTTTTTGATAACGTAGAATAACTAGGTATATTTTTTCTGAACATTATTTTTTTATGTAAGTATCGAGACAGCACATTCATAGAAAATATATTTCTAGGGTTTCGTAACCAAAGGGTCAAAACTGGACCCTATTACTAAGACTCCGCTGTCCGTCCGTCTGTCTGCCTGTCAGCAGGCTGTCTGTCTGTATCTCATGAACGGTGATAGCTAGAACGTTGAAATTTTCAAAAATTAAGTATTTCTATTGCCGCTAGAACAACAGTAACTAATACTAAAACAGAAAAAAAAATATTTAAGGGCGGCTCAAATAGAACAAATCTTAATTTTTAGCTGTATTTCGGTTGATAATAATAACGGTGACAGGTATATAGATGCTTGAAATATTCACTTCAAAAACAAATATAAATATTTAAAGGGAGGCCCATACAAGAAATGTGTTTTTTTTTTTGCTCGATATTAATAACGACAACTTGATATATTCAAAGAATATTAAGTTCTCTTCAAAAAAAAAATTAAAATAAAACATTTTAAAGGGGCATATGTCACGAAACCCTTCGTGCGCGAGTCCGACTCGCACTTGACCGATTATTTATTGATTTTTCCTAAATACATTGTAGGTATGTATGATACGTCGCGCGTCTTAATACGTTAACTGAAGATTGACGTAGGTATTTAGAACTTTTCCCTATTGAAAAAGTTAAAAAGCGGCTAAATGCGTTTCGTAATTGTTTGTAAACTATGCTTTATTTGGCGTAACAGCGACTTCCTCTATTAACGTAGAAGCACTTAAGGGCTGTTTGTAGGTCTGTCGTTAATGCAGTACATTATACGGTAAATTGGACGGACAAAACGGACACAGGCGGAAGCAGCCAATTGCATGCCAAGCCGGGAAGCTGTGGTAGAGATGTCTCTGTATCAGATCTATCTTCATCAATGTTAGTGCTTCTGAGGGCGATTTCAATTTTAGAAATTAGTACTTTTTTATAGAACAGTCTCACCAATCCGCCATTTCAGTGAATTGGCACGTCCAGTAATCCGATACAAATCGACACGTGTACCTATTTTCTATTTTTTAATAACTATAACGCAACGCCTAAGTCCTCTCCTGTTCACGGTTGTATAAGTAGTAGGTAATTAAAAATATTAAAATATACAATTTATAGATGTATGTCGTTTAATTTTGCATTCACAAAGTACAACCCAAAAACCTGAGTAATACTGAGTATTCCTACAATCTACCACGCCGTGGAGGCGGATTACAGAGCCCGTAATTACATTACCATGTATTCCTATCAGCGTGTCTACATTATGCCTAAGCACCTCCCCGTAATCTGTTACCAAATTATGTATTCAGCCCTAATTAAAGTTCATTGCCTCAAGTTACGCGGTCCCTTATCAAAACAACCAACTAATTACTTAATCTCTGATATAAACTCCGTTATAAAGTTAAATTGCTTAGACATTCCTCCTTTGACATAAATGTAAATTGATAAATTGGAACCACCTGCGTCAATGTTATTTCAATTTGCTTCTGAAGGTAAGTAAGTAGCTTGGTGCTAGTAAGTTTTATATTGTTGAAGAGCTACTTGGCTTGTCTTTTAGAGTAAATGAGAACGTTTCTAAAAAGAACGGTTGGGTTGTTTCAGTACCTATAATGAAATGTAAGCACTGCCGAGTTAATAAATAGATTTTTATAGTTTTACGTCTACGTTTTGAGTTCAACTATAGAAATTATAGAAAAAATACTTTTAATTGCAGTTGCATTAATTTTTTCTTAGCCTGCCGTGTCCTAGCGCTGGGCGAATGCATCCCCCAGTGTTATTTTTTTTTTTTATCAAAAAGCACCTCAGACGTAAATACATAGACGTAAATACAATACATATATGTATTGGACGCTCCATAATTTCAGCTAAATAATTAAAGTAACGTAAGAAAAAGTATTTTAGGAATAACTAGGTATTAAGAAAATATTAGTATTAGGGAAAAATATTCCAGTGATGGATTTAATTGCGATGGCGTTCTTAAATTTACTTTCTTCGTTATTTATTTTATCTCTGCTCATTTCATGTTATGAGATAGCAAGTCGACTCATTTCGTTTCTATATGGACTTACTGGCAGACTCCACCAAAGTGAAATGGGGATATACGGAGGACGTTGTAGTCCGTAACACCTCTGCACAAATTACGAGTACATAGTTGTTTAGCTTAGAAAAATATATCACCGCTCTGCTTAGTAACTGTAGAGTTTTGTTTATCAATTTGCAAATGAAGAATTTATGCAGAACTAGCTTCACTCAAGTAATATTAGAAAAATATGACATTATGAAAATAAGATTCAGATATTATACTACAGGTTTCTGAATGAAATGAAATATATTCGACATTACACATAAAAAGATAGAATAACATCATAAATACAATTAATGACAGAAATGCCGAAAAGCGCTCATCTCAGCATTGATGCTGAGTGCAGGTACCTTACACTCAGTACTGGTTTTCAGATGAGTCCCTTATCGAGGGTAGAAACAAAAACAAATAATAAATAAGATGTAAAAATAAGGAGGAAAAGAAAAGTAGGGTACATTGAAACACGGGGCACATATCCAACCTTGGTGTATCTAACCTTTAAACCATATTTATGCAAAAATCAATCCGTTGCTACATTATAGCAGATTAATAAACAAAGCAACAGAGATACTTTCAGATAAATACGGTGTGACTGCGAATTCATAATCAAAATACTCTGGGATAAAAATAGTTTATTATGAGACCAACTCCGAAATCTCGAAAAATCTGCTGAACCGTAATTTTTTTTTGCCATTTAGGGTTTAGTGCCGTATATTAAGCCGGTAATGACAAACACGAGTACATTCTAGAGTATTACTGATGATTTCGCAGTCAGTGCGTAATATTCATCGCCTCTGCCTATCTCGCTCTGCTACTTTTTAGTAGAGGCTAAGCCTAAGGGAGACGGGAGGCCGTTTGACCTCATCGTGCTCTCCCCGCCACCCCAGTTGGAAATATTTTTAATTTGGATAAATGTCACTCTGAATTTCTTTGAAAGGCAGTTTTAATTAACTTGCGTTGATGCTTGCGAACTTACTTATAAGTAGGAATGTTTCTATTTATCTTTTCGAAACGATTCAGGGATCTTAGGGCGTAGCAAAGGGTGAAGTGCAAAAGTCTTACTGACTCAGAACTTTCGCTTTGATTATGTATTTATGAACCTTTTACCAAGGTTTGACCGTAATGAAACTTGATATTTGAGTTAGTGGATTATATTAACATTTTGGTTAGATTTGACCGACTCAGGGTACATACATGAATATGTATTTTTAATGTAATGTACCGAATTTTTAATTAATTTATTGTAATATTGTCCTTAATTGTTCTGAAAGTAAATAATAATTAATGATTGTTATTTCTGACGATTCATAGGGGGTTGCTCGTAGTATATTATATGTATTGTATACTAATGAATGTAATTTTCCTTACTGAAATTAAATGATATCTATCTATGAAAAAGAAGGACACAATAGTTCGTAGAAAGTAGTATCAATTTTATAAAAAAAAATGCTAACTGCAGAAGTCCGGCTTGAGATGATGAAAACGACCTGAAAAATCACCATTATCACCGATTCCATACTAATAAGTAGCTGGCTTTCCTTTTACCGAGTCTCCAATAACGAGGTCATCTGTCCCTTAGGTAACCATTCTTCAATTTGGCGACTTTTGCCTAATTACTCGTACCTTACCCATTATTATTTTTCGTGTCTATGAAATGCAAGTTTTTACGTGTCTAGTAATAATATTGAATTAAATTTTCAGTCAAATCAACAAAAAATAAAAGAGGTAATCAGGATAAAGTTGCCAAATTGGAGAATGACCATGGTGGCTGAGTTTGCCGGTACGTGTTCTTTGTTCGAAAACTTCCCTTAAAAACTAGAAAAAACTACGAGTATAAGTAATTCATTTCACACATTTTCCTCTAAATCCTTGTTTACAATAATAAGTAGGTTATGAATGAATAAACGGAACCGAATCCATGTTCTCCGGACAACATTCATATTCGTGATGATAACCAGACACCGGGCACGTGAAACTAAATAACGTACAGGTCGTCGACCATCCTATAAACGGGCAGGGGTGGTGAATGGATCATCGTAAAATTTAATAAACAAATAGGAAGTTATGATCTAAGACATTTGGAGTAAATCAAGTATGCGTTTTGTTTTTACACCTGTAGGCTTGTATCTTACTTTGACCAATTTAGTTACCACTGACGATACATATTCCAGAGAGAGCAATAGCACTACATAAATGGTGTCCTCACATGTAGTCCCTGTCCTAGGACATTCACCGCTAAAATTGGGTACATCAGCCATGTGAGGACCCATCAGTAACCCACATACGGAAAATGGTCGCCGTAGCCGAAATCGGCGTGGAAGCCATCATCATCATCAGTCTGGCTGTTAATAGGAAGTAGGTATATTAAATACGAGTTTTATACTGTTGGATGCTAAAAAATTGACCTTAACTAAGGGCGTAGAATTATGGATATGGTTGTGAACGTGCAATTTCAAGCAGGCAAAAATTTGCTCATGTCATCAGATTCGCTTCAAAATCCTAATGATTACTAGGATTGAATGACGCTGAGACTGGGCTGATGCTTGCCTGAAGGTGGATATGCGTATCTTCAAAAACGTTTCCACGAGTACAATTTAATCTAAAATCAAACGTTTTAGCGTAGAACCTTTTGTACCCCATTCTGTGTTACCACGCTAATAGGTATCACCGATAGATAGTACTCTATTATCTATGGCGGTAGTTACGGCGACCACGTTGTTATCACTGCGTAGTTACGGTGGCAGCTAGTTAGCACAATGAATAATAAACTTGTAATGAATGCCTCCGAGAATGGAGTGGAACGGAGCATTTGGCGCGCCTAACAGTACCACCGCCGTCAATGTCACGGAGTACAGTAGGCTAATGATATTGTCCACTATTTTACATATAAATTGGTATACGTGATGGTAAATAATTTTTATACGCAGTTACATTGCTGGCCCTTCCATGAAGAGATTAAAAATAATAGTCAAAATAGCATGTCATCGTTTTTCCTATGGGTCTTATAAGAAAGGTAAAAGTAGCCCAACGAGCTATGGAAAGCCATGCACAAAGTTTGTCAACGAGATCAAATCAGAAATGAGAAATCAAAGCGAACATATACCTACATATCGACATAGCCTACCTAAGTGGGCAGGGCACACATCGTGGATAACTGATGGCAGATGGGGCTTCAAAGATCTTCAATAGGGACCACGTAACGGCAAGCGCAGCGTAGAACGTCCACCGAATAGATATATTGAACAGGAACATGTTGGATGCAAGCCCCTTCCAACAAGTCATGTTAGAAATCTATAAGAGAGGTCTATATCCAACAGTAGATGGTCGACGTTTGATATGATGATCATATTTCCACTGAAATAAATTTGCAACAAATAGGTAGTGGGATGCACACTTTCCTCCGCAGCTTGTTTAATTATTTACACGAAAAACTTACTGATGAAAGTTTTCTAAGCTTTTCGCATACAATAAATAAGTTTTGTTCGATGATTAATTTGTATCAAAGAGATTAGCCTCAGAAGGCACGTAATTAATTAACCTGGATAATAATTTATTTACTAAAGAGAAGGTTTCTTTGTTGATGCGTATATTATTTCCATATTAGAGGGGAAGATTATTTCGTACCTACGTTTCAGTTAATAATATCATTTTCAGAAATTACAAGGTGTTGTTTTTATTTCCACGTGCAGACTTTTAGTTAGTATTTTCCGCGCTTTCTCAGTTGCTACAATAGTAAAAGGTATTCATAATGATGAGCACACATGAAAGGCCCTGCATTATGCAAACCAACACTACATTTTTGACGATGCTATTGCAGATATACTTTAGAGTACTATTGGAGAAATGTCAAGACTATGTAACGATGCCATTTCGCAGACGCAGACATTTCAATTACAGTATTTCTGTTCTGACATATAATATTTTTTAATATTGTATTTTTAATTACTTGTAATGTACCGAATTTTAATTAATTTATTGTAATGTTATACCTATTAATTCTGTGGAGTACATATAATTAATAATTGTTATTTTGACGATTCGTAGAGAGTTGCTCAGAGTATATTTTTCATACCAATGTATGTAATTATCCTTACTGAAAATAAATGGCTATCTATCTATCTACATGTATACCTATAAAGACTCCCGTTTGACCACATCCTGTAGTCTAGGGTGTAGCAAGAACGTTTTTTTGCTAATAAGTGCAGTAGGTATAATTTTATTTCTAAAAGAAGTAGGTACGAGTACCACCTCTTTCTATCAAATAAAATGTGAATGACATAGGTAGGTATGCAAGCACCAACTCTTTGATGTTTCAGGTATTTTTGCTACAGCGATTTCGAATAAACTCTTGTAATGCGGATTAATTAGTGCGTTCAACCAACCGTAAAAAATCAGGATTTAGTTCATATTTACTTGCCTACATGTCGTCTAGCTCTTTGAGTATTGGGAACTTTCAAACCTAACCTACTCGTATCACCTGTCACGTACATTTAGGTAAGTATATATAAAGACTGGGGAAAACTTCTCGTGTCTATATTCATGAAACAAAATCGTCATGTCTCTACTTCTTACAAAAAAGATTTATAACAACACATCTCTCTTGTATTTTGAAACTGTGGCGGCATATTTATAAATCATGGATTCCCTGTTACACAAACCTATAGGTAGGAACAACATCCGATCCAAAAATAGAGATCAAAAATCATGTTGGTCTACTTCCCCTTCTTTATGAGAGTTCTGCTCGCGCTCGCTTTTCGGAGTGGATAACAGTGAAAGATAACGACTTTAGGCACTTATTTAATTGAATTTCAAGTGAAATGCTATCAAATGAAACGTGAAGTTAGGTACTGTATGGTCTATGGGTTAAGTTCCTGATTATAGTCGATAGTCTAGGTACCTACACGAGTTAACGTATCTTTAAACCTCAAGGAAATCAATGAAATTGGTATGAATGATTTATTTCATCTCATTACTTACACTTAAGACGTTAGGTACCTCTTATAAGATTATGTTTTCCTTATTTGAGTTGTTATTACGCGGTGACTTATTAAGGCGGCAATCAACTTGATATATTTTAGCTACGAAGTTAAGCTTTGTTTAGAAACTAGACTCTCGGTAGAGTCGATTACGTATCCTCTATTGATTACACAAATAAAATCGTACATTCTAGAACTCTAATGAACAGATATACTTATACATAGTTTTAATCCCAATTTTAAATCCATTAGATTCGTAGTAAAATCGTCGCTGACGTAAAGCAATCAACATAGAGTCTACGAGTATGTATTGACGTGGAAGACAAATTCACAATAAAACTACTTTTGTAGCATCAGATTCTCCCAACGATCAACAAGTCTAATAAAATCGGAACACAGACTCAATTCGTAGGTGTACACTTACGTGTCGTCTTATAATACCCACTATATTTATTTTTACGAGAAAACCTATCAAATCTGACAGTAACTGGGCATGTACGATGCGCCACCCACTCGCCTTCGTAGGAACGTAAACACCTAACTGAACTTTGGTTTCGTTTATTTACTCGGGAAAATTGCTTTACCTACCTGACTGAAGCGAAGCACTTTTATCGACTAATAGGGCACTAGAAACAACGTCAAACAAGTTTTACTCGTAGAGTTTGAGCAGAAATATAAGGGAAGTTATTAATGTAAATATTTCTGTAGTCTGAGACTAAAAGTAGGATGTATTGTAGGTACAGTATTTTGGAGGACATGAACCTGTTGAAAATATGTAGTTTAACTTGACTCTACGCAACTTGAATTACTAAGTACTTTTATATACAGGGCTTACCCTGTATTTAGAGGAAAAGGGGTGATTTAAACCACCATTATGAACAACTTTTACTATAGGGCCAACCCAAAATTCCAGAAAAAAATCATCAGCTGTTACGTACAAAATTGCAACTAGGAAGCGACAAAAAGTATGAAACAGCTGATCTTTTTGTCGCGAATTCCGGGTTGGCCCCATAGTTTTAGGTTTTCATAATGATGGCCTGATTCACTTCCTTTCTGCTTAGTACAATAGTAAGCAGTTAATCCTGTTTGGGTAAGTACGTAAGTGATGTAGAGCGGGTGAGCTGACAAAAAGATCATTTATAACAGAGTTCACAATTATTTTTATGAGACCTATTAAAATTCGAGATGTGTCTAGACATGATGTGCAGATACTAAATCCACACAAGTCGTGATCACAACACTAAATTATTTTGGCGTCATCAAGGTACGACACTTTGTTTCAGCTGGACGTGTTAATTTTATAAATGCCGCCAGTTAAATGGATCTAAACAAAAAATTAAAGGTTGACAAACTTTCGGCGGAGACACGGATCGCATAGAAAATGTGGGGACGAAGCTGCGAGCATTGTTGTTAAGCATTCATATGCCACTCCGCTCACCCATTGCCGGGACATCCGCCGCTACTTCCGCTGCCAAAGATGGAAGATCTTCGACGGCTAGTTCGTTGACACAACCTCACATTATATTGGAGACAATAACTCGCGCGGAACGTGCCGAGATCGCGGATTTTTAATTAAATATCGAGAAGCAGCCGCGCGGCCGTGTGTGCCGAGCAACCGAGTAAACTTACGATTTAGCGCGTCTTCAGTAGCTATTTTTGATGCAAAAGCGCGTTGGGACGCCAATGTCTAGAGCATGCACGGAATATGCAATGTCGTCAGCCTTCATTTTGTACTGGATTGTAGATTTCACCTCTACATGCCTTTACATATATTAGCTCTTTCCTTTTACGATTTGTCGAAGGTGCCAGCTGTGTTATCTGAGCGCTTTGTGTAAAGTGATGCTAAAAGCATTTCTTCCAATAGTACCTACTACTGTCTGCTTATGTGTTCTATTTGATTTAGCATCTTTTATGTACCTATATTCAAGACACAAATCTTTATTTACTTATTTTTATTTATAACCTGCACGTAGAAAATACTCTACATTTTGTGATCTATCACTGAATTTTATAAAAAAAAATACAAGTTTATTTCAATTGGATTAAAATTAATGTAGCTAAGTATAGAGATAACAAATAAACATTCAATTTAAATGTAGATACACATATTATAGTATAACTACCTACCGAAGTTTTATTTTATTCTTTATTTACTACTATAAAGATAAAGCCTTCTAAGGTCCACTGTTCGGAAAAGTTTTACGTGGGTAGTACGACAATAGAAAAGAAGATTAATCTCTTGGGTGGGTAAAGTAGAGCTACAATAATAAGGCTTCCAGCTATTGTTAACCACAAAGAACATGACTATCAATAACAACGCCATCAATGAACAAAAAACTTAGGTAGGTAGTGCTTTATTATAATACGTTTTACTCAAGTTCATTGTATAAAGCCTGATCGTATTTATTAGCACTTGAAAAAGTGACTCAGTGCCTATACAATTTTTAACGGCAAATCCTGTTGGTAGAATTGCATCAAAAAGTAAGACAGGCACTAACATTCGATAAGGGAAATTAATCTAGTTATCAAGTAAATAGTTAACGTTAATCTGGTAAGAGCATTAAGCGTTCATACATAACTATTAATATGACTTAGCGAATATAATAGTCACGTAATGCCAGCAATATAATAGTGAGAACGGTATTACTACAGCTTAACAACACACACTTTGAAATTCCATGTGAATACGGGGAGGCTGCGAGTGACTGTGTATGTGTGCGAGGACAGATCTAGTTTTTGGTGATGTGAAACGTTCACAGCTCGTAGTCGATATATCGACTAAAAGCACAATTCAATCGATTTTCGAATTTTTTTACTTGTTGTCAAAAGTTCTTTATCGTGGCAGTTTTTGCACACGACTACAGGATATTAGGGTAGGTAGAGCAGGAGTTTTACTGATAGTAGATTTCTGAAGTATTTGCTATTAATTAGGTATGTTTTTTATTGTGCTAGGTACGTGTGTGATGTACGGTGGGTTTTACTGAACATGTTACGAGAAAATAGACGATTACGGCGAGTTACTGGAATATGATGAATACTCATTCGTAAGTCAATAATTGTCATTCTCAACCCTCGAGGTATACCTACAAATGGTACTTAGAGGTTATCTGAAAAGTATCATGAAATGATTACCTATAAAAACTTAATTGTCAGTTAAGGGCTAGCGTAATGCTTACCACAGGGCGAGTAGGTTTAAATTGCGTATAACACTATTTCTTATCCATTTACAATTAAGTACACGTTAGTTTTAATGAGGTCCAATACATTGTTTCGAGGCTAATGGGTCTAAATCGATAAGGAAGTAACTGGGCAACGCTAATGAATGTTCATAATTAGTCACCATTGTAAATAGTCGATTCTGAATCAGGCTCTATCGAATTTAATCGACTATTCGCAGTAAAACCGGACTGACGCTGCTGCCCCTCTCTAACTCTAAGCACCTCAGTACCGATCGGGGTCTTGTGCGGGAGGGACGCCAAAATGACTGGCGTGGACGAAATACTGAATTATCAGCGTAATCCCGACGACGATTACTACGCGCTACTGGGATGCGATGAAAACTCATCCGTAAGTCACTTGTTTTTAGATCCTTTTTCAATTATTTTTAGGTGCAATGATCGAGTTAGGAAAGGCAATGTAGTTTATCGATTGTTCTGCTCTGCTCAATGACCTTATTTTTGCGAGGCCCCGAGCTCTGATTCTGACCTACATCTGGGAGGTAATCAAATCTAGGTTTTGTGGTGCAATTATGTGAATTAGTGCGGTTTGCGATTTATTTGAATTCTTGTTTTAAATTGTGATAAATATGTACATAAGTTTTGCTTCTGAGTAATGTGTACGTGCGCACGGGTTTTTCCTTTGTGCGTTTGTGACAGGACAGGTACGCGGGATTTACCTGATTTCTATTAGTATAGATAGATATAGGTATTATAGGTATTTTGTATACGACTTCATTTGTTGTTTTAAGTTTTTTTTAAGTACGCTTGTTTTTAACTTTTGACCATTACCTGATTGATTTTAAAGCAGACTCGGTCGAGGATGTAGCGCGGTTGTCTGAAAGTGCATGTGTACTCTAGATCTGAAGATACCTATATATATTTTTACTGTAACTTTTGGTCTACATGCAATTGTAATTTAAGTATCAACATGTTAGATTCCTTCTTTATATTTTTTATCAAACTTTATGTATTTTCCTTTATTTGTTACTTATTTAAAGTATAAAAATGTAAAGCGTTTGCATTTGGTAGAGTAATATTTAGAGTTTATTTCCTGTTATTGTTGTGTTTATAGTAATTTTCACGGTATTTTAAATCAGGTACAGAGTCAGACAGTATCTTAGATATGATGTGTGAAAACTTAAAATATAATTTTCCTATGTAGTTAGGTTTACCTGCTATAAATATTGCATTACCTACCTGCTCATAGGTAAGATGCAGTTAGCAAAGATAAAATGAATTATTTACATTGTCATAGTATTTTATTTTAAAATATTTTTCATATAGGTAAGTTAGAGGTACATATTGTAGGTATTGCTTAATTCTCCGGTTCGTCATTCAAGTAGTAACCCAATGTGGGTTTATTAGTAAGTCATAAAACTTTTTGCTGCTCCCTCGTTTCTTCCCGTACTACGAGTACAAAATGTCACGTAGTTTATTAGAGATGTTATAATTTTGGTAAGTAGGTACCTAAATCCGATGGCAAGGATATATTTGTCAGAAATATGTCATATTTCTGAAGCTTACTAAATAAATGTTGTTTTCTCCGAAAATCGAACTCTACGTCCTTATTTTACAAATTACATTATTTCGTTATTACCTACCTACAATTTATATTTTCGGTCTAATTCGATTTCATCATTACGTCCATTTCTTCGCTGATAATAAAAGTTTATAAATAGAAAAAAGTTTATCGAGACTCGAGATAATTTGGTTGAAAGACAATTTTCATTCTATTATAGATTTTTGTTGTTGATTGTTTTTTGTTTATATCGCGAGTAAGTCCGCGCTTGATCACCTATTCGTCTGATGGTTAGCGACGTTTTGGTCGAAGATGTAGCCTGTAGACTTAGGAAATGTCTTATTCACACTGATTTTGAGAAGCTTCAGATTATAAGTATATCTCAGGAATCACAAAAATCGGCATTTTGTTCGAATTACTTCGATTCCCTGGCCGTTGTCAGTTGTGTTAAATGATGTGTACCTACGTATCGAAGGAAAATAACTGTGTAGAGGTGGTAGTGAGGCGTCTTTCTACTTGTTCTGTAGTAACAAGAGGATGGTAGGATAAGGTCGTGTTGTCTCCACAGTAACAGACTTTAACAGAACATAGAGAATTATTAAAGTATTTTTCCTGCGGCTTCGCCCGCGTGGTCCTTTGTTTCACCTGTACCGTTGTCTGTAATCAAATCTTGCAAGATCCACTTCCCGGTTACCGATTGAGCTGAAAATTTGCATACACGTGTAAATCGCGTGACAATGCAATGTTATGATGACATGGTGCAGAACTGATGATGGAGCTGGAAGGTGGCCAAAGGAACTTAGCAATGAAATGACACAACCTCATCGAGTTTGGGTTCATTTGAATGGTCTTGACGAGTAGTTTATCTTCCAATGGTAACCAGGGTCTGATGATGGAGCTGGAAGGTGGTCATAGGAACTCTGTAATGAAACGACGCAACCCTATCGAGTTTCGGCTCGTTTGATTCGTCTTGGCGAGTACTTGTTCAATAAAAGGTTGTTTAAAAAAAAAGGTTTTTTAATACCTATAATTATTTTTGTGCTATCCTATAGGAACCTTTTATTGTTCCGGGATGAAAAGCAGCCTATGTCTCTCTCCAACCTTTGAGCGAGGTATGTCCATACCAAAAATCCAGTCTAACCGTTTCTTTTTTGCTGCGTGTTAGAGTAACAAATAAACAAACACAGTTTTGGATTAATAATATTAGTAAGGATATGGATTTTAACCGTAATGTGGAGTGTGACATGCTTTAGAATGAAACAAACCTTGACCGAGAACCGGTTGGCTATGCGACCTTCAGCCACGGACAGGTGTAATTATTACGGTTAGTTAAACAGCTACTACAATTTAGAGCCCACAAAAGGATAAAGTACATAAACAATAGCCTCTCTCTTCCTAGCTTTGTAATTAACTCTATTGTGAAACAAGATATTGTTCAAAGGGACGTAGATGAGTCAGTCGAGACGAGTTTGCGGCCACGTGACATTAATTGTTGAACGAGTTCCCACTTATTTCGTTTAAGTATTTAATTGTATTGAAATCACGAACAGAGATGTTGCAGCGGACAGGCTGGAGATGATAAGTAGGTTAATTCCATTCAAAAATATTGTCAGTCTCGCAGTTCTTTTACTGTAATAAAATATGACTTATTATAAAACAATGTCAGTTAAATTCAGCAGCCATTTGTATATGGGAGGGAACACCAAAATTGTTGGTAATAGCTTGCGTTGCATGAGAAATAAACTTGCGCGAAAATCGATTCTAGGTGTCATCTGAAATGAGGTACTCGTAGGATTGCACACGTTTCCCGATGTCCGCATATCACTATAGATGCACAACACAAAACGCGTCGTTTTAGCATGTTATTTGGATGACCGATGAGATTGTAGAAATATTGATTAACAAAGTTTAGGTACCTACGTCCCCCGGGCGGGTTTAACCTTCCTACTCAATCCATGCAGGAAAAATGAAATAGTACCTACCTACTAATAGCACCAAGCTATAAGTGACACCCGCTATACGTCGCGGAGTTTTCGAATCTATTATAATATATAGGGTTATTCATAATCAATTAGCATCCTTTTAGGGGCTTATTCTGTACATCAAAGCTAACAACTTTTGTTCTGCGACTTTTGTTAAAACTCAAATTAAATGTTGTTCCATAGAAAAATATCGTTCACCCGCGACAAAATGTAGTTTTGATATACAGAATAAGCCCCTAAAAGGATGCTTATTAGGAATAACACTAAATAGTAAACCTCGCGATGGCTCTTTAGCTGAATCTTCGTAAGCATACAGGCATATCGATGCGCTCTTGGCCGATATTGTTCATACTCGCAAATTTTGTTAGGATCTAGTTATGAAACAATCTTGCCTAATACTATCAAAATCAGCTAAAAAAAATAACGCCACAGAAAGTTCCCCCCTTTTTGAGGGAAATTAAATCGACTTCCTAATCAAAAATCGCCGAAGACAAAAAAAAAACATTAGGTAATAAATAAAACCTGTGTACCAAGTTTCGTCGAGATTCGTTGAATAATGCGACATGTAGACGAAAACGAACATACGGACAGACGGAAGCAAAATCGCCGTGTTAAAACGAGGACCTTTTCTTCGCTTCGGTCAATAAAAAACATTGCCTTATACTTTTTTGCTACGATATCCTAGAATTATTTGTTTGGCATTTATAGTAGCTAAAATTTCCTCGACTCCCCAACGTTTTATTTGATGGGCTTCCGAAAGAAAAAGCGTTTCAGAGAAAAATATTTCCACTGTGAATACCAAATACCTATTATGTTTTTAAATAAAAAGTAAATGTTATGATAGACATAAATACCTAATCTAGGAAAATTCTGAGTAAAGAAGAATGAAAATAGTTTTGATTCTACGTGATTCTCTTTTGTACGTATATTTTAAACAAGACACAATACATGTAACGTTAAAAATTTAATTTAAAGTTTAATCCATCAAAATTTGCTCCATTTGGTAGAAAAATAATTTTAAAATAATTATTGGTCTCATTATCTGATTGATCGTCATGACAACGATATATGTATAAGTAAACCTAGGCACGTGCTTGGCACCTATGTCATAAGTTTAGACATGTCAAATAAATACCCAACTCAAAATTGAATCTACGATATTATGTTTATGTATCTAATAGATAACGGCTAACTACTAGATTTACTTACACTAGACATTAGTTCAACCGATTAAAACAATCAATTCCCTTGTTTCAGGTGGAGCAAATAACAGCAGAGTACAAAATACTCGCGCTACAGTATCACCCCGACAAAAATGCAGGCGACAAAGAAGCAGAAGCGAAGTTTCAGCAACTAAAGGTAGGCTCTACTTTTACCTGTAACCTTACTAAAAATAAATAGATCTAGATAGATTATTTCATTATTTAGGAACCTAATAGGACAGCTTTGTATGGAGTGGTTAAAACAATGAGGGTTAGAATGGTTGATTCCCACACCTAGGATACTAGATAAATGATTCTGGATTGGTCTGATGATGATTTCATGATCAATAATAATTTATTTAAGCCTACGGTTTTGTTGTCAAATAAAGAAGCGTATGAAGGTGAAACTTTTTGAAGTAGATAGATCAATTCTTTATTGTCACACCAAAACTTAAATAAACTAGGAAAACAAGTTTAGTGGCACTTATAGCTAGTGTTACAACCGGCGGCCTTATCGCTAAAACACTATTTCTTCCAGGCAACCGTTACTTGTGAAAGATTGACAAAAAAGGTTTAGGAAGGTTTTAGGTTTAGTATATCTAATTGTACAGTTTCCCTGAGGTTTAGGTAAACCATTTACTCAATTCTACCATTCGATTCGATTTTTACTACGAACTTTAATTCTTACGAAATTAATTTCTTATGCATTTTATATTTGTTTGCATTCCTCCACACCAATATGATATTGAAATATCTAGGTGGATCCCCCAGTAGATCTGATCTGTGTGGAGAAAAAAATAGCTCCGAAAGGTAGCCGTGTTAGGAAAGTAGGTAGGCCAAGTAGGCGGATACTATTATTCTATACCTTGGTCTCGGTTGTATTTTTTATGACTAACTTTAAATTTTGTCGGCATTCCAGGAGGCCAAGGAGACGTTGTGCGACCCGGGGCGGCGAGCGCTGTACGACAAGTGGAAGAAAAGCGGCATCGCCATGGGCTACAAGCAGTGGCTCGGCATGAAGGACCACGTGCAGCAGTCCATGCACTGGTCCAAGCCCAACACCAAGGACCGCATGCTGGAAGGCGACGCCAAGGCCTCGGGCCCCTCTAGTCTCGGCCAGAGCAACGCGGCCGCGCGCCGAGCCTCCGAGGGCGGCGCCGCGCTCTGGGGCCGCTGGGGCACCGGCAACCAGGAACCCCCCTCCGAAGTCATCAACAAATTCCGCAACTATGAAATCTAATTTCATACACGATGCATATCTCTCGAATGCGTTTTTACCTAAGTAATTTCTTTCAAGGGTTTTCATCTGTTTGTACTTATTTAGTTTAGTTGTTTTGTAACCGTGTGCTGTGTTACTATTCCAGGCTGTTGCGATACTTGCCATTGCATTAAATGTTCGTATTCAATGTTAACGATAAGTGAAATTGTTTGTTGTTAAGTATTAATTAATTAACGAACGGCACAACTCATCAGGTCAGCTCGAATGTTACTCGAATGTCGCTCGTATCTTAAACATTTTTCATGTTCTAAGTGTCTATATATTTATGTTGTAGACTTAATGGAATTTTGTCTTAGAAGCCCCGAGCCCTTGAGTGTTACTAGTTGAATTTAGTGTTAGACACGTTAGATGTACCTTTAGCTTTAAGCTGTGCACATTCCTGATAAAGTCTGATTTATTGACATTTCTGCTTTAGAACAATATTAATTAACGTCTATTTAAGAATCTCTATTTTGAAGATTTATATTTTTGATCCTGTTTATCTTACTATAAGTACCTTTATGATATTTTGTTTTAAAAGGCTGCGGAGAGTAGGGGGTGTTGTGAGCTATTTACAGGGTAACGTTGTGAGATAATGGTTAGTTATTTTTGTTTTATTTTCATTATTCTTCTTACCTCAAATGACAAACTTCAACATTGTTCCAGTAAAATAGGTGTTGTGTTCCCCGTTAGTATTTAGAAGTTTTACGATATTATATGTGTTGAATGTTAAACAGTATTTTTTTTCAATGATTAAAATATATATTCGTAAATGTTAAATGATGTAGTGAACTTTGAAATTTTAATGTTTTATCTCGTAAGATTCTGACATGAAGCCAAATGTGTGAGACATTTTATTTTTGATGTATTCAACTTTGGAAATCAATAAAGGATTAATTGCCAACCAAACTTGTTTATTTTTGATCTTTGATGTAAATTAAAAATAGGTACATGATAAAAGTTTTTTGGTTTTTCTATAACACTTTTATTCTTGTAATTTTATGGTTAATAAAGGTATATGGTATATACCTACTCTGAAGTTTTTACGACCAAAATAATGTAAGTCTAACAAAAGCTGGTCATAATGATGGTACAATATCATAGTACACAACCGTCGATGTCGTTTAAATATCAAAGAAACATCTGTAGTAGGATCTCTACATAATTATATTTTTTCTGCGATTTGGTACCTACCGTAAAACACAGGAACTGAAGTGTAACCCTTTCGGTACAAAAGTTGAATTCCCAAATCCCAAAACGTATAATTTCCCAGAATGTTGCTTTATTTTGGTTTCGCGAAATGTTGGATTCTCATAACGTATATACTGATATAATCTACGTATAATATACTTCTTTGGTGAATTCAAAACACATCAGTTATAGTCAAACCGCTAAACTCAGACTTCGCCTGCGCGGGTACGGGGGCGCGGGGGTAGACGACAAAGAGGACTGAGACAGGTGCGGGCGCCGGGGACCCGCTGCCCGCGCCTGTCTCAGTCCGCTGTGTCGTCTCCCCCGGCGCCCCTGTACCGCGCAGGCGAAGTCTGAGTTTAGCGGTTTGACTATAGTAACGGTAATACGAAGTAGGTACATATTTTGTACTTGCTTAAGTATGGTGTGGTTAAAAAAAACAATAATTTGGTTTATAGTGATAAGTAAACCACGCTTATTGCCGTTTCAAAAATTAAGTAGGTACCTATACTCTTTCCGCCTTATAATAACTCTAGGATAATTAGTCTGTCTTTATAGGGTTCCGTACCCAAAGGGTAAAAACGGGACCCTATTACTAAGACTCCGCTGTCCGTCTGTCTGTCTGTCACCAGGCTGTATCTCATGAACTTTGAAATTTTCACAGATGACGTATTTCTGTTGCCGCTATAACAACACTACTAAAAACAGACAAAAAATATTAAGGGGTGCTACCATACAATTAGCTGTTTTTCGCTCGATATTAATAACGGTGACAGATACATGCGTGAAATATTCACAGAATATTTAATCGCATATTTACTTTAATAATAAATTATCAAATTAAATCAAAATACATATTTAAGGGGGGCTCTCTTACAAGAAACGTGATTAACTGATGTGATATTTATATGAAATATCCACAGAATATCTAGTTGTGTATTCACTTGAACAATAAAAAAATAAAAATATATTAAGGGCCCCCCTTTTTTATTGTTTTACGTTGTTTCACACCACAGGGTTTTCGGTGAAGGAAAACATCGTGAGGCAACCTGCATACGTCCACAAGGAATTCGATGGCGTACTATGTGTATCCACTGACCCGTACTGGACCAGCGTGGTTAGTAGTGGCCTACGTCCTGCAGTGGACTATGTATTAAAAAAAGACTGATACTAAAACTAAATAAGACTGACTGGTTGTCTTTTTCTTTCTTTGACAATTTTAAAACACTTGTAAAAGACAAAAGACGGACTAACTACTCCAAAGTAACTCAGCGTTTATTATAAGTAAGATACTCGTATAAGCTATCAGAATCACTGTTTAGAAATATAACATTATGGTTTGGACACTTATGCGTATTTTCCAAATAAATAATGACAGAAAAAAATATTTCAAAAAGAAAGGTTCTGTTCTTGTACTCTCCATTTTTAATTCGCCTACGAAATGAGGGTAGGAAAATAAGAGGCGCATTGTTACGACGAAAGGCTAATTAAAATTATTCTAAGCCACAGCGGTTGAGCGATCAAAAGGCCTCTTCGTGTCCTATAATGGGCTCAGAGGTAAATTGTACCACTTCATTATGTCTTATGAAAGAGGAAAATAAGCCGGGATGACACTTCTGCGGCCCAAATGCCACTTTGGAAGCGAGAATTACTGATATTGTAAGTAGAGGTAGACATACCTTAAAAGTTATTGCAGAATTTTGTTATTTGATACTAGGCCCAATTATGAAGGCGCCATCGTAAATTTAATAGCAACGTAAAAATTGTTCTATCTATCGAATGCCTGAAGTAAATAAGAAACAGAAACATGCTGATTAGCTATACAGCTGCAATACAACTTACGTAGCGGTTGGTGAGTTGATTATTTATTTATTTTTTATTTATTTACAGTAAAATATAGCTTTATAGATTACTTATAATCCAATACGCTACATTTTATACTTTACCTAAAAAAAAAAAATATATCCATAACTTATGTAGGTACTTCAAAATAATACTAAAAAATATGGGAACTTATAAGATAATCAACAATTTGAAACATATTTCTACTATATCAGTCTAAACAATTGCATATAAGTCTTACGAGTATGAATAAACCTTAACTTATTTTTTTCATTTTCTTATTCATTTTCAGACCTACCAAATACATGTACAAAAAAAACATAAATATCGTTTCGGAGGATTTCGATAGCAAATACCTACCGCACGAGATTTTTACTTATTAGGTTCAAGTATAAGTCTACAATAGAGTTTCTCAGTGTGTCTCTTGAAATTCGTCACCGCTATCCTGGCCGTGGTCTTTAGGTAACATCTAAGTATGTATTTAAGACTGAACTATGCGCTTTTCAATTATCTACCGGTCAGTTCTTGGGATATCAGAGCAAAGTAAACAACAAGCCGCTAGGTACATATCTCTGCTATGAGGATTTATAAAAGTGGCACATTTTTCACAGAAGATGTTATGTAAACAACACGCGTGACAATTCAATACAAGTATGAAAAGAAACAACAATTTTCCGCGCAACCATCATCCTGTTTAATGATTCCGGGGATTCCAGTGTTGGAAAACATATAGCACGTGCTATACACACTCACCTACTTACTGCTCTTTATCTGCTATCACTAGCTGAGTTTTAGGAATCCACCTGAGGCGAAAATTCAACAGCCTACTGACGACAAATACGTAAATCCGCCAATATTTTAACCCAATTTATATAGGATAGGGTATAAAGGCATGTACATATAGAGGTATAGCAAGCATAGGGCATATAATGATATCTAACAGTGTTGTGACTCGGCCCTGTCCTTGAAATTTATAGCTACAGCACCACGTGGCCACGCGGAGCGTATCATGCGCTAGGGCTGCCCGCCTTCAGTATTTTAATTTAATTTACTTACTCTTTACCTACTTGAGTTTCTTTCTAGTTTCTAACTATTATGATGTAAAATAATTATATTTATTACAAAAAAGAAATTCTTTGTGAATGAATAAAGCCCTTTCCAAACGGATGTAATCCAGCATCCCAACCTTGCTTGTTGCCATCCTGTTGCCATCCATGTAGACTGCAGATTTAATCCAAATTATAAGGTGACCTTCATCGTCATTGGTGGGCGCGTGTCTCCCACCAAGGTCACCCCTGTTGGGGCGCTGGATTACATCCGTCTGGAACGCGCTTAAAGAAGCGTTCAACAAAAATATGTACATAGGTACCTATTGAGTTTTTTGATGCTTTTTAGGGTTTCGTAGTAAAACGAGGAACCCTGAAATCGTTAATCGCACGCTTACTAGTTACAAATCCACACGTTCGTTTGTCACTACGACGCGCCGTGACCGTAGTATTATTATATTTTCTTTGCCGCGACTGACTAGCATACCAAGAGCATACCGCACACCGAGACGCGTAGGTATGATTTGCGTACCGACCGTTTGTATGAAGACGGAATACTGATATCATTACCGTGGCGTAGGGTTTGTTTGTAAAAAACTCAAGATTAAGTCAATACTAAAAAATAAGCCTCAATGAACACCACGAACGGCAAAAAAGCGAAAGGAAAGAAAAGGATTTAAAAACGATTTTATTTTCTAAGTCTCTTAAAAAGTCCCTGCACACAAAGAAACACCTGTAATTACTCTAGAAAAGCAATGGTAGGTACATACCACTGCTTTTCTAGAGTTGGTACTTACAATAATTAGAGCTAAAAGTTAGCAATGACTAATGTTGCGCCCAAAATGAGTCTCCAAGGTGGCCACCGGTTATCTGTACACCCCATGCCAATAATTTTATTGTTATAGCCTCAGCGTATCGTCGCCGACACTACGGAGATTCCATTCTATGGATGTTTACAGTAGCGAGGTCCGGTTGCATCGTTACCCGCCGGCTGCCCAGCGAGACTACCACCAGTTCGTTACCAGCATTGGTTCAGCACAAGTGTATTGAAGAGGAATAAATAATAAGAACAATTTAACGATCAACAGCTGGGAAAGTGCATTGAAATAGGTTTTGATAAGATATCGCATTGCTTTCCAAATCTAGCCTCGGACGGTTTATTGCCGGCTTGTGGGGCGTATAGTTTGATTTTAAAGTTTTGTTGGAATTACGTAGCAATCACTTTTTTTAGAAAATTTGATAACGGTTTTTAACTTTTTTTAAGCAAATTTATGATACGATCTGTTTCGACTATCGCGCTGCATAAGCGGTTTTAAGATGGTGAGTTTTATTGCAAATAATCCTTATCTACTATCTTTACAAATACTTATTATAAATCCGAAAGTGTGTTTGTTACTCATTCACTCAGCACCAAAGCCAAACCAAAGCAACGGATTGACTTACGATTGACTAGATTTTTGACATGGGTTAGTTCAAAGGTTGGAAAGTGACATAGACTATCCTGGAAAAGAGTTTTTGAACACAGATCTCTGTGTTTTCGAATAAATTAACTTGCAAATACAGACAATTCCTAGTATTGAAGTGAAACTTCTAATGCGACTTCCAACAAGGTTGCGTTCAAAGAGAATGTAATAGTAAGAGTCGGGACTTCCATAGATTTGAACTGATTTTCCGAGGCTCCTAATCATTCGCACCAACATAACAAAACTCGTTCGTTCTGTCAGATTGTGCCAACATACCGATAATTAAAATTGATAGGGATGTGCTATTGAAACTGGTTGATTTTTATCGATATTTAGCCGATTTCAAAAATAGGAGGTTCTCATGGTGATTTCTTTTTACTACCTATACACTCTATACATTATTCATTGTTTTTAGGCTCCTGTGAATTGAATGTTTCGCTTATTGTGAGATATGGAATAAATACACATATTATTTTTATTAAATTCTTTATTTACAAAAAACATTACGGAATTATTAAAATTTTAATATTTATTGTTGACAGACATTTGGGACTTAGAATATTATGCAGATTATGCAAGAGACTATATTTTACAATAGTATTTACTCTTAAATTATATCCATAATAATTGTGGCTCTGATAAAATGTTTTAAAAATGGAGATGATATTTTATCTATGTTATTAATTTTTTTTTGGAGAATTTTCAGGTCTTGCTTGGTCTTTTTCAGTTTTTTGAGCAACTTCTTTTTTCTTGGCGTCGTTAACTTTGAAGTAGAGTTTGGGGTTTCTGTTGAAATATTACAATTAAATTATCTTAGCTTAATAGTACAATTTAATTAGGCCGGCAAAACTAGGCTTCGGCGTGTACAGACGCAATTACACACATGTATAGGGTGAGTGGGGTATTATTGAACCACCAATTTTTTGCAAACATGTCGTTGCTTTTCTTGATACGTTATACTGGTGCACTCATAGTATTCATCAGGTATGTTATATATTCATAATTCATACGACATGACATATTTTGTTTTAAGTTCAGATGAATTTGGGATGGAGTTTTTTTCAAGATTAACCATTCGCCGTTTTTTTAAAAAACGGCGAATGGTTAATCTTGTAGGTACCCTCTGGGGTACAGTTTGAATCTAGGGGTGGTACAACTTTAACCGGGGGTACTAATTGATTCTTACCAAAATAAATATTCAAAGATAAAAAACCACTAAACGTTACTAAAAACCTATATAATAAATATATATTAGTAAATCTTAGTTAACAAAAGGCACAGACCCTGAAGTCTGTGGTTAGTAAATTTTAATTAAAAAAATTGTATATATATATTATATACTTTTATTATATATTTATCATATACAGAAATACACAATAAAACGTGAGATGTTTAAATGCTTCCGTTTGGTTCAATGATGCCCCACCCACCCTTCGTACAAAGAAACTAAGCCATAATTGTCCACTCACCTCGCGGACAGCATAGTTATTCTACTAATTATTACTATGAATATTTATTTTTTAGTGCGCGATAAGTCCCGTAGTACATAATAATAATAGAATATTTTACCTGTCTTACCATTTATCTTTCTTTTCAACGTAGGAGCCTCCGCAGACGTCGAAGGTACTGCAAAATATATAATTATTTTACACTTACCACGAAGCCTAAAATTTGAAACTTACCTAAGTTTCAATTTTTAGGATTCCGTAAAAGGGGTAAAAACGGGACCCTATTACTAAGACTCCGCTGTCCGTCTGTCTGTCTGACCGTCTGTCCCCAGGCTGTATCTCAAGAATGGTGATATAACACTAATCTCGTCTTCTTAATAATACTTATTAAAGCATGTATAAGCAACATGAATATTACTTTACCTGGACTATTTTCCCGCTTGCGTTTTCTAATGTTTCCCTCCACACTACTTTGTGAAAATTGTGGCTGCGCGTCGAGAGGTGAAGGCGCTGCAAATTATAAGACTTGATGTTATATGGTTGGAACATTATTAAAATTATTAAGTTAGCGGTATTACAAACTTTTTGATTATTCATGATATGCAATCATCAATTCAATAGTAAATAATATTCTTCACTAGTTTTTATTACGGCTTTGCCCGCATACGCAATATATCATTATAATTGATAGCATATGTGTTATTCTGATATATAAGCTATATTATTGCAAAGTTTCATCTCAATCCGTTCAGTAGTTTTTGCATGAAAGAGTAACAAACATCCATCCATCCATCCATCCTCACAAACTTTCGCGTTTATAATATTAGTAGGATTTTACTAGTGTGTTTCCCCTCCTTTTCTAATGGGTTTCATCCTACTATTTTTTTTTTTTGGTTGTATAAATTATCGACCCTGGCCTAAATATCGATAACAACATGGAACCGCACTAACATGTTGGGTAGGTACTCAAGCGATATAAGTTTTTCAGTAAATATTTTGCATAATATGTGCAGAATTAATAGAAATTGTGTGTATTTCTGAGATATTTCACTTACCTATCTTCATCTATGGGAAATTTCGCCATGAAACATCTTTTTTGCCCGTTTTCTCTTTGGCCTCTAACACCGCACATTTCACACGTTTTATACGACATTTTGATTGTTTTAAACTGTAAAAACAATAACATACACTAAATAATCACTGTATTAGCTACCAAAACCATTTTTGAGGGAAAAATAATATGATAGTCATTTAAAATCAGTAAAAATAACCTACCACGAATAAATCCAAAACAAATTCAAAATGACAATATGTCAATATCACATCAATATCAGTCTCAGCGAACGATGAATGAAAAAAATGTTCATTCTTTTTGTCAATGTCACGAATGAATAGAAAATGACAGAAACATTTTGAACCCACCCCATACATTGGATTGGAAGCGACTTTTCCTTCGGAGTTTCGTCAGGCTGGTTGCGTTAAACGTTTAACGCTACCATGGAGGGGGTATAAAAGCAATGTTGCGTCAAAGTTTCACTTCTTCCGCGCGAAGGGACTCCACATTTTTTTTACAACTGTGAGGCGACTAGTTGCTCGCTTGATGTTAGCTTTGCTCGTTTTATTTTAATTTATTCAACAGTTCAAGAATCTGTGGAATAATTATTAACTGTGATAATAATTTATTTTGCCAACAACTCGTCTGATGGAAAGCGGTGCTACGGCCGAAGATGGAAATGCTAGTTTTATTCAGCTAATACAGCAATATTTATCATAGGTTCGGTTTGATTTGATATTACGACGATAACTTTAGGGTGGAGTAACCATGACAGTGGTGGTTCTAGTCTAGCCGGACAGGATATTATTTTGAAAACATCTACGACAAGAATCGTGTAATCCTGGGTCAAATGGCAAAAGTGGGGTAAACCGGCACGGGAGTGGGGACACCAAGTCCGAAGTTATTATCCTTATAGAATTAGTAGATGACTATCATAGGTGCCGGCAAGCGCAGCGTAGGATGTTCTCCCTTGTGGCACCGAGGAAGAAATGAGCTGAACGCAAGCCGTTTTCAAACGGGATTATTGGAAATCCAAAGAAGAGGCATATGTCCAGCAGTTGACGTCCTACGGCTAATGTATGGATAGATTCATAGGAACAATTCGTTGAATCTTTTGATGATCATTTGACAGATTTAATTTAAAATAATAAAATAAATTTATTTAGAGTCATGAGGAGTAAACGGGAACATAATATTGCGAAATGGAAAGTCTTAGTTATGAAAGCTTGAAGCCTGCGAGAAAGAGTAATTATAAAGAGGATTCCTGTTAGGAAACAGGAATCAAGTAATATCTGTTGTTTTTGGGGCTTGCTATAATAGATCGCTACCTGGGCTGGACTCTACAAAGCAAGTAAGTATGTCCAATCCAATTTGGATACATAGACATACTTGCGATTGAAACTTCTATGGTGTCTTTAAAGAATCCACTAAGAATTAAAAAAAATGGTATCTACCATATAAATGAACCAAATTAGATAAACTATATCACACTGTTGACACATTTAACAATGTTCCTGGGTGGGGTCGAGTAAACAGTACCTACCTAATGTTGTATTTTTCTCCAAAATCATAACACAAGCAGCTTGGATTTTTCCATGTGGGATCGACTGATTTTATAGGTAAGCATTATTTACCTTTGGTTTGTAGCACTGGTATCCGAGTTATGAGAACCAGCAGCGTAAAGACAAAACATCCAGCGCTCCATTGAAAGCTCACGAGAAAACATTACAGTTTCCATGAATGTAGAATCGAGGGAGGCATTCGACACCGAATTGTGGTACCTATTACTTATTGTGTGGCGGAATTGGAAATAAGTTTACTCGTTTGTCTGACCTCAGGACAAAGACTCATTAGCTCGTGAAGCCAAAGATGCAGTAATACGATAGTCAAGGTTGGATTTTAGATCATTTTGTCCGATTGTGACTGGGCCAGCTAGTCAGAAAAGAAAGCTCTGAACTACAGCACAAGTATGATGCTTGAAAAATATAATAATTACGGAGTATCTAAGACTTTATCTGGATCATCGCACGGTGACTTCCGCAAAAATGTAAGTTGTTTTTTTAACTTTCAGCGCAGAGGTGTCTGCTGACATGAGGCTTCAATGGATAAAGCGTTTTTAATTCATTTTTACAATGATTTTGTGACACTTTTATTTCATAAATCTATGTAAATACGGTATATTATGATACTCCGTTATTATAATAAGATAATATTAAAAAGCTACTTATTTCAATCGGGATAGTCAGAGGATTTTTTCTCTCCTCTTTATTAAACGGTGATCAACGAAAATGATTTTAGTTTTTAAATATTTCGACAATTACTTCTTCGTGGTACGTATGCTATTACAACTATACAATTTTTAATAATCTATTTTCAAGAACGAAGACTTTTGGAGTGATTCAGAGCAAACACAGTAGTGTGCAATGCTAAGCGCAACCATGCATGTACTTACTTTGTTTGTTCTGAATTGCCCCATCCTCCCCACGAAGACTTTTTCATGACATGAAGAGAGAAGCTTTAGGGTAATGTATAAACAACAGGAATGTTATGTACAGTATACATATAATTCTATATGTAACGTTTTTGTTGTCTTAAATTGCTCTGCACACAACATGGCGGAAAACTGAATGGAAATTGATTTGTAAGTGTACGGCGATTTTAAACTTGATGCCACATGTGAAAGTTGTTGATAACGATGAGTATATAGACCGATTAGAAGATTTTTTTCGTAATGCATTAAAATGAAGATTATTTTTTAAATTACATATGTTGACTTTTTTTTGTAAAGAACAAACATTCAGAACATCATCAACGTCAACATCCCAGCAAAATTCTTGAAAAATCGAGTGGCCAGGATGCGCTACTACGAAGCTAGTCATGGGAGCCATATAAATGAAATCATGCTCCATAAATAATGGAAATGTTTGTTCTTACCAATAAAATCAACAATAATTTCCTGTATTATAAAAAAAAACTTCTAATTGGCCTAACACTTTACTTCTATAAATATGGCAAAGTTGTGTAATTCCAGCTTATATAGAAACGAATAAAGTTTATTTGAGGCAGGACTTGCAATACAAGCTGCGTCACACAAGTTGGCGTATGTGAAGTTAGTTACAAGCTGCGCAATATCCAATCCTGACGTGCCGTGACATGAAAACCATACGTTGATTTGCTATTGCGTAGCTTGTTGTTCCTAACTTCACATCTGCCAACTTGTGTGGCGCGGACTATACCTGTTTTTTTTCAATTCTTTTTTGAAATTATCTACTGCGATGTCCACAGGTCCTCATCACTATAGTCAAACCGCTAAACTCAGACATCGCCTGCGCGGGTACAGGGGCGCCGGGGGAGACGACACAGGGGACTGAGACAGGCGCGGGCAGCGGGTCCCCGGCGCCCGCACCTGTCTCAGTCCCCTGTGTCGTCTCCCCCGGCGCCCCTGTACCGCGCAGGCGATGTCTGAGTTTAGCGGTTTGACTATAGTCAGACATCGTGTGGGACTGGTAAGTGCTCGTGCCGATTCTGCCATTGACGATGATGCCAGTCAGAAGACCATGTCCAGAAAAATCTATGTTCTAAGAAAAGCTTATACAAACTGCTACGGGCAACAAACGTGTAAAACACCACGGTACCTATAGCGTAGTAGGTATAGCGGTAAACATTTTATTCTATCATTCTAACCATTTCTAACTACTGTATTAATCATGTAGATGAATCATTCGGTTCGGCTAGTGCTGAACTTTTCGCTACTTTCGCTAGGCCGGGCGGCCGCGAATCGGCACGATCAAATTATTTAGTCGAACAAGTGTAGTAGCTGTTTCGGATATTCTGTGTCGTTCGACAAATCCTACCGAACCGAATATGTGTAGGTATAGCAACCTTCGAGAAAATATCTACAGACCCACAGTCCCTAAGTACTAAAAATAGTAAAAAATGTCCGAGCCTCGTCATACATACCGACTTAGAATTCACAATGACCCGTTTTCTCGAATCTCGACGTTATGTCACCTAATTAATCCTTGTAGGTAACGGAGCACTTTGGCATCGCGCGGCGTTGTAGTCGGCTTGCAATCGCCTTACGACTAATTTACTAAAAATCCTGCCCACTACGTAGCTTGGGCAGGCTTTTGGCTCGGACACTTTTTTGCACGATTGTGACTCTAAAGATATATGCTCAAAGATCGCAACCCTTACGCACGATCATGTTTGCAATCGCGCGATCGTCTACAAACATATTACGAGCTCCTATTGGAGATTCAGTCTAGATGCAAACTCGACTCGCTCGTAAACAACGCGTACTAGTAAGTATAGGCCTACTAGACCTACGCCCTATCTGAGCAGGCTCTTTTATTTTACTGTTATTTGAGACTTTGTCGGTATGGATGTATTTAATTTCATAAAATAATATCAATTTCGCTTTATGTACTATAGGCCGAATCATACAAGTCGGCGGATGTGAAATTAGCTACAATCTGCGAGAAACGCAATCAACGCGCCGCTTTATGTCAGCTTGAGTCAGGACTGGATATTGCGCAGCTTATAGCTAACTTCACATCCGAGGACTTGTGTAATTCAGCCTATAACAGTCGTATCGTATCTTTTCATCTTTATCAATGTCATGATTGAGTGTTAAAAACTATGTATCAATAGCTAATATATTCTAGGAAATTACTGACTGATTCAGGTTACATTAACATTCGTGATTCAAGCTATGTTGGAGTGCCTCATCACATAATGTTGAACCTCTAAGACTACAAGACTTTCAGTTTTTAATTGTAAAGACTAGTATTTTGCCACAGAATAAAAAAAACAATATTTTCAGAGATAATTCTAAATAGATTATTTTACATCTTTTGTATTTAAAAATATCATAAAATACTATTTTACTTCTGAATCAAAGTCGAAAAAATTTCAAATTTGATGAAAATTTGTTACTCATTTATAACTAGAAATATCGGCTTCATTAAAACACATGGATATTTTTCCATAATATATTACTTAAGATTATACTATTATTGTAACACAAATAATATCACTTCAATAATAATTACTCTAGACTGGGTCTATATTTGACAGTATCGAATAGTAAACAAGTTACCTTAAAATACAATAAATTATTTATTAGTAAGAAATGCAATCATTGAATAGTATACCTAGATACTTAATCTAATAATTTCAAATACATTATATTGCAGCCAAATTGTATAATAATCCGTCACATTACAAATCACCTAGCCATTTTGTATAACAAAGTTTCTTTCAAGCTTGCCAATCGATGTCAATCAATTTACTAAAACACTTGTAACTAAATTTAATGGCGCGTTTTACTATTACGTACAGTAATACAAAACGTCTCCATATTGTTAATAATAAGACTGACTGCAATGTGACGGATTTTACAATCTGACTGCAGCATATAGTTTGGCAAAAACAGCGCAACTATCTACTGCAAACCGATATTTCAAATCATGAACAACTTTACAGTATTTGTCTAGAAATTAAATGTGTTCGATCACCGAAAAAAAAAAACAAAAAGACAATATACTTAGTCATGTCATGTGAGATAAAAATAGCCCCGTTCCTAGACTTTTTGCCAAACTATACGAAAAGTCCCCTAATAATACACAGCAGTTCAGTATCCTTAGATTGAGATTACGAAAACCTATATCTATTAGCGTTCATGTTGCTCCATAATTTTTGTAAAGTGCCCCAGTACCTCCCCTGCTCTCATATAGACAAATTGTCTTTCACCAAATTATCCCATATGAAACTAAGTATAGATTGGCTTTGATAACTGACATTAAAAGTGGATTAAATTTAATCCTTTGCCATTAGAAGTGCAGGAGTGCTGATGGAAACCTAAAACAACTATTACAAATGTATGAAGCCACACAAAAAGAACGACAGTTTTCGTCCTATTAATAAATTTAATAAAGAGTATGCCAAAGGCACTCCGTTATTATTGGTTTTATAGTGAAGTCCAACTATACGACCGTATGTTTTACATTATAATGTATAAATATTATATTAAAAATTATGTTATGACACTATTTTGTACATGTTTCACATTTATTTGGGTCACTGAGTAACTTAGTAGCCTCGTTTTTATTTTGAAATAAATATGATTATCATATTAGGCAAGAATGATTATTACATTATTATTGCAACTAAATTCATAGATGTTTATTTTTATCCAAATAAAAATATTTTTAAAAATTAGAACTATTTATTTTAAATATGAACGAATAGTATTCAGATATATTCTATCTTTTCAAAATGTACACTTATACAGTGTATTGGCTACTTTAAGCTAATGTTTTGATACATTATTTTCCTAGCATAAGTCATGATAAATTGCATGCAACATAGATCTCAAAAGATTGATAGATCAGATTTACAAATGTATATTTTTGTAGGAATTTGATACATTTGAACTATTTTGATAACCCTCCGAGATAGAGGAGCGACGTCCACTAATAAAATAAAATTATTGATATTAGAAAAGACAATTAGTCCCTCTAGATGCATTTTTAGTGGATGTCAGTTCTTTTATCAATGGTTTTATTTCCCATGACACCAAAGTATTTTTCATAATGCCTGCGTTCTCTGTCCTACAAACTGGTTAAAATAACAGTATGCAGTTTCAAAATATTTCAATAATTTTACATGTTATCGGACTAATGTACGGTTTTTAATACAACTGACTCTTCGGTGAATGAAGACATCGCGAAGAAACTTGCGTAAGTCCGTAAAATTCAATGACGAATTTAATTCACCAATCTGCATTGGGTCAGCTTGGTAGATTTAACTAAATCGTCTTTCGCGAGTAGGTCTAAGTTCAGCAGTGGACTAATAGAATACACACCAAACAGTCGGTTTTAGGGCGCGGACTGCAGGCAGAGCAACAACATTTTTTCAAAATCCAAATTTATTTTTTATTTCAACGCAGAAATAACCTGAATTAGGCAAAGGGTATCCGACTGTAATTTATAATAGAAAAAGAGTTGTTATTATAGCAGTCAATTAGTACCTTACATGTTCACTGAGTTCTAGTTAATAGGAAATATTTATAAATTCAACTATCATGACTCACTCAACAAATCAACTCCACTAAATGACTACAATAACACTAGTCAGTTCTGATCGCTTCACAATTAGGTATATTCGTCATTACTAGTACCCCTAGTCCGTGTTTTTTTTTACTTACTCGATAGCGCAACAAGAGAAAAATGTATGGTAATGAAACTGAGCCAAGGAATAGCGCCATAATACTACAAGTATAGATCAAATCAAATTTAATACTGCCTGTCATAGCTACAAGATGAACAGAAGCTCACCCCTCATCCTCGCTGAGACATATTTTTAACCCCCGACGCAAAAAGGGGTGTTATAAGTTTGACGTGTCTGTTTGTCTGTCTGTGTGTCTATCTGTCAGTCTGTCTGTGGCATCATAGCGCCCGAACCACTGAACCGATTTCAGTTTAGTTTTTTTTGGACGAAAGGAGACTTAATCGAGAGTGTTCTTAACTATGAGTTATAAAAATCGATTGAGCCGTTTAAGAGTTATGGTGGGTTAAAGTGGGGATGGAAGAACCAAAATTCTACAAATGTGCCCAAAATGGTTGTCAATGTGTCGGGGGTTTTTTAAATTTTTAATTTATATTTTATTTACTGCGCAACGACTCGTTTAGTGTTCACAAACAGCATTAAGTTTGAATCGTACTATACCATAGAACATTGTAGGTTAGTTAAACTAGTGAAAAATTCGTACTAGGGGTACCGATTTTGCAGACTAGCTTATGCTGGCCTCGATTCCAGTGTCAACTCGTTAACTTCAGGTTATCAAAAAGGTTTAGCTTAGTGAGCTGAGTGAAGTAAACTGCTTTCATTTTGCAGTTTACAGAAAAATTGAATTCCAACTGATATTAAGACTAATAACATAAAAAAGTTCAATTCAGGTGTCTGAATCAAGTATAAATAAGAAAAATAATCTACTAAACTCTTTGAGCAAACGTCTATTTGCTGACTATACTATACTATAATGACTATACTAAAACAAATAAGTTCCGATTAGTTCACTGGTAAGTTCAAATCTGTTTATAAAACCCATAAAATAATATAAAGCCAACACCGATCAGTTTACAAATATGTCCACATAGGTTCATACGAGTAAGTGACTCACCAATCCTACGAACACTCAATGAGTGAATTAAAATAAGTTATAAAGTTAGCTCAAAGCTTATTTTTAACAGCTCACAAGTGATCTAAACTGAGCTTCATTAGTTTAATAAAAAAAATGAAATCCAATACGTTTATGAATAGATTTGAACTCAGTCAATGGTTGTTTATATTCCATGCTCATTTACTGTTATAAATCAGTTCACTCAGTTTTATAGAAATGGTCTAAGAGACGGTGAAGATCGATCTTCACCGATGTGATAACTACATGAGACATATTTTTTTATCAATTATTATTTACAAAGACGCCTATGATAGCGTGCCTATTGAAAAGTGTTCATAACATTTTTTTATTACATTAATAACATTTATAGGAGCTGTTTTTAGGGTTCCGTACCCAAAGGGAAAAACGAGACCCTATTACTAAGACTTCGATGTCCGTCTGTCTGTCTATCTGTCTGTCTGTCTGTCACCGGGCTGTATCTCATGAACCATGATAGCTAGGCAGCTGAAATTTTCACAGATGATGTATTTCTGTTGCCGAAAAGAAAATAAAATAAATAATTAAGAGGGGCTCCCATACAATAAACCTGAATTTTTAGACGTTTTTCGCTCTATATTAATAATGGTAACAAGTAGATGCTTGAAATTTTCACAGAATATTTAGTTTTATATTCACTTCAATATTAAATAATAAAATTGAAATAAAATAAATATTTAAGGGGGACTCCCATACAGTACGGAACCCTCCGTGCGCGAGTCCGACTCTTACTTGGCCGATTATTTAAAACTACAAAGTTATCAAAAGAGTGAAGGTCAGTGAAGGTAAGTAACACTGACAAAAAGTCAAATTAAATATAGTCATGAACACTTTTCGCATGGCAAGATATCATAGCGTGTTTGTGAATTTACAATATTTAGTAAAAAAAAATATGTCTCATCTGGTTATCAGATGAGTGATGGTCGTTCTTCCACGTCTCTCCCCCTTTAATGTATTCTACAAATCGGTGCCAAACAAGTTTACAAAATCAGTTTGATTCCGTCACAACAGCGTTCAAACCACTTTCAAGATAAAGCTAATCAGTGGACCGGTGGCTCGCAGTCAGCCTGTGGAGTAAGAGAGAGCTATACTACCTGAAAGACTTCGGCACCGGTGGAGGAAGCTTCCTGTGGATCCCCTCGCGTTGGTACTCCAGCGTGCACGGCTTTCTCAGCTCCTGACCTGTCTCGTGGATCCATTTGTTGCACACTGGAAAGACAGAGGTGAAGTTTGAGTGCATGGCATGGGCTTTTCAAAAACCGTAATATATTGCTATACAGAGTTATGCAGAACTTTTGTACTGTGTGAAGCCGAAAGGAGGTAATTTCACCCATCCATCCATCAGCCTGAGATATACAAAGATGTGTTAGCACCTGGACAAGAATTTCTGATTCCCGGATGCTAACGTTTTCCAACGTGCTAAATAACTTTGAAGTAAATGAAAACTGAAAAATAAAATTAATTCTAAAAATACATTCATGTGATAAATACAGTTATAAATTTGGAATTTAGTTCTTAAGTAAAAACAGATTATAGAATATTATATTACTCATGTTACAATATTCCAAACAAAATATAATTATAAAAAGGCAGAAACTATCATCAAAACAGAGAGATAACACAACTGTAAAAAAAGTGAACCTGTGTGCGTGCGTAATGGTTTTAACCCTTTAATATAGCGATACATAAAATATGCGGAAAACTGTTCATGATTTTATGCCATATGAACTGAAACTATCACATTGGAAATTAATACTTTCTACCGATATTTGAAGAAAACATTTTAAAAACAATAATTGTGCAGTCAGGATAGTATAATGTCGTTATACTCGTATACTACATCCGTAATTAGACTAGATAGGGAATCAAAACTGTGCTATATTATTATTATGGATCTCCAATAAGACCGGTTGGAAGCGGCTTGCATCCAGCGCGATCCTGCGGTCTTAATGAGGTCGTCGTCCACCTTGTGGGTGGATGTCCTACGCTGCGCTTGCCGGTACGTGTTCCCACTCGAGAACTTTTCGACCCCATCGGTCATCGGTCGTCTGCACTATGTGCCCTGCCCACTGCCATTTCAACTTGCCAATCCGTTGAGTTATGTATGTAACTTTGGTTCTTCTACGGATCTCCTAATTTCTGATTCGATCTCGCAGAGAGACTCCGAGCATAGCCCTCTCCATAGCTCGTTGGACTACTTGGAGCTTACTAATAAGGCCCATAGTAAGAGACCACCAGTGCCATAAGTCATGACTGGTAACACACACTGGTCGAACACTCGCGATTTGAGGCACTGAGGTAATTTAGACCATCATTATTAATAACTTTTACTATAGGGCCAACCCGGAAATTTCGATAAAAATATCAGATTTATAGAAGTTCATTGACTCTCAGTGATTGAACAGCTGATTTTTGAACAGAATGAAATAACTTGACGAGCCATTTTAGAAAGTTCACTCACCCCACTTAGAGCCTCCGAGGACGGGGCAGGCGGCATGTCGTCTGGCCATGTCTCCTTCCCCTGAAGGGTGCAAGTTCATCCAGAAGACAATTCCGCCCTATAAAGGAACAAAACTTCCTTACCCCTTTTAGAGCCCCTGAGCACGGGGCAGGCGGCGTGTCTTGTTGCCATGACTCCTTCCCCTGAAGGGTGCAAGTTCATCTAGAAGACAGTTCCTCCCTATATGGGAACAAAACTTCCTTACCCCATGTAGAGCCTATGAGCATGGGGCAGGCTGCGTGTCTTGTTGCCATGTCTCCTTCCCCTGAAAGGGTGTAGATAAACAGTTCCACCCTATAGGGAAACAAAAGTTCCTTACCCCATTTGGAGCCCCTGAGCACGGGGCAGGCAGCGTGTCTTGTTGCCATGTCTCCTTCCCCTGAGGGATGCAAGTTCATCCAGAAAGCCGCGGCACCTTTAATTGGGAACAAACTGAGTCCCAGCTCAGTGAACACTGTCGCGCCGCCTTGCGCTACCTCAGACATCTGCAACATAACAATATTTTACTACAATTAATTTTTTTGTCAAGACGAGACTAAAAATCGCACTATCAAAAGTTATCACATCTCATGTAGATTCGGGCTTTTAACTCTACAAGCGCTAACTTTTCACACCTTACTCTACGCCTTAGCTAAAATATGTGGTGTGGCCGTTTAGTTACTACAAGAACTGTTGTGGAATTGATTATTATAATAAATTATAGATAGAGACGTAAAGTTCTCGAATAAAGTTTACGTACCGCCAAGCTCAGCAAGTCGTGTCTACTATTATAGGCCGCGTCACACAAGTTGGCGAAAATGAAGTTAGTTACAAGCTGCACAATATCGCAATCCTGACTGAAGCTCACATAAAACAGCGCGTTGATTGGATATTGTGCAGCTTGTAGCTAACTTCATTTCTGCCAACTTGTATGACGCGGCCTATTATATAACAAGGTGGACAGACGAGAGCAAAATAATGCTACTTCAATTATTTTAAATCGATATTAATTAACTTACATAAAACACGATATCAATTAACTTACGTAAAACAACACGGTCGCAATTCGATTTCCGGTAGAGACGGAGAAAGCCTTTTCGCGTTTCTGTAACAAAAATAGTGGCCAGTATTATTATTGGTAAGAATCGTACAATTTGTTCAACATTTGTTATTTTCTCTCTATCCTGAAAGACAAGGGAGAACAACTAACACCCAAATCCAGAGCAAATATTTAAAATAGATAATGCCTTGTACAGTATTAAATTATTTGCTATATTTGTTTTGGAAAATGATTTCAATTAAAGGAATTGCATATTTGGATCTTATTATCTTTTGACATTGCTTGTAAAATATGGCGGCGTGATGGCGGCTTTGAATAAAAATCAAATCAGAAATTATGAAATTTCATTCAAATTAAGCATTAAATGCGGTTGTTTTACTCTGCGCATTTATTTACCATATTTTAATGGATTTATAAGCTACTGTACACAGTCTGGTCCCAGTTTGCAAGATATTCTTTATCATCCAATCATTTAGCCTTGGTGGGAGTCGAACCCGGGAGGTCCTCCGACTTTACAAGTAGACGAACTACCAACCATGCTCACCGGAGAAGCGCCATTAAACTACTTGGAGTTTTAATTTCTATATTTTGCGCAATCTTTAAGCAAGTATGCCGAAATATTATACGTTTGCCAAGACAAAACTATCTTCAAAAAGATTTGCGCTTGCTGTACATACCAGTAACCGCAAATTTAATGGCGCCATCGTAATTTTAATAGCAATTTAAAATGTTTTTGTTTTTTTTATTAATATTTACAATTGAATGAGAGAACAATGTAATAAATTGCTATAAAGTAAGTAAGTTCGTATAGGCCGGGTGGCTAGCCCTGGTGTCAGAGTTTTTAGGCCGCCTGAAGGCCTATTATAATTGCTATTAAAATTACGATAAAAAAAATAAACGTTTTAAAAATTTGGGAGTGACGTCACTAGTGCGACGAAGTCCGTACATTTGTAGCGCACTGGTGACGTCACGCGGAACTTTAACGGGCTATATCTTCGTTAATTTTTGTTTAATTGACAAAAGAAAAAATTCGTGCCTAATATTTTTTTCAAATCTATCTGACGGACTAATTACATTTTTTTAGTCATCATGCCTATTCTTCCGACGTCTCCAAGTCAAGCCCGGTGACTCGATGCAAGACACGCGCTATGACGGAATACACTCGTTTTTCAACAAACTAATATCGACACTATACTTACTCTAGCAAAGTCAAAGTGCGGCTCATAATGTCCCCCAATTCCGTTGTTAACCACTTGCGATTCTTCCGCTGTCTTCATATCAAGCCCGGTCACGTCGGTAACGCGCTGAAAGACGTGCGCTATGACGCGATGCTCCTCGTTCTTTAGATGACCAACCAGAGTTGTCACTATACTTACTCTAGCAAAGTTAAAGTGCGGCTCATAATGTCCCCCAATTCTGCTGAAAACCACTTGCAATTCTTCCACCGTCTCCATATCAAGCCCGGTCATGTCGGTGACGCGCTGTGAGACGCGCGCAATGACACGATGCTCCACATTCTTGAGCCAGCTAATCCGAGTCAAGACTATATTGTACAGAACTTACTCTAGCAAAGTCAAAGTGCGGCTCATAATGTCCCCCAATTCCGTAGTTAACCACTTGCAATTCTTCCGCCGTCTCCATATCGAGTCCAGTCATGTCGGTGACGCGCTGTGAGACGCGCGCAATGACACGATGCTCCTCATTCTTGAACCAGCTAATCCGAGTCAAGACTATATTGTACAGAACTTACTCTAGCAATGTCAAAGTGCGGCTCATAATGTCCCCCAATTCCGTAGTTAACCACTTGCAATTCTTCCGTCGTCTCCATATCGAGTCCAGTCATGTCGGTGACGCGCTGTGAGACGCACACAATGACACGATGCTCCTGATTCTTGAACCAGCTAATCCGAGTCAAGACTATATTGTACAGAACTTACTCTAGCAAAGTCAAAGTGCGGCTCATAATGTCCCCCAATTCCGTAGTTAACCACTTGCAATTCTTCCGCCGTTTCCATATCGAGTCCAGTCATGTCGGTGACGCGCTGTGAGACGCGCGCTATGACGTGGTGTTCTTCGTTCTTGAGCCAGCCAGCCTTGCTGATGCGGTAGGGCGCCGGGAGGAGCTCGCCCGTTTTCGGATCGTGTACCACGGCCCGTTTGAACTGTGCAACAAAAAGAGATAATGCAAAAATATATCGAGTTTAGGCCTTTACCTTGTACAGTATTTAATTTTATTAATTTAATTTATTTCCTCTGTTTTGGAAAATGATTTGAAATATGAAATTTTCCTATTATTTTCTTTGGTAACAATGTCTATTTAAAGGAATTTCATATTTTCGGATCTTTTTATCTTTTGATATTACTTGTAAAATATGGCGCCGTGATGGCGGCCTTGAGCAAAAATCAAATTAGAAAATATGAAATTCCATAATAATAAAACATTAAATACACAAGATGCATAAAAAATTAAAAAAGTGATTGAAGTCAGACAAAGAAAAATGATTATTGAAAGTAACTGCATTAATTTGTGTCAAAGTTATTTAGTAGAAACTTACCCTTGGTTTCGCCATCGTTTTTATCAGTTCGATTTCGTTGTCAGACAAAACATCGTGGAAAATAAAGATGTCGGGCTTGATATACACTTGTTCCACTTTTAAAGGCGCGTATTTTAGGAACGGGTGATTTTTGCTCGAGTACCAGCATTTTAAACTGCAACAATATGGAGCAAAAACCCATGTCTTGGTTATAAAAAATATTAAGCATTATGGACTAAAAAAAAACAAATGTGTTGGCTAGCCTAAAATATAATTATGGTTTCCTGATTTTATACATATATGCTAATCAATTCATTTTGCTAATATTTATAGTTTATGGGTACTTAACCGCGAATGGCATTTACAACTGATCGCTGCCGTAGCTCGAAAGACATGTTAAGTTGTGGTTCCCGGTTGTTTTAACTGTTAAACCATTGACCATGTCCTTTAGGCGGCTTAAAAACTCTGACACCAAAGCAACCCACCCGGCTTATTGATATGAAATTACTTAAAATTACCTTTTAGTTATATCAGCGGCAACGTCCATTTCTCCTCGGCAGAGTGCTTCATAATTTTTCGTTTCTTCTTTGTAAGAATATTTCCACGGATCTTTATCAGATTTTTTTTCTTCGGCGGGCGCAGCCTTAAGATCTTGCTCAGGATCTCCAATATCCTATGAAATGAATTTTTGTCATTGAAAATATCACCATGCATCATTCCATCCATCATTCTGCAGTCTAGAAATATTACTATAGAGTATATAGTAGCCCAAGACCTTTGATTAAGTTAGACTAGCGAGCCACCCCCGCTTTGCACAGGTGTATTATACATATAAACCTTCCTCTTGAATAACTATATCTATTTAAAAAACCGCATCAAAATCCGTTGCGTAGTCTTAAAGATATAAGCATACATGGGGACAGACAGCGGGAAGCGACTTTGTTTTATACTATGTAGTGATGATTAGATGTGTTAGATACCGAATTAGCTGAGCAAAACGGCCCAAAAAATGACAGACCTAAGATCATTATTAAGATACCAAATCTCATCAAAATCTTTAGCCGTTTCGACATCCAAATTTTGTACAAGTATATAAAATATAGAAGAATTGCTGGTTTAAAGGTATAAACAGATACAGAATAAAGTTGATGCACAAGGAGTTCAGAATCCTTTTGATACTCATGTCGCGTGTAAGAATGCCGTTGCCGAAGCATTTTAGGTATGCGCGTTTGTGATTTATCTAAATGTCGCAGTTTGTATGCATTTACGACGTAACCCGAGCGATTCATCGGACTTATGTACAGAATTATCAATGACCCAGCCAGCCTACTGTTTTCCTTGTTCTCTGTGAGATATGATCTGATTTTCCCGCAAAAAGTTCCCGGAAAAATCTGGAAATTCAAGCCAATTTTTGTTACTTGTTTTAGTGATAATTTATAGACAACCAGACACCCCTTATACAAATACCAAACAATAGACTCCCGTTTGAAAAGCCGAAGAAGCTTCCTGAAGCACACGAAACCATTAAGTTCACACCCCCATGAACAAAGATGTGAGCTATGGCAGACCATGTACCCATACCCTCCAGATTTCATATCACCATCCGAAAGCCTACCACCTGGACACGAACTGCCGTGGCCAGTCTGGAAGTCCCTTAATCGGCTACGGGTCGGAATTGGCCGCAGCAAAGAGAACATGGTCAGGTGGGGCTTTTCAGATCAAGAACAGTGTGCATGTGGTGCTGCCGTTCAAACCATGGCACACCTTTTAGCCTTCCCGCTTTGTCCAAAACCATGCACGCAAAAAGACCTGAACCTGGCTACTGAGGACGCGGTAGAGTCGCCGCCAGATTCTGGTCCCAGAATATCTAAAATTCATAAACCCATGTAATTATTGTATTTACTGTCAGAATTACCTTAATATAATATGTAAAGAAAAAAAGTCTAGCCATTGACACGAAATGAATGATAATTTATTATAAACTTGCATCCCACTAGCCCATAGACATGCTCAAATATGATGAATCCTATACATTTTTTTTCGTTCTGAGCGAGACAAAAATAAAGTTCATTACCACTACAGACACTACTATAGCAGACTTAGTGGTCAGTGACTGACGAACTCTATTGTAGAACAAACAATGAAAAATCGCTGAAATGGCACAAAATGTATCAGATTAGATCCAGTACCTATTTATAGTGATTGAAATGTTTAAACTAAGGTCATTATACACGTCCGGGTATAAATTCCATGAAAATGAAGAGGATAAAACTATACATGATTTTCATGAGGATAACAAACTATGACCTTGACCGTTTGTTTTATTCGTATCAACGATGAATGTGAATAACTATCCTTTAGATTACAATAAAAAGTGTATGTATTTCGGGGTCCACTTGCAACCGTTTGTATATCCACCTGAGTGCTGGCTTTGTATCACCAATGTGTACCAGTATTCATTATGATAAGAATGTAAAGTAATCCTCACCCCTCGTCGTCGTTTCCTCTCGTTGGCCTCCTCTTCCTCGATGAGTTTCTTGAAGTGAGGCACGTTCCCGAGCGCGCGCGGGTGCGACGGCTCCACTTGCAACAGTTTGTATGTCCACTGTAGAGCTGGCTTTGTGTCGCCTGAAAAAAATGAATTGATAATTATTTATTGTTAGAAAAAATGCCACATCCGACTTCAGTCATTGCAACCTACGTACCAAATTCGAATAGTTCGCTCGAATCATACACCTATATCATTTTTAGATTTTTGTTGATTTTTCAAACACCGCTCAACTGATTTCTATAAATAAAAAAAAATCGGCCAAGTACGAGTCGGACTCGCACATGGAGGGTTCCGTACTGTATGGGAGCCCCCCTTAAATATTTATTTTATTTATTATTAAAGGGAATATAAAACTAAATATTCTGTGAAAATTTCAAGCATCTACCTGGTACCATTATTAATATAGAGCGAAAAACGTCAAAAAATTCAGGTTTGTTGTATGGGAGCCCCCCTTAAATATTTATTTTATTTTGTTTTTAGTATTTGTTGTTATAGCGGCAACCGAAATACATCATATGTGAAAATTTCAGCTGCCTAGCTATCATGGTTCATGAGATACAGCCCGGTGACAGACGGACATCGAAGTCTTAGTAATAGGGTCCCGTTTTTCCCTTTGGGTACGGAACCACCTCTGAAGTATGATCTAACAAACAAAAAAAAATAGACAAGGTCCGTGTCCGGTAAGCTCGAAACGAAACGCGGCGCCGGCATGTCATCGACATTCACAGGTAGAACGGCACCGCAAAGACTCCACCGTGGCGTCGTGTTACAGAGCGTAACAGTGGTTTTGCACTGCGACCGAAACGAATAAATTATTTATTAGACTCGTCGAACAATCCCAGAAATTAGATGACGAAAATCTTATGTAGTGGGTAAACTACTATACCTACAAATAGTTAAGTATATGAGTAGTTCGGACCGGACTTACACGGATTCGGATTGGAGTCGTTTTGGCCGTAGTGCACAACAAGTAAGTAGTAAGTTAATCCTGGTGCCAGAGTTTTTAAAGCTTCAAGGCCTCTGACATGGCTAAATGGTTAAAACAACCGGGGCCTATAATTTAACGCAAAACCAGTAACCGAACGAAATTTGGACGACGCGACTCATCACACAATCTTAAGAAATCACAGGTGAGTACTTAGAAATTACAATACTTACTAGGTTAGCTTACATAGCTCACTTTTTTTAAAGAAATCAATATTATTGTAAGATAGTGAGTAAAACGGAACAACTAGTGCTCTATAAATCGACCCTTGACATACTCGTATTATTGTATGCAGTCAGCTGTTGGGACATTTGGTACGTTGTATATTTCCTTTGTATTGAGATTACATCTATAATATTTCTCAATGCAATGTTTGTTCGACGTCCACGTAAGTATTGGATAGCTATACAAATATTGGCACCTTCCATCATGACCACTTGACACTTTTATTGATTCTACGCCTATACATATTTACTCGCAGTTTGCATTCAAATGAATTATTAACGCAAGCACATATTTGCACTTATTACAGAAACTGCCTTGTGCAAATATGACGTCACAATTGTACATCAATTTTAAATTATTTTGTGATTGTAACAATAAGTGCAAGAGGAAATAATTATCTCTTTTGTTGTGCGTTTAATTTTTCACGATTTTGCTAAAGCCATATCTGTATCTACTTGACAGAAATTTAAAAGTTATTGCACTTTTGTCATTATTTTATGCGAAAATTTCTTTCTTGCTTTTTTTCTCATATTTTTCAAAGGTCGGTCTCCTACATTAATTGTTGAATGACATCCTTTCGACAAAAGATAAAATACGTGTTCAATATTTTTGATGATCTAACTGACAGACTAATTGACTATTATTTCTTAATATACTTCTTTAGGCATTCCGTTCCAAGTGGTATCGTGGGTTCAAACTCGGTCACGTACCAATGAGTTCTTTGGAATTTATGGATCGAACTACACATCAATTCAGCTTATCGGTAAAGGAAAGCACCGTGAGGGAACTTGCATTTATTCGTAGAAAAAATCCGAAGGCGTGTGTGAATCCACCAACTTGTAGTGGATACGACTCATTTGACTCAATCACATTTTACAAATAGACCTACGAGTACATTCAGCAGTTAACTTCTTCATTATTTTTCGTCAAATATGGCACAACCGACTTCAATCCGTACAAAATTCGAATAGTTCGCACGGATCGATGTATCATCGATGCAGAACTTTACACATTATCAAAAACGACTCAGCCGATTTTAACAAAATTGCGACCTTTAAAAATTCGGGTAACTGTACTTTACCCGCATTATTAAAGGTCATTTTTAATCGATTTCTAATCAATAATACTAACCTAATAAATAATGTGAAAATCCGATATATTCCACGACTTCGGCTTCAGTGAAAGGCAACATATCCTTGTGCTCATCTTCCTGGAACTTCCTGTAGGCCTCCGTCATCCAATCTAACGCATGTTTGAAGTCTTTGTGGTTGTACAGCGCTCGACCCAGCTCGTAACAGTCCCCAGCTGTCATTGGCGTGCTGGAAATAACAAACAAATCATTTATTGGCATATTTTTAATAAGTTTATGTTAGGGACCCAGCGGCGGGCTAGGCCGAAACTTCAGAAAAACTAATTTAAAATTAATCGGCCAAGTGCGAGTCGGACTCGCACACAAGGGTTCCGTATCGTATAAAAGCCCCCCTCAATTTATTTTTATTTATTTATTTTTGAATGGAATAAGTAAACAACTTAATATTCTGTGAATATTTCAAGCATCTACCTCTCACCGTTATTATTACCGAGCAAAAGCGGCTACAAATTTAGGTTTGTTGTATGGGAGTTATTTTTTCTGTTTTTAGGGTTCCGTACGCGCACAAAGGGTTCCGTACCATGTTGGAGCTCCCTTAGCCTCATTTCTCTAGCCGTTATTAATAGCGAGCAAAAAACTCATAAAATCACGATTCTTGTATGAGAGCCCTCCTTAAATATTTCCTTCCTTCCTCCTTCCTTTCAGCCATAGGACGTCCACTGCTGAACATAGGCCTCCCCTAAAGATCTCCAATAAGACCGGGTGGTAGCGGCTTGCATCCAGCGCGATCCTGCGGTCTTAATGAGGTCGTCCGTCCACCTTGTGGGTGGACGTCCTACGCTGCGCTTGCCGGTACGTGGTCTCCACTCGAGGACTTTTCGACCCCATCGGTCATCAGTCCTCCGCGCTATGTGCCCTGCCCATTGCCACTTCAACCTGCCAATCCGCTGGGCTATGTCGGTAACCTTGGTTCTTCTACGGATCTCCTCATTTCTGATTCGATCGCGCAGAGAAACTCCGAGCATAGCCCTCTCCATGGCTCGTTGGGCTACTTGAAGCTTACTAATAAGGCCCATAGTGAGAGACCACGTTTCTGTGCCGTAAGTCATCACTGGCAACACACACTGGTCGAAAACTTTCGACTTGAGGCACTGAGGTATGTCGGACGAGAAAACGTTACGCAATTTTCCGAACGCTGCCCAGCCGAGTTGGATTCGGCGATTGGCCTCTTTCTTGAAGTCGGACCTACCTAACTGGACCACTTGTCCTAGGTAGACGTACGAGTCGACGACTTCAAGAACCGAGTTCCCAACTGAAATAGGGGTGGGTACAACATGAGAATTACACATGACCTTTGTCTTGTCCATGTTCATTTTAAGACCCACCTGTTGGGAAACCCGATTGAGGCCTTCGAGCATCGTGCTGAGCTCTTCCATAGATTTTGCCACGACTACGATATCGTCGGCAAACCGAAGGTGAGTGAGGTATTCGCCATTGATGTTGATGCCGAATCCTTTCCATTCCAGGAGCTTAAAGGCGTTCTCCAGAGTAGCAGTAAACAGTTTCGGAGATATAACATCTCCCTGTCTTATGCCTCTCTTCAAAGGGATCGCCTTGGAGCTCTCTTCCTGTACTCGGACCGACATAGTGGCGTTATTATACAAACACTTCAACACTTCGATATACCGATAGTCAATACGGCATCGTTGAAGAGACTCAAGCACAGCCCACGTCTCGACCGAATCAAAGGCTTTCTCATAGTCCACAAACGCTAAGCAGAGTGGCTGGTTATACTCCTCAGTCTTCTGTATAACCTGCCGCAGCGTATGTATGTGGTCCATGGTACTAAAGCCTTTTCGGAATCCGGCTTGTTCGGAAGGCTGGAAGTCATCAAGCCTGCGTTCGAGACGATTCGTAATGACTTAAATATTTATTTTATTCTTATTTTAGTATTTGTTGTTATAGCGGTATAAGAAATACGTCATCTGTGAAAATGTCAACGTTCTAGCTATCACGGTTCATGAAATACTGCCTGGTGACAGACAGACAGACGGACGGACAGCGGAGTCTTAGTAATAGGGTCCCGTTTTTATCCTTTGGGTACCCTAAAAAGCATTCCAGTTTACAGGAGTATAGATTTACTGGTGTACGAGGTGTATCTGTGCGGTGTGGCAGCAGCAAAAATATTCTAGGAAATTATTGTAGATACTCACTGTGATGTGACCAACTTTTACTATGGCACCAAGACAGAAATCGAGAAAGAAATCAAGGTTGGTCACATAGTAACAGTTGGTCACAAAGGAGATTTTCAATTTCGAGTAAGAATAAGTATTTTGTGTTTTAGAAGGGTACTGCGGCGTTGCGCCCCGCAAGCGGTTGGCACCACTCCAAACAATGCGGGGCGAATGGGGACCTTCAAAAAGAGTCTTGCGCGATTCGCCCCGCGAATTCACTTTTTTACCTGTACATTTAAGTAGAAAATTAGAATTTGTTTTCTAGGTGAACCGCTTTTGTTGATATTTTGTCAATTTGCACTTCTCATTTAATTTATATTCTCATTAATTTCGTTCAAGATCGTGACGGGTGGTTTTTTGGTTATCCTTGATAATGCGTATTTACCTAATTTGATATGCAGTCGATAATAACGTTTTGTCAAAAAATAATTATAGTAATGGAACAACTGTACGTAAAGTCTATTTCGATCACATCAGCTTTCAAACCGATAACGATATCCGGAACGATATCGGCACATTCGTTTGGGAGATACAACCCCACAGTCTATGTGTTTGCATAGAAAGATACTTAAACAGGAGTAAATAATCGGCCAAGTACGAGTCGGACTCGCGCACGGAGGGTTCCGTACTGTATGGGAGCCTCCCTTAAACATTTATTTTATTTTGATTTTATTATTTATTTTAAAGTAAATTTACAACTAAATATTCTGTAAAAATTTCAACCTGTTACTATTATTGATATACTTAGAGAGAAATACGGCTAAAAAAATCAGGTTTGTTGTATGGGACATAATTATTATTTTTATTCTGTTTTTAGTATTTGTTGTTATAGCGGCAACAGAAATACATCATCTGTGAAAATTTCAGCTGTCTAGCTATCGCGGTTCATGAGATACAGCCTGGTGACAGACGGACATACGGACATCGGAGTCTTAGTAATAGGGTCCCGTTTTTACCCTTTGGGTACAGAACCCTAAAAAGCACACAAAAATATTTAGTAAGTAAGTACAATACAAAAATATTATGAACCTCAGAAAATAAATAATTACCAACAGAATAGGACAGAACTATGCCTTATCTACTCATAATAAACAACACAAAACAAATTAATAAAAATATCAACTAAAAAAATGACACTACTGAAGTTCCATTTTATTTTTTGTTATAATATTATAACCAGTAGTGCTCATCTTATCCACATTTATAAAAAAATGTTATAAAACTGTAAAAGGTACACAAAAAATATCCCCAAAAAGAAACTAAATTAACTACAAACACACTAGTGAATAGAAATAGGTTAGTAACTAATAGAAGTACAGTATGCGCGAAGAAATAATGAACATCGACAGTTGGAAAGATATATAATAGGCTAATTTGATTTAGTTTAGCGCTATCTCTGTTTCACGAACCACTATTGGTTAAATCAGCGACAAACGTCAGTAGAAAGAAACGTCATACATGACGCATGTCGTTGGTTTGATGAGATAGCGCTGTACAAAAAATACCGAGCCAAGTCGATTATCTCTTTTCAAATGTCGATGTTCATTCTTTATTCGCTATTACTGTACCGTGCCTTATATGTCAATAGGAAAACAAGATAAAATTACGAGTTCAACGTGGGAAGAAACATACCTACAGTTTTGGCGTACGTGATAATCGACCACTTAGCACTATCGCTATAACAACAGTTTACAAATGATTTGTGATTCAATAATAAACGCAAATTTTACCTCTCCACTTTATGGTTCTGATTGTTGTCGCTGTAACGGTTATGTAAAATAAAATATATTTTTTATGGTTATGTAAAGTAAAATAAAATGATTTTGTGTATTAATATTATAGTTTCATTAGACGACGGACATATTATAGCTAGGATATTACTGTATTCATATTATTTACTGTACCAAATTTCGGTCACCGCGATTACTACACACATAACTCGTCGTCTATAGAAACATTTCGTCTATGTAAATCGTCATGATATTCATATCCTATGCTCGATAAAGATATCTCCTAAAGATGCACTGGAACAGCGAGAGTTAGAAAATATAGGGAAGTATACATGACACTTTTTTAATTTTTTTTTAATGTCTTTAACGATTTTTTTTTAAAAATTATTAGAACTTTATCGATTTTTTTATGAAGTGTTAGGTAGTACTACCTCAGGAAAAATAGAATTTATCTTTGCACTAAATTTCGGATCCAAATTTTTTTTACAAGGTTTAGGATCACTTACTGATCATAAAATCATAAAATTCTGACAGATTCAGGTGTAGTTTCAAGCGCCATCTTGAAAAGATTTTGGCCGATATCTCGGAAACTATGCACTTTAGAGCAAAATTCATGTAAATCATTATTGTAGAAAAAAAAATTTGCTTTTGTTTTCAGTATACTTTTTTGTAAACTTACCACTAACGATTTACGGCCTATTTAATGAACCACTTTATCTATCGCGAATTTTGCGAAATTCGATCGGAAATTTAGTGCAAAGTTGACTAAAAATTATGTCTATTTTTCTTGAAATATACAGGGCAATCTGATAACCCCATAGAGGTAAAAGCAGTATAGTAGCAGCTTATTATTTCTCTATGAGGTAATAGTAGTTTATGCAACTGTCATATAATGAAGTGTTATATGCAGTTGCATACACTACTTTATCTTCACTAATAAAAATAAAAATAAACATATTGCGAAACATTAAATTCACGCGTACGTGTATTGTCACAGTGAACTTGGCGCCATTAAATACTTAAATCACTTTAGGACAGATTTGGCTCTGTGTTTTGTTAAAAAGAAATATTTGATGAGTTCAGTAAATCAGTCACGGGTACGTATTTCTGTTAACCCTGTTTTTGAAATTTTTAAAATCTAACCAATGAGAGCGCAGCTGCGCGCGCAGGGCCAATCAGGAGCGAGCGCGCGATGTTATAATGAGATTTTACGATATCGATGTGGATATTATAACATCGTGTGAAATTGCTTAAATTGAGTGTTTTGTTGTCTGCGCTATAACAGTAGTAATTATAAGTCAAGTATTGGAAACATAAGTAGAATGTTACAACATTAGTGTAGATAAAAGTATTTACCTGTATACGACTCCGTTGAGTATCCCTTGAGAAAGCTCTTTGGTATCAAGATGATACGTCTCTTGCAGCCTGGTTAATGCCTGAGCAGCACCTGTCAGATCCTCCATCGTTGGATACTTCACATCATCATGATTCATTGTTATATTCTTTATGTAAGCTGAAACAAAAAAAATCACGTAAGTAAACTTGAATTTCTCAATGACAATGTGGAGCTTTTAGCTAAAGTTTGCATTATGGATTAGTGTAGTGAAATTTTAATTTAGCCTTTGGTCATAAATACTTTATTTTTATCATTCTCACACTCGAGGCGCTGTAGTTGTTTCATTCTGACTTTTATGGACTCTACGAGCCAGTTTAATGACAGTGCTATAAACTATGTCGTCTATAGAAGACGACAGAGAGATGACACCTGAGTTTTTTAAGTCAGGATTCCTTTTCCCCGATTGGTTTGACTGGATCAGCGTCTAAAACTTTAACGATAAAGACGACTCCCAAAAATACTCATAGTTTGTGCTTTTATGATATTCTCACGGCAAAGAGCGATATAATATCTCATACATTGTGATGAGCTCAATGTAGCGTATGATTAAGTATAACTGTTAGATAAAAAAATCTGGGTACCTAAGTAAGTTCGTATACTTAGGCAGGGTGGCTAGCCCTGGTGCCAGAGTTTTTAGGCCACTTGAAGGCATCTGACATGGCTTAACGGTTAAAACAACCGGGACCTACAATTTAACATGTCATCCGAGCCACCGTAGCGCTCAGTTGGAAAATGCCACCCGCGGTCACCCATCCAAGTACTGACCATGCGGAACATTGAGTGGCGGTAACACATTACAAGCTTTTGTTGGAAATGTAAGACGTACCAAGGAAACATAAGTCACTCTCATTATAACCATTATCGTCTTCTTATTTATAGACATATTTATAGGCCTTTTGCAGATTTTAATAGAATAAGTTAGAAGAGAACCGGCTTGCAAAATCTCCTCTGCTCAGCATTCATTCTCTGCAATCCTAAGAAGTATACCTACATCAAGACTAGAATCTTGAAGCATTAATCTCTTACATTTGCATTATACTATTCCTAAAATATATTTCTATCAGCGAAACGACCGCGAGTTGTTATAATATAACATTTTTCATATATTTATAGGCAAACAGAGAAGAGTTTCCGTTTGTCTACCAGCTAGTCCAGCATACGACCACGAAAAGAACTCTTATCGACCTGTGAAAGAGTCATAGATATATACTTTGCCATAACGCTGTCTCGTTCTGACACGACGAAAGAAATATTACTTCGTGCGCATCCTAGCCCGGCCAGAGTGTCATAAGGAATCGTTTTAACACGAAAAAAGTCGGTACCTATTAATACAAAATTAATTTAATTACCTCATCGGGCAATAACTCTACCACCATGCACCGTTAGCACAATATTTTTCCTTATTAACGTCATGTGTATCTGCCAAACAAAGACGGATGCGGAATACCGCTATTTCAACGAAACTGATTGCTAGTGTTACCGGCTCTGCATTTATCTCCGCCTAATCGCTTATCTTTTATATTTTGAGGTAAACGTAAAATGTTCTGTTTAACTTTGCACGGTTTGGTCGTATACGGAACTTTTATGGAGCATTCGGAACTTCCATAAATATTATAGAGTATTTTCATACAATCTGTCAAAGTCAAAGCAGATACAGATACAGATCTTTATTGGTGCTAAAGTACATAAAACACAAGTCACAAGAGTAATAATTAATTTCAGTACGATACATTGTACATTTGATATACTTAATTTATGTTGTGGGTACTATCATACTCTTTCAAGGAATAGTAGCTCCGTATAAGTACGTTCCCAGGCGTTCGAAGTTCAAAATTAGGCCCCTTGTTCGTTACAAATGCATAAAATATGCGCTGAGAGGCGTCTTCAAATCTATAGGAAACAGGGATCAGTGCTAAGGTTAAGACCAGTGTGGATAGTCACTCCTTTTTACCACATTATTTTTAAGTCAAACATATTTGACTAATTCAATTATTTTTAGGTCAAACATATTTGACTTAAAAATAGTTTAATTAGGACGATTGTAACTTCTAATGACATTTCTAAAAATGCTATTCTGGGCGGAGCCAGGCTTTAAAAGTTACAATTCCGTAACTAACTGCATGTAGTAGCAGCTGCATTTACTTAACTGTGTCAGTTAATTAAATGTATAGGTCGAATCAAAATATTTGGCGGCTGTGATCAACCCAATCCTGACTGATGCTCACTTAACTCTATCTGCGCGAGGATTAGGTTATCCACAGCTAGCAGCCGCCAAAAAGTTTGATTCGGCTGCTGCTATATGCATCAGCAGTGACTATGTCAATGCTTGACTATGTCTAGACTCTAGAGAAACTAAAAGGTCGGTGAAATAAGTCAATCTTTTGAAAAAATAAAATGCAAATAACGATCACAATTTATCTATTATATAAAAGGCTTCGCTGAGTGACTGACTGACAGACAGCCTACAGCCCAAACCGCTAAAGATACGAACATGAAATTTGGAACAAAGATACATTGGACCACGTAATGGAGCACTAAGAACGGAATTTTGAAAAATCGACCTCTAAAGGGGTAAAACGGGCCCTTTTCGTTTGTATGTAACTTTTTATTCCCTTTACCGATTGACTTGAAACTTTGTATACATGCTACTCAAACAAAATAAAAGTTACGTTTGTTCCTGTTTTTCCGAATATTCCTTATCTAAGGGGTCAAATTGGGTCCCAAAGTTGGTGAAAAAAGCGTCTATTACATCCAACGAGCTGAACGGTTATGGATGAAATCTGGCATGGAGGAAGCACACAACATGTTTCAACACATGAACTATTATTATCCCGGAAATTCTATGGGGATCCTTAGGGATAGCCAAAATTAATCAGTTTCGGCTGCCGCCCAAACCGCTAAAGATATAAACTTGAAATATGGAATATAGGTACATTGTATGACGTAATGGAGCACTAAAGACGAAAACTTTGAACTTTTGACCTTTGACGGGGTAAAACGGGCTCTTTTCGTTTGTAAGTATATTTTGTATTCCTGTACCGATTGACTTAAAACTTTGTTAACATGCTACTCAGACAAAATGAAAAATACGATTGTTCCTGTTTTTCTGAATTTTCTTTATCTAAGAGGTCAAATAGGGTCTCAAAGTTGGTGAAAAAAACATAAATTACTTCCAAAGAGCGGAACGGTTATGAATGAAATCTGGTATGTAGGAAGCACATAACATGTTTCAATACAGTAACTATTTTTATCCCGGAAAATCTATAGGGTCTCTTAGGGATAGCCAAAATTATCAGATAAAGCTAAGATAAAACGGGTAAATGAATTCTAACAAAATTTGGTACGATGCTAGACAATAACACAAATTACCACTTGGGGTACCTACTGCTATCCAGGAAAATTTCAGTGGGTCACGATAACAATTTCTTAAAAAAATGCCAAAAATCTATTCGTAAATCGAAGCCATGTTTAAAAATAGCCCACCCTTTTAACTAATAGATGACTATATTGACGTTTTGGGAAAAGTCCCGGATTCCTTGTCGAAATCTAGACCAAACGTCCTATAAAAGCATGAAAAATAACTTGAACGCACTTTTTTAGTAATATAGTGAAGTATCTAGAATAAAATTTAGATAATGACTCATCCGTCAATGGGGCAAAATGGGCCCCTAATAGTTTACGAAAGATTTTATTTTGTGAGCCAATAGATTTGAACTTAGGGTACATACGGATAAATAAACTTACTTTACTATGGGTTCTACCTGAAAAAGCGTAAATTACCTATTCTTTAAATTTTGCCGCGGGTCGATGAACTTTTTATGTTGAACAGCAGATTTTATTTACGTGATTTCAGGGTTGGTACCATAGTAAAAGTAAGTCAAATGATGAGTATAATAGAATCCTAGAACATGCCTGTCGTCTAGATATAGGTACAATATGTATTTCTCAAATAAAATATACCTACTTGTGTGCTACTTTTTCATCTGTACAGGGTCAGAGAATGCCTGAAAGTCCTACAAGTGTCTCGGCCACTTTTGACTGGGTGAACGGTTTTGGGCAAGATCGTCATTGAGTTCAGGATAATCAAAATTAAATTTCTAATAATTTAATGAAACATGTTGAATACCTGTACTGAGCTTTTTTAATAGTCCACTACTGAACGTAGGCCTACCCACGAAGGGTGATTGAGCCATATCCATCACGCTGGCCGAGCGCGGGTTGCTGAATTCATACCTATACATCGATTTTTCTCTATGGACGTGCCTTTGCAGGTTGCTTCAATGTTTTCCATCAATAAAAAGCCATTAGTGTAAATTTCGTACATAAGTTTCAAAGCTCAGTGGTCAGACCAGGATTAGGACCTTACGATTGTGATGTGGACCATGACATGCGAATGGAGTTGGATATAATTTGGTATGCGAGTGGGAAACTACATGGTTCATGAGTGAGCAATGTACCGAAAAATATTCTTTTTACCACATAAAGAATGAGTAGGTATTTTAACATATAACTTTATTAAGTATTTATCTTTTGACAAGTTATAAGGCAACGCGGGCCAAACCGTAGGCTATTAAAGTCAAAGAACATATTTACTGTTGAACTGTGTTACATTGAGATCTTAATACTAAGAACAAAAATATTGAATTAACCGTTAAATCCAATGCGGCCATAAAATAATTATTTGAACATGAATAAATCATACAATTATTATTTAATTAATTTCAAATATTTTGCAAATCAATTTCATCTAAAAATTGTCGTAGGTACTCCGTAATAAGCTTTAGACACGAGCGAATTTAAGCAAATACTGAGACAAAGCAGGCTAATCTTATCTTTGCAAGTAATACGAAAACCCGAGCTAAACCATGAGCTATTATTTTAAGCAAGAAAGTACTAAAACAACGCGGGTCAAACTGTGGGGAAATACCATTTAAAGTAAGTACTCATTATCATTTTGAGAAAATACTAAAACAACGCGGGCCAGACTATTATCATGGGCTATTATCATTGCAAGTAATACGACAACGCAAGCCAAACGGCAGGCTATTATAATTTGGGATAATATAAATTGCATATCAAATAAATAATCGCCTATCAATACATACTCATCATTTATATTCTTTTTTACATCAAATAACTTACTTCACTACAAATAAACTAAATGTTTAACAAAACTCAAACTGCAGATAATTCGAAATTTTACATCAATATGACATTACTTTTTTCCTCATAATGTAATACAGTTAAATTTATTTTTGTACAAAAATACTACATACATAGCATAAATACTGACTGCACAGCATTTTTTTCTCAATTATTAGGGAATGCTCTGTTATCAGGGGTCTAGATCAATGGATGGTTTCTTTAGGGTAAATTAGTGAAGAAATTAGATTAGATGTGATACAAAAAATAGGTTAGGTTATGTTAGAACATGACAAAACAACGCACGAGCCGAGCGAGCGAAGCGAGCGTGCCGCGGCAGCGGCCGGCGAAGTGCCAGAAGCGAATCGCCTTTATAGATTAGGTGTGAAACAAAAAATAGGTTAGGTTAGGTTAGTTTAGGTTAGGTTAGTTTAGGTTAGGTTAGTTTAGGTTAGGTTAGTTTAGGTTAAATATTAAGACGACTGTGATTAATAAAATGCTGTTTTATTTAGAAAAACTGCTGTAAATAATATAAAAATAGAAGCTATAATTAAAAGAAAAAGAGTTAACAGGTATAATGTGCATTAAGATTATTAGCTGTGCATTGATGAAAAAGCTTTTGCTTTAGGAAAAATCGCTGTACGTTGCAAAATAAATTGTAGTGTGTTTAGTGATATTTTGAGTTGAATATTATGCTGTGCAATCAGTAATTTTGATGGGAATTTGGAATCTTATTGCATAGAATAAGGATATTTTTTGATTTGCGTTTAAATACTACCCTTATAATTTTAAGCAAGTACTACGACAACGCGGGCCAAGCTACGTGCTATAAATTACCATCTTAAGCAAGTACTGAGAATGTGCAGGCCAAACCACGACCTGTTATTATTCTAGCCAAATACTGGGATAATTTAGGCCAAACCGTAGACATTATCCCTTCAAGTAATACGTTATACGATAATGCGGACGAAACCACAAACTATTATTATTTTAAGCAAGTGCCAAGACGACGTGGGCCAAACTGTGGTTTATTATCATTTTAAGCAATTACTAAAATAACGCGGGCCAGCCCGTGGGCTATTATCATTACAAATAATACGACAACACAGGCCAAACGGTAAGCTATTATAATTTTAAGCAAGTATTAAGACAACGCGGGCTAAGCTGCGTAATTTATATACCATCTTAAGCAAGTACTAAGAATACGCAGGCCAAACCGCGACCTATTATCATCATCATCCTGCCCTTAGATTTACTTGATGACAATAAATATTATCTTATCTTATCCCACTAGGTGGGGTCGGCACAGCACGTTTCTTTTCGCCTCTTCACTCTATCATACGCCATCTCATCATCAACTCATTTCTCTCGCATATTATCTTGCACACAATTCATCCACACTTTTTTTGGTCGTCACCTCCTATTTCTGCCGCTTACCATCATATTTTGGTTTCTTTTCGTGACATTACTCTCTTACCGTCTCATGCCCTTACCAAGATAGCCTGCCACTCTTTAATTTCTCAGTCACTGGCGCTACTTTCAGACTTCTTCTAACATACTCATTTTTAATCTTATCCATTCTTGTCTCTCCGCACATCCATCTCAGCATTCGTATCTCCGCTGCATGCAATTTCCTTTCATTCTCCCTATGGTGGCCGAACACTCTGACCCATACAATACATTTTTATCCAGCCAAATACTAAGACGATTCAGGCCAAACCGTAGGCATTATCCTTGCAAGTAATACGTTATACGACAATGCTGGGCTACACAAGCTATTATTATTTTAAGCAAGTGCCAAGACAACGCGGGCCAAACTGTGGGTTTTTATTATTTTGAGCAATTACTAAAACAACGCGAGCCAGACCGTGGGCCATTATCATTGCAAGTAATATGACAACGCAGGCCATCAGACAGCCTTTTTTAATTTTAAGCAAGTACCAATACAACGCGGGTCTAACCGCGGGCTATTTTCATTTTAAGCAAGTACCTATGTACTAAGACCACGCGGGCGAAGCCGCGGGTTTTAAGCTAGTCAGAGATATAATTAAAGTTAAGACTTTTTTATACATCCAGATGTACATGGGCCATACGAGAATGCGTAGCTAAACTGTGAAGTGTTCTATTGGTGGATTTTTTCGCACACTGCTCGTCTATGAGGGAAATAATACGAGTATGATCGTGACAGTATTCATAATTTTCTAATTGCTGTTGTAGTACGCTCGTCGATTTTGGTACAGGTTTAATCATTGTCGTAATATCTGTAAAATAAAACACCGAGGGAGGTTTTCTAGATCATTGCTGCCGTTACCTTGCACTAGTAAAATTTACTAACAAAAATTTCTGTAGCGGTTCACGGTTGAAAGTTTTTGTGGATAACACGTGAAAACGAGGGCTGATTCTAAAGCCTTATCAATATTTATATTGATAAATTTACTATGCATACTACACGAATACTCATTAGAGTATTCGTGAAAACCTGTAACATCAATTTTAAATAGTAGGTACGAAAAATTATTATCCGTTTATAAGATCCAAATATTCCAAACAATAAACTCAATTTCCTATGCAACCTAAAATTTTCTACTTACGTCTGTCATATGGTCGTAAAGCTGCCAGGATGATGCTTGACTGAAATCTATCCAAAGGTAACTCTTAACTTGGAAGAATTATTATGTAAACGTAAGAATTGATTTTATTTTGTAAGTACTTTTGTTATTAATTACTGTATATTTATTTGCAAAGATTTAAAATTTAATTTAATTTTTAAGTTTGTTTAACTAACAAACAATACAATAAAAGCCTTTTAAAGCTATATTGCGCATAATAAAAAAAATATACGCATATATGTAATTATGTATGTTACGAATAGTCCTGAAGTATACAGGGTGTAACAGAACCGGAGAGGTTATTTTATACGAAATACGTATGTTGATATTTGATCATAGATATCCGGAGAGTTGCAAACTAAGACGTAGCACACTTACCCTACAATGTCCTTGTTACTCTAGATTTGAAGACATAGGCTTAGGCATTAAATTCCGCATTATGCAGTTCGTGTAACAAATGTGGAATTTAAACAATTTATGGGTAAATAAGGAATTATACATGTAGGCAAGAGTGGCGTTTTATCTTTTAATTTTCTGAGGCCCCATTTTTGAATCGATAGAAAATGTTTTTTACTATCGCATGATAAGCTATCCCGTTTACATTAACAATTATAGAAATTAATCGATGCTCGCTTCTGGTTTCACGTGACCACTTACGCATACGTCCTGGCGGGCTATCGATTCAAAAATAGAGACCCTGGACGTCCGAAAAAGATGCCGGTTAAGTCAGCAAATCAATACCTAATAAAGTTTTACTTAATTCATCCATGTAACTTACCTGTTCCTAGTTTAATGCTGTCTTCTATTACATCTAAATCAGTAGTCAGTCTTTTAATGAGGGTGAATGCATTAATAGGATTCCCCAAGTAATTTGGTATGTCTTCCATGGCTTTGTCATGCTCTAGCTTGTATAAATCTAAATGCCTGGAAATGATAGAAAAATAACAATGACAATCCTGAAAGTATTATTTTTCACCATTGAAATCCTCGTTACATGCAGTGTAGTATTTGTTACAGAATACATAAGTCTATAACTATACCTACTTATCATTATGACTTTAGAATTTTTAGGTAAGAAAATTGTAAAACCAAGAAATGTTTTGGCCATGTTAATCGCAGTTGTAATGATCTTCGCATTCAACTGCATTCAACCATTGCCATTTCAACTTGCCAATCCGCTGGGCAATGTCGGTAACTTTGGTTTTTCTGCGAATCTCCTCATTCCTGATTAGATCTCGCAGAGAGACTCCGAGCATAGCCCTTTCCATAGCTCGTTGGGGTACTTAAAGCTTATTAATAAGGCCCATCGTATGAGACCACGTTTCAGTGCCATAAGTCATCACTGCCAACACACATTGATCGAACACTTTCGACTTGAGAAGAAATGAATAGATAGATGTAATCATCATCATCTCAACGTTTACTGTGGGGCATATACCTAACCCTATACATGTTATATAGAACACGTTGAAAGTTGTTTGTACCCGAGGCGTTCCTGAGCTCGCCTGTTATCTTGTTCGTAGAGGATCCTATATCTGCTAGTCCTAGAAAAATATTCCAGTAAAGACGTATTTTAAATTTAACTTACCTCTTTAAAGTTTCTAGCCTCTGCTGCTCCTTTTCTATATAGAAATCCAGATCGTCTATGATCCGTTTGTGCGTATGCAGTAAAGGTTCCACCTCTGATATCGCGGTGAAGAGCTCTGCTCGGCACCATGACGCGATATTCAGGACCACAGCGAGAAACAGCAGCCGAGGCATACTTACTGTAGGAACCATTGTTACTCCCCCTCTGTAAATAAATAAAAATATTAAATAATAAATATTATCAGTTTCGAAAGTAGCATAGTTTGAAATATCTTCGGGAGTGAACTGTTTCACAGTTGGCTGTGGACCTCCTTGCCCTCTTCTCATCATGAAAAAAGGACAGTCTATCAGGGTCAGCGTGATCAATCTATCAGCGTGACAGACTGATCACGATGACCAAATGCGGATTGACAGATATCACATAAGTGAAGGCTTTCAGAAATATACAATACTGAATACTAATGATACTAATAATTGATCATTGTATTTTTTATAGGATCAACCGCGAATACGCAAAAGAACCTATACATTGTCTTGAGAGTCACTTTTTATCAGCTGTTCCTTAACGGCTTTTTTTTTTAAATTTCCCATAGTAACAATTGTTCATAATGCTTCTGAAAGTCCCGTCATTTTGCCAAGCAACTGCTTTTATATCTTCGTGGAGCATAACCTCCAAAACATGCATTAAATACCTAATGATGATATGAAATACTTATACCACAAATGAGCAGCAATGAAATACCAACTTCTACTGAAGATCGAAACTACTACCATTGAGCTTTTATACAAAAATTCTGCTATTGTATTCGTTTTCTTGGCTAATAATAGTAATTCTACATTCGTACTCGTGGATTAAAGCTGTGTAAATATTTCAAGATAAATCGATTTCAGCCAAAAATAATTTATTACTCGGCATATATTCTATTTTTGGCTTCGAGCAAATAATTGTATTTTTTATTTTTTATTTATTATGATTTAATGTATTTAATAGATGTTTGCTCGAAGATTTTTGGAGAATTTATACGAAGTTATTTATTAAATTATCCACCAGCCCCGACTTCGGGTGTGACAAATTTAGGTACAGTGGTTTCGGAAATTACCAGGAAGTCCAGTCCACAAAATTTTAATTAATCCGTTTAAAATAATAAAAAATAATTAAACCTGTAACAAAAATAGTGATTAGTGATCTGTTTAAAAAATGTAGTAAACCTGAAAATAATATTTAATTAATATGTTAAAATTACAAATATAATTTATTTATAAAAAATGGTATAAACTAATTGAAAAAATACTTAGTCAATAAATAGCACCCCTATTCTTACTGTACTCTATTCGACACGTGTTTCGCCTCTAAACGAGGCATCTTCAGGACGTGTTGACTCTTCGAGCTCACTCGCAAGAAAGGTACAGTAAGAATAGAGGTGCTATTTATTGACTAAGTATTTTTTTCAATTATTTTATACCATTTTTTATAAATAAATTATATTTGTAATTTTAACATATTAATTAAATATTATTTTCAGGTTTACTACATTTTTTAAACAGATCACTAATCACTATTTTTGTTACAGGTTTAATTATTTTTTATTATTTTAAACGGATTAATTAAAATTTTGTTTCAGGTTCATTCATATTTTGTAAACATACCTAAGCCTAACTTTTCTAGCCTGACCTAACCTTAGCCTAACCATAGTCGAACCATGATACAGTTTGATGATTAATTACTAATTTTGTTTGTGATTTAATTTGGATTTTGAATAGTACCCTTAACTTATATGACTACGACAGAGCGGAAATACACTAAATATTTATTCAAAACAAGACTATGGGACGAATTCAATGACAAAATAGCATAACAATAAAGAAAAACAATAGATGCAGAAGGCAGTCATCCTGGACACGGCACGCATTGTCAGGAAGTTCCTCTCTCTGTAACTCCAACCACCGGTAGCTGGGGCCCTGCTCTGCTGCCGTGGCCGAGCTGCCGTGCCGGCCAGCCGCACTGTAGGTTACGGTTTTTAGGGTTCCGTACCTAAAGGGTAAAAACGGGACCCTATTACTAAGACTCCGCTGTCCGTCTGTCTGCCTGTCTCCATGCTGTATCTCATGAACCGCTATATTTAGGAAGCTGAATTTCTGTTGCCGCTATAACAACAAATACTAAAAATAGAATAAAATAATATTTAAGGGGTGTGAAAATTTCAAGCATCTACCTGGTACCATTATTAATATAGAGCGAAAAACGTCAAAAAATTCAGATTTGTTGTATGGGAGCCCCCCTTAAATAGTTATTTTATTTTGTTTTTAGTATTTGTTGTTCTAGCGGCAACCGAAATACATCATCTGTGAAAATTTCAGCTGCCTAGCTATCATGGTTCATGAGATACAGCCCGGTGACAGACGGACAGACAGACAGACGGACATCGAAGTCTTAGTAATAGGGTCCCGTTTTTCCCTTTGGGTACGGAACCCTAAAAAATAATAACCGTCAGATTATGTTCCACAAGATGTCAAACCGAAAGTCGATAAACTTTTTTGCATGTAAGCGATTTAATGAGCTGATTTTTAATTCACGACTAGCTGACCCGGTGAACTTCATTTCACCATCTGTCAAGTGTCAACTGTCAATGAGAACTTTCACATGCAGAAACATTTTGTATGAGAAAATTAAATTCAGGTTTTTATAATTTTTCTCGCAACTTTTACAAATTTTCTAACCGTTTAATCCTTCCCATAACTTCTACAAATATTTCAAGATCAAAATTCGCCAAATCGGTTCAGCCGTTCTCAAGTTTTAGCGAGACTAACAACCACGATTCATTTTTATATATATAGATTTGGAGGTCGGTCCCATAGTAAACGTTGTTCATAATGATAAGTACGACGGTATCCTAGAATATGTCCTTCGTCTAGAGAAACACTCTGTATAACAGGCATAGAAAGTTGCAGCAACGATGATATGATATGAATACAAAGTTTTAGACACATTCTGTACACTTCCATAAACCTTCATTGGAACAGTCGGACGGACATTGACACTGCCGTTATTCGACATTGTGTTAAAAAAAAATCGAACACGTGGGAATGAACTCTACAAACGTTATTGATGTGAAGGTCCTGTCAGACCACTTATTGAATTATGCTGATTAGCTCTAAACTTAATTTAATGCTCACTTTAATACATTAAATTTTATGATGATGAATCAATGAACTTTCAATTATTAAAAATAGTATTTTTAAGGTGTCTCGAAATATCATACTTTTTATACGTTTTTACGGGAATCGATTGAAAATACATATCAATAAAATAATCAGCCAAGTGCGAGTCGGACTCGCGCACGAAGGGTTCCGTGCCGTATGGAAGCCCCCCTTGGTGTATTTTATTTTAATTTAACTAATCATTTTTGAAGGGAACATACAACTTAATATCCTGTGAATATTTCGGCATTTTTCTGATGCCGTTATTTATTAATATCGAGCGAAAAACGGCTAAAAATTCAGGTTCGTTGTTTTAAAGCCCCCCTTAAATATTTTTTTCTATTTTTAGTATTTGTTGTGGCGTTGCAGTTTACAGCGGCAACAGAAATACGTCATGTGTGAAAATTTCAACGTTCTTGCTATCACGGTTCATGAGATACAGCCTGATGACAGACAGACGGACGGACAGCGAAGTCTTAGCAATAGGGTCCCGTTTTTACCCTTTGGCTACGGAACCCTAAAAATAGATTCTTCATATAAAGAGTTACTTCATTCTCGATAAAATGAATGAAACAGTTGCTGTTGTTTCGCGAATTCAAGGTTGGTCCCACAGTTGTTCATAATGTAAAATTGTAATCTGAAATTGTACATTTATGCCATTTTGCAAAATAACAGAACTTTCAGTCTGTACTTGTGAGGAAATTGAAATAATGTCAATTCTTTGAATATTTAAATTATGTAATATATTCACCAATTGAATTTTAGTCTTCAATTTTATTTAATCGTAGGTATATGAGTATTTAAGTAAAAGAAAGGAGGAAAGGTAACATGTTGTATCAGAATACAAAAGAAAAGAGAAATCTTCAGACATCAACTGATCATGATCCTAATGATCTACATAGATAACAAACTTTATTAGATGTAATGTAATAATGTCTGTCTAGAATGTTTACTATTCAGCGTTCCACGACAAAAGCACCTAATGACGACTAGATTAGTAGATATATCTATAGATCTACACGTGGAGACGTGTCCGGACATCACGACGTACATCATAATCATGACGAACATTACAGCAATGGAGGCCTCGTTAGTCTGGATTTCGAATTAAACTATTGCGAAGCTCCAGGAAGCAAAACCGTAGCTCTACAATACGGACAAAAACGGGCTTTAGAAATGAGGAAGTTGTGTAGGGCGACATGAACTCTTAGGTAAGACGGGCCAGGTCAACTTTACTTGTATGAAAAGGGAGTAATTTATGCAATGCTGTAGACGCTGTAGTTGTTCGCCACAAGCCAACAAGCCGTGGTGGCCTAGTGGTTATAACGCTGGCCTGTCATTCTTGAGGTCGTGGGTTCAAGCCCGGTCCCGTAACAATGAGTTTCTTTGGAACTTATGTACGGAATTTCACATCACTGGCTTTTCGGTGAAGGAAAACATCGTGAGGCAACCTGCATACGTCTATAGAAGAAATTCGATGGCGTGTGTGAATCCACCAACCAGCGTGGTGGATATGGCCCAATAATCACCCTTCGTGGGTAGACCTACGTCCTGCATTGGACTATTAAAAAGACTGGTACGGTACAGTACAGTAGTTGTTCCACGTTGCACTGCGATGTCTTTACAACCACCTACGAGTACAACTCCTCCAAGGTGGAGACCGCAGGATCGCACTGGATGATAACTTCCAACCGGTAGGTATCATTGGCGATCTCTAGGGGAATCATATACGCAACAGAGCAAGACTTGACTGAGGAGTGGTTTTGATGTGATACGAAATTGATATTACACACCTCTACATTGCCGATTAGCCCGGCTATAACTCTACCTGGAAGTGTAAACGGCTTCAGAAAATATAAATGTAGGTTAATAATCATTTGTTGTCAACAAAAAGATCTACTTACCGTCTTACTAAAAAAGTTCTACGCACGCTTTAGGCAATGTTTAACAGAACAAATTGCACAACTAAACAGAGTTTAAAGCGTGTTCAAATCTTTTTGTGGTAAGACGGATAATGTTTAAAACAGCTTTGACTTGTCTCAAAACTATTTAAACCATTTTAATAAACTTTACATAGACGATAGTACCTGCTAGCGACACGTCATATAAGGAAGTTGTTTCAGTACATTAGGCCCGATTATAGAGGCGCCAGCGTAAATTAAATAGCAACGTAAAAATCATTCTCTCTATCGAATACCTAAAGTGAAAAAGAAACAGAACTATGCTATTTAGCTATTATAATTACAATGGCGCCTCTGTAATCGGGCTTATTGTGTAGTTTTCTATATGCGTTCCAGTCCAAAAAATGATTAAGTTGATGGTTCCAATACAGCACCTACACGCTGTACTTTTTTACACTTGAGAATTTGCGTTGTGTGCTAGATAAAGGATTTGTTCACGACGGCTACGATCTTCTTTATTTATTTGGCAAACTCTTTCGGCAAAATATTCCAAATTCAAAATTATTAGTGTGATTCGCACTTGACTCTTTCTTGTCAAAGAAAAACAGTGTATATAAGTTTGTGAATAAAATAAAGGGTTTTTGATTTCGGTGATCCTGTAGTTTCCCCTCAGACGAAAACACCAAGCTCCACATCAGCATTAGGGTTCCCTCGGGCAGACGCGCTCGTGGGGAATAGGATTTTTAGATATACATATGTAATATAATGAGATACAACCTGGAATGTATAAGCTAAGTACCTCGTAAGTATATGAACTTACAAAATGTAACTAAGCCATTATTTTTAGACCTTTAAGGGTCTGTGGATGATCCAATTGTTTTTTATGTAGTTTTAGCTTATAAGTAAAGTAGTATTGTATTTTGTTGTAGTTAATAAAGGCACTTATGCCCGAAAAAATGAAAACTAAGCCATTATAGAGTTTGACATTAGTGCAGATTAGGTACGAGTACATTAAATACAGTGTAACTAGCTTCAATAAGAAACTTCAAAATATTAAATAAACAATAAGCACCTCTAATTAACTAAACTAATAACTGACCAGCTAATCCCACACACGAGTCACTAATGTATAAAGCAATTACATAAACAATACAATTTCGCATAAAGCGATAAAGCTAAGTGATAAAATTCGATCCCGAAATTCAGAGTAAGTTCTGGAACACGCGTATAAAAAGCACGATGGACGACGTGACTGTTCCACGCGTCCCGAGAATTATCTATAGGTATCGATAAACAAATAGGACACAGCCACTGTCCACGACACAGATGATTTAACAGCTGCTATTACAGATTATTTAGTATACACTACGAGCTGGTGTTCTAAATAACTCTCATACTGCCTACTCAGGGTTCAGATTTATATTGGACGGAATTGGTAACAATTTACTACTGATTGAATGCGAACAGTTAAAAATTTTCATCAGTTGACTGACCTTGTGATGATAATAGTAGTAAGTATTGTTAATCATATTATTATCTTGTGCAGTATTATTAATATCTTCCAGAGAATATGTCGATTTATGGATATGATTTATGGTTCTAATTAGTGAATGTCTACAACCGTATTTATTCATATTTTGGGAATATTTTGCGATAAAATTGATTAATTTCATATTTACAATCGGAAACAGAAGTGGGATGATAAATGGCTCTACCGTTGCGAGAAACCGGTACTTACCATATTATTTTGGGGACATTATATTCGATGGTATATGTTAAGAGTTTAGAACTTTGAATAATAATTGTCCTAGGATTCACATTTGAATAATAATTGTCTCATTGTGAATTAATGGGACCGGTTTCCGATAATATTTGTTGACAACTAATAGTGAAAGAGTCCTGTTATTCCAATTTAATGAACCTACCACACGTAGACTACATAAATTGTACGATTTGATTATATTATTATACCACTTTCAAATAACGATTAGAATAATATTATTCCGCGAATAGGTAAAAGTAAAATAATATATGTAGACCGGTAATTGAAATCAAAGCTAACTTTGAAATACATTACTTTTACCCTTGTAGAGAGTATAAGCTTAGTACCTATCGATGCTAAGATTTAGAACGACAACATAAAAATACAAAGCGAGTTACTCACATCGTTCTAGCTCAATGCAATCTTGGTAGTTGAAGAATTTCTAGAGCATAACAATTTTATATTAGACCGGGTTTCGAACTACAAAATTCCGTCTTTACTTTGTGAAAGTTTAGCTCAGAATTGGCCGGTTAAAGAGGAACACTCGATTGTCACGTTACGTGTTTGGCTTGCAAAGTGACGCAGCCACCCGCGGGTCCACGCTCATGGGTACTGACTGGCAGAGAAGCCGCATAGACTCCGCGCCACCACTAAAGTCCAGCGGCAAAATTATGGAACTAACGTAATTTATACAATTGTATCTGGAAAGTTTGATTGAAGCGCCTCGTCGATCAGACTGCAATTGTGGCGCGGAGTTTAGCCGGCAGCTTTGACACAGAAGCTAGCAACAAAATAATGGTGCTGGGTGGCCGGTGACCTTATCTAACTTCTGCTCGCGAAATGACGCGACTAAGTAACGATATAATTGTACTTAATTGATACAGTTACAGCTTCTAATAACGATTCATTTTCATTTTAAAAAATCGCAATTTTTGTGTATGTTTGCTATTCGTTAATAACCTATTCGATATTTCTTCGCCTTAGTTCACATAAAAGAAAAGAATAAGTACTAATAAATGAAACTGAAATTACTTTCGAGTGCGCATTATTTTTAAACGACTTAAAAAATTAGGTTATCAATTCGTCTGTATATATTTTTTTTTTTATGTGCCTATGTTACGCGATTACTCTGCCAACCGATATTGACGGTTCTTTTTTATTGTTTAGTAGATCATACTTCAGAGGTGTCCCATATAAATTTTATTAAACTCGGCTAAGTCGTTTTTTAAAAATTTACAAAAATCTAAAAATTACTACATCTATGATAGGTATACCTACGAGTATACCTACATGGTATACCTACGAGTACATAGATTCGTGCGAACTATTCGAATGGTGTACACGTTTGAAGTTAGTTGTACCATTTGAGGGAAAAAAAATATTATTATTACAATAATTCAATTTACAATAAGGAAACCGCATTATAGGTAGGTATGTACATCAAAATTATAAATATGCTTTAGAGATTAGACAGTTACTTATGTACAAGGGTACATCATGCATGTATTACCTACAATAATTCTACAAAAATCCTTACATAGTATAAAATAAAGTCGCTATTTTCGTTTGTTTGTCTGTATGCTTAAATCTTTAAAACTACGCAACGGATTTTGATGCGGTTTTTTTTAATGGATAGTGATTCAAGAGGAAGGTTTATATGTATAATACACCTGTGCGAAGCCGGGGCGGGTCGTCTAGTACTTGCATAAATAAGTAGTTTACTCTACCGAAATATTTATTTTGTAAGATGTGGGCGTACGCTTACGAAAGCTCGGTTACAATGGGTAACTTGGTGTGGATGGCCATTTTAACGACTGTTATAAACTCAATGGTCAGTGAACTGAATGAGATCATTACATATTCCAGCACATTGCATTGGACAGGGTTATGCTCGAAGTTTCTCTATGAAACTGATCGAAATTTTTCTACGAAATCGAATTGTAAAAGAGGTGATAACGTAGACGAACCATAGTTAGCGTCCAAGATATTAAAGAAATTAGGAGACAGTAATTAAGTAGTTCAGTTGAAGTGGCAATGGGCAGGGCACATAGCACGGAGGACTGATAACCGACGGGGTCGAAAAGTTCTCGAATGGAGACAATATACACACAATCAAAATTAGGCTCTGTATATCACGTCATTTGATGTTTGATACGATGACGCGACCGTGACTGGTCACCTTAAACAAGTATTGTATGGGTAATGGGTATATTATATACCCATTGTATTATAATCTTCAACAGTTATTTTTCGCAAGAAATGGCAAAACCGCCTTCTTTCTTGTACAAAATTCGAATATTACGCTCGAATTGTTTACATTATTGTTTGATTTTTCAAAAACGGCTCAGCCGATTTCTGTAAAATTTAAATGGGACCGTCTCGGGAGTATACCCTTTCGAATTAAAAAATATTTATTCGATTCGGTTTACAATTGGCGAAACTATCGATTATCATGAACATACACAAAAAGAAATACATACAGACGAACATAGAACCTCTTTTTTCGATGTAGGTTAAAAATATTGGAAATACGCGAAATATTCATGATGCTTTAAACAAGCCAACAGGCCCAGATGGTGAAGGATAAATACAGTACCTATTCATTATCAGTATTTAACTGAATGATATCAGTTATTTTTTAATTTTCCCTAAAGAAGAGTAGGTAGTCAAGGCAGATGTTATTTATGATAGAGACAATCTATTACTAAGGGACAAGCCTTCAGAGTTAGGAGCTCACTGACCAACGTACCTAGGTATCTTGGACCCCAAGTCGTCTGAAATAATGGAGACAAGTTTAATTTAAATTTCGATTCAGTTCCACAGCTTTATGACAACTTTATGGCCAACTTGCCAGGATCATATAATTAAGCTTGAAATTAAATTTCAATTCAACTTTATTATGAACATGTTTATAGGTAAGTATAATAAAAATTAAATTTATTACTTTAGGAGAATATGAAAAAATTTAGCTACTGGGTGTGTCTTAAAATGTAGCTAGTAAATACAAAATCTTCAGCCTCAGATTCAGCCTAGAGCTAGTTAAGGTTACATTTATACTACTGACATCTACTAACTGTACCAGCCTTTTTACCGACTTCCAAAAAGGAGAAGGTAGGTACTATGTTCATCTGTATGATTTTCTGTGTTTTCATTGATTTTTTCGCTAATTGTGAACCGATATAAAAAATCTTTTTTAATTCGAAACGGTATACTTTCGAGGACCTGTTTAAATTTTATCAAAATCGGCTGAGCCGTTTTTTACAGATAACAAATTTTGTACATGGTGAAAATCGGTGTTGCGGGTTTTTGTGACAAATAATTATTTAATAGTCTAATACTGAACAGGCTTACCTATAAAGGTGAATACTGCTACTACTAACATCTTAGTAATATACAAAATTTACAAGATTACATAGTTAGGTCCTAGAACCATTTAAGTATAAAGAGGTCCTAGAACTAAAAGACAACACAGCTATGAGAAATAAACTAAAATAATGTTACCTAGTGTTGTCCTGGTTAAAAGTTTAAGTGCAAATATAAATAGGTTCTATAACCATCTATCAGACTAAATTTAGACTCTGGTTTGGGTGCACTGCTTTGCACCCAGATACCTACTATACATGGACAATCTAATGCTTCAAAATATCAAGCTACACTGCAGAACTTTCTCTAGTAACAGTGTAGCGTGCAATTGGAACAGATTGTCTGATAATAATTACAAAAAAGCAGTAAACAGCTTTAAAAATAAATTAGATAATATGTTGAAACCAGAAGATAGACAGATAAATGCTAAAGCCCTTACATATTCATTTAAGCTATAAAAGTTAATTTTATCAATAAATATCAATTAAATAATTTCCCTTATTGCTAACTTAGCAAACAACTAAGTAGTTTTGATTCAGAGACATTTTATTTTTCATATATACAGCACTTTTGGGTTATCAAATGGTATAGGCAACAAGTACCTACTTATAGCAGCAGGTACCTATAAAAATTCAAAATAGGACTAGATGTTTATGATTACAGACAGAACTCTATTGGTATTAATTTTACAATGAAAAAATCAGTAGCAGAGACGTATGAAAAGGCGTATCCAGAAAGCTCTGCTGACAAACAACACTATCCCGCACAGACTCTTCTATCCTACAAAGTTCAAACCAAAGACCTCGATATGTCATCTCGAGGTCTCTCGACATATCGAGGTCTTTGGTTCAAACTATAATATTAATTTCTTTCCTTTGATTCCAAATAAAGGTTTAGAAATTATGTAGCTCGGTAGGAACAGACTTACATATTATAAGACTATTGATTAAATAATTAATAACAGATTTGCTTACCGATTTTCAAGAATTTTGCAGTTTAAAACACCATAGCAATGAATTTGTTTACTATTAAACCGAACAAAGAATAAATTACAATTTCTCGATTTCTCGAACACGATCGACCGCGAAGACCGATTTGTTTTGTCAAAACAATATTTTTTTTTTTAAATAATTTATTCATGACCATGGATACAGAGTCCTTCAGTCGAAGTCTTAAATAATAAAAAATTTACAAACAAAGAAGAGAAATAAAAAATTAAACTTAACTAAATCTTTTCAACAGTATTTAAAATATACTTATAAATAGGTTTGTAAAAAACTTCACTTTTTAGTAAATCCTCAATACGGCGGGGAACACTAATTGAGTTACGAGCTGCTATGTCACTAATGTCACTGGCTAAAATTAATCGTTGTAAATGGAATTGGGGACATTGAAAAATTATATGGTTTATATCAGCATGCGGTCGGAAACAATACGTACAGTTATCTTCTGGGACTATATTAATTCTGTGTAAATGAGCTGGAACCAAGCAATGTCCAAATCTCAGGCGATTTATAACTGTTATTAACTTTCTGCCACAATATTCAAATTTGTTGTACCAAGGAGTAGTAGGTAAGTCTTTCTGTATTTCTGCATACCACCTTCCCTTATATTCTGTTGTAACGTGCCAATATTCTTTCCAAATTCTGAGTAAATCCTTATTAATTGCACAATAGTAATCTGTGAAAGGTACTTTTAATATATCTGTGTGATCTAGATCATGCTCTTGCCGAGTAGCCAAATCTACTGTTTCATTGCCATGGATGCCACAATGTGAAGGAACCCATACCAATTCTACATGTTTTGATTTACTAATCATTTCTATAAGTTCTCTAATACTATATATAATATAATTTAACTTATATGAGAAATTACTGTTATTCAAAACAGACAGAACACTTTTAGAATCACTTACTATTAGTATATTTACATTTTTTACAGAGTTATTTACAAATGTTAAAGCGGTTAAAATTGCATACGCTTCTGCAGTAAACACACTGCAATTATTATCTAACTTTATACAGTGGGTTTTATTCATTTGTGGATCATAATATGCGGCTTTAACCCCTTCATCACTTTTAGAACCATCTGTATATAAAATATAAAAGTCTGGTTTATTCTCTATAAATTCTAGAAAATCAAATTTGTTATTTATTACATCTAAATGACAATCTATACTTAAGCAATTAATCAAGGCATTATATGGACATTTATATGTTGGCCAGATATCATGAGAACAAATGTTTTTACTGATATTTTTTAAAAATGACATTATTGTTGTGATTTCAGGCAAAACTCCCGAAACAAGAGATGTGGCTGATAAGCTAGATGTGTCAACTGATTGTGATATCTGTGGATGACATAAAACATTATTCAGCACTATAACATTATTGGAAGTCAACTCTTTCAAACAGAATCTATCAGCTAAAAGTAAACGTCTCAGGATTAATGGAGGTATACAGTTTTCAATTTCCATAGAATTAATAGGAGTGGAACGCATAGCTCCGCTAATAATTCTTAAAGCCATATTTTGTATTACATCGAGTTTTCGTAATAAGGTGCTACTTGCATTCATATAAGCTAAACTACTATAATCAAAATGACTTCTTACTATACTTTTATACAGCATGATCAAGGTTTTAGGATCAGAGCCCCAAAAAGTACCAGCTAAACATCTTAAAACATTAATACTTTTCATTGCATTGCTGCAGATATACTTAATATGCTCTTCAAATTTTAACTTGTTATCTATTATTACTCCTAAAAATTTATGTTGATTACTTACAGGAATGATTTCATTATTGTATTTAATTTTAACAAAAGATTGTGCAAAAGGATCTTTACTAAAAACAATAACAGAACTTTTATCAGAACTAATATCTAATTTTAATACATTGTTGTAATAATGGTGTAGCTGCAGCAGTGCAGAATTCAAGTGATTTACAGCCATATTTAAATTTTGACTTTCAGAGTATAAAAGTAAGTCATCGGCAAATTGTAAAATCTTAACATGTGATGTGTTAACATACTTTAAAATTTGAGATGTATATAGAATATACAAGAGAGAAGATAAGATAGCTCCTTGCATAGTTCCTTTACTGACGGATTTTGGTCCATGTAGCTTATTATTAAATTTAACATACAAGGTTCTGTTATTCAGAAAATTAAATATCCATTTCAATAATTTTGTTGGCAGACCTAACTCATTCAAAACTAGAAGAAGGCTCTTAATGTTGACATTATCGAAAGCACCTTTTACATCAAGAAAGACGCAGATCACATTAGAGTGGCTGAGCTTTGCTTTTTTTAATGTTGAGATTAATGATACAAAACTTTCAGAGCAACTTTTACCCTTTCTGAATCCAAATTGTGTGTTAGGTATTTTAGAGTTGGTTTCAACAAAATAATCTAAACGTAATTTTAACATGTTTTCAAAAAGTTTACCCAGACAGGATGACAAAGATATGGGTCTGTACGATGACGGATTATTTGCAGGCTTATTAGGTTTTAAAATTGGTATTACACATTGAGTCTTCCAAGATTCAGGAATAACTGATGCATTCCAAAGTCTGTTATAAATTGCCAATAAAATGTTCAGAGCATTTGAATGTAAATTTTTAATAAGTTTATATGGAATGTTATCCATACCTGGTGTAGTATCCCTACGACTATCTAAAGAAATGCGAAGCTCATTCAGTGTATAAGGCTCATTTAAGAAGGAAACGCTATTGTCAGACCTGTCTAAAATATTTAAAGTGGTAAAATCGGTTGATGTTGAATCTGCTAATTTTTCTAGAAAACTTGGTACCCATTCGTCATTTAGAGTTTTGTTACTACAATTACTGTTAATCCTTTTAAATTTTTTAACATAATTCCATATTCTAGTAACTGGTGTCATTCTGTTGAAAGAAGTACACAATTCATGCCATGATTTTCCCCGTTCCTCAATTAATATCTTTTTCTTTTTAGCATCAAGACGCTTGTAATTAATAAAATTGGAAATTGTTGGAGAGTGATGATATGTCTTAAGAGCTTCTTTCGACTTTTGAACTGCATCCTCACATAGTGTGTTCCACCATGGAGCTGGTTTTCTCAGAATTTTTGGAGTGTGATTAGATTTCTGCTTAGGAATACATTCATCTCTGATTTGATACAAGATATTTATAAAACTATTGTATAATTCATCTAGATCTGTATTTTCCAAATCTAATTGCGAAAAGCAGGTTTCAGATAAAGTTTTAAATTTAGACCAGTCTGATTTGTTGTACAAATATTTTTCTTCTACAGGACGAACATCATACACCGATGGCTTCACATTTACATCCAGTAGAGTCGGAAAATGATAACTACCCATTGCATCATCATGGACTTGCCATTCACAGAGAGGAGCTAACGAGCAACTTACTAAGGCTAAATCAATTGCTGAAGAATTCTTGTTTGGATATTTAATTGTAGTATGATTACCATCATTTAAAACACACAAGTCAAACTCATCTATGAGATTGTACAAAGAATTACCTCTACTATTATTTTTTAGACAACCAAATAAAATGTGATGGGCATTGAAATCTCCCATTATGAGACATGGCTTAGGAGTTTCAGTGAATACTTTTTTTAATTTACTAGTATTAAATTTAGTAAATTCGCTGTTTGGGGGACAATAAATACACAACACATGTAATTTACCTAATGATGTATCAAGTGCAATGCAAATGTTCTGAATTGATTCGTAATATGAGGTATGAACAACTTCATATTTAAAATTTTGTTTAATTAATATAGCTACCCCATTATGTTCGTTTACAGACAGTTTGTGAATCAAATTATAGGATGGAAAATTTGGAATTTTACTGTTTTTCTTAAGCCACGTTTCATTTAGTAAACATATATCTACATTTTGTTCAGTTAAAAACTTTAACAATAGCGTTTTTTTACTATGTAAACTTTGAATATTGAATTGTGCTATACGAATATATGTGTCCATATAATGAAATTAAATTAAATTAAATTTGACAACAAAATTTCTTTAATTCTTTTATTTGTAATGGGTTCATTCTTGCTATTTGCAAGGGCAACAACGGACTTCACAAGGGCATTTATAATTACATCGTTATCAACAATTTCTTTGGCATTGAGATCTTGGAAGGTTTTTTGTCTCGGCTTTGGTGTTAGAGCTGGGAAGGATGTTCTATCAGAGATTTGTGGCAGACTTACCGCATTGGCATAAGACATTTTTTGTTGTTGTTTAATTTTCTTCTCTTCTATTTTTTTCTGCTTAACAGGGCAGTCTTTCGACACGGCAAGGTGAGGGCCAGAACAATTGACACACATTATTTCTTCCACATCACATTCCTTGTAGGAGTGCCGTCCTGCACAGGATGAACACATCTGCTCTGCTCTGCAGTTCTTAGCTGAGTGGTTGAATCGGAGGCAACGGTAGCATTGCATGAGTGGTGGAAAGTATTTATGAACCTGGTATCTGAATAGCTTGATGTATACATACTGAGGTAATGTGGTGGCTGCAAAAGTGACAGCCACTGTTCCAAGAGGAGTCAAATTTCCGTCTACTTTTCGCATAAAGCGTTTGATTGAGACAACATCAGCATCACAAGTAATATTTTTGTAAATTTCTTCATTAGACATTGTCAGCGGAATATGCCTGATGACTCCTATAACTTCAGTCATGTAAGCAGGAATGAAAGCTTTCAGCTTATATCTGTTCAGGAAGCTATCCATCTTTAAAAAATTGTTAGCTGGAGCTGGCTTTTTGAAAGTGACGCCAACCTTATAAGCATTTATTCGGTGGACACCTACAATGCCTTTGACATTTTCAATGAAAAGATTTGTCAATATTATGGGGTTTTTATTACCAACCTTTTCTTCTTCTGTGGATTCAACGTAAACCACGCAGTCCCCACTGTGATTTTCGGGGAATAGCCTCTTGTAGAGGGGCTTCTGAAATACTTTGTAGTCATCATTGTTCGTTGAGGATTTTGCAAGTTTTCTCTTCTTTCTCTCTGCTGTAATGACGGGGTCCTCCCCGTCACTAGCAACGCTCATGACGTTATTGTTGCGCCGCAACACCCAACACAAATCTCAGAGAATTGCAAAATTAAAATTTATGAATAATTGAATATTAAAAACGCCCGCTTCTTTCGACTTCCCGCCAAAAAAAAAAAAAGTCTTGTCAAAACAAAACAAGCCAGCATTGCCAATGCCCATTTCCATAATTCCCAAAAACTTTAAAGGACATGTTCTTTTTTGTATGGGACTTTGGCTCAATGACGGGTCAATGACAATTGTTAGGTTGAAACTTATTAAAAGTTAATTAGTTATGTTACCGTTATATTTCGCATGAAACGTTATATTTCAACTTTGCAGGGAAATTGCCTCCCAAACATACCTAAACGCAAGTAATTAACATTGTGGCAAAAATGTGTTTGGAACGTTACAAACAAAACTTTGCAGCAATATAATTTTACTTACTTCACTGTCCGGCATTGCCTGTACCTTACAAATGAAAGTTACTGAAATTTTATACTGTAACATCGCGACAATATGTCTTTTGTTATAATTTTTTTTCAACTTTCCTACAACATTACAAATTGGGCTCGTTATTTACATTACTTATGTAATGTTGCTGGAAGTTAATTTTTGTAAGTTGTGGAATGTCTCAGTTAACATTAAAAAACTAGATGGCGTTAGCATCGCACATTGATTTTCTGCATCGCGATGACGTTGTGTTTGCAGAAATTAGTATTCCCATCTGTAAGTTTGATTAAAACGTTCCTTATTGCAGATAGAGAAATAAAGTCTCTCATTCTTCCTCACACAAATGCGTCCCTCGGACTTGTACTTAGAACTCAAAAAATTTAAAAAAAATAATGTTTTTTTTAGAACCTGGAACTGAAAACTTACAGATATGTAACTTTGCGACAGCTAAATAAATGCAATGCACGGGCAAGTTTCATTTGTAACTTTAAAGCAAGATAGTTCAGACAAGTTACTATTACCTTTCAAATTCAAAGTTGTGGAAATGTTACACGTTATACTTGCGGAAAGTTTATTTTACAACTTTCAGACATGTTTCTTGTGTAATGTTACTGCAACTTCACATTTTAAAGTTATAAAAAGTTTTGATGATCAGCTCTGGGCAAGTTACAGGGTTTATCTACAGCGCGGCCGTTAGAGCTTCGTTTCAAGCTCGCTGTGAGCTTGCATGAACGTTGCAACCTTGTATTTGTAAGTTACAAGCTTGTTGATGTTACTTTCAGTAATGTTATTGCAACTTTTGCTTGCTTAGCGGGACATGTTACTGACATGTTCCTGCAACATGATGTTTGAAAGTTACAAATGTGCCATATACAAACATAATACAACTTATTGTAAGTTTCATGCTTAGTGGGAAATTTTATATATTTTTGTTCAGATCAATTACTACTAGTCCAGCAGCCTTCTCCTGTGAGCTAAATAAGTAATTAATAACAGGCTTAATCTTCGTGGGCAGGTTAAGTTCACCGAGATGCCCAAATTAATCTTTTAAAAAATCTCGATCGAGGTCGAGGTCTCGAAATGTCGATTTGGTAGGGTGTTGATATTGTTACATAACAGTAAGTTTTTTTTATTTTAATATCGAGGTAAATGGACGATACACCCGGAAAAACAATTGTCTTACAAAATTCATGCTATGATAGGAGAGTCCTCCACTCCAAATATTTCCAAATAACGAGTCATAGCGAGTAATTTTGAATCATCAAAATTATTAATTACAAGCTGATTTTTTGTGTGCAGCTTAGTAAATGTTTGTACAATCAAATGGCTACATAGTCCTACAAAAGTGGTATGTTGTTCTAGTTAGAAGTTGTTTATACCTTCGGAGTACTTTAGCTACCTCGATCGAAATTTTTTTTAGACTAATCTGGGCGTCTCGTCTGACTTAACCTGCTTACGAAGATTCAGCCTGCTATTGATCACTTTAAGATCATAGGAAACGACTGCTGGACTATAAACAATCGTATCCTTATTCTTTTGTAGTATTTTTTAAAGATTTATCCTAATTTTACTGTTTTATTTTAAAGTAGCTAAATCCCCTTAAAAATCTCCCTATTTTTTTTCACTGGAAACCAGTGAAAAAAATAGGGTAATAATTGAAATAAAAAAGTTATTTTTAGTGTCAACGTCATTTTATGATTGTATTTCACTGTCTTTTGCACGTTTTATTTTCATTTAGAAATTGCCAGATTCTAGATTTTCTTACAGTCTTGGGGTTATTTTTAAAGTAAACAATTTCAAAGTAAACACTTTTAAAGTAAAACAATGTGAAGGTTTAATATTATTATGTACTATAAAGCCTTAATTTCTTTATGTCAACGTTTATTCACACGTTTTATGGCACACGAAATGCATGATGAATAATTAAACACTTAAGGAAAATTTAAATCTAGAAAGAAACGTCGAACACATTTTTAATAATGATCGGAAGCTAAATTCTTTGTAATCTTATAAAGAGACCCTACTTAACATGATCGTTTTTTTTATAGTGATAAAGTGAGCTAGTAAATGATGAAAATTTGGATTTCGGAAGAATATGGAATGGTACCAAAAAATAATTATGAAAGTAATTAATGCTATTTAAAGTAATTTTTGGTAGAAATTGTACCTATTTCGGCTGGCACCCCGACCGCCGATCCCGATTAATTGGACTTTTTGGCGGGAAGTCGAAAGAAGCGGGCGTTTTTAATATTCAATTATTCATAAATTTTAATTTTGCAATTCTCTGAGATTTGTGTTGGGTGTTGCGGCGCAACAATAACGTCATGAGCGTTGCTAGTGACGGGGAGGACCCCGTCATTACAGCAGAGAGAAAGAAGAGAAAACTTGCAAAATCCTCAACGAACAATGATGGCTACAAAGTATTTCAGAAGCCCCTCTACAAGAGGCTATTCCCCGAAAATCACAGTGGGGACTGCGTGGTTTACGTTGAATCCACAGAAGAAGAAAAGGTTGGTAATAAAAACCCCATAATATTGACAAATCTTTTCATTGAAAATGTCAAAGGCATTGTAGGTGTCCACCGAATAAATGCTTATAAGGTTGGCGTCACTTTCAAAAAGCCAGCTCCAGCTAACAATTTTTTAAAGATGGATAGCTTCCTGAACAGATATAAGCTGAAAGCTTTCATTCCTGCTTACATGACTGAAGTTATAGGAGTCATCAGGCATATTCCGCTGACAATGTCTAATGAAGAAATTTACAAAAATATTACTTGTGATGCTGATGTTGTCTCAATCAAACGCTTTATGCGAAAAGTAGACGGAAATTTGACTCCTCTTGGAACAGTGGCTGTCACTTTTGCAGCCACCACATTACCTCAGTATGTATACATCAAGCTATTCAGATACCAGGTTCATAAATACTTTCCACCACTCATGCAATGCTACCGTTGCCTCCGATTCAACCACTCAGCTAAGAACTGCAGAGCAGAGCAGATGTGTTCATCCTGTGCAGGACGGCACTCCTACAAGGAATGTGATGTGGAAGAAATAATGTGTGTCAATTGTTCTGGCCCTCACCTTGCCGTGTCGAAAGACTGCCCTGTTAAGCAGAAAAAAATAGAAGAGAAGAAAATTAAACAACAACAAAAAATGTCTTATGCCAATGCGGTAAGTCTGCCACAAATCTCTGATAGAACATCCTTCCCAGCTCTAACACCAAAGCCGAGACAAAAAACCTTCCAAGATCTCAATGCCAAAGAAATTGTTGATAACGATGTAATTATAAATGCCCTTGTGAAGTCCGTTGTTGCCCTTGCAAATAGCAAGAATGAACCCATTACAAATAAAAGAATTAAAGAAATTTTGTTGTCAAATTTAATTTAATTTAATTTCATTATATGGACACATATATTCGTATAGCACAATTCAATATTCAAAGTTTACATAGTAAAAAAACGCTATTGTTAAAGTTTTTAACTGAACAAAATGTAGATATATGTTTACTAAATGAAACGTGGCTTAAGAAAAACAGTAAAATTCCAAATTTTCCATCCTATAATTTGATTCACAAACTGTCTGTAAACGAACATAATGGGGTAGCTATATTAATTAAACAAAATTTTAAATATGAAGTTGTTCATACCTCATATTACGAATCAATTCAGAACATTTGCATTGCACTTGATACATCATTAGGTAAATTACATGTGTTGTGTATTTATTGTCCCCCAAACAGCGAATTTACTAAATTTAATACTAGTAAATTAAAAAAAGTATTCACTGAAACTCCTAAGCCATGTCTCATAATGGGAGATTTCAATGCCCATCACATTTTATTTGGTTGTCTAAAAAATAATAGTAGAGGTAATTCTTTGTACAATCTCATAGATGAGTTTGACTTGTGTGTTTTAAATGATGGTAATCATACTACAATTAAATATCCAAACAAGAATTCTTCAGCAATTGATTTAGCCTTAGTAAGTTGCTCGTTAGCTCCTCTCTGTGAATGGCAAGTCCATGATGATGCAATGGGTAGTTATCATTTTCCGACTCTACTGGATGTAAATGTGAAGCCATCGGTGTATGATGTTCGTCCTGTAGAAGAAAAATATTTGTACAACAAATCAGACTGGTCTAAATTTAAAACTTTATCTGAAACCTGCTTTTCGCAATTAGATTTGGAAAATACAGATCTAGATGAATTATACAATAGTTTTATAAATATCTTGTATCAAATCAGAGATGAATGTATTCCTAAGCAGAAATCTAATCACACTCCAAAAATTCTGAGAAAACCAGCTCCATGGTGGAACACACTATGTGAGGATGCAGTTCAAAAGTCGAAAGAAGCTCTTAAGACATATCATCACTCTCCAACAATTTCCAATTTTATTAATTACAAGCGTCTTGATGCTAAAAAGAAAAAGATATTAATTGAGGAACGGGGAAAATCATGGCATGAATTGTGTACTTCTTTCAACAGAATGACACCAGTTACTAGAATATGGAATTATGTTAAAAAATTTAAAAGGATTAACAGTAATTGTAGTAACAAAACTCTAAATGACGAATGGGTACCAAGTTTTCTAGAAAAATTAGCAGATTCAACATCAACCGATTTTACCACTTTAAATATTTTAGACAGGTCTGACAATAGCGTTTCCTTCTTAAATGAGCCTTATACACTGAATGAGCTTCGCATTTCTTTAGATAGTCGTAGGGATACTACACCAGGTATGGATAACATTCCATATAAACTTATTAAAAATTTACATTCAAATGCTCTGAACATTTTATTGGCAATTTATAACAGACTTTGGAATGCATCAGTTATTCCTGAATCTTGGAAGACTCAATGTGTAATACCAATTTTAAAACCTAATAAGCCTGCAAATAATCCGTCATCGTACAGACCCATATCTTTGTCATCCTGTCTGGGTAAACTTTTTGAAAACATGTTAAAATTACGTTTAGATTATTTTGTTGAAACCAACTCTAAAATACCTAACACACAATTTGGATTCAGAAAGGGTAAAAGTTGCTCTGAAAGTTTTGTATCATTAATCTCAACATTAAAAAAAGCAAAGCTCAGCCACTCTAATGTGATCTGCGTCTTTCTTGATGTAAAAGGTGCTTTCGATAATGTCAACATTAAGAGCCTTCTTCTAGTTTTGAATGAGTTAGGTCTGCCAACAAAATTATTGAAATGGATATTTAATTTTCTGAATAACAGAACCTTGTATGTTAAATTTAATAATAAGCTACATGGACCAAAATCCGTCAGTAAAGGAACTATGCAAGGAGCTATCTTATCTTCTCTCTTGTATATTCTATATACATCTCAAATTTTAAAGTATGTTAACACATCACATGTTAAGATTTTACAATTTGCCGATGACTTACTTTTATACTCTGAAAGTCAAAATTTAAATATGGCTGTAAATCACTTGAATTCTGCACTGCTGCAGCTACACCATTATTACAACAATGTATTAAAATTAGATATTAGTTCTGATAAAAGTTCTGTTATTGTTTTTAGTAAAGATCCTTTTGCACAATCTTTTGTTAAAATTAAATACAATAATGAAATCATTCCTGTAAGTAATCAACATAAATTTTTAGGAGTAATAATAGATAACAAGTTAAAATTTGAAGAGCATATTAAGTATATCTGCAGCAATGCAATGAAAAGTATTAATGTTTTAAGATGTTTAGCTGGTACTTTTTGGGGCTCTGATCCTAAAACCTTGATCATGCTGTATAAAAGTATAGTAAGAAGTCATTTTGATTATAGTAGTTTAGCTTATATGAATGCAAGTAGCACCTTATTACGAAAACTCGATGTAATACAAAATATGGCTTTAAGAATTATTAGCGGAGCTATGCGTTCCACTCCTATTAATTCTATGGAAATTGAAAACTGTATACCTCCATTAATCCTGAGACGTTTACTTTTGGCTGATAGATTCTGTTTGAAAGAGTTGACTTCCAATAATGTTATAGTGCTGAATAATGTTTTATGTCATCCACAGATATCACAATCAGTTGACACATCTAGCTTATCAGCCACATCTCTTGTTTCGGGAGTTTTGCCTGAAATCACAACAATAATGTCTTTTTTAAAAAATATCAGTAAAAACATTTGTTCTCATGATATCTGGCCAACATATAAATGTCCATATAATGCCTTGATTAATTGCTTAAGTATAGATTGTCATTTAGATGTAATAAATAACAAATTTGATTTTCTAGAATTTATAGAGAATAAACCAGACTTTTATATTTTATATACAGATGGTTCTAAAAGTGATGAAGGGGTTAAAGCCGCATATTATGATCCACAAATGAATAAAACCCACTGTATAAAGTTAGATAATAATTGCAGTGTGTTTACTGCAGAAGCGTATGCAATTTTAACCGCTTTAACATTTGTAAATAACTCTGTAAAAAATGTAAATATACTAATAGTAAGTGATTCTAAAAGTGTTCTGTCTGTTTTGAACAACAGTAATTTCTCATATAAGTTAAATTATATTATATATAGTATTAGAGAACTTATAGAAATGATTAGTAAATCAAAACATGTAGAATTGGTATGGGTTCCTTCACATTGTGGCATCCATGGCAATGAAACAGTAGATTTGGCTACTCGGCAAGAGCATGATCTAGATCACACAGATATATTAAAAGTACCTTTCACAGATTACTATTGTGCAATTAATAAGGATTTACTCAGAATTTGGAAAGAATATTGGCACGTTACAACAGAATATAAGGGAAGGTGGTATGCAGAAATACAGAAAGACTTACCTACTACTCCTTGGTACAACAAATTTGAATATTGTGGCAGAAAGTTTATAACAGTTATAAATCGCCTGAGATTTGGACATTGCTTGGTTCCAGCTCATTTACACAGAATTAATATAGTCCCAGAAGATAACTGTACGTATTGTTTCCGACCGCATGCTGATATAAACCATATAATTTTTCAATGTCCCCAATTCCATTTACAACGATTAATTTTAGCCAGTGACATTAGTGACATAGCAGCTCGTAACTCAATTAGTGTTCCCCGCCGTATTGAGGATTTACTAAAAAGTGAAGTTTTTTACAAACCTATTTATAAGTATATTTTAAATACTGTTGAAAAGATTTAGTTAAGTTTAATTTTTTATTTCTCTTCTATGTTTGTAAATTTTTTATTATTTAAGACTTCGACTGAAGGACTCTGTATCCATGGTCATGAATAAATTATTTAAAAAAAAAAAAAAAACCCGATTAATTTTTAGGTTATGTCATAAGAGCCTGAGAGAGAGGTTAGGTTATGTTATGATTGAATTGCGCCGTTGTTTTTATTTATTTCACATCGCTGTAGTGATTTATGTGACTCAGTAATTAGTTATATTAACTGATAAAATGTCTGGTGTAAAGATTAAAGTAATAAGCCGTAATCCAGATGATTATTTGCGAGCTACCAAGAGAGATATTCACAAACGTATGTTTCTACAGGTTTTGTGATTTAATTAACGTTATTTTCAGTATTGAATTAAATTCTTCCCGTCCTGTTGTGGTTTTCAGTGCCCAGGAACTATGATCCTAGTCTGCATCCATTAGAAGCGCCGAGAGAGTACGTACGTGCTCTGAATGCTGTTAAGCTCGAGAGGGTTTTCGCTAAGCCTTTCGTAGGTAGCCTCGATGGACACCGAGATGGTGTATCTAGTATGGCGAAGCATCCAAAAAAGTTGGCTATATTAGCTAGTGGCGCATTTGACGGCGAGATCCGTGTATGGGACTTGGCAATGCGAAAATGTACCAGAAACTTTGTGGCACATGAAGGTTGGGTCCGCGCAATATGTTACACACCCAGCGGAGAAACATTTACAAGCGTCGGTGATGATAAGACAATCAAAACATGGAAGTCTCAAGTACAATCAGAAGAAGATGAAGACCCCAACAGCCAGCTGCTCAGTATGTCAGTGGTGTCGGGAGTCTCACATCATAGATACAAGCCAATTTTTGCAACATGTGGTGAACATTGTCAACTGTGGGAAAACACTAGAAATGAACCCATAAAAGTCTTTAAATGGGGAGTGGACAGTTTGCATCATGTGGCATTCAATCAGGTATGATATACATAGCCCTGATTGTAAATTTTACTGTCATCAATATGGAGAGAAATTCAAAGATTCCATGTTTCCCAAAACTTCTTTCTCATGAGAGTCTTCAGTTGCAGTCCTACACCACTGATATCTACTTGCTTAGTCTGTCACACTTGCAAATACTAATTATCCTTATTAATATGTAGTTTGTGCAAAAAGAGATGCATCATAGGTGAGGTCGCCCATGTGCCATTTTTTACCAATTTTGTTACGTTGACAACACTGTTCTGTCATTGATAGTACAATAAGCCCGATTACAGAGGCGCCTTCGTAATTATATTAGCTAAATAGCATAGTTCTGTTTCTTTTTCACTTTAGGCATTCGATAGAGAGAACGCTTTTTACGTTGCTAATTTAATAAAATAATTTAATTAATAAATTTACGCTGGCGCCTCTGTAATCGGGCTTAATGAATGTGTTTGATACTTGGTAGACACCAATTCAGTTTTCATCAGTAGACTCGCATCTACCAAGTAGTTGGTACCTTAGTTGCTGATTAAATCTTATTGTTAGTTGACCATAATGCCACAATGGTTCTCTTTTTGCACAAACTGTTAATCATCCGAAAGTGTGTTTGTTACTCTCACCCAGGAGCAAAGCAATGAATAGAATTGATTTAAAACTAAATACCTTTAGCTCTTCTTCTCCTGCTGAACACAAAACACCTATAATTTTATTTTCATTTAACTTAACTAGGTACTTAAAAAAATAATTGATAAAATTTAGCATTAAATTAGCAATTAAAAGGGAGGTAGTTATATAATTCAAATTTATAATGTAATTACTTTTTAATGTATCTTTTAAGGTGGAACATAATTTGCTAGCAGCCTGCGCAAGTGACAGAAGCGTGATTCTGTATGATTCCCGAGAGTCAGGTCCTTTAAGGAAAGTGGTGATGGAGCTGAGATCCAATGCTTTATCCTGGAACCCAATGGAAGCATTCATATTCACCGTAGCTAATGAAGATTACAAGTAAGTAAATGAGAAATGCTAGATGATAGCAGACAGTTCTGTCAGTTGCAGAGTAGATTTTTAAAGGGATTTTGAAATGTACTAGGTTTTGTTTGATGGATGACCTCATCAAGACCGTAGAATCATGCTGGATGCAAGCCTTTATCTTTAAGGGAGGCCTATGTCCAGCAGTGGACGTCCTATAGCTGATAAAAAGAGAAGTAGTAGTAGACTCTAGTAGACTCACATTAATGCAATAAAACAGGTTTGCATATTTACAAAAATGGTTTTATAGAATTTTCTTTTATATATGTTAATTTAGATTAAACAATAGTGCAATGAAAAATTATGAAAAAATGCTATCCAATTTTCCAAGAAGACAAAACTTCTGCTACATTCTTCTCTCCATTGGAATTTGTGAAAAACTAGAATAAAAAATCATTTTTCTCCCCTCTATTTTATAGTAGGTACTTTACCCAATTTTTCACATCCATGTTTCTTTTTAGTTGTTATACATTTGATGTAAGAAAATTGAAGCAACCCCTAAACGTCCACATGGATCATACATCAGCAGTTATCGATGTGGACTATGCACCAACAGGCAGAGAATTTGTAACAGGAAGCTATGATAAAACCATCAGGATATTTGAAAGTTTGAAAGGCCACTCCAGAGACGTGTACCATACTAAAAGAATGCAGAGGCTAACCTGCGTCAAATGGTCACTGGATAATAAATATGTGATGAGTGGCTCAGATGAAATGAATATTAGAATGTGGAAAGCAAGAGCCTCAGAAAAACTTGGTGTGGTAAGTATGGTCTATGGCTGTTTTAGCAGTAAAGAAAAATTGTACTAAACTAAAGCATATTTTTATGAGAATTATTCATACTTTTATGTAGCCATTTGCTCATGCGCGGGTTGTTTCAACGTCGGTATTGGTAAATAGATGTTAAGTTGAGCATGCACCACAGTTCGTATGTGTAGAAGTACACTACGGAAGTACGCATGTGAACCCTTTGCACATAGCAAGCTTGCAGCATACTAAGTTTATCGAAAAACGCTGACTAGCCCATTCAGCGCCGATCCCGCCCATCGGCGGGCAATTTTTTTAACTTTCACGCCGAGACCGCCCATGGGCGGTTTGATTTCAAACTGCATTAACTATGGCGGCATCTGGGTAATAACGTTACTTTTCAGAAAGGCAGTGAATGGGCTAGTCATCTGCAAATACTGTTTAGTAGAGGTGTTCCTCATGGACTGCATATGTACAACCAGTTGTAAAATTAGAAATATTAATTTTAAAATCTTTCCCAAAATCACAACTGTGTGTGGGCACTCATAAAATATTTAATCCAATATCAATAATATGAATGTTGCCTGTTTCCAGATGAAACCACGCGAGCGTACATCACTGAACTACTCCGAAGCATTAAAAGAAAAATACGCGAGCCACCCGCAAGTGAAACGCATCGCGCGTCACAGACACGTGCCCAAACACATCCTCAACTCTCAGCGGGAGATCAAAACTATCAAGGAGAAGAACAAGAGGAAAGAAGCCAACAGAAGGAAGCACAGCGCGCGCGGCGCGGTGCCGCATGTGCCAGAACGGCAGAAGCATGTTGTCAAGGAAGATGAGTAGTTATTTTAACCAAAAATCTGTTATGCCTGCATTTTGCGCCAGATTCAAATGGTCCACACTTCTTAGCACGGAAGCAGTTATATTTTTTTCCACTCATGTTACTTATAAGAATGAGACATACAGGGTTGTCTGCTCGCCCTGAAAAGCCGAAAGAATGTGATTAAGACCATAATTATGAACAACTTTTACTATGGGGCCAACTAGGAATTCGAGAAAGGAAGCTATGCTGTACAAAATTGCAAAATCAACAGCTGATTTTTGTCTTGAATTCTGGATTGGCTCCATAGGAAAAGTTGTTTTTATTGATGGTCTGAATCACCTCCTTTCGGCTTAGTACACCAGTTCTGGACAATCCTGTATACAAACACATATACATATTTTCTTTGCATTGATGTACAATACAGTCAATACAGCTTCCGTGCTAAAGGCGCAGAACGTTTATTCAATTCTATGGTATTCGCAACTATAACATGTTTCGGCGAAAGAATAGACAGGGTAAAGTTAAACTACTTTTCAGCAATGTATAAACAGCTCTTTTATTACACACATGCTAAGATCTAAAATAAACTGATTATAAATAAACCATTTAAGTTATTCATTACACTTTAACACACGACTGGTACAAAACAGAAATAGAAGAGCAGGCATCACATCATCATTATTCAAAAGTTGTGAAAATTTGTTAAGTCAGGGGGTGTACTCAAGCTCTGTTGTTTAGTTTTACAATTTACTAAATACAGTCTTTACGACGAAAAACGCGCGTTCGCTTGAGCTTCGTTATAGACCGAATCTATATATCACACGGCTGCGATATTAGCTTTAAGCTGTGCATGACTAAAGCTCACTTAATAGCTCCGCGAGAAAAAATGCCAAGACGATGGGTTTGGCGCAGCGTGTAGCTAACTTCACGGCCACCAAATAGTTTGATTCGGCCTATACATACTGCAGGGAGTATGAAGAAAGTTCCAAAAAAATTACCACCTCTAACCTAAATGCATAGTATTACATAGTTTCTATTATGCTGGCGTTTGCTTTCCTAGAAAATACAATTATTGGGTCTTCGTTATCGCCCTTCTCTCATTTACAAAAAAGGTTAGGCCTTAGTTCACCCAAATTCAGGGTCGTAGGCTACATGTATACTAAGCGCCACACAAATCGGCGGATGAGAAGTTAGCCGCAGATGACACTTCGCCGTGATTTGCTAATTATTGAGCATGTGAGCACAATTCCGACGCCGCGTGTCGTAGTGGTGAGCACGGGCGTAGGAAGGCATGAAGTTGGCGGGCGGGTGTGCCCCGGCGTCTCGTCTCTCTGGCTTCCGTGCATACCTATATTTCGGCTTTTACGCAGCGTTCTGCGCATAACTTCCCATCCCCCGAGTTTTGTGGGGTTTAGTATAGCTCAAGAACATTAATTTTATATCAGACGTGTTGGTTTCCTCACACAAGGTGTTGAAAGGTCTGAAAGTTCCTGTACTTTGCAAAGTAGGTACTGTTCATATCACAATGTTAACTAAATAATAATATATTGTATGATAAATTATACAATTATAGGTACATTACAGGCTGAATAAACAAAATAAGGAAACTTAGGACTGCCCGGCTGGTTCGTTTTTTTGTCTCGCTATTTACGAATATGAGAAAGCGAGACAATAGTCAAAGCGAGCTGATTCACACCAAGAGCTCACTACGAGGACAAAACAAGTCTCAAACAAAGTTTCCGGTGCATGCTGTGGCGCGGTAATGAATCAAAACTTTCCAGCAAAATTCTATTTATTGTCTGTTGTGGTGAGAAAAGTTTTATTAGGTGAGCAAATACCTATTTGTTTCCGCTGTAATGTGGTTTTAACACTACCTACATTCAAATTTCAAAGTTTCTCTAGGATATAAGCAAGACCATACCTACGACGTAAGTATTAGTCATATATTTATAATCTCTCTTCTTCTTAGCGTTAGTCCCAGCTTAATCTTTTCAACGCCAACGACGGTTTAATCCCCCATAAAAAATTGTGACATTGACAATAGTAAAATTTAGGATTTTTTGACGACATAGGTAAATAGCTAATAGAAGAATTTTACTAACAAAACATTTTATGTTGACGTAATCGATGAATATGAAATCAAACATCACTATCTACGGTACACATGACGGTACGCGAACGCGAAGTACATGACCTCCGCTTCAATCGTCTTTCCTGAAGTTGCTGACGTAGGTACTCCGTCGATTTGATGACCCATCTACGGTACACATGACATCTCACGGTACGCGAAGTATATGACCCATCTACCTCAATCGACTTTTCTGAAGTTGCTAATGTACTCCGTCAGTTTGATGTCCCATCTACGGTACACATGACATCCGACGGTACGCGAAGTATATGGCCCATACACCTTAATCGACTTTCCTGAAGTTGATAATGTACCTATTCTGTCGGTTTGATGTCCCATCTACGGTACACATGACATCAGACGGTACGCGAAGTATATGGCCCATACACCTTAATCGACTTTCCTGAAGTTGCTAATGTATTCTGTCGGTTTGATGACCCATCTACTTATTCCGACGGTCCGTGAAGTATATGACCCATCTACCTCAAATGACTTTCCTGAAGTATATTTGCTATGTCCCGAATGCCAAGGCTGCTACGGATATGCTCGTTTTGTCTGCTGACGTACTCGGTCGGTTTGATGAGCCATTTACGTATTCCGAAAGTCCGCGAAGTAGGTATATGACCCATCTACCTCAAACGACTTTCCTGAAGTATATTTGACTTTCCTGAAGTATATTTGCTATGTCCCGAATTTTAAGGCTGCTACGGATGTGCTCGTTTTGTCTGCTGACGTACTCCGTCGGTTTGATGACCCATATACGTACTGCGACGGTACGCGAAGTACATGACCTATCCACCTCAAACGACTTTCCTGAAGTTAATTTTGCTATGTCCCGAATTTCAAGGCTACTACGGATGTATGTGCTCGTTAAAGGTGCTAGTAATTAGAACCGCGCTGTCTACAGCACGTGCAGCGAGCGGCTAATACAAATGAATTCAGCCACAGCTGTACTAGTTTGTATCTATTGCAGTTGGCAGCTCGGTTCCAGATAACACCTTTACGAACACGATCTATGTCGATACGACGCCAATAGTATTCGGAATGAGTTCACTGTTAGCTTACGCATATAACGTCTCATTGGCGATCTTAGTACATTCAAGATGAACGAACAACTTGTATTGAGAGTCCAACTCTGAAAGCCTGAAATCGAAAAGAAATCAGCTGATCTAAATATCTTTTTAAAATTGTTCATATGTACTAAAGTCGCCGTCAAGAGATTATGCGCAAGTTAGTTAAGTTAAATGACCCTGTCTAAAGGAACGTTTCGAATTCCGTTAGTACAAAGTTGGGTGAAAATAATTAATAAAATATTAAGGTACGGTATCGTATAAGTGTTATTATCAAAATAATCTGAAATTGCAGTACATTATTTAGTGTATAATTAGTATAAAACTGTCGTATTTTCTCGGATGTTTTCCGAATCGCAATATATTACGGCAATAGGCATGATGACTGGGTAAAACAATCATTATTATAATTAGTCCGTGAGTTAGATTATCAAAAAATATTGGACACGAACTTTTTGTTTTGTCAATCAAACAACAAATGACAAAGATAAACCTTGTCAAAGTTTGGAAGTGGGGGTCGTGACGTCACCTCTCTTACAGACGTCTATACATTTTGTATGGCACTTGTGAAGTTGTGACGTCACGCGGAACTTTGACGGGCTATATCTTAATCAATTTTTGTTTAATTGACAAAATAAAAAATACGTGTCTAATATTTTTTGATAGTGTCATACTCTCTGGCCGGACCATCTCGTTATATTCAAATAAAATATAGTGGAAAAAAATGTACACAATTTGTACATAAATATTAAAATTGATGTATATGTACTTTTAGAGTAATGTCAAATGAAGGTGGTCCGGCCAGGGAGTATACTACCTGGCCAGAAATATCAGTTTTTTTCACGGAGGTAATGCATCTAAATAATTGTACAAAAATTGTACACCTAAATAACACTTACAGTTTTGGTCTATGTAAGGTAAATAATATTTTAATCACGTTTCATTATTTCTTTGATTAATGCGCTTTAAATATATTACTAGCAATAAACTCCTTTTTATTAAATATCAGTTTTCTCACTGAGGTAATGCATCTAAATAATTGTACAGAAATTTTACACCTAAATAACACTCACAGTTTTGGTATATGTAAGGTAAACAGGCCGGACCACCTTCATTTGACGATAACTCTAAAAGTACGTAAAAATTTTAAAATTGTACAAATTGTGTACATTTTTTTCCACTATAAATTATATGAATGAAACGAGATGGTCCGGCCAGGGAGTATGACACTTTTGATAGTCTATCTGACGGACTTATTATATTTTTTTAGTCGTCATGCCTATTACGGTATCCCGAAATAATGGCGAAAAAGTCAGTTGTTCAATAAAAAAAAAATCATCAGCTTTAGAATATACATGGAAGAGTAAATTATTATTTTTCGCGGATTCCGGGGTTAGTCCTATAGTTAGTCATAATGTTGAGTATAATGATATTCTATAATGTCGTCGTCGTCAAAGGTTTACACCTCGTATAATATATGTATAGAGAGACTCGCGCAACAAATAATATATAATTTATATATAAATACATATATTTAACCAGCTTGATTTATAGATCTGCTGATACGATTCGGGAGCGTCATTGTCTTGATGTCCATTCTGAAATGAAAAGATAAGAAAAACAGGTTGAATTTATGATAAAGTAGTTAAAATCAATGGATGTTTAAGATTTATTGACAATTTAAATTAATGCTCTCCCGTAAAACATATACATTTATTTCATAGTTCAGTTGATTGCACTTTTATACGATTTTGATTTTTGGAAAAAATGTTAGAAAAAGCAAAATAAAAAATCGGCTAAGTGCGAGTCGGACTCGCGCACGAAGGGTTCCGTACCGTTTTGGAGTCCCCTTAGCCTATTCCTCTTGCCATTATTAATAGCGAGAAAAAAACTTCTGAAAATCACGTTTGTTGTATGGAAGCCCCCTTAAATATTTAGGTTTTAGTACTTGTTGTTATAGCGGCAAAAGAAATACGCCATTTGTAAATATTTCAGCTGCCTAGCTATTACGGTTCATGAGATACAGCCTGGTGACATACGGACATCGGTCGTAGGTCTTAGTAATAGGGTTCCGTTTTTACCCTTTGGGTACGGAACCCTAAAAAAACGTATGAATACCACTTAAATCGGACACTAATTGGCAATGCTGTGCGCGACAGTAGTATAGGGTTAATCAAAATTCTTGGCATCTTTGAACACGAGGCGAGTCATTGCGCAGTAACGAAATTGTTATGACAGCTGCATGCACGAGAAGCGGGGATGTGCGCATTTTATAGCTAACTACACAGCCGCCAAGAATTTCGATTCGGCTTGTACAAGTTGTGCATTGAAGTTATAAGTTGTAAAATAATTTATGTTACGCTAAAAATTGCATGCAAAATGGCAAACTCGTCTACAATCGTGTCCAGAATGTGAATTCATAGTTCGCAAGGATCAATGTGTCAACGATGTAGTATTTTCACATTACATACTGTTGATTTTTAGGGTTCCGTACCCAAAGGTAAAAACGGGACACTATTACTAAGACTTCGATGTCCGTCTGTCTGTCTGTCACCGGGCTGTATCTCATGAACCATGATAGCTAGGCAGCTGAAATTTTTACAGATGTTGTATTTCTGTTGCCGCTATAACAACAAATACTAAAAAGAAAAGAAAATGAATATTTAAGGGGGGCTCTCATACAAGAAACCTGATTTTTTAGACGTTTTTCGCTCTATATTAATAATGGTAACAGGTGAATGCTTGAAATTTTCACAGAATATTTAGTTTTATATTCACTTCAATAATAAATAATAAAATTGAAATAAAATAAATATTTAAGGGGGGCTCCCATACAGTAGGTACGGAACCTTCCGTGCGCGAGTCCGACTCGTACTTGGCCGATTTTTTTCAATAACGTCTCAGCCGATTTCGATAAAACTCAAATGGTACCTCCGAAGTATGATCTACCGAAAAAAAATTATCATGATTTTTGGTTCATAGAAAAAAAAATATCATGGAAATCGGTTCATAGGTTCGGTTCATAGAAAAAAAAAATATCATGATAATCGGTTCATAGAAAAAAAAATACCATGAAAACCGATTCATAGGTCCGGTTCATAGAAAAAAAATATCATTAAAATCGGTCAGAGTAATCGCGTAACATACATTACAATTATACCACACAGGCGAATTGTGAACCTCCTTATTTGAAGTCTGTTAAAAAGGACTTAATTATCTTACACTATCTCCCGGGGAAGTATGCTGCAGTCAAGTTTGTGTTCCAACACCACCAGTATTGATAGTGTTTTGAGGTTTGGACTGTAATCCAGGATGTGCAGGTCACTATTGTCAATCAGCCTTTCGCCGTTGTGATCAGTGTCTACAGTCGGTTGCACCTTCAAGTGAGGACAGGGACTGAAAAATATTAAAAAATTGTCTAAGTGGAAGGTGATCCTTATCAGTGTACCATCACTACATAGTATAAATCAAAGTCGCTTCACTGTCTGTCTGTCCCTATGTATTATGCTTATTTCTTTAAAACTATGCAACGGATTTTGATGCGTTTGTTTTAAATAGATAGAATGATTCAAGAGGAAGGTTTACATATACAATATACCTGAGCGAAGCCGGGGCGGGTCGCTATTATTAATTAATCCAGGGTTATCCAGAACTGACGTACCAAGCTGAAAGCAGGTGATTCAGACCATCATTATGAACAACTTTTACTATGAATGAAGCCAACCCAGAATTCGTGAAAAAAATCAGCTGTTCCATACAAAACTACAACTCGGAATCGACAAAATGTATGAAATAGCTGTTTTTTTTATCGCATTTTGGTTGGGTCCATAGGAAAAGTTGTTCATAATGATGGTCTTAATCATCCCCTTTCGGCTTAGTACAGGGCAGGCAGATAACCGTGTAGAAAAATCAGCTTTGTCAGTTTGTGAGGAATTCACCAAATTGAAGCTGATTTAGGAACAACACATCGTTTTTTTTTTGAAATTTTTCAATACCAAGTTTACAAAGTCCCCACAAGTCATTACAAGTTATTGGGGACTGCAGAATGTAGGTGTTGGCAACTTTGATAAAAAACTCATATCGAAGTGCTTTTTTTTAACTCCTATGTCTAGACCAATTTTTATGACCAATGGTCAGTACAGTACATGGTCTCCACTCGAGAACTTTAGACCCTATCAGTCAACAGGCTGAATAGATAGATAGATACCTGGTCCCACCAAATAGGAACATTCTATTGTTGTACATGATGCATGCTTGGCGCCTCCTCTTGCACGGCACTTGCCCACTGACATTTACGCACTGCCATTGGTTAGTCTTCACTGTATATCTAAAGAGATCATTAAAATGAGTCTTGGTTTCACCATTGAAGCCTCCAAAGATGTACATGGCTCCATTGTGGTACCCTGAAAGCAGATAGAAAAAAAAATGAGTTAATGTTACTGATTTTGTTAATAAGTAAGTAATTACTGTACATAACACTCGTCAATATTGAGAACTGTATTCTGTCTTATTGATGTATATTTTGTCTGCCTAAGTTGTAAACTAGAATTTTATGATTTCCTTTGCTACATGCTTGAGGAAACCATTAGATATTGTTTGTCAAGTTAGAACTAAACTAAAAGCAAGACTGCTTCTTGTGTACATACTGTACTAGCCTTTTAATAATCCACTGCTGTACTGAACATAGAACTACCCACTGAGAGTGATAAATAAGTAACTGGTTAGTTATTTTGAAGTGGCTCTTCTAATGCAAATTCCAACAAGGTTGCAATAAATGTTTAACACAACCATGGAGGGGGTATAAAAGCACTGTTGTGTCGAAGTTTCACTTCATCCGCGTGGAGGGACTCCACTTGCATTTTATTATTTCCTTAACTTCTCAAGCGTTTGAAATAAATATATTGCCCAAGAATGATATTTGTCATGCAAAACTATCGGTGATTCCAGCAATGTTGGACAGGTTAAAACATTCTTAAACTTTACCCAATAGATATCTAATTTATTTATAACTTCAAATAGATAGACTTACATGCAGAATGACTGCGTCTGCCCTGAGGCCATGTCCCAGTAGGATCAGCCACATGCCATTTACATTCATCTACATCTAAGTAAAACACCTGTGAACAGTACACTTCTTCCTGAGAGTTGTGAGGAGCATTCAGGTCGCCTCGCCCACCAAATATGTACATTCTGTTGTCTATTGATACTGCAGTATGGAAATCTCTATGTGACGGTGGTGTGCCTTCTGCATTTAGAAAAGTCCATTCTAGAGTGTCTAGGTTCAAGCAGTGTGTCTCCTGTGAATACTGCTCAGTGTTATACTCAAAACCTCCAAAAATGTACATTTTGTTTCTTATAAGGCATGCTGTGTGGCCATCTTTAGCAAAAGGTCTCATGCCAGTCACAGGTGGAGTTGACCATGTTAGGTTCTTAGTATCAAAACAGTACAGAATGTCACAAGCTATGGCATTATTGCGTCCTCCCCACATATAGACCTGAAACCAATCAAAAATAGAATGTCAATCGTCCAACCAGGAAATGTTAGTTTTGAATTCACAAGTATATGCCAAGGACAGGTGGCATATATTAATAAATTAAATATTTTTCAGTAGCTCCTGTAACTAAATATAGATTTAAAACGTGTTTGGAATTTTTTCTTTACCATCCAAAATACAATAGAATAATGGTTTGGTTTCCTAGTTCAATACAGACAATTTTAAAAAAAAGTATACCTACCAAGTAATAGATGTAAAATCTAGTTTTGATAGGTAATTATGAGCCGTGCTATTTAGGAAAATGGAAATGGCGATGATTTAAATACCTTATGGCCATACGCGACTGCTGTATGTCCGTATCTTTGAAAAGGAATGTTAACGCCGTCATCCCTGTAGGAAACCAAGGCCCATCTCAGCGTGCGAGTATCCAAAATATGCACCGGGATCGATTCCCAATCCTTGTAGTCTTCAGTGGAGCAGTAGCCACCAAATGAGTAGATTTTATGCCCGATGCATACTGCAGCATGATTTACTCTCATCGGTCCTCCTTCTATGTGCACCGTCCATCTCATATTGGCACCGCGAAATTGCAATAATCAATGCCGTTATAAAAATAAAAGATACTAAAGTGAGGAATTATTTAACTATTACTTTCTATCACAAACAGCACTTCCTGCTTTGCTCTTTGCTTGCTACTGCCCGCAAAAAAATCGAAATTGTTTTGTTTTGACTTTTGAGAACTGTCACAATCATCTGACATTCCGTTATGTCAGATTATAGGGTGCGCTTAGGAACTCGGTTGGAATAATTTTTCATCAGGTGTACGCTTAAGCACTCCAGCCGGGCTAATATGCGCGCCATGAATGATTTCGTTCGTAGTGTCAGAACGAGACAGCGTTATGGCAAAGTATATAACTGTCACTTTTTCACACGTTGAAATGAGTTCTTTTCGTGGTCGCATGTTTTATAACCAGAATAAGATAAAAGTTTTTATAACTGCTTAAGTCTAGAAAGCTACAATAAATAATAAATAAATAAATATGAACGTAGGTAACAACCTACAATTTTTCCTTTGCTATGGCAAAGGAAAAATTGCATTATGATGCATGGAGTGTTGGAGCGAGTGACAGCCTAAAAATTAGTACCTAGGCTATTTATCACTTTTTCTTTTATGTTTAGCACCTGTTACCTAAGGGATCGTACATTAATCTCGTCATATTTTTTTCTCAACAGTCGTAATCACCATCATAACACACTTGTACCATAATGTACAATTAGCAACGTATTATACTTTTTAATCCGTAAAAACGTACATGTATACGTTCAGTAGTTCTAATAATTCAATTATAGCGCTATAATTGAATCATTCGATCGGCTGAACGTATACCTAGGTACTTAAGTAAATGGACACGTGGCCTAGTGAGAGCCTGAGCAAGCGTTGAAAATCTCTGGTTGTGCGAGCGGTAGGGCGGACAGTGCCGTAAATTGTCTTTTCTGCGCCCTGTGCAAGCTTTCATAACTGCGCCCTTGCGCGAGCGTAGCGAGCGCGAAAACTTTTCAAGTGCAAGAGTAGCAAGTGCGGATGTTCGCCCTGACTACTCACTCTTGCATTCAAAAGCGCGAAAAAAATTCCGTTTAATTTTCGACAAAGAACCGATTTTAAGCGAAGAAAATGAAGATACCTAAAAGATCGACATCGACCCCCACCCCCATGCCCCTTCCCCTGGAAATTTTTCCCCTCGAGGGGCGTAATGGGATCTTATATGGAGCAAACCGAAAAATAATAGTACTGCCTGGTCTGGCCATTCTTACGCCCCCCCAGAATCTACGCCCTGTGCCTGGGCCCCGGTGGCACCGCCCTATTTACGGCACTGAGGGCGGATAGTGGTTCGTAAATTAATTCTTTCAGATGATTCAATTACAGCGTCTCTAATCAGAAACGAAGAGATCTCTAGATAAACTTCATACACCGGAGTGTCCAAAATGTAGCTAGTGGCAATGGGCAGATAGGACATCACTATCACTACATATTGTTTTAAAGCAAAATCACCTATTCTGTATGTCTGCCCTTGTATTTCCTTTCATCTTCTAAACTACACAACAGAATGCAATGCGGTTTTCAATATCCTTATCCTTACATAGTCCTTACATAGTATAAAATAGTCGCTATTTTCGTTTGTTTGTTTGTTTGTCTGTATGCTAAAATCTTTAAAACTACGTAACGGATTTTGATGCGGTTTTTTTTAATGGATAGAGTGATTCAAGAGGAAGGTTTATATGTATAAAAATTCCCGAAATTCCCACGGGAACGGGCACAACGCGGGTAAAACCGCGGGGCGCTGCTAGTATAAAATAAAGTCGCTATTTTCGTTTGTTTATTTGTTTGTTTATTTGTTTGTCTGTATGCTTAAATCTTTAAAACTACGCAACGGATTTTGATGCGGTTTTTTTTAATGGATAGAGTGATTCAAGAGGAAGGTTTATATGTATAAAAATTCCCGAAATTCCCACGGGAACGGGCACAACGCGGGTAAAACCGCGGGGCGCTGCTAGTCTTGAATATTTCTTTTGGAAGTTTTATAGCTATAAATATGTAGGTATATAATTCATTCGTAATCGGGCGAGGGATGGACAGCTACTAATAATATATCACTATCACTACATAGTATAAAATAAAGTCGCTTCTCTGTCTGTCTGTCCCTATGTATGCTTAAATATCTTTAAAACTAAGTAGACAACGGATTTTGATGCGGTTTTTTTAATAGACAAAATTATTCAAGAGAAAGGTTTACATGTATTTACATGTACAAAACACCTGTGCGAAGCCGGGGCGGGTCGCTAGTAATACACAATCGTAAGTCTTAGGTTTAGAAGTGATGGTCGATAGTCCTAGCCCACTTAGTTCACGAAATACTAGGTATATTTTTTTATGTACCTATTGTTTATGCTCTCCTGTAAAATGTTGATTTTTGACTTGTATCACTCATCACAGGAGGCACAGATTCTGATATTAACACTACCTATCTAATAGATTTGTATTTCAGTAGATAGATTCGGAATTCCAGATACCTGATAAAATATATTATTGTATCCTTCACCTTGCCCTACAAAAACAAATAATTAGATAATGTATTGTAGATAGCAAAACTATGAGTCGTCTCAGTGGTTGCGTAATTAACGCTTGACAAAACTTTCGTGAAAAGAAAGTGAAATAATATTGTACCCATGGTCTACTTTTTTCATCACGAGAAGAGCAATAGGCGTGATCTTTCAACGCCAGACGGTGTTAGGGCGCGAATCATTTGTTATTATTTGTATCACGCGTATACTTCCCAAACAAATTGTATTGTAACTGACAATATGAGCGATTATTGTTCGATTCCAAATAAATGTTCAACGTGGATAGAGGAAATGGGTTTTTCATATTATGAAGAGTGAAGATACATTTGTTATCACAAGATAAACTTATTACAAGTTACTGACATCTTACCAAGGTTACCGTCATAGCATAGCCTAGCGCATCGGCAATTTGAAATGGTGGTGGGCAGGCCACATAGCACGGAGGACTGATGACCAATGGGGTCGAAAAGTTCTTCAGTAGAGATCACGTACCGGCAAGCGCAGCGTAGGGCGTCTACGCTTAGGGTGAATAGCGCTGGATTTAAGCCACTACCAACCGGTCTTACTGGAGATCAATAGGGGAGGCCTGTGTCCAGCAGTGGAAGTCCTATGGCTGATGGATGGATGACTATAAGTTGGGTTTTAAAATTACAATTTACTGTACAGTACAATACCTACTCGTATAAACAGGGTTATTCCTAATCAATTAGCATCCTTTTAGGGGCTTATTCTGTACATCAAAACTAATAACTGTTTCTGCGAATTTTATCAAAACTCGAAAAAAAATCAGCTGTTCCATAGATTTCGTCGCGGGTGAAATATTTTTCTATGGAACAACTTTTTTTTTGTGTTTTGACAAAAGTAGCTGAACAAAAGTTGTTAGTTTTGATGTACAGAACACGGAGGAAATATCACAATGTATTGTGATATTTCCTCCGAGGTACAGAATAACAGGGGTGGAAACTGAGTCCATGGCCAAAAATACAGCGGGGCAATTCTGTTAACCAATCTCGTTGCTGAGGTGACGCGTTCTTGAGCGTCTCTTTTTTTTGACAGCTTTGAGCTATCAAAACTGTCAGAAAAGCGAGAAGGGTTCGGGAGCGTATCACTTCGGTGACGAGATCGGTTGACAGAATTGCGCCGCTGATTTTACTGACTAAAACTTCCTAAAATACTGACCATTTACTGACCAAATTTCTATAATACTGACCCTTGGTCGGTCAATATAACACCATACGAATGTTAGTTGCTGTTAGTTAAGTATATTTGCTAATAGTGTATGGAGAATGATTGTAAATAAGTAAGATTTTTTTTTTTGTGTTTGAGCTCCACGATCCCCATTGCCAACTTGCACCGTCTTTTTTTTCCAAAAAAATAACTTAATATTACAATTAAATATATAATTTGTTCAAAACATTTTTTATATAACACAAACAAATTATTTTTTAGTAAAGAATGAAGTCATTAATTTATTTTTCTCATCGCCGACATATTTTTGAATCTTTAATGCCTCTTTAATTGTCTTTTCTTTCTCTTCTCTTTCGTTCGCTAATACGCTAATGTACTAAGCATCACGTTGGCCATATTTACGGCCCCCATGTCGTTGTCCTTCAGACCTTTTTTCAGACATTTGGTTGCTGGTTATTTTTAAGGCACTCCCCACTCCAAAACGGCATTTTTCAATTTACAGAAACTAAACCACTTTCACCTTAACCTTAACCCCTGATCCTCAAAATACTGACTTTACTGACCATTTTTAGAAAAAAACTGACTTTTACTGACCTTAGCCAAAAAACTGACTTTTACTGACTTTACTAAAAGCCAAAATAAGCCACTAAAAGGATGCTAATTGATTAGGAATAACCCTGTATAAATGATATCGCTTATTCCTAGTGCTTCTCTAGACGACTACGGACATATTCTAGGATACCTATATTGTCTGTAGTAGGTACTACTTATTGTTATAATCAACGATTGCTATGAGGCGAGACCTGGGTTCAAATTCCGTGGTAGACCGCTCTGTCTCTCTGAATTTGCACACTTCCTTCTACTTCCTAGTACGTTTAGTCACTCTCACTCACTACCAACGTAATGTCTTCCCTACCCCCCCAGAGCGCCGGGTGACACGGTGACGTATAGAAAGCGCATTGCCTGTGACGTCCGATCTATAAATCATATTTTGGGATCGGCAATCGTCCATCGCGTCTGCCGGCCGACTTTGCTCGTTTTTTGTCTGACTCCAGCCTGCGACGGAAGGGTGGCGACATGTGTTGTGTTGACTAACCAATTGCATCTTGACAAATGGTAGCACGTCACTTTGTGTTGCGAATTTAAGATTTCTAGCTAATGTTTCCCTTATTTCAATTTTTCTATTGACGTTTATTTCATGACACTTTTCTTCATCATCATCGTCAGACCTTATTAACCCTTGTTGTTTACTGAATGGAAAATTTTCCTATAGCTGCTAGTAAAATTACCTAAGTATATTATTTGTTTGAAATATTGATCGTAAATTGCTCCAAAAGGTCCACATCGCTGAAAAAAACTAGATAGGTATGAGAAAAAATATGTTTCGCAAAAAATGGCAAAACCGATTTCCATTGCGTAAAAAATTCGAATCGTTCGCTCGAGCTGATGTGTACAATTTTTAAATTATTGTTGATTTTTCAAAAATGGCTCAGCCGATTTCGATAAAATTTGAATTAGGTAGACCATCTCGGGAGTGTACCTACCCTTTCGAACTAAAAATCTTTTTTTGATTCGGTTCCGAATTGGCGAAAATATCGATGGACATAAACAAAAAAAAACCTACAGACGTACATAGAACCTCCTCCTTTTTGGAAGGCGGTTAAAAATAAAACACATACCTAATATTATGATGGATTACATTACCCAGTTTATTTGGGTATGTTTCACGCACCAGCCGTTATGCGGTCCAATGCCAGCATTTATCATGGCAATCCTATAAAAAGTGAACCGTGGCTAATTCCCCTCCCACCCCTGCTTATCTGCATACGGTAAGGAAAATAATTTCACGCCCTCACCGCATTGTGGAGGTCTTTGTAGTCGATAATAGCGAATTTGAAGGGATTTGTAAGGTAGGTAGGATGTAAGGTATCTTGTTAGAATTAAGAAAACTTCTTAGTTTTCATGAACCTGTAGCAAAGAATATATAATAATACTTACCTGTAGGTTGTCCTCACTTTTAATTTATTTTTAATTTTTATTAGGCGCTACCGGCCTCCTTGTCCTTGTTGCGTGCGAAGCGCTCGACATCTTTGGACCTCTTTGCTTTGGACCACGCGGCGCTTTTTAAACGAAGAAAAAGTTTTTAGTCCGATTTAGTTTTCTTTTGTTTTTCTCTGGAGTTTCACGTGTATTGCTGTGAGCACATGTCGTTTGAGTTTATTGTAGGTACCCAAATAATATTTTTCGTCTTAGACATTTGAATACCCATAACAATATGGATATCTATGTATTAAACTCTACTGCCCTCTACAATTTAGTGAGCGTCTAACATGGGTTGTGAACTTAGTGAATAGTAACCAGTTATAACCAGTGAAGTAATAAATTAACGAGAACCATCTCTACCAAGGTAAGATTATTTTTCTTTATTCTAAGTATTTTTCACAATTCTAAAACTTTATCCGAACACTGTTTTCGTCTTTTTCAAATACACTCGACCTCCTACGTATAGGTAGCAAGTACGTACCCACTTACAATATTGCCATCATAACATCACATCAGAGGGACATAAAGAAGGCAATGTGTCTAGTCGTTGCCTCGATCGACGTTATTGATACACGGAAAAGATTTCTCTTTGATAGTTGCGGTTCGTGCGTTTTGACGCCACTGGAATGGTTAGGGCTGGGAGAGTAAGTTAGCTATCTACCCAGATATCGATAAAAATGTGTAAGATGTTATATTTTGCAATGTGCATAGATTTTTAGAAGTGTAAGTGTAAGCTCATCATTAAAGCCAACTTTTGCTATAGGATCAACAGCAAAATCGCGAAAAAATCAGCTTTCATAATGAACTTTTTGGATGGAAACTGATTTGCTTTAGCTATTTTGCAGTTTCACTATGCAAATTAAAATATTTTGCAGTTGGTCTCATAGTAGGTAAAAGTTTTTCTTAGTGACGAGCATTAAATACACTATAATACACTTCTCAGTCTATAAAGCAAGCTGTATGATCACCCCCACGACCATACAGGGTGTTGCTTAAATATCGAAAAAAAGTGTATTTCTATGATGGTCGTGATAAAGTGAAATGAAGTCTATAACTATTAATGGCGACTGTGAGCACGGGGCGAGTGGTTGCGCAGTAGAAATTTGTTCATATGCCGGTGGCGTAAAGAGTGGGGATGTGCGCAGCTTCTAGGTAACTTCACAGATGCCATTAAGTTTGGGTCAAGCCTATACTGTGAGATATTTTTTTAGAAAATGTTCGCGTAGCTACATCTGAATAACTTTTATGCTATTAAACTATTACAATACTTAACAAACTATAAATCGTTACGTAAATCGAGCTAAGGTAGAAAATTTTTCATCATCATCTATGTAAAATTCGGTAACTCTATGTATATTAAGTACTTAGAGATACTTAAATTTTTCCCCAAACAAAAACACTAATGACAGTTCAATAATTGCCATCATTCTATTTAGCCTTATTACCTACTTGTTTTGAGACAGATAGTTATGGTAAAAAAGCAAGTTTATCGATATTTTTTTTCCAGCTCTATAAATCTTAGGGCCGTATTTCCCGCACAGCGGCACATTTATTGATGGACTTTGGAAGTTTTCAATATTATGGCTACTTTACATACGTATCATGCGGTAGTTTTATTACGATTTCGCATTTGCCACCTGATGGGCGAAACAGTTTTATCCACTGGACGTGAAAGAATTCGGTGATTTGGATTGCTGAGTGTTTTTTTCGCTTGTGGCATGACATTTTAGCACTTTGTTGTTCATTCGTTTTAGCCATAGGACGTCCACTGCTGGACATAGGCCTCCCCTAAACATCTCCAATAAGACCGGTTGGTAGCGGCTTGCATCCAGCACGATCCTGCGGTCTTATAATAATATCATCTGTCCATCTTGTGGGTGGACGTTCTACGCTGCGCTTGCCGTTACGTGGTCTCCACTCGAGAACTTTTCGACCCCATCGGTCATCAGTCCTCCGCGCTATGAGCCCTGCCCATTGTTGTTGTTGTTGTGGATCAAAAAATAATTTGTATTGTACTGTGATAACTTTTATCCCTCCCTAAGATTATAGAAAATAGAATACTACGTAGGTACCTACCTTACCTTGATTGAATTGTTCGTAGCGCCATGACACGACCATGTCTGTTACCTAATAATTAGGAAGAAATTGTAATAATCTCATAGCCATATGACCGCGTTGGCACCGCACATCACTTCTTGGCATTTACCGCGACGTAGTTTAAGAAAATGTTAGCGATTACGAAATGTTACCTACACTACTTACATTGCAGGTGGTAGGGAGGTAACTAAATGAAATAATTTTCCAAAGTTCAAACTACAAGTGCGAAATACCACATCATTATATTTTATCAGAGCACCATATTGCGGCTTGGAAGGCTCGCAATATTTTTTCCATCTAACCACGCCGTCGTCGAACCGTATGTCATTTTTATGTGGCCACTTTTCGACATTATATTCCTTTCTATTGTCGCAAAGGTGCTCATAGGGATAAGGGCTTTAATATACGATTATCGAAGCCACTCACTATTGTGCTTGACCTATTCGCTGAGTTATTGCCCTTATCTGCGATGATGGCTCAATTTTTGAATTCTTTCGGAGCTTTTTTATGGCTGACTTGGTGGGCAGTGTAGGCGTTTGACCACAATGTATGGCATATGTCTACAGATTCGGTCATCGGCTAGGAGCAGGTCTGTTTTTTTTATCGGATATTTTCGAAGTATTTATAATTGTATGGTTTGCATGTTTTATCTCCAAATATGAAAAAATGGCTTCAGGGTCTCGCAGGGTATACTTTTCCAAGTAAACCTAGTTTCTTGGCCGGCTGTTTGTTATTGTGAAGTGCCTATTAGCTATCGAGCAGCCGGAGATTTTTCGACTTTCTTCCAAAGTTCTTCCTAAATTTATCATACTAGTTTTTAGGGTTCCGTGCCCAAAGGGAAAAACGGGACCCTATTACTAAGACTTCGATGTCCGTCTGTCCGTCTGTCACCGGGCTGTATCTCATGAACCACGATGGGTAGCTGAAATTTTCACAGATGATGTATTTCGGTTGCCGCTATAACAACAAATACTAAAAACGAAATAAAATAAATATTTAAGGGGGGCTCCCAAACAACAAACCTGAATTTTTAGACGTTTTTCGCTCTATATTAATAATGGTACCAGGTAGATACTTGAAATTTTCACAGAATATTTAGTTTTATATTCACTTCAATAATAAATAATAAAATTAAAATAAAATAAATATTTAAGGGGGGCTCCCATACAGTACGGAACCCTCCGTGCGCGAGTCCGACTCGTACTTGACCGATTATTTATTTCTGCTATTGACTCTGGCATTCTCGTATTTATGCATATTTTCACTGAATGGGTTTAGCGTAATCCGCTAAACTCATCCAGTGAAAATATGCATCAAAGGCACGGTAGGTTAAGGTACAAAGGTAGCTCTTAGTAAGCATTAGGAAACACTTTATCTTAGTAGTACCTACATACTTTCACTTCATTAAAAGCAAACTTCATTTCAGTACAGAATACTCCGAAACCGGTCAGATTCCCAGTGGATCGACCGTATAATTATACCTAACGTGAGTTTTAGCCGTATTTTATTGTATACTCGGAATTTTAATTCGATTCCAGATTTGACATTAGCTACTGTCATTTTTGACAGTATGTACTGTCAAAAACTGTCAAAAATGACTGTAGCTAATGTCAAATCTGGAATCGAATTAAAATTCCGAGTATAGTACATACTTTGTTGTTGCGTATCCTTATGTCGGCAGTTTTCATTAAAATCTGAACTTGAAAGTTTATTTCAATTGAGTAGGTGGGTACACAAATAAATAACAAGTTGTTTTTTAATTACCTACATGAGATATGATTTTTTAACTACTATTAGGCTAACTGGAAGTAGGTATAAACTTTGACACGCTTCTTCGCAGTTTACCTTTCATTAACTTAGGTATCCGCTAGATTTTCACTAAAGTTTATGAAGAGTAGCGATAGGCTACGACTTAGTTTCATTTCAAGGAAGATACAGTTAAAGTTAAAGGAAGATATAGTTTATATTATTAGTATTTATTGTAAACATTGATATAAGGAGAAGCCATTGGCTCCGCCATACAGTGTAAGTATACTAGTGCGGAACCAATGGCTTCAAAACAATAATTGTCAAAAATATTTCTGCCACAATAAATTATTCTTATTCTTATACGTCGCCATATTTCTTGGAAAGGAATGACAAAATATTCAGACATTGACCACCACAGACCTCTTCAACATTGTAGCAAAAACAGAAAATCGGCCATTACGATCAAACTCGCGACACGAGCTAGATCCTTAAAATATCTTATCCAAAGAACACATAAAAAGCAGACATCGTTTTTCTTTTAAAAAACTCTCTCATTTGCCTATCAATAGTGGTTGAGGCAGATCTGACCGTAATAAATGTCATACTTTATGGCACTTAGGAAAAAATGCAAGGGAGCCATTTTACATTTTAGCTTGTGACCGGGGATCGCTATGTGGAATTACGCATTTCGAGTAGCCATTTCCTCGGGGACTTTTAAATTATTCTCTGCCGATATGGTAAGGAATAATATTGCATGGGAAATTGGAACTCTAGTTTTTGGGAGGTAGGTAAATAACAATGGTGTTTTATAAAGCGTTCTTCAGAAAGGTGTACTAAGCCGACAGAGGGTGATTCAGACCATCACTATGAACAACTTTTACGTTAAGCAAAAAAAAAGCAGTCCCATACAAGATCGCAACTAGGAATTGAAATGTGTGAAGTACTTAGTTGATGTGTTTCGCGAATTCCAGATTGTCGCCGCAGTAAAAATTGTTTACAATGATGATCTGAATCATCTCCCTTTGGATTAGTACACCCTTTCTCAATAACCTTGCTTAATGATATCTCTGTCTCAAAACATTTTTTTTCTTTGACGCACGTGGTTATCTGAAGAGACTCCTATTAGGGATAAGGCCGCCAATCGTGAACCTAGGTGATAAAGGTGGCCCTTTTTGTAAGACGCTATTGTAAAGTATTTATTTGTTGACTTTAACACCATCATCCGCATCCTTATTTATCCCACTGCTAGGTAAATAAGCCTCTCTCATGATTTAATTGTGATGTGTATGATATACCCATAGATGTTGAACATAATTTCTAGTTCTAGTTACAATACATTGTAACAAATACTTTGGTAGAGACCGAATCATATCATTTGGCAGCTGTGATGTTAGCTACAAGCTGCGGATAGACCAAACTTGTATAAGATTACACCACCAAGTTGAATGATTTGGACTATACCAAAGTATTTGTTGCAATGGATACTTCGAAAGTTGTTGCTTGTTGTTCAACTCCACTATTGTCTTGGCATTTGTAGAGCATCCCGTTAAACTAAAAGTTTAAAATAATGCTCACTTTGTAAAACTAATAATTCTCTCTTTAAAGCATTGCAGGCTGATTTTCCAACGAAGCCTAGGTGGAAAGCTCCACGTCCCATTATCTGTAATCAGATTATATTTATTTCAGCTTAGCCCCGAAACTGGCGCTTTCGTATCAGATTAGCCGCTACCATTGTTGCACTAATGAGATTACTCATGTATGATGCAGCTCTGAATTTCACTAAAATACGAGCTTAGCATCTAAACAGCGGTGGATTAGTGCGAGACACTCTCGGTGCCGGAAAGAGAGGTGAGAAGGCTGAGTTGTGCTGATTTGAACGACATAATATTATTTGGAACAGGTCATCCATCCATCCATCAATAGTCCCAGATCGACGTACAAAATAAAATGGCGGTTTTAAAGTTTTCTCTATGGCATGACGGACGGTATAACGGTATAACCACAGAGAAAACTTTAAAACCGCGGTTTTATTTTGTACGTCGATCAGGGGCTTATCAGCCATATGAAATCCACTGCTGGACATAGGCCTTGGCGATCTATAGGGGATCTCCAATAAGACCGTTTAGAAGCGGCTTGCATCCAGCGTGATCCTGCGACCTATTTGCCCTGCGCACTGCCATTTTAACCTGACAATCTGATAGGCTATGTCTTTGGTTCTTCTACGGATCTCCTCCAGAGTACTCCGAGAGAGACTCCGAGCATAGCCCTCTCCATAGCTCGTTGTGCTATTTGGAGCTCACTTAGAGTAGAGCATAGGATATTTTTCCTGTATTGCAAGCTTACTCGCCAAACGTTGTTTAGCTTTGTAAAGAGGGTTGGCCACCTTTATCACCTAGGTGCAAAAACGAAAGCCGTCCTTATTTTTGTCGTAACAAACGACCTATTTTAAGATCTACCAAATATACACAAAAAATCATAAAGGTCGGTAGAGCTGTTACTGATATTGAGCTTGATAACAAACACTAACACGACTTTTGATATTTTACTATTCCTTCCTTCCTTCCTTTCAGCCATATGACGTCCATGTCCATTTTGCTATTACTATTTTCTTATAATATGAACTTTTTGCTTTTCTGCCCATAGAACATCCACTGAAGGAAACATGTCTCCAATAAGGTTGGAAGGTTCTGAATAGTAAATAACTATTGAAACCTTATATCACCTTGCATATTTTGCTACAATTGTAAAATAAGCATACCTAAACAAAAACAAGGAATTATCAATATGAGCAAAAATGTTCTAGTCAAGTAACTACTAATTTACCATCACCACCTAATAATTTCATTAGTGTAGTAAGTATCGGGGGTTGGTGTGGTATCAGAATTGGATAAAAAAATGTCTTCTTGCCTAATGTTCAGTAAAACTTCAAAATCGCTGTAAAGTCATAGGTTTTTAGGGTTCCGTACCCAATGGGTAAAAACGGGACCCTATTACTAAGACTCCGATGTCCGTCTGTCCGTCTGTCCGTCTGTCTGCCGTCTGGCTGTATCTCATGAACCGCCATAGCTAGAAAGCTGAAATTTTCACAGATGATGTATTTCTGTTGCCGCTATAACAACAAATACTGAAACCACAATAAAATTAATAATTAAGGGGGGCTCCCATACAACAAACCTGATTTTTTGCCGTTTTTCGCTCTATGTAATGGTAACAGGTAATAATAAGTAATAAAATTAAAATAAAATAAATATTTTGGGGGGCTCCCATACAGTACGGAACCCTCTGTGTGCGAGTCCGACTCGTACTTGGCCGATTATTTTTTAAATGAGACCGCAATCCATTGTCAGTTTGCAACTTTTTTGAATTGGTACTTTAGAGCATTTTTGTGAACCCTGCATGTGATCAATCAAAGATTTAGGCTCCCCTATCGATACAGTGGCAGTATTGCAATTTGAATGGAGCTCGCTGAGACGTGTTTATCAGCGTATCAGCCGTATTATGCGAGGTTTCTGATTTAATTTATTGAATGGGTTGGCATTATGACGTTAATGTAGACACAGTCGAGCAGATAGTACCTATTGATTTGAAAATGAAACCTTGTCCATAGATACTTACATACATACCAAGTAGACTGACCGTAGCGTTTGTAACTTTTAAAACAAAAAACATTTCTTATTTAGACTAGAGATTTTAAAGTCTTTTTTCCTTTCTATACATGGAAAGAATTTCTGCGTATTAAATTAACTCTTCCTTCCTGAGTTTAAGTAGACTTGAAATTAAAAAGTATATTTATTGAAACACAACTTAAATAACATAGGGTTTTCATCGTCATTTTTTTTTAACGCAAATAAGTCCGCGTTTGACCACAAACTCGCCTGATGGTAAGCGACGTTGTGGTCGAAGATGAAGCACGCAGACCTAGAAGATACCTATTCATTCTGACCTTGAAAAGCTTTAGATTATATCTCTTAGGAAACAGGAAAGCAGGAACATTAACAGAGTCATTTAAACATTATCCTATTTTTTAGTTCAATTTTTTTTATTATTAATTTGTTTAGGTTTTTATAGTAAGTATAGTAGGTAGTGGTAATATATGGTTTAGTTTATGAAATGTGATTAAAATGTTAAAAATAAGTATAAGAAAGTCTTCCATGGACAACATGACGTCATATTCAAGTTACTTTAGAAAATAAGTTTAAATAAGTAATAAACATTACCAAATAAAGAGAAAAATATTTGTAATATTTTTGTGGCCTATACTTACCCTACTGTAGGATAGAGAAGGCCGCGGATGATGATCATGGGACAAAAATATGTTAGGTATTGATTGACCAGTTACTGCAAATATGCAGGTATTGGAATTCCCAATTATTATTTTCTCTCCAAGAATAAAGTAAGGATTACGCTGAAGACGTTTATTGGTAAGGGTTAGATGACGTATTGATGGATAGTCGGCTGTAATAAAATGCTTTACGCAAATATGCTTTCGTATAAAATGGATCAGAGGGCAGGGGTTCAGCCACAGCCACCGTGGATGTGTGTCACCACCCTCGTTGCTTATTTAAAGGTTAACAGTTGTACAGTAAGTTTTTTTTTGTGAATCCGCAGATTCAATAAACATGAAAAGAAACTAAATATATCAGTTATGAATATTATGAACAAAATGTTGAATACTGTTCTAGTCGAATTTGACGCTCAATATTTTAGAATAAAAAAGCAATACATTACAAACAGGTGACTTTTTCAACAATTTAGTAGGTCATTTTCACCTGTAAGTAAGTAAAGGTACTTAGATATAGGTACTTGAGTACAATAATGGGTGATTATTTAACGGTATGATTGGTAGACCATTGGTCTAAGTAGGCTTGGTTAGTGTAACGGGTAGTCAATAGGCTGTAAACATTTCGAATTCCCATTCTAGACCACAAGGAAACAAATTAATGCTCTTCCATACCTTAATGGAATTCTATCCTTAATACGACGTCAATAGATGTATGTTTAGCAGTTCGATTTATAATTAAAATTGTGAGACCTGGTTGGCTCAACTTGGCTCTGGCAGAGAGAACCGACTTTAGCATTCTTTTTAAAATGCAAGTGGGTAAGCAGTTGCAACATAGGTACAGTAAGCAGGTAGGTACTTCCCATTTAAGCAAAAGCACTTCCATACCTATTTCTGTAAATCCTAGATAATTGTAAGTACGGTACGAACCGTATATGTGAAAACTTAAGGAAACTACACTAAATCTAACAATGGACTGTTGAAATGATATTTTCCATAAGCTTTCAAGTCTCTTTATTACAATTTTACGTTACAGAGCCCAATTTTCTTCCCAGGTTATCATTTTAAATCCACCGTGTCACTTTCGAGTTCACACATCATCTTAGAAAAATGCTTATGCAAAGATTACCAACACAATATTTGGCGGCAGTGAGTGCGGGTTCCCGATAAAAATATTCTATTTATTACGAGCCGCCGTGCGGAGGCACATTCAGAACGCGTCACGCGTTGACATCCGACTTCTGCGCTTCGGGACGCGATCTTTACAGGGTTGTCACCATCAAATTGATAATAAAATATGTTCTCTGTCAATGGCAGTTGCTGTTTCTAAACATATTTTAAGTTCTTTAAACTTCTGATTGTCTCTACTTTGTACGGTGCAAAAAATATGTGTTTAACGCAGCTAAAGCAAAAAAATTCGATGTCTGTAAAATTGGTTTATGGACGATAATTTTGCGTGACAACGTCATTAGAAAACATTGTTGAATCAACCACTGTAACAAGCCGAACGCTGAGGCCAATCTTGCTTTTCTATCGCTTGTTCCAACTTTATAAGGGGAGCACGGATTTCCGAGACACAAGCTTAAAGCTTAGTTCGGCAATCCATAGCTCATGAATATTGTAGCTAATAAATAAGTTCATTTTAATTTGATAATTATGTTAAATTCTATACATTTTAAGTTTATTAGCAAAATTGTAATTAATTAATTTGTGTCAATAAATCATTTATATTATATTGTTTATATTTATTGTTCCGTGCTCTCGCTTGCATGCTCGGCTCAGGCGGCACGTGACACTTTTTCGTGCATGCAGCTGGCGTTCATCGATTAGATAAGACGTAATCACGTAAATAAAAACTACAAAATAGTTTAAATTAAATTAAACGTTTTACTACGTCCATCGACATTTTTTTTTACATTTCATTGATTCATTTTTATTGATGCCTATGTCTAAAAAAAATTACTTGTTTATAAATATTTTTCGCAAAGAATATCAAAACCAACTTCCATCGTGTACAAAATTCGAATACCTAGTTCGCTAGAATCGATGCATATATTTTTTTACATTATTGTTAATTTTTCTAAAACGGCTCAGCTGATTTCGAAAAAAATTAAATGGGACTACCTCGGGAGTATCGGTACTATTTCGAACTAAAAATACTTTTTTAAATCGGTTCACACTTGACAATAATATCAGTGAACATACACAGAGAAATACGTAAAGACAAACATAGAGCCTCTTTGTTTTTTGGAAGTCGATTAAAAAGTCGGAAGTTAAAAACGGGCCAGTTTAATACGAGTATGTTGTTGTTTTATTTTTATCGTACTGCGATGTTAACTAATAAAAGCCAACAGAAAACATTCACCGTGTACTAAATATAGTATGACCAAGATAAGATGCAAATGATGATGACAGACAAACGTCCATGTTGCGACAGCCCTATTTCATATTTCGCGGCCTCACGCGCCCCTGTCGCCAAACAGTCAATACGCGAGTGTGAATAATTTTTCATCTATTGCCATTATAAGCTGCGATCGGCTTTTATCAGTTATTTTAGCCGCAACGTCGTATGGGTGGTATATATTTATCAATTGTGGCAGTGGGCAGGGCATACAGCTCGTGGAACGGATTGCTGATGTGACGTAGATTTCTAGAATGGAGTCCATGCAGACTAGAGGCTAGGACTAGAGGTAGGTAAGTGAGACATAATTATTACGTCCGCGCTTTGAGGAAACATTGTTATTATGATAATGATAATGTTTATTTCCAAACTTAGGGACTATGTACATCTTTTTACAGTATACTATACAAAAACAAGATTAGTACTTATTCTAAAGATTGTACAGTATGCAAATGTGCACTGCAACCCACACTAGGGTGACCTGTGTCGTGGGCTGCAGGCTCTTCCATTTATAATAACAAGAGTATGGTACAATCTTATTGATATCTTATGATAAGTTAGTTGTGATAAGTTGTGGGTGTGTATGTGAGAGTGAGTGAGTGAAAATGAGCGCGTACGTGTATATGACATATAGGTAGATAAATAATAATATGTATAGAGAAATTATGAATACGAGTTTGAGAACTGATATAATTAATTATTATAGGTATATAAGGTATATAATATATACTAAGTATCTCTAAATTAATTATATGATTATACAGGTATACTTGATTATGTAAAGGAATAAAAATGATATGAATAAATAAATAAATTAATATCCAGACTAAACTTAGTATCGCCTCACATACCTATTTAATTAAACAGGGTTATTTGCTTATACCCGAAAGGGGATGATTAAGATCATCATTACGAACAACTTTTACTTTGGGCCAACTTAAAATTAGAGAACACCACAAAATTATTAAACTGGGTTATCTACTTACCCAGTATTATGAGCCAACTCAAAATTCGAGAATAAAAACAGCTGTTCCAAACAAAACTGCAACTCAGAATCGACAAAATGTAGTGATAATAGATGTAACAGATGATTTTTTTTCAAGAATTTTGAATTGGCCCCATAGTAAAAGTTATTTGTAAAGATGGTCCTATTTACCCCCTTTCGGCTTAGTAGACCAGTTCTGGATAACCCTGTACTGTACACATTATACTTTGGTATACCTATACTGTCAAAACCACAAAACAGCAGAACTACGTCAAAACTGACCAAAAAGTCTAGACTCTAGATATTCCTAATTGGTTTCCTTTTTTTTTTCAACCATCTTTTTGAAGGTTTAAGATGTGCTTACAAGTAAATTAAAGGTTTCTGATGAGATTTCACTATGGAAACTAACGTGGTTTTCGTACATTTTAATTAAGTAAAACACAGGTGTTACTCACGTTTGATTCTTAGTAGGATACTACTATAGTTTCGATCGCATTTGGCGATCTTTCTCAAGGTCGGAGTACGAGCCCGCGAGCTAGTACTCCGACCTTGAGAAAGATCGCCAAATGCGATCGAAACTATAGTAGTAAGTATCCTACTAAGAATCAAACGTGAGTAACACCTGTGTTTTACTTAATTAAAATGTTTCTGATGAGCTATAAATGCTATATAACTGTTCCAGTAGTCAGATAGCAAAAGATATCAGAAGCAAGTTCAGCTACGTAAATATTACAAAAACTCATCAAGAACTGGCCTCTAGCCCAGCAAAGCGCAACTAAAAATCTAGGTGCACTATTCAGCTAAAAAATATCATTCACTCGGTACTGCGGTCAGCGCAGCCTAAGCCGCCGTAAAGTCAAAAGAGCTTTGACTTCAAAGAGCTGAATAACTGGCACCACCAAGAGAATGCAAAATAAACTGTCAGCACCAAGGGAAGAGTGCAAAATAAATGCAGCAACACCGCATTACACAGCCACTGAATCAAAAGACAGACCGGGCGTGAAGTGATGAAAACGTGGAAAAATAGTCAAGTCGCCTCTTTGTACGAGTGAAGGATGCCTATTCTGGGATCGGGCTACTTCGTGACGTCGATATAATAATATATCTATTTTAAAGGTGTGAAAGAATGCAAGTAATAAGCCCCGATGAAAAAGAGACTTATTTTAATCAGGATGATGTGTGGGGTATAGATATCTACCTACATAACAGTCCTACATTTCTGTATGTCTGTCTATGGAATGGATAGCTCTTAAACGAATGGAAGTAGATATTCAGAGAGTAGATTGCATTTTTTTAATGCTAGCATGGGCGAGATGGTTTTTAGGGTTCCGTACCCAAAGGGAAAAACGGGACCCTATTACGAAGACTTCGATGTCCGTCTGTCCGTCTGTCACCGGGCTGTATCTCATGAACCGTGATAGCTAGGCAGCTGAAATTTTCACAGATGATGTATTTCGGTTGCCGCTATAACAACAAATACTAAAAACAAAATAAAATAAATATTTAAGGGGGGCTCCCATACAACAAACCTGAATTTTTAGACGTTTTTCGCTCTATATTAATAACTAGCTTAAAACCCGCGGCTTCGCCCGCGTTGTCTTAGTAGACAGGTACTTGCTTATGAAAATAGCCCGTGGTTTTACCCGCGTTTGTCTTAGTACTTCCTCAAAATTATAATAGCCTACCGTTTAGCACGCGTTGTCGTATTACTTGCAATGATAATAGCCCACGGTCTGGCCGCTTTGTTCGAGTAACTGCTAAAAATGATAATAAGTCTCAGTTTGGCCCGCGTTGTCTTGGCACTTGCTTAAAATAATAATAGTTCGTGGTTTCGCCTGCATTGTCGTATAACGTATTACTTGAAAAGATAATGCTTAGTAGGCATTATCTTTTCAAGTAATAGGCATTGCCTACGGTTTGGCCTTAATTGTCCCAGTGTTTAGCTAGAATGATATTAGGTCGCGGTTTGGCCTGCGCATTCTTAGTACTTGCTTAATATGGTAATTTATAGTACGTAATATTAGTTAAAAGGGTGAGCTATTTTCAAACAATATTGCATCGGTTTTCGAATAGTCATTTTGTACTTTTTTTAGGAAATTGATATCCCGAAGGACCCACTGAAATTTTCAGGGATAGCAGTGGTAATTTGTGTTATTGTCTAGCGTCGTACCAAATTTCGTTAGAATTCATTTACCCCTTTTATCTTAGCTTTATAATTGATTATTTTGGCTATTGCTAAGAAACCCTATAGATTTTCCGGGATAAAATAGTTACTGTATTTAAACATGTGTGCTTCCTACATACCTACCAGATTTCATTTATAACCGTTCAGCTCGTCTGATGTAATTATTGATGCTTTTTTCACCAACCTTGGGAACTTATCTGACCCCTTAGATAAGGAGAATTCGGAAAAACAGGAAGAAACGTAACTTTTATTTTCTTTGTAAAGCATGTATACAAAGTTTTAAGTCAATCGGTAAAGGTAATAAAAAATTAAATGCAAACGAAAAGGACCCGTTTTACCCCGTTAGAGGTCGATTTTTCAAAATTTTCGTCCTTTGTGCTTCATTACGTTGTACATTGTACCTATGTTCGAAATTTCAAGTCTCTACCTTTAGCGGATTGGGTTGTAGCCTAAACTGATTAATTTTGGCTATCCCTAAGGATCCCCATAGAATTTCCGGGATAATTATAGTTCCTGTGTTGAAACATGTTGTGTGCTTCCTCCATACCAGATTTCATCAACTTTTTTCACCAACTTTGAGACCCAATTTGACCCCTTAGATAAGGAATATTTGGAAAAACAGGAACAAACATAACTTTTATTTTGTTTGTGTAGCATGTATACAAAGTTTCAAGTCAATCGGTAAAGCGAATAAAAAGTTACATACAAACGAAAAGGGCCTATTTTACCCCTTTAGAGGTCGATTTTTCAAAATTCCGTCCTTAGTGCTCCATTACGTGGTCCAATGTTTCTTTGTTCCAAATTTCATGTTCCTATCTTTAGCGGTTTGGGCTGTAGGCTGTCTGTCAGTCAGTCACTCAGGGAAGCCTTTTATATAATAGATGGTACCAGGTAGATGCTTGAAATTTTCACAGAATATTTAGTTTAACATTCCCTTCAATAATAAATAATAAAATAAATATTTAAGGGGGGCTCCCATACAGTAGGTACGGAACCCTCCGTGCGCGAGTTCGACTCGTACTTGGCCGATTATTAACTTGGGTAAGTAGGTTCCTATAAATAGTGTTTTTAGTGTTTTTGTAAGGGTTTTCAATGGTCATAATTTTACACCTGTTATGAAAATTCAAGACCGAAAAATATATTGCATATTGTAAGGTAACGGTTACTTAATTTATTATTTTCATAAAGTATGGCCATATGGATGAATTATTAAAACAAATCCAAATTATAAACGCTAAAGTTTGTGAGTAGGTATGTATGGATATTTGTTACTCTTTCATGCACAAACGGCTTAACCGATTTGGATGAAATTCGGCATGAAGGTAGCTTAGAATTTGGATTAACACATAGGCTACTTTTTATTTCGGGCTAACGCGGGTAACACCGCGGGGCGCAGCTAGTTTATAATAAATGAATACGAAGTTTTTAGCTCTACAATAATACAACAGCAACCTTATTCTGAGACAACAACACTTTATTGACACCACAGAAAGAAACAAAAGTAACAGAAGAAACAAGGACAGAAGAAATACACCGGCGGTAATACAAAAGGCGGCCTTATCGCTAAGAGCAATATTCTCCAGACAACTGTTGCCGTTGAATGAGAGGAAACGTGTAGATAAATGACTCTACCTAAGTATGGAACTGTGTGCACTTCTTCACTATTAAGTACAAACATAAGTACAAAATACACCCATGAAACATACCACCCAGATAATCAATTTTTTTGGTTCCAGCAATAAAGCCACTATTTTTTTTCCCTAAAACAATAAATAAAACTATGAAAAAAAACGATCTTTCTTCTTTCATCGGTCCATTTAACATAATAACTTAACGTATAGTAGTTTTCTAATAGAATATTTCAAGAATAAGTACTTCCTGGTTAGTTTCGTGATACTCTTGCAACCGTGTCAATATTGGTCGACACTTGTGGGGGATGATTTTTACATCAAAGCGGGCGACCAAAGACTCAGCTTGAATCGCATCACACCTCGTAAACATACTCGTATGTACACAATCTGTGTGAAAGTCGGCACTTCCATTGCAGGTGCAGTTACGTTTGTCCTTTGATGCCTAATGAAAAGGAGCAGTTCACACGTACAATACGTTTGGTCGTGTGGAAATGACATAACTGAGACAAATATTTCTTTTGATGGAAACATAACTTTCGTGTGTAGGTAATTACAAAAATTAGTAATTCATAATTCATAAACATTTATTTGCGCATATGGGTACAAAAACAACAGGATAAATACTGTGTTTCTTCACACTTTCCTGTGTTGTGTAAGTACCTCATAGAAGAATTAGAAGATATAGTTAAGAATGGCCATGTAAAAACAGTTTCTCTGAAAAATAGTTTCCATTCCAAGTAATATTTTGATATCCTACCGCATAGAATTCCTACCGATACACGTATATCAAATACCTAAATACTCGAATCGTGTGGTTTGCATAATATGCCTACCTAACCTAACCTATCGGACAAATAGGTACGGAATACTCTACTTAACAGAAAAAAAGAGATTATGATGATTTTTGAATTATTTATTGACTCAAGTATCTTGGCATTATAAAATCAGGACTTAAGTTGTATGCCACCTTACCTATGGCATGGATTAATTATTGTATTGAATATGGGGATTAAAAAAATCATCAGGCAAAGCAATTGGATTCTCGACAAACTGTACCTGCCTAGTGCCTATAGGTATTTAGGTCTAACGATGGTAGATGGAACTATAGGAGAGATTTATAATGGAGATCATACCAAAAACCGACAGGATATTCAGCAAACCAGCGGCATTAATCTGTTATTCGTTAAGAGAGAATCCTCTCGAAGTCTCATCGACATTGTGATTTAATTCCATACATCAAGTGCATTCGATTTACACGTAGATAGTTGGGGCATAAAATTTCACGTTTCACGACGCGGATTACAGTTGGCCGTCGCGGACCGAAGTTACGGCTTTTAATATAAAAATAAAGTTTAACGAGTCGCAGTGTGTTGCAGTAGGTACGATGTTGAGCCCGATTTATTGCTGGTGACGACCATTTGTTGGCGATACTTTTTGCGGGCTAATCCCTGCGGCTCTTGTGTTTTTTGGTTACTGTTTTTGGAGTTTGCTATATGGACCTTTGGTAAAGCGTTGTGCGAGTTACTTGTATTGCACTCTCAATTAATCATCTTAACGACCAAGTGTAGTATAGGATGTCCACCGAGAAGGTGGACTGATGATCTAGTCAAGATCGCAGGACAACAGTTGATGTTAGCCGCTGTCTATCAGTATTATCTATAGATAATCTATAAGAGTGGCCTATCTCCAACAGTGGATGACATACGACTGATAATGATTCTACATCATAATCACAATGACGTGTCTAAATAGCTAGAGGCCTGTTTTATAGATTTTCAATTGGAAAGGTTGGAAGTCGATTGTATATTGGTTCAGCGCATCCCACTGGGATTAAGTGAAGTGTTTCTTTTTTTTTTTTGTTGGTGATGGTCCTACGAAAAGGATTGGCTACACAGTACAATACTACCTATTATTAACTTATTGGCGATACTTTTTGAAGTAATTGCGGCTCTAGTTTTGTTAAGGAGCTTGATGTATTAAACTTTGGTGAAACGTTGGTAGGTAGGTAAGTACTTACCGTTTGCTGCTAGACTGTCTTGTCCTATAGATTTCCATTGGAATAGATAAGTAGTTCGCGGAAGTAGTTTACATCAAAGCGTCTGTTATATCTAATGGGTCCTTATTAGGTATAGTATATAAATAAATCAATTCGATAGAACCTCAAAAAAGCGGCACGAAGAAGGCAAGAAATGAAGACTTGGGCATTGACTTGATATTTTTTTGAGGTTGCAACCACACAAATAAGTAGAAAATAGTAGGAATATCCTAACAAATAAGTATGAGTAAACTTTTTGTTCAACTTTTTTTTGAACTTTTTCATGTAGTAAGTAGTTTTTGTATCAGAAAAGTACTTTTTGTGTCAGTTTAAAACTACTTACTTAATATTCTCAGCAAATATTTCTCAATTTAGAACATAATTAATTATCCATGGTTAATTTCAGCAAAGGCGATAAACAGGATACCTATACTCTCGTATCACGACAGCAGAGATTATCACAATGTACCTTCTTATTTATTAGAAATATATCTCAAAACGTAGTTACTTTGTCAAAGTCAAAACTTTTCCTTTACTTTTGAAGGAGTCAAATTAAACATCGAGATATTACACTTTGACAGAGTACCATAAAAATGTATTTACAGAAAATAACTGGCAAGGTGGTACTGTCATAACATAGAGCTAAGTAGAGGTGGTATTATGAACAACATGAACATCGCAATATAAGTATTTGACACAGGTCTTCTACCCATTAAGTATGTTATAAGTTTGTTTGTTATCGTATATGTTTTGTTATTTTTGTTAAAAATTTAAATTATTTTATTTCAACATCCACGGAGACACATTTGAGTTTCATCCGCTGACCATTGTTGCAGTTCATTTAAGTTATTAATTAAGTATGTTAAATTCTAAATATTTTATTTTTATTAACAAATTGTAATTATTTGTGTCATCATTTGTATCATTTACTCATTTAGTATAACTGGACTGTTGCTCATAAAATATTTTGTAAGGTGTTTTTAACATTTGTCCAAAATGTATTAAGTATTAAATTGTACCTAGTTAAGTACGGAAATTGTGGCTAGATTAGAGACCTCGAATTTACAATAGTTTTATGCAAGGTACTTGTAGTTTATGTACAAATTTTGTTTTTAAATCAACCCTGAAATTTAAAATAAATTATTAGCTTAGGTACTACGAGTATACTAGTAGTTTGTCAAAAATCAACAAACATTTTGTATGGAACAGATTTTTTAGCGATTTCAGGATTAAAATTTGCGTTTTGTGTGAGTTGGTCACATTGGTCATTGGTCAGTGACCCGGTGTAAGGTTAGCTCTATTGAATCAATTTTCTATACCCTGTCTTTTTTAAAGTAACATGACAAGTCTATGGTTTGTAGACAATAATCTTGTGAAATCTATGTGCAGATAACAAGTGGTTATGTGCTGTTAATTTGTTTGTCAGTTGATAATGCGGAGTGATAATCTGGCAGGTGAAAATATTCCTCTTTACACAGATAACTGGGGCACTTTAAATTAATGGTGTGATCTTGATTGTTTGGAAGTAAGGATTTGAAATTTTATAATAGACAGGTACTTAGACGTAGAGTTATTAACACAGAAGATATAAAGTTTTTAAAATATCTTTTATTATTCATGAAATGTAAAAATAATCTAGTTATTGTAAAATTCTGTAACCTTCCCACTTTTTAATTTTATGTTATTACATTTGAAAGGGAAAACTGTTATACAATACCTACTGGAAGATGATGTAACTGTAACTATATATAGATACGTCCAATCATCCCCTTTACATTTTTACTATATTATTTAAAAGTTATTTTTTTTTCGTTGTTTTCGACCCAGAATGCGATGGATCGATGATACTAAACGTGAATTAGGCTGCAAATGAAGGCAGTTGCCAAGAGACAGAGGTATAGAGGTAGAGACATATACAAAGGGAGGCCTTTGCCCAGCAGTGGGTTACGTGCTGATAATGATGATGAATTTCAAAATTAGTGAGTTCCAAAGTAAAATTTAGTTAAGTACCTATTATAATGAGCTCAATGGATATACAGACCAGATATTCTTATTTACTATCTCGATGTAAAATGACTAAAAAACTATATTGTATTGAAATTAGACAAGTATAACCCTGAGGCAATCTCCAAAGTTGGGGCAAAAATTATGAATTGGTGCTAGGTATGTCATAAGGTGCAATTGATGATTTATCTTGAAATGCCGTTGTAATATTTTGAATGCAGACTGCTTCAAATAATCAACAAACTTATAACGAAACTAAATTTAGGTAACTAGTCTCCATAATAATTGCCAAGAATTTCTGAAAAAAGATTTTTCGTTTATTTTTAATTATTTGTATTATGTTTGTAAGCACTTCTGAAAGAGAATGCCCAAATGCATCTCCATAACATATTATCTAGAGTAGGTAGGTAAGTATAACTTATTATTTTTCTATGACATCTAGCAATACCTAGATATGGAAATACTGTCTGATATGATATCTATAGTCTGACCGTTTAACTGAGTCCCCTTTGTCGTCTACCCCCGCGCCTCTGTACCGCGCAGGCGAGGACTCAGTTAAACGGTCAGACTATAGTATTTTTGAAAATGTCAAACTAATCAAATCCTTACTCGACCAGTTAAGAACTCACTTTGAATAATAAATATCTGACTACCTACTTGATATTTAGTTTTATTAGGTACTTTAGGCAGGTAGTGTTCTCCTTGGAAATAATGTCTGATTTGTTATCTAGTATTTTTGAAAATAGCAAACTAATCAAATTATTACTCGACAGTTAAGTAGGTCACTTTGAATAAGTATTAAATATCTGACTACCTACTTAATATTTTAGGTACTTGATATTTTAGTGTTCCCCTACCTATCAACCGTTATTTTGGGAGATCTACCAATTTTCCTGTCTCAAATTAACAAGTAGGTACGGCAAGAAAGCTTTTGATTTTGGTATCAACCCCGAAATCATGAATTTATATTTTGTAGAGTCAATCAATGAAATTTTGGGCGATTAAATTGACTTTGCTTCGCTATTTCGCAGATGGTCATACAGTAAACTTTGTTCATCTTGATGTACTAGACTCTAGAAGACTAGACTACATGTGACTCTAGTAACTAGAGTCACACAGACACACAGAGGGGTTTTATTTTAGTTACCAGTGACTGTAAGTATTGTAGATAAGTACGGATACCTAACCTATATCAAATTATGCCCGAAGAATATTCCATTTTTATCTACATAGTTGGTTCACTTTGATTGGCAACACCTAGTAAGGAGGTGTGAACACAAAACTAGACTCAAATAATTTTAACAAGATTAGTCCAGTGACTCATACCTAATAAGTATCTAAATCTTATAATGTGCGACTAAATCTTTAACACCATTATATTTTAAGTCATAATAAACCGCCAGTTTCAGTACTCAATGTAATCGTGTCTGTAAATAGACTTATACAATATACATAGATAAAGGGTGTTTGAAGCTCTTTGTTCTCGATGTGACACAATCTTTAAAATATGATTGATAATTAGGTGTAGGATGTTTTTATGTGTTCAGTATAAGTAGGTATGTTGTTATATTTTTGCTCTCCTAAAAATTTGAAGCAAAGTTTCTATTGTGTATAAAATAAGTATTATAGTAGGCTGTAAGTCTAATTTTTCGTAATAAAATTGAATTGAAATTTAATTGAATTGGTCATTTGAATAGTTTTTTTCTCAACTTTTGAAATGTAAAGATTAGATGATACCTACTTATCATAAGTTTCCATACTATTGCTACCAATATATTCAATACATTTTTTTTTGTAATAACAAAGTTATAGGCACTACATTAAAAAACTGGAATTATTATATGTCAAACTAAGTATACCTATCTAAGTAGTGGCTAACTGGCCAAGGCAAAAATCGCAAGAAAATCAGCATTTGTAGAAGGACACTGAAATTTTGTATGGAACAGCGAATTTTTTTATTGATCCCTAATTGGAAATGTTGATGACTGTAATTATTATCCTAGAACATGTAATTCACCGTGGTCCATACGTATGTTAGGTATACCTTCTTAGACAAACACCTCGTTGAAACAATTTTAGGTAGGTACCTACTTGTGACTCGGTGTAACACGGTACGAGTAAGTATTGTGGGAAATCCCTAAGCATTCCTTTTATATCTGTTATCTACTTACTATTTATGGCTAGGCATTTATGAAATTAATTTTGGTTTAATTTTATTTACTTATCTAAGAAATACTCTCCTTCCTTATAGTAGGGTATCGCTAAAGCTTAGAGTTGTAAAGGAAGTTGTCATCTTATCAAAAAAATGTAAGTGCATTTTATGATTTAGGTAAGCTAAGTACATACCTATACCTACTTAAGTAATTACATAATAAACTTATGTACTTATATTGGACACGGCTATTAACTTTTAGCTTTTTCAAACACCATCAAGCAGCTTAAAAACGCTGACACCAAGGTACCTACCTAAATACACGTCCTGAGCTAAATACCTTTTTTGATTACCTATGGGACCAACCACCAAATCACCTAAGAATAATTAGCTGTTCCATACATGTCGCAGAGCGCAAGGTCAATAATCTTTTTGAATGGAACAGTTTATTTGTTTCGCTTTTGATTTCTGAATGTATCCTTGAATTGTAAATTGTGATCGGTGTTTATACAGAACTTATACCTACACTGACTTTTAACATTAGCACGGTAAATACCTAATACTCCTACTAAAAGGAATATATTATTTTTGCATTATTATGTTAATTATGTGTTTTTTTTAAGTTTGCTCCCTTTACTATAAGTATGAGTATACTTATATTACAAACTTATACTGACTATTGTTATACCTATCAACCCTCTAAAATAAGAATAACATTGTTTCTCATTAGGTACCTATGTTTTTGTTCCGAACAAGAACTCTACAAAATACTTATTCAGCATAAGTAGGTATAAATTGTATTTTCAATGAGTTATTATTTACCTAACAATAATCAAGAAAAACATCCATACAAAGAACTTTAGTACGGCCAACTTTACTTTTCAATGACTATAACCAATAATCGCCCTAAGTTTAAAGTCATAGAGTTGATATTCGCTTGATGTCTGGTTTTGGAGTTCGCGGGATGAAGTTGGTGGCAGCGACGGAACCCATTGAAGTGGCTTTCAGGAGTTTCGCGATGTCGTCGAGATGGTATTGTTTCGACACTTTCGTCCCCTTTGTATTGTAATCAGTCTCATAATAGTTTCGGTTTGAAGCAGACGCAGCCTAATAATGCTTTAATGATCTTAAGAAGTTTTTTTTTATATAACTTCAGGCTAGGTAGGTAAATTTGTACGACGTATTCTAAAAATCATTTTGAACTTAATAAAGTACTTACCTACCTACCTACCTACCTAAGTAACTTTTTTAAATAGGAAGGTTAAAACATGCTTACAACTGATGAGTAAGTAGGTAATTATTTCACCCGTTAATATAATCTTACTTTAAAAATTAAGAAAGGGGATGTTGGGCTAAATTAGCTACCAATTAAAATAATTCAAGACAAGACATCAGCTTATTTTCAATTTAGGCCAAAATATGCTAATGTAAGACTACAACATTTTTTTAGTTTGTTTTTATGTTTAGTTTATATTTATTAATATCATAGGTACCTATATCAAACACAATGTCCAAATAATACAATAAATTAATTTTCAACGTAAAGCGTGCTTTCAAACCTATAAATGTATAGACAAAACAACGCGGCGTTGGATAGTAACCACGTGTTTCCAAACACCCGTCTATATTGATTGCCGGTGACATTCTTATCAAACCCGCACCGGTCGCGGCCCGGCCCGGTCCAGTTGTGGCCCGGCGGGCGGCCGCGTCGCAGAACATCCAAAAGAAACAGAAACGTTTCTTCGCGCGCTCGCGACGAACGCAACGAAAAATGAGGCGGAGACTCCGCGACTATGTCGTTACCCAATCGAATTAAACTTGCAGCTGTGGACGGCCAATGAGACACGGGCGCCGGGGCGGGCGCGCGCACGCGGCCGCGCCCTCGTTTCGCTCCGGCTTTTTATTTATTGTTGCGCGGAACGGCGCGCACGTCGGGTGTGTGATGCGTGTGTAGACATTTATTCCGAGAATGGAGTCCGCCGTGGACTCAGCGTCAACAGCGAGCGAAGTGAGCGGATCGTCCGGTGGTTCGCCGAGGGTGAAGGTGTCGTCTCCGGCGCGAGCCATGAGCCCCCCGCAGCTGTTGGCGCCGCGGCTGCCGCTGCCGCCGCCGGGGCTGGGCCTGCTGGGCTCGCTGCAGATGATGCACCACTCGCCTCTCGAGCTGATGGCGGCGGCACACCACCACGGCCCACCGCGCTACGGCAGCCCGCCGCCCATATCAACTTCTGACCCCTCGGCTAACGAGTGCAAGCTGGTCGACTACCGGGGGCAAAAAGTTGCCGCTTTCATCATTCAAGGCGACACCATGCTGTGTCTACCGCAAGCCTTTGAACTCTTCCTGAAGCATCTTGTCGGGGGACTGCACACAGTGTACACGAAACTTAAAAGACTGGACATAGTGCCGCTGGTGTGCAATGTGGAACAGGTGCGAATCCTCCGCGGGCTCGGCGCCATCCAGCCCGGCGTCAACCGCTGCAAGCTGCTGTCCTGCAAGGACTTCGACGTTCTATACCGGGACTGCACCACGGCAAGGTACGTGTTGCCAACAACTGACAAAAATTCATACTAATCATTGTTGCAAACATGTGGTCTACATTCGAACAAGTAAGGATTTTTTGATTTTTCCACATTTTGTTTTACATTATTTTTTATTTGCTTGGTACAGCTTTATTTTTTCGCTCCACATAAATAAATATGGTGATTTAGTTGGGTGCCAATTAACGTACCTATTTATGGATGGGTCTCTACTGAGTGAAATGTTTCGTCATAAAGCATTTTACTTACCAAACTCAAGAGAAATATTTATTTGTTTCTCGCATTTTCGCAATTTAATTTCATCACATTTTAACTCATTAGCGAGTACTCGGATAATTTTATACTTAGGTACTGCATAATGTACTTAAATACTTCCATAAAAAGTGTGTAGCCTTTTTTAAAAACGAAATAAAAGGTTTTAATCTGTAATAGGTAGTCTAAAACCTCCGCAATTCTGAGCGCGAATTATATTGCACCGCAGAGAGACCCGCAGGGTTTATTAATTTTTCATATTTTAATACGCACCAAATATTTCCACAGGGTTAAATAATAAAGTGAGCCTGGGCGACGGAAGGGTTAAATCTCTGTTAATTAGCGGCTCGGTGTGAATATTTAAATAGTCATTTTTACAAACGCTAAAGTTAGATTAAAAAATGTTTTTGTTGTGGCGCGCGGCCGGGCCCGCGTAGGCCTATATCAGTGTTTCCCCCGTTTCCCCGAATGCGATTTTAAAAATGTAATGGCCGCGGAAAGTATGCGTCTGGGAGGTGTAAAGTTAATTTTTTTTCGCTCGTATTGACGCTTTGTGTATAATATTAAATGTTTGTTTATTTGTGAGCGGAAACCGGGCCGGGCGGCCGCCCGTTGGTAGCTCTCATGTGATTCATTTTTTGTTTAACGTTATGAAATCATGCTGTTTATTACTTACTTTGTGATGTCATTAGGCTTTAACTTTTCACATTTTAGGACACTTTATCTCCAATTTACGATTATATTTATTTATATCAAGATACCTAATAAGTAATACAAATAAAATTTTATAACTAATATGCCAAATATAAATAATTAATTTCCTTCCAACCTACCAATAAGTAGTAGAGTTAATTAAAAAAAATTGGTACTAACAAAATGTGCACAAATATCTCAAATTCATAATATTTAATAAAGCAAGTTTAGCGTTTGGCACAGTTAAATCTCGACCTACCCACAAATAGAAATGTTTCGTTCAAAAATGCAGCCGCGCGCCGGCGGGCGGCGGCGGGCGCGGCGGCCGACGAATCAAACTAATGCATATTGACACATTTCCACTATTACGATTCCACTAATGCGGTCCACAAAGAAATCTTGTTTCTTGTGATAATATTTTAAAATATACATGTTTTAACCTTCTACTTTTTGTATGGCTTCGAACGAATTGAGTTGATATGAGTTTTAAGTTTTTTTATACCTTGCGAGTAATAATATTGGCAATGAAGTTGATTTTATAAAAGCTTGTTTAAGATTTTAATAACTGTAAATTTGATTCATTCTTAAAAATGTAATCTTACCTAATGTATAACTAAATGGATAGGTATTTGATTTTTATACCTACACTAAATTTTAAATGTCATGTTAGTTTACGTGTGTTTAATTTTTTGGTAGGTGTCAAATAATAAGATTAATAAAATTAAGCATCTATAGCTCTGTAATTTCTAAGTGTACCTAATTTGATGTATCTTTTGCTCTACCCTGCAACCCCTCATCTGTTAGCTGCGTTCGGAAACGCGATATTTTTGTAAAAACGAAATACCCGCATACAAAACGCAGTGTAAATAATAGGAGGACACTGCTTTTCACGCTTCAATAATTGTTCGCTCAGATAAACGAGGAGTATCGTGTTACCGACGAACCGGTAGGGCAGCGACTTGCCTCTAACTCTTTGTGGGACTTAATGCAGCATTTGTAAGGAGTGTGCATTATTCTTATAAGTACCTAAAAGATTATATTATTATTAAACTGATTTATAGAGTTCGATTTTATTTAAACAATTTACTTGAACTTGAACACTTAAACTAAATATCAGATAGAGAATATTAATACTTTTTTTGTTACGGAACTAATGCTAGGTTTAGATATTGTATTTTGGTTATACTCATTTAAAATTAAATTTCCAAATGTCGTGACATTGAAATACTAGTTAATTTGAAAATGCGAGAAATTTTACCCGTGACTATGACCACCTTGGTAGGTATACTTACATTTCTTATTATTTAATGGGTTTTAAATGCATAAAAATAGGGCAATATTTATACACGCAAGCCATTTAATTCGGTTAGTGTAGTCTAGAAACCCGCACGTCCGGTTTCCTAGTGTTGACTTAGTTCTGAAATGAATTAAAATTACTTTTAAAGCAGCTTTTTGTGTTATCATAAATAAATTCAATGTACAACCCATCTAATAATAATGTATGTTATATGTGATAGATGATCAATGTTTTTCCATTTGAAACTATTCTCTACACAAACTACACATCAAAACAAAGGTTTTCTTTAGAAAAATGACATACATGACAGATACTTTTATTCAAAATCATAACGCATTTATTGCGTTACAAATAAATAAATGTATATAACATACTTAGTAGATTTTATAAACGGTGTATTTATAAATTGATTTAACAACTTTAAAATATTTTATGGTTTTACAGATATACCTACATAAACAACATGACTGTATTGAATTATCAACTTTACCCCATTTTCCTTTTTGTTCCAAACAAATGATAGATCATCTTAGCTACCTAGTTGTATCTTATACTAGAAGTAGTGTGTGAAAAGTGAATTTCAACTTTCAACAGAATCTAAATGTTTCCATACACTTCTCTGACGACGCCATTAGACTGTACCATCTCTGTAGAGTTCAGTCAGTGGCGAATTTACATTTTGCCGCCTGTGGACTAATTTTGCCTCCCCTATCGTCCTACAATACGAGACGGTGGATGAAAATGTATTATTAATATTATACACTATTTTTTTTAAATAAATTAGTATGATTGTGAAAGTTAAAGTAACTTTTCACAATCACAACTTTTCACAATATGTCAATTCTTAGATTTTTACGTCTGTATCTACGATTTAGTTAAAGATTGCACAAGAAATAGTTTTTAGCCACATTTCTGAGCTAATTTTGGTCACAAATTTGCCGCCCCCTAAAATCTGCCGCTCTAGGCCTCAGCCTACTCAGTCTGTCGGTGTAAATCCGCCATTGCTTCAAGTACTGTGGTTACAAAGCGAGAGTAGTCTTCCGGTAGAGGATCACATCGGCATCATAGAGACTTCCCAATCAATAGAATCAAAGCACAGGGCTCGGACCATTGTCTCTGCTGCTACCTACAAAGAGCAAGACTCAATTACGGAGGTCATCAACACGACTTTTTATGGAATTTTCAACTTTACGACTCATGTTGATGGTCCGCCTTCAAACGGAGTGATATTTTGTAAATAAACAAACGACTGAAATAACTGCCTCATTACCTTTGTGAAGCCGGTAGGTGCGTTAGACAACTTCGGGAGCATTTTTTGTAGCCAGTTTGAAAAATAGGTATGTGTTACTTAGTTATGAAAAAAATGTTTGGACGAGATTGTTGGTACTACGATTTATCAGAGGCCTTAATGTAAGTTTGTATAGTAAAAGAGAACTATTATGGCATTCGTGTTCTCTACATTTTTGTTTGGACGTTTTGATCAGGAGCGCTTTACATAATTATAAGGACCACACAGAAGCTAAAATAATAAGCGAAAATGTTTGAACTATAATGTTGGTGCTACGACGATATATCAGAGGTCCTAGTATGGGTTTGTACGAGTATAGTTAGCAAAAATTATTGATACATTTGCGTGGCTCTCTATAGTTGTGTTAGTTATAGGTACCAATCTCGTTTCTGTCAGGGTCGTTGAAAATATACGTAGAACCTCACAGAAGCTACTGTAGTTTCCTTTTACGTATAATCTTATACTAACCCCTCTGGAATAATAAATACCTACTGTTTTACTTAGTTTAAGCTTAGAACTGGGATAGGTATGTATGTGTGGAATATTAATTTATGAGTGGGAAGAATAATGGTCAGGCATGACGTTGTGTTGCGTTTGCCACGCCTTTTGCTTGCTATAGCAAATATTACCGTATGTAGGAAACATGCGGCAAACAGTAGCTAATTAAACAGAGTAGGTACTTAGGTAGGTAAATGAAGATATTTTATTTTAACATTTTATTTTAGGCGAAATTCGTTGATCTTCTTTCTTGGTCAGATAAAAAACGATTTGTCCAAGAATACTCGTAATATAAAATTTAGTACTATTATTTAATTACATGCTTATTTTCTATTATTACGCACCTCTTGTACCTATCTACATTTTTCTACACAGTTGATACCATAATTTATGTAAATAAGTAAGCCTTCTGTACAAGCTTTGATTAATCTAGTCTAGAGTAATATTAAAATATCAACTAGCTTGATATCGATTACCGAATAATTTGTCGGTCGTAACAATTTAGACAAATAAAATGGTGCAGGTAGGTAACTGAATTAAGTACAAAATTTTTGTACTACCTATAAATACGCGTTATGTTGTTACCTATATGCGTTGTAAGCAAGTACCTACTATAGGTACAAAGTAGGCTTACATTGTAGGTTTAATATGTAAGTATCTAAATTTAAATATCGAATTTTTACTAGTCAATTAAAATAAAAATCATAAAGTACTCGTAAATGTCATACTATCTATTGATTGCATTACTAGTTAGGTATTCTAACGTGCAAAATGTTATAATAAGCTAAGGTAGGTAATGAATATTCGTTCTGGAAGCAATATTGGTACATTTAGGTGTAAGTGGGTATGTAATCTGCTGCTGTCAATGCTGAAATTTTCAAACTTTGAGATACACACAAACAATATCTATGGTGTTATATTGTTTACAATTATAACTCATGCAATAATTTTGACACCAAATGGCCACAACTGGTGGCTACAACCGGGTCAGTGGCCAGGACCGGCAAACCTACTAGGTATAGGTAGTTGTGTAGTTGTTGGTAGTGTGTCGCACAAAATACTCGTAGTTTAGTAGCGACAATGGCAGTGAGCTAGAAGCAAGTTTGTACACAAAATAGAATGGCGAAGCGTCATAACTCGCCGGCCGCGGGTATACAATGTGCAATGTGCATTCTATGTGGAATAATATCGCAAATGGAGGAGAGTCAGTACTGGCATTGCTCCAACCACTGCTCCTCATTGAAATATTAAACCAAGACACTGCAATGCGGCGTCTGAGACACTGTGTTGCCAAATTAATTGATTCTCACAAATCTTAATGATTCTAAATTAAATTGGTTCTATGTGACAGTATAATAAGTTTGATACTGTAACCGTATGAGGTACCTATATTATTAAAATAAATATTTAATGACATTTTATTGATACAAGAAAATGATAATGAGGGAGATGAGATACAATGATACCCCAATCAGAATAGAAAAGACTAATTAATATTGTGGTTCTTGGTGCAAAGGATGTATATCTCTATTCAACGCGGTAATGCTGCCAGTATTCTGGGCGGGATATTTGATTTGTTAGGACATACTTGAGATTTTGATCTTGTATTATTATAGACGTGATGTGTTTATTGAAAAATAAATAGATTTTACATTAATATTCGGATGAATAGACGGATTATAGGCTTAGAACATGGGTCAAGGTAAATAAAATGGTTCAGAGACATAAAATTGCAACAAAAAGAACAAATGAGAATTTTTCACATTATTTTGATAAAAAATGTCTAGAAAAGGGTACTTACCTACATCGCAAAAAAATTGTAAGAATATATTTTTGTGATCTTTTTATATTTGTGATAATTTCTCTAAAATTATAACACGTGGTTTGAATTCTATGCGAGGTAGGTAATAGGTATAAAGAAGCTGTATTATCGACGCTGCTTACAATTACATTGTGATTAGATACTTATTTTTGAATTTAATTGCATTCAAGTGTTAGCATGCTTAGCTACTGAATAATGTATTTGATTTCATAGATAATAATTATATAAACGTTAATCTAAAAATGATTGATTCGCTGCGTTAAAGATGAACATAAATATGATAAAAAATATACTTAACACCTACACACATTAAACTTTCTTAAATTTATTGAACCTATAAGTATGTAGATAGCAATATATTATAATTTCTTCAAAACTGTAATTTGAGTAGGACGTAGTATATCGAAATATTATCAAAATCTGTATGTTATTGTAGGTAGGTAAGTATAGGGATCGATATGAGTAGGTACTCATCTAACTTTGAGCTTTTGATCTTCAAGGGTCTGCTGATGATCCGATTGCTTTTTAAGTAGTAGTAATTTTAGCTTAAATATTGTATTTTTTGTAGTAAATAAAGGCACTTACCCTAAAAATTTATTTACGTGAGTATCTATACACGAATAAACTTTACATACGAGTAGATAGCATACCTACATGAATAATTTAACATGAACATATGATATTTCATAAAAACCAGAGCCAAAGTTCATTCAGAACGCGTTACATTCATTGATCATTCCACAACAAATAAACTTAGGTTGTTCAAGGAAAGACAATTTCCTCGGCAGTAAAGCGACAAACCGCTTCACAATGGGAATCATGGAGGCAATTTATTACGATTGATCAACAAGTAGCTGGGGCTCCCAGATGGCACGGAAAGAATGGAAGTGTCTACAACTCGAATCACGATCACGAAGGACCCTCCAAGCCGATCGACTGTCCTAGACCAAAACACTGTAAGACACGTTCGATACTTTTATTTATTAATTATTAGGTTTTTTCTGTAGCTTTGCCCAATAGTAGGTATCCATAAGAACAACTAATTTTAACAAGATAAAAAGTCAGAACCGAGAAAAAAAGATAAACACAATCTTTTACTTGACACTCCAACTTAGAAATATTCATGAAAAAATCCAAATTGATCCGAGGCTCTGTTGTTACGAGAAAGACTAACAAACAAACCAACTATATCGATCTAAATAACGGAATAGGCAAATCACAAAAATACTAAGTCATAGTTAACTCTAAAACGTTGGGTATCACTATCACTACATAGTATAAAACAAGTCGCTTTCCTGTCTGTCTGTCTCTATGTATGCTTATATCTTTAAAACTACGCAACGGATTTTGATGCGGTTTTTTTAATAGATAGAATAATTTAATAGACAGGTATATATGTATAATATACCTGTGCGAAGCAGGGGCGGGTCGCTAGTATGCCTATAATAAGTTGGGTGTTATTAAATAATATTTCTGATTAAGCAACATAATGTAATAACCTAACTAGTAAATACAACACATCACGAGTTGGACATACATATATTTTTTTTAGTGCAGGCAGAATTTAGTTTAGTTTAGTTAGTTTGATAACTGCGTATGGCAAGTACATATCTAAGTACTTATGTCAATTCCCAAACTACTAAAGGGAATTGCGTGTTTTGTTCATAGGACCGTATCATGAGTGTTGCTTTATTAGTCAAGTGGTTATTCCTTTTGTTTTTCAGAAATCTTAAAAAAACGTCAGTTACCGTGTTTTGCTCTGAAGCAGTGTCATTTCCATGAACGGTACAAACGCACACCGACATTCGAAATACAGTCAAACCTGGATAAGAGAGAGTTGAAGGGACCGCCATCTCATTCTCGCTTATAGAGGTTTTTCACTTATCCAGGTTTCTCACTTATCCAGTTTCGGAAGTGGCTACTCTCTCTTATGGAGGTTAAAAAATACGTCTAATTTGTATGTATGCGTAAAGAATGATAAATATGTTTATAAATAGTATATTGGTACTAATTGTTTGGGTTGTGTTTTTTGAACATAGATGATAGTTTGTTTTATTCATTCTAAAAGACACATTTAAATATTGGGAAAATCAAAAAATCGACTTTATTTAATATTTCCATGCTCTTTAGAGTACTGAGACCTAATAAGGACGGTATATCTTTTGATTTTATAATTTTATAAAAGTTATTCTGATAAGTCAAATTCATTGCGTATTTCATTTCGAGATTTTACACTTTTGAACGCATACAATACCTAGCTATCTTAAGCTTATCGCTTAACGACTTAATTATTTTTTCCTAAAGACTTATTTACTAATATTGAACCTTTCTCCTCAATTGATACTTATCAACTGGAGTAAGTTTGACCAATAAGATAGTGTAAACGCACGTGTAGCTATTTCAAAAGAATGTGATACAAAAATAATGTTTGGTAGATTAAAGAAAACCACAAAATAACTTTAAATAGCACACTATTTCAACAAACAGGATAGTTAAGACGCACGTGTGGCCATTCCAAAAAAAATGCAATACAAAAACAATGATACTTATTTCCACAAAATACAAAAAAAAATGTTTGAATAGAACACGACCCAAAAGCAACGGTAATTAGTTCCACGAAATTTAAGAATGGATCATAAAGTGCAGATGTTTCATTATCCTCAACTCTCGCTTATAGAGGTTCAGACAAGTAGTATTCTCAGTTATAGAGGTCCATGAGGGAAAAACGTCTCTCTCTTATAGAGGTTTTTGTCTCTCACTTATAGAGGTATATGAGGGGTAAAATGACGGGACCGGGCAATTACTCTCACTTATAGAGGTTTCTCACTTATCCAGTTCTCAGTTAGCCAGGTTTCACTGTACTCGCGAACAATCCGAAAAACGCACACAAGTGACACGAGGGAATCCCTCCCGGCTAGACGGAGTTATCTCGGCCTCTCTATTTCCGTTCGTACAATTCAAATGGCTTCTCCCTCTCGTTTTACGTTTGTATATTTAACTGTCTCTTTCGCATTCGACTCATTCATGGCTGGAATTGAATGAATTCCGAATGGGGTTTTGGGGAAATGGAAATGGGAAAACGCGGCATTCGAGGACTGGAGTTGGTGACATCTGCACGCATGTTTTTTAGCTAACTTTGGGGCTCTCGTCCTTTAGATCGAGGCTGTTTTTACTTAGGAAAATGATACTGTCAGGTTTATGTGCGATTGCATTTATAGGGCTATTATGTTAACAAGCACTACGGGCGACTCTATAGTTATAGGTAGTATATCAAAATGATCAACTTTTGCTTTGGGTCCAACCCAGAAATCGCAAATGCAAATCATCTATTCTATTCTTTAAAAAAAGTTCATTCAATAACTTTCAGCAAAGCGTATGGAGGATGCTGTATTATTTTTCAGCGATTTTCTAATACTAGATAAATGTTCTTCGTGTTTTGATGTCGGTACCAAAGTCGTGAAGGTTATGCGTATGAGCATTTCTTGTTGTAGTAGGTATAATTTGGCGCTTGTCAGCAATATTCCAGTAGGTATATAGTCAAAAGGCGGCAACACGAACTTAGGGATTGATTGAGAAAATGGTAAGGTATAGAATTTTAAAAATTAAGCCTACTTAGTATAATTGAAGTGCTCCATGGTAGAGCAGTTACTGAATGATGGAAACTATTGCATGGCGTGCAGAGCACCAGCCGTTGTAATAACGTCTTATAATTGCGACTCACCATGTGTTGAGCTCTAATCACGCTTAATTATAGTAAAAAGGAGTCATTGCTGTTCATCATGAGATCAACTGTTACAAATGTATAAACTGAATAATAATATGATTGATGGGAAGACGGCGCGCTTGCTGCTATGTACTGTTTTGCAATTAATAATAATTATAAGGCGATTGAACTTCAACCGGTGTAAATTTAATAAAAAAGAAAATTCGTTTTTCTTGATATATATTATTATTAACTGTTGCCGATAAACTACAAGAAAAAAATTCTATCTAAATTGTCAATTTCATCAAAATCGTTAGAGCCGTTTCCGAGATTCGATTTTTTTTTCTTTACGCTGACCTTCTTGACACCTAACAGAATCAAATCAGCTTGCTTCGTCGTATATATCTATCACAAGCTTGCAATTAAATTACTGTTAAACTAACTGTGCCAACTGAAGAAAGCAGATGGTTATTAATCTACAACAGATTAGTAGGTACCAAGACCTGAGATCGATACAATAGGAGGCGGAAGTGACGGAAAACCTGGTTTTTACGTTTTCCCGACTCGCTTCAACTGCTCCATATTGTGTGAATGATACATAGGTTATCGGTACTAAAATTGTATGTTTGTGATCTTTGATGACTATTTAAATACCTACACATCTGATCAAATTAGACTATTTTTAGAAACATTAGTTCTGCGAATAATAGAACAATAAATTATAATCTTTGATTTTAGAAATAGTAATAACCTTCTCGAAACGAACCTTTGGCGAGAATTAAGTATACCAATGAAAATATCCATAATATTGAGAGATTGAGTGCCTGATTTTAAACAACAATTTAAATTTTCAAATATGTAAGAAATTGACTGACAAATGTCTTTGTAATAAATTTTCCTCTAATTAACTAAAACTTTACGTCTCTCAGAACATCCGGATAGACAAATCATATGTAGATAATTTACGCGAACGACAAAGCGTGGACAAAGCCCACCCATAGACAGCCTGATGATTGTAGAAGTTATTAAAATTGAAATGGATTGATATGTACTTCAACGTAAACAAGCAGAATTGCAATGCACGAGCACTTTTTCAAATTAACAAAAAATAAATGTCAAAGCAGATGTTGTTATCAAGATAGATATGGGTGGGTTTTGGTAAAAAAAGGATACCCATATTTAGTTCTTTTAAATATTTGCTTCGATATAAACGATAAGTTTAGCTTACTCACTAGTGAGTAAGTACTAAGTTAAAGTACCTCTTTTTTGTAAAATTGAATGAAATTATTTTATGAAATATTTATGACATGTTTTTGACAGAGAGCTGCTATAGAGTATTGTACTTCAATGGTGTTGAAAAGTTAGTTGATTTGTCGAAACTCGAAAAATTTTGTATGGACCAAGTAAATGCTTTTATCCCATTTTAGAGATGGTGCTTTAGTTCTGGTTATAGTTACTATGGCATAGCACAAGAAGACCTAAAATACGTGCGTTGTCAAAAAAAAAACACCATAAACAATTCATCATCATCATTACCTTATAACTTGATTATTGTAGGTAGGTAGGTACTTATCTATGTGACCGCTAACTCTGAAAATGAGATAGAGTAATTAAATACTCAGCAGCACAACTTAGAGAGGCAAAAACCACATTCGCACAATTAGTTCATTATAAAGTGATACCATTCAACAAACTTAGGTTTTGCTTGGTTTTCTCATGATACGATATCAATTAAGTAGAGCCAGGTTTCTTGGTACTTAGCATTCGATAAATTCACACCATCTGTGGATTCGCCTAAACTTTGTGCTATCCTATTTATGCTTGATCAATTCAAAACAAATGTAAACGTATCTAATTATTTTTAACCGACTTCTAAAAAGAAAGAGGTTCTATGTTTGTCTGTATGTATTTTTTTTGTGTATGTTCATCGATAATTTCGCCAATTGTGAACCGAATCGATATTTTTTAAATAGTGGTCCCATTAAAATTTTAGAGAAATCGGCTAAGCCGTTTTTGAAAAATCAACAACAATGGAAACAATTCGAGTGAAATATTCGAATTTTGTACACGATGGAAGGCTTACCATTACCGCGGTTTTACCATTTTTGAGAAAAATAATTGTTATTGTACTAAGACAGGGGCTTGTAATCACGTAGTGATTAATTCCTCTATGGTACAATAGAAATACTTATTGTACCTACTAATTACGATAAACCTATATATTTTTATAACAGAGAAATGCTTTTTCGAAATGAGGTTTGAATTGAACTTGTAACATAAAGTTTGAAATACTTAACATGTAGGTACTTAGCTATAGTTTTTTAATTATCTACCAAAACAAGTTCAAATTGTATTGATGCTAGATTTTAAAATTATATAAGACCTAAATATATCAAACGACATATTTAAGATCATCTGCTACTGTTTGTAGAGTTCTCAAAATAGGAAATATCATCTCATAATAAATACACTGCAAAATCAGTTTTTTTACCCACAATGATCTCTACATTTATGCAATATAGTTAGTTAATACTTAGTACATATTACCTGTACCTATGATATAGTCATCACTTGACATTGGCACAAAATTTTGCTGTCATAACTTTGCTTTGACTTCATATGATTATAACCAATAATATAATTATGAGGTACTAATTTTCCTTCAAGTCAGTTCTAAGTTAATGAACTTTATTTATACACACGTACGAGTAGTATTCTGCTTAGTAAAAGTATAAGTAACAACCTGTGTCATTTTTACGACGCTTACATTCTCACAAAAATTAGCACGGACTCGCCAAAGAAATCGAAAGCTTTACAACAGCCACAAAACGAGATAAAGGCTACTTAAAGCCGTCTGCAACCATCGTTAAGGCCTGATATACGATTCATAATAAAACCTAATAAAACATTTGCAACAATTTAAAAGAGAATCGATAAAAACTTAGTAGTTGAGTATCAAAATGTGCGTTCCAAGTGGCCGCTTTCAGATAGTAAATTGCGTTTTACTACCTTTGTGTTTGTTTTATTTTTAATCAAATCTTGGATCTTCAACAATGTTGTTGTGATTAAGACAAGTATATATTAAATAGTTCATACGAGTGCAGGTTACAACCAAATTATTACAGCAAGTTAAGAATAAAATTAATATCGTCCTTCTTCTTAAAAAATTTGGTAAATAATATCTCCCTCTTTTTTAGAAGGGGTATAGAAAAAAGATAGTGAGAGGAGGTGTTCAGTTTTATGTAATTTTAGTACTACATTTAGAGATGTTATTTTTGTTTTGTGCAAACATTTTTGTTTGTTGTAATTATTCAATTATACCAGCTTTACACTTGCTGACATTATAATAAATCTGGTTAGTGAAAACAAAATTAAAAGATAGAAAAGTTTTGTTTCATAGAGACATGATTAATAAACTATGTTCATCCAATTTATAATGCGAAAAGGAATTACTAGTCCTAAAATCCAATGTTATATTTTATCACCGTTTAGCCATGTCAGAGGCCTTCAGGCGGCTTAAAACTCTGCCACCAAGGCTAGCCACCCGGCCTATACGAACTTACTTACCTATAAAAAAAAAATTGCGATACCTGATAAAGTCTCAGAAGTATACATAATATTTATTTATTTAAGATTATCTGCTATTTAGTAACTGTTATTAAAATTATATCTCTACCATCGACTTGGTATATATTTTTGTAATGATCTCTAGATACATATCAGTACCCTAGTCATTATTAAGTTTTCTTTTATTACTAAGTCTGGAGAGGTCTTATCATGACGATCGAAACCATATTGGAAATCTAGTCGAAGGTATTTTCATATATTTTTGTTTAATCGTAAAGTGCTTTTAATGTAGAGTAGGTATGTCTTTATCGGAAGTGTCAAAGATCAACTTCATCAGACGTGTTGTTGGTTTTTAGGGTTCCGTACCCAAAGGGAAAAACGGGACCCTATTACTAAGACTTCGATGTCCGTCTGTCCGTCTGTCTGTCTGTCTGTCTATTACCGGGCTGTATCTCATGAACCATGATAGCTCGGCAGCTGAAATGTTCACAGATGATGTACTTCTGTTGCCGCTATAACAACAAATACTAAAAACAAAATAAAATAAATATTTAAGGGGGGCTCCCATACAACAAACCTGCATTTTTAGACGTTTTTCGCTCTATATTAATAATGGTAACAGGTAGATGCTTGAAATTTTCACAGAATATTTCATTTCATGTTCACTTCAATAGTAATTAATAAAATAAATATTTAAGGGGGGCTCCCATACAGTACGGAACCCTCCGTGCGCGAGTCCGACTCGTACTTGGCCGATTATTCCTATATCAATAATATCTATAAAAATACTCGGTCATGCACATTTCTAAGTAGGTGGTCATTATCAAGTTACAATGTACGGGGTGTTTTATAAAATGGCACAAAAGTCAGGTCACCGAAGCCACGCCGCATCTCACTCGGATTAAAATAATTTACAACCGATATAAAATAATTTCTTTAGCACGGCGAACACATTTAACGTAATTATCGAATACCTAGCCTTATTGAGAGCGACAAAACATGTCAATCTTAAGAACTGCGACAACATCCTGGCTATAAAGCATGCGACCACGAAAAGCGACGAAAAGAACTCATTTCGACGTAAGAAAATGTGACAGTTATATACTTTGCCATTACGCTGTCTCGTTCTGACACTACAAACGAAATAATTCGTGGCGCGCATACTAGCCCGGCTGGAGTTCTTTAGGCTGGGTGGTCCGGTAAGTGAGAGTCTACTAAAATCGAATCGAGAGCCTTGATCGAATACCTAGCCTTATTGAGAGCGACAAAACATGTCAATCTTAAGAACTGCGACAACATCCTGGAGTTCTTTAGGCTGGGTGGTCCGGTAAGTGAGAGTCTACTAAAATCAAGACTCGAGGAGGCAGAAGCAGCCATATACAATAACGTCACTTCTCAAGTCATCAGAGGGACCATGAAAGGACAGCATATGGCAGCTTACAGCGCAGAAAGTGGTTTTGTGGAGTTGAACGAGAGAGAAGCGGAGCGAATAGGAAGACCAAAATACGCGATACCATCAAACGACCCAATTGTAGTCACCGCCAAGTGCACAAAAATAATGCTAGATGATAGAATCCTCGAGATGGCTAAAACCATCGAACGGAGCTCGGACGTCGAGGCAAGTTGGCGAAACTGGGCGGTACCAAAGATACAATGGGTCAACGGGGTACCAGGATGTGGCAAGACAACATGGGTTATTAGACACTTTGATGTGGACAGGGACGCTATCATCACAACAACAACAGAGGCAGCAAAAGACCTGAGAGAGAAGCTATCGCACCGAATAGGAGATCTGGTTAAATCCAGGGTGCGAACCATGGCTTCAACCCTCGTAAATGGTTTTGGAAAAGAGAGCTTCAGCCGCCTTCTGGTGGACGAAGCTCTAATGAACCATTTCGGAGCCATAATAATGGCTGCCCGGCTGTCTGGTGCTAGCGAACTTGTCCTCATTGGAGACGTCAATCAGCTGCCTTATATCGACAGAGAAAATCTCTTCGAGATGAGGTACCATCGCCCGACCCTGGTTGCAAACATCACCCAGGAGTTGCTCTGCACACATAGGAATCCAATGGATGTCGCGTATGCGTTGAGGGAAATATACTCAGGTATATATTCCTCAGTTCCTCGTATTAGGTCTCTTGAGCAGAAAAGGTTCAAGGGGGCTCAAATATCCAAAACCCTCTCCAACACCCTTTTCTTAGTGCATACGCAGGAAGAAAAGGAGACCCTCATAAGCCAGGGTTATGGAGAAGGTCCAGGATCACGCACCCTTACCATCCACGAAGCTCAGGGACTGACGTACGAGTCGGTAATTGCCATCAAAACAAAGCCTAGAATGAAGCTACACGAGAGCGTCTCACACGCTGTCGTTGCGTTGTCGCGGCATACTGGGACTTTCATCTACTACGCCGACGACTTCGAAGATGATGCCATCAGTCGATTCGTGAGGCGTGCATCGTCTGCGTCATTGAGGGCCATCAAGGAGTATAACCTGCAGATGGCAATCAGAGATCGGAATGCGGAGGTGATGGAGGCTCTGGGCCGGGAGGAGGCAATACAATTGTAACAAAGGGAAAGGGAGCGATCACAAGCAGAGTAGACGTAGCCTCGGACTCTGCTAGTGATCGCTTTCACAAATTAAATCATAATAAGTGTGTACGTAATTGTGTAATGTAATGTATAGAAATTGTGTGCATTGTGTGCATGCCCTGAGCATTCATGCTCGCCATCGAAGGCTCCTTCTTGCGGCGGCGTCGTGTGTCGGGTCGTTCTCTTCCCTCAAATATGGTCGAGGAGAGCGATGGCTGGCACATGCGTCACACTCGTGATCGGGTGCTGCATGCGGGTCGCCGGTTTGCTCGCGGCATTCACGCAAAGCACTGGAACTACTAACTTAGACTAAGATTTAAACTAACCTCTCTCTATTGTACAGTCGAATTCTTTAAAATGTAACTACTCAACAAAGGGCACAGACCCTGGAGTCTGTGGATCAATAATTTAAATTAAAAAAAAAAAAAAAAAAAAAAAAAAAAAAAAAAAAAAAAAAAAAAAAAAAAAAAAAAACGTAATTATCGTCGCTGCACTTAAAATAAACTTTGTTTCCAGTTTTATTACCTTGAAGTACTTTAATAGTTTTAACTTGTTAATAAAAGGATCGAGTGCTTTCGATAACCTGGTGAATCTTAGGGTTGTGTGGAACGAGCTTCAGGGTTATCTGAGTCGGAAGGAGTCAGATAAGTCTTTGTTGTTTATAGTAAAGTTAAGTAGAAACATAATATGAAAACAAAGAATTTATAGTACGTAAAGCAAAACAATTAGTTGCAACATAAGTTAAATAATTAATTTAATAAACTTATTTTCGAGGATTTCAGAGCTTTTCACGTAATGTGCTTTCCGTTGTAAATAGGTGCTTAAGTAAATTATAAGATTGGAACTCGTACTGCCTCTTTATTATTTAGTATGAAAATGCTGAAATAAATCTGACAATCCATAATAATAATATAATTAGGAATATAAGGGATTTCTTAGTAAATTACTTGAGTACATAATGTGAAAGCCCTGTGTAGAATACAAAGTATAAACTGTAAAAAGAAGTTATGAGCAATTTAATTGATATTAAACTTGAAAAGGTGACAAATGTCATACATTTTTATTTTTCCATAACCTACCATTATTTTTTCTAAAATTTATTTTTATAAGTTAAAACATTTTTTTTTAATTTTGATAAATATCTGTAGGGGTAACTTGTAATAATTTGCAACATGTTTTACAACCTACCAACATTTTGATATCAATTCAACTATAAGTAAACACCATGTACACTGACCTCTAGCCCAATATTTTGATGTCTCAACTATGACTAAGCACCCTGTACACTGCACAGTGGTATCGATTACAAAAGCTGCGGACCAAAATCGATACCGGTCCAGATGCACAAAAATGGGACAGAGGAATCGATTTGCCCCACATTTGGCAGTCTAGCGGCCGCGAGGGTAACGCTCGCGATAAGGGATAGTGCCCCCCTGCACGGGCACTCCCCCTGCCCCCCGATAATATTTACCGCCCCCCGGCCATACTTACGCCCCTCAGTATTTACGGGTTAGAGAAAAACAAGGGTACTCGAGCTTCGGAAGGTGCAACGTAGATTTTAATCCTTTCTGATGTTTATGATGGATGGCGGATTTCGTGATCGGTGTTGCGTTGATGTTGATGGATTCCTTGTGATTCCTTTATGTACTCGCGCTGTGGGTCGTGACTAAGACTACGTTTTAATGCTTACGCTTTTAATATGGCTATATTTTGTCTGTACATTTGTGAGAATTGCTTTGAATGTCATCCACACAGTAAATATTACAAGTAGATACGTTACATCTAGCTATCGAAACTAAGGCGTATACTTTAGGTATAGGTACCTACCTACATTATACCTAAGTACTTACTAAAAATTACTAGACACAATCTGGGGGCTTGGAAGTGCCCCCGCCAAGACGGGCTATGCGAAGCTTAGCACAAGGGCACTACCTAAGTACCTTTTCTCAAAGCGCTTTGTAGGTTTTTATCCCTTGGAACTTGGATTTGAAGTTTTATTATTACAATCAATAAAGTTTATCGCTATTAATACTTTTCTAAAATAGAAGTCTTCAATGTCTATTGAAAAAGGCCTATATTTAGCAGTAGACATTTTATACTTAGGTATTTAGTTAAATTGATGACGATAATGATGAAAACAAAGTTGTTTATTTATGCAAAAATTGCCTCGTTAGATACTAGCAGTTAGGTATGATGGCAGCTGACAAGAACGGAGAGGTTTTATGTGCCTGCCTAACTGTAATGAAGATTTATGCACTTAGGCCTCACAAGTAGAAAACAATCTCTTAGTGGTGAAACAGAAAACTATGATGCGATGTCTATCAAATAATCATTTTAAAATGAGTAATAATCATATTGAAAGTAATGCATCTACTTTGTATAGCCGCTAGCGCCATCTGTCAATCAATAATAACATTTCAATAGTCTTAAAAACTTAATTAGACCGCTTTCAACGACAGAGATACAGCAATAACCTTCAGAAGATGAGATGAGAAAGTATTTCTGCAATTACGTTGGCATTAAAAGTCATGCGGATAAGGTTCATTATGGTATAATTAATTTATAGGTAACAGCATAACAGTTTTTGTTTTGTAATGGATTTATGTGGTGACGACGGGTAAAGATGTCAGTCAAAAATCGACGCGTGCTCAATAAAGGCAAATAGGTCGACGGTCGGGGCCAAGATTCTAATTATTATTTTCGTTCCTTCAGACTGATGATCAGTTTTATCATAAAAAAACTCCGCTAGCATTGTAAGGAAACGTAAGCGTTAAGTTACACCTTAATTTATTTATAAATGCGTTTTTCGGTTAGTTACACGTTTGCGGGGAAGGAAATTAAGTTTGGGGAATTGAAACTAGTCATTGTTCTTTTAATTGCGGTCAATTTATGGCGTTCTAGACGAAATGTGCCAATCATTGTGTGTTGATGTGGTCGTTTTTAGATCGAGTTCTATTATAGTTTTGTCTATGCTAGTTTATTAGGTACATTACATCTACTTGTTTTAGTAAGTATATAGCTTTGCGTGTAGGTATAATTGTGATGGTTACGCAGGCATTATTAGTTGGATGTAGGTTGAGAAAATTTTAGTTTTATTTAAATTTACTAGGTACGGACGATACAGGTTAGGAACTAAATGTTGTTACAATTATACTAAAGTTTTTCAGATATGTTTTATGCATATCTATGAACAGATTATAATTATCGTATGTAACCACATAATGCTATTTCTAAAACTAAACAACAAATGAAACGTCGGTTCTAAATTAATATCATCGACCTTTCCCATCTCTAGACAATGCATTTAAAAAACGTGTTCCATTCGTAATATCATTCAGATATCAAAGAAAGGGTTGCACAGTGGGCCGGCTCCGCGCTGACTCGCACAAAATGTTCTATCTGCATATGCCTCTGATTGATGTGCCCTGTAATTATTTGGACGCGTTAATAACACCACAGACGACGGCCGCACTTTGTTTTTGACGACTTAAGACGAATGAAATGAGAAATTCTATAACTCATAATAGAGCTTATCGCTTTTTGATGTTTTGTTGATTAAACTTGCGGAATTATTATTAGCATCACTATATTCGTTTTGGAGTGCGAATTTTAATTAAATAACAAAGCGAAATTAAACCAAATCAAGGTTTAATGTTACGGTGTATGAGTAAGCTGTGCACAGTGGATTAAGTTAATTATTTCCTGGACACAAAGCCGCGCCCAAACACAAGTGTGAATATTAAACCACACCCGTTTCGTTCATATTTTTGTAACAACACGGTCTCGTAGATTTATTTACATAAATGGCCAGTACGTACAAATTGTCTTTATGTTTTCTGTGCGTGCGACCCCAGCGCCGGCGAATCAGAATATTAACGTAAATAGTAATAGCGGGAAAAAAGCTATTATGCAAATGAAACATTTTGAGGTAAATAGAAACTGACGTAATGCGATGTTCAGAAAAGCAAAATAAATCGTTTTTGTTAGTTGCTTTATTACATTATTTTTCTACTTAGTAGGTATGTTGCCTTGGATTAATTTATGTTTCAAGTATTGCGTGCATGCTGGAAATAAAACCACATCGGTCTAGAATGAAACAAAACGCGATTTGGAACTAGGTATGATGATTTGATTTTTTTTAAAAATATATTGCGACATATGGCGGCGGATCTACAAAAAATAACATAGCGTAATAAAACGGATTACAATACTGAATTGGCATATCCATTGAGATCATAGATATGAATATGTTATGATATAAATTATTTTTTTAATAACAAACGGCTGCTGAGAGCCGAATGTGCTTACGTCACATTGGAACGGGAACCAAATAATAGAGTTCGCTCCAAACGTTTAGCGAACCCTCGAAAATTGAAATAAAAAGCGAGATGTAACAGCGATATGATTTTGCACTTTTATTTTTTTCTATTTTGGAGCGTGTTTTTAACACTGTGTAGAGTGACGAATCGATTCGACATAACGGAACCACGGAAATTTTGATAAAAAGTATTTATTACAACTTCATGGTTTAATAAAAAATTTAATCGTGTAAAAACTAAAATAGTTACATAGTTATTGCGTCTTGGGTGAAGAAATGTTGCTTTGGAAAAACTTGACAGTGGTCGTAGATGAATGAGTGAGAATCGTAACCTTTCTTTGTAAAATTACTTGTCAGTGTTTACGCATCACTTACCTGTGAATTCGTTATAAAAAAGTATTAAGTTGCCCTTTTTCACGAAGCTTTGACCTTTATACCTAGACTTGATACCTACGTTTTTTTGGCTACAATATAAAAAGTGTCAAGAAAAATATTACTACAGCAAAAACATATTTAAGCTAAATAAAAGCGTTTAATTTTCAGCATTTATCGATGTTTCTACAAAGTTTTATTTAGGTACTTAACTTTATTCTACATATTAACATTTAATTTAAAAAATGCTCCAAAAACGCTAGTATGACAAATAAGTAAACTAATGTTTATGCTAGTCACAATATAGTAGCGATTTTTTATTAAAATCAGTTCTAAGTGTTTCATAGTCAACATGAGCGCCCCCTGTTTTCGATAGACTAACATAATTACAGGGAAGATTGTTGCGAAGTGACTTGTAATATGACCCCTTCGAAAATACTACCTACTTACTGTTCATAATTTTACCAATTTTATTCATTAATGGCTTGTGACAGCTAAAATATTATGGGTTTAAAAAATAGTAGGTGGTTTATAGTAATAATTATTACCTAAAGCTATCATTGAGTATTAGATATCATTATGACTACCTATAGTCACGTTAAATTTACTATCTGCCGTTATTCAATTTTACCCAACAGCGTAACATTTTTAAGAACAACTTAAGTATTTAGTTATGGATAAAAACACCTTTTAAACACACTAGAATTTTAGATGTAACTTGAACTATTAATCTTAAGTAAAGTTATTTTTGATTTGACATAAATACAGTTAAATATTTATGGGTGAATCTTAAGTGGCCAAGATATAACCATCTACAACACTTGACTATTGAATCAAAAGGCATCGCTCTATGCTTCTCATTTTGTTCATACATTATTTTAATGTCACCAGGATGTATGAACTTATCTTACTAGCGAGGCCTTTCAAATAAAACAGCAAACGATTCTATAAACAATTAAACATACAGATTATACCAAATTGGAATTTCATTAATTATAATAGCAATGTTTACTTTCTTTTTGTTATGCCATTATTTTCCTTTTCTTTTATACGGTCCGGTTCATTCAAATCCCGAAAATACTTGAAATATCCGACTTCGGACATTTGGACGCCCCCATTGGTAAGAATCCGATTAATTAAATAAATGTTCAAAGGGAAAGAAATGCAACCCTTGGCCTTTGTTTTTCAAAATAGACATACTTCATTTTGTCGGGAGTGTAATTGACTCGTTGTTAATTTCATTTTATAAATGTGAGAATACAAATTTACAGTGTACTTTTTATAGTTTATTGAATCAGGCGTTACTTTGCGGAAGTTTATCTTCAAATTTTTATTTTGAATATATATTTAGTGTATTTCCGCTCTGTCGTAGTCATATAAGTTAAGGGTACCATTCAAAATCCAAATTAACTTTTATACTTTAGTGTAATTTTTCAAATATTTAATTGTAATTAAATGCTGTTTTAAATCATATAGAATATAATGTAATTTTCTTATCAACGGTGAAAAAAAAACAAATTTTCAAAGGTAGAGCCACGGTGATACGTACCTACCTGTACAGTAATTTTAGAAATATAATAGGTATTTAGTAATTTGTTTCTATATTTATTCAATTATCGGATTACATAAATGTCTCTACTTAATAGTTTTGATGTCATTTTGGAATTAAACAGAGCCTATTATATTAAGTCTATCTATAAAGGTATTTACGAAAAAAAAAACGCATTTTCTTTTAATTTGTGTGCTTCTATTGTTGATCGCTCTCTAGTGATATAGGTACCTACCTACTTAGCTGGTGTGTGGAGTGCATATTATGTAGTTTAGTCAAATAAATATTACAAAAGTACGAAGTTCATAAAATATGCTAAATTTTTTATCGGAATCCTATATTTCATATATCTTTTAAAATGATCGTAGAATAGATAGCTAATCTGCAATTTGTGAAATATGAAGCTAACTTTCTACTGCTACAATCATAATAACCACTAGGTCGCGAGTACCGCAACAGTAATAAGAAACAACTAGACAGACAGAACGATTCTCATTGTTTTTACAATTACTTGCTCGTTATGTATGGAAATCGATGAACATAAACTAGAGTCATATCTTGGTTTAGATCTAAATTAAGTCTCTAGCGGGATGCACAGTGACTGAGGTATTTCAATAAGACTAGTTGATGACAAATATTTCAAATAAAATATTATTTAGTAAATTGGGCAACATGCAATACTCAATCTAGAAATGAATATGGCCCAAACGCTTTTTGTGAGGCTTATGTGCAACGAGTGCTTTTCGGGTGCATTCAGAAAATCCGATAGTGGCTCTACCACTCAACCGCACTGATAAGTTGCATATGGCGTAATAATCGAGGTCTCATATTTCCAATTAAAATTCCTACAGGTATGCTGTAGCGAATCAGATGTCCTATTGTCCTCAGAATAGTTTTGTATATGGCGGCCGTAGTTGCAAGCAGTTCTAGCAATCACAAGTCATAATATGTACTTCCTAACAATACTAACTAGTAGTACTCCGAACAGTAGACCTCGTGGCACATCCCTTCAACTGAATCTTCATAAGCATATCTCGACTCGCTCTTGACCGATTTGGTTCATACTTCCAAATATTGTTAGGATTTAGATACTTAACGACCTTGCCAAATATTATCGAAATTGGCTTATAAATAAATAGTGCGACAGTAAATTTCCCCCATTTTTGAGGGGCTTACCTCCCAATCAAAAATCGCAAGCTAGCTAGTTAGCATACGCACCATGACATAATTTTAACAACGTGTGAAAATTTGACAGATATAGGTATACCTCACAGTAACTTTGTCCCGTTTTGACACATCAATAAAATTATGTCGTGTAGCCGTGCCTGATATTATTGCACTCATAATTTTAAACAATTTTCTGAAATCGCAAAAAATAATCAGCTGTTACAGATACATTTTGACGAGAGTTCTCTAAAGAATCTGACTTTTTGCGATTTTGAGGTTGATCTCATGATGACAATGGTATTTTAGAATATTATGTCCGGCGTCTAGAAATATACGCCGTATCATTCAGCTCACAATCATATTAATAATATATGGATTGATAGAGAACACTAGTTTCCCGAAATGATATCGTTTATAAACGCTCCTTGAATTTAAACCCCAAAATACCGATAAATTGAATAAGTAAACCTAATTTCATGTTTTTTATTTAACGCAAATAAGTCCGCGTTTGACCACCAACTCGCCTGATGGTAAGCGACGTTGCACCTATTATTCATAATTTAATGAAAACATTTGCTAGAAAAACAATGTTTGTGAAGTAAGAGAGAAACTGAATCAAATTTAATGATCGCAAATAGAGAAGTTGATTAGATAGAACTGAAAAATATCGTGTGAAATCTATTTATTTCATAGAAATCGTATATTTTCACGATCAAATTATTCAAACAGAAGCTATTACAATCACTCCGTGCATATTTTTCATTGTGAAATTACAGTTTTCTGACACTAAAATATTCGAGAATGATCGGTTAATTGCAGCAATCGATTATCGAGATAAATGGTAAGAATAATAAGTAGGCTGTTTCGTGCAATAGAACAAGATTTTCTAAATCTGTGACGACGACTCTTCATTTATTAACGCCTAATGTTGGTACAAATCTTTATCTTCAAGTTTAGGAAAATTTGCATTATTTAGGTACATGAGCAAAACTACATATACACGCCTATTAACTATAGTAGGTATGTATATTTTGAAAGAAACGAAATGCCACGACACGTAGTTGACTTCACGTATGTTTGTTTCAGATTACGTTGGATTTGTACTTTGCATTTGATATATTGTACCTATCTGTAGTATAACAGCTTGGATTATAATGTGTCTGATTTAAATTGCTCACCAAAGTTCACACTTAAATAATAAATAAAAACATATATTGGCCGACGAGGACAAACCGCTTGGCAGACCCAAAAATTCTGAATTAAGTAGTTTGTATTATAAAATTCATTCACAATTTTGAGTTCAATGACTTTTCAAGTTAGTTGCTCCATTCTATAATCTATATTACGAGGTACATAGAGCAATGAGGAGTAAACAGAAGGTACACGGCAAACAAGATTACCTACATCCTGCTTCTCTCCCGGTGGCCTAATCCGTGTGTTCACTTTATCAGTTATAGGGAAAATTTATGAATAGACTCACTGTAACTAGCACCTTGTATAATTAGCGTTGTAATCAATGTTTGTTAAATCAAAAATGCCGCTTCCCGATCTTTTATTATTAAAAAGAATCATAATATATCCGCAATGCTATATCTTGATGTCAAAAATCGCACATGTTAATTGTGCACTTAGTGTGTGTTGTAACTTAGTGTTAATTATTGTACCCTTATTATAGGTAAAATATAATAAAATATATAAGTGTCACAGAGCTAGTTGATAAAAGAATAGACTTTTTCGCAAGCTAGAATTAATTAGTCAATTAATTCTAGGTTGTGAAATGTATGCACAATTTACTGATTCACTACTAGTTATTCGGAAGTACTCTACAAATGCACACAATGTTTCTTTTTAAACAAGAGATTTAGCGCTTTGTAGCAATCATTTGCCATTGATCAGCCGGAAATAGTATGTATAGGTACATAAGAATTTATTTCACTTGAATATATGAAACAAAATTTTGAATGAGTAGGTAATACTTAAATGCAACAAGATAACAATAATTTAATTTAAATAGACTGCATTATTCATTTTCATTCATAATTTTGATAAACTAAATGCACTGCAAATATTACACATTCAAATATGTCCATTCATACTCAGAGATAAACAACTAACATTACTCAATGCAATGCACCTTTTCGAAATCACAATTTCTATGTTTCTATGGAAATTAGATCGTTTCGTAGTCTTCCTTATTATGACGGAGGAGCTCGGAATGCATTCGTAATCTGTTTGCTCGAGACATGTGTAGTGATACGGTAATGCTACTTCCGTACTTAAGAGCTTAGAAAACATGAACGGGAGCCTAGTTGTCTGACGAATAAGTTTATGCGTATTTCAGGTTGTTTAAAACGAAGATTTTATAGATTCAAAGGCAAGCCGTTGACAAAGACTCCATCTGTAAAATTAAATTTCAGCATTTTGCAAAAAAGTTGCTAGTTACTTTAAAGTGTGACTTTTACTTACAAGGGTTTTAGTCACTCTCCTGAAAGATTTAATATAATATACAGATAAAATAAAATAAATAAATAAATATTAGGGGACATCTTACACACGGTCTCTGACCCCAAACTAAGCAAAGCTTGTGATATGGCTGCCAGAGACTGATATACTACATATATTTATTTTTAAAATACATACTTACATAGAAAGTAACTAAATAACACCCAGACACAGAGCAAACACTTATGTTCATCACATAAATATTTGCCCTGGGTGGGGATCGAACCCACGCCTCTTTGACCCAGAAGCTAGGGTCACTAACCACTGAGCCACCGAGGCAGATAACTCTAATTACTCATCTATATTTGGTAGCTGAGTAAAAAGCTATCTATACCTAGGTTATATTATAGACTTTAGGGCAAAAATATTACAGAATACCACATTAAGTTTGAAAATGTCTCGAACTAAAACAGGAATCTGCTTGTCTCTATGTAGCTCAAAAAGCTCAGTGATATCACAGAGAAATAATATCTCATAGCATTGCATAATTATTCTAAGTCTGCGCTTACCGTTTTGTGTAAAGCTTTACATATAAAATGCACTTCCCACATCAAGCCCAATTTTCAATTATCAAATGGTTAACCCAGCAACAGTAACCAGTAGTTAAGCAGTGAAGTAACTCGGTAGGAAATGCAATTAGCTCATGTTCGCCGATGCCTCCGACTCGCTCAGCCGTGTAACTCCTTATCTCTGTTGCATGTTTTTTCAATATGCAATCCCAGACAATCGCCGCTTTATCTACCAATCAGAATTCTCAGGTATTTTTTCATTCGCGAACAGTTTTAATTATTGTAACAGTTTCGTAACTAGCCAGCGGTTTCTTCGTGTCAATTGCTTTGATACACACGGCCTGTGTAATGAGCGAGCAAATAGTGTTACAGGATTAGTAGCACAGTTACTGTTTCTATTTTACACTTGAGCTACAATTCCGTAGCCAACAACAAGCAGTAGCAGCAGAGTTCCTACAGTATAGCCCCGGGACACGCTTTCTATATGTTTCTATGAAATACATTTTATAGCTAGGGACGTGTAGCCTTCTGCTGGTTAACGCACTCGACTACTGCAAATTATAGTTTCTTTCTAGATGTTTTCTATCTTAGTAAAGGACGGGATCAAAATGGCTTGCCCGCCGTCCTCTTGTAACTTTCTTCTCTACATTTTTATTTTGCGCGAACTTCTAACCCTACTGCAACTCATCGTCTGTTTAGAGCTACGTTGAATGTCCTAATAGTATTTTTCTGTGTATATTTTTACGGTGTACTTTTTTAGATTTTCCGTGCTCGTGTTAAGATTCAAATAATGAAAGAAGCAAAGGGCATTTCATCTACACTGTACTGTGTATCATACATTGTAAAAACTTCTTCTACATAATAATTTCCTACTTACATAACGATATCTACAGATACGTTTGAAAGTTCCTGCATTGTAACTCTTTGAGATAAACCTAGTGTGGGATGCACTATAAAATTAAAATCATTTCATTGATTAGCAGTGCGCCATCTCTCGTCAATACAGAAGTTCTTACAACTTCAATTGAGTGATAACCTGTCTAATACGGGTATCACAGGTGGCGCCGCCAACGCTATAAGTTGGTTAAAATGATAAACACTTCACAAAATTCGTCGCGAGTCAGTATAGCGGGTTAGCTCAGTGGTCCAGAGCGGCGGGCTAGTGATCCGAAGACGCAAGGTTCAAATCCTGCATCCGCGACGAATTTTTGAAATGTTTATCATAAAAAGTAACTCTTTGAGATAAACCTAGCGTGGGATGCACTATAAAATTAAAATCATTTCCTGCATTTTGCAAAGCAACACATATTTGTGTGAAATTGTGTGCCAGTTTATCCACCAGCATGTCTCGTTACGTTGGCTCATTTTTTGTCGGTTAGATAGTATCCGTGGCTCCAATCGGACCGCGATCGGTCGAATGTTTCGCGTGTTTTCTAATTAACTATTTTCACTTATTCTTTCACACAAGCACTATTTTAATGAAGATGATTTAATGCTCTTCGATATGCAGCTTGGATACCTCATTATCTTATTTATCTGGGATGAAGTAATAGGATTTATGGAACAGCTGATTAAAATGTCGAAATTTTGATTCCAGTTATCTATAAAGCTATTAACTTAAGTTTTTCGTATTTGTTTGGTGTTCAATATGTCAAAAGATACACGTTTAGTATTTTATAGATAGACGATATTTCCAGAGCTACTGTGAAAGAATCGGATGCACGGGGCTATATACTCTACATTCTAGAATAGAGTGAGATAAACTGGACTAAACAAAAAATACATACCAGTATATTGACTCGGATATTGCATAAAATGTTTACTTATTACTTATAACTTAACAAGTAGCTAATGTCACTTTCCGTCTTTCAAACTATGTCGATGCCAAAAATCCAGTCAATCTGTTGCTCCGTTGCTGCGTGAAAGAGGAACGAACCGATACACAAAAGCAATTTCGGATTTATAATATTAGTAAGGATTGTCTGTATGTTATGTCAAGCAAATAGTAGAGCTACACAAGACCTATTAACGCTTGCAAATTGAAGAAACACATATCTAAATTTTCTCTTTTACTCAATACAAACATATACTTACCTCAAATGACTGAGTTGGAAAACACGTTAATGGCACAGCTGACAACTACATAATTCCAAATTCCAAAATGTCCATTTCAAAAACACTATTTCAACATTTCAACATCGCAGGTGAAGACCTGCAATTATTTAAATTCGCTGTCACTGCTCCGAAGCCATTCGAAACCTTTTACAGAAATCACGAAGTTGTTACGAAATAACAGAAAATGAGGTGTGTTTCCTTCCCCCGTTTATATTTGATGTCTTAATAATATCGCCGTGATGTATGTAGCCCGGAAGTGTTATGGCAGCGCCATAGATCGTATTACCGATAGATATATCATACTTTTTCCGCTGTTACAAAAAAATTAGGCGCAAAATTGCAATTTTAGGATATTTAGGATTTTGTAGGGAAGTGTCCCTACAAATAGCATGCAAAACAGAAATCATTTTTTAATGCCACTATATCTTCAAGCTCATAATGCCATTGACTTTAGATCGAATATAATTTTGTTAGTATTGTACGAGTATACCTAATGGCTTAAATCGGGCCGATGTTTGATGCATTGTTAGTTATAATTATAATTTTGGATACCCTATCGTACGCTAAATAAAATCACAGTTTTGCATTCAGCGTCGCAAGTAGTATTTCGAAGCAATTCTTGTCGACATGCATGCGCGATCCACTGTTTTATTATCATCTATCAACCGTGAGTTTTAGAAACAGAACAATTTACTGGCTACTTTGTAGCGAATAGAGGCATTTGTTACGATTCCAACGCTTGGATATTTGCATGCAACATCATTTTATAGAACACGATTAGTGTTAAAATGAGGGTAGGCATTTCTAAAATATTTTGGTTTAAATTATAGTAAAATTGCTTTTCCTTTCTCACATGAATTCTAACTTTTATCCTAGCCTCAGAATGTCTATAAAATATGAACGATTCCGCTTGATCGTTTAATATTCAACGCCTACAGTATGTGCAATTTTTATATCTTCTCTGTAATTACAATCGAGACAAATAGTTTTAGTTGATGACTTGATAATTGATTTCATAATAACGTAGGAGTCCGAGTAATTGTCCTCGTAAACCTGATAAAAAATAGCATTTAATAGGGACGCTGCTGTTTACCGCACACATGTATAATTGTAAGCCATTCTAGCAATCTTCTTCAAACTTTTAAAGTTCCATTTTCTGAAGAAAATGGCACGTTTGATAAACGGTAGCAGTATGAATGTTTTTTTTATTCTATTTTTTTTAGAGTTTTTGGACCGAAAATCCATGCCAGCCCCATCGTACCCTTATAAATACAAGCTTATTACATTATATACACACACATATTAATACATACACACTAAGATATAATAAGCCAGCGAGGCAGTTTCGTAGAGTTGGGAGAGACGATGATGTTAAAATTCAGACCTATAAAATAAAAATAAAATAATTCATATTATGGTATGTTTGCTGTGAAAAATAACCTAGGATTCTTAAAGTCAGAAGATGAGAACCTCACACAACTAGCTAAATAAGTATGAAAGGCTACAGAAGCGATTGGCTCGAGGCGCTCAGTGCGTGGTCACGATTTATTGAGAATACCACAACAATGCATTTACAATCCTCAAACTCAATCAAAGCAACATTAAACTTAATTTACAAAGGCAAAGGGCTTATGGTTCTGAAGCAGAATATTTTCAGTTGCTTTTGAATGCGGTTGAGTCTCACGGTAAGGTCTGAACTGTTTAAGAAAGATGCTTGTCAAGAGCTTAGAGTTTGGAACCTATGCTTTAATGGTGCCAGAGATGCTGATAAATGTTAGTTTTGTTCGGATAATAGAAAGCATCCACGTAAAACAAACAAAACAGTCAATAGCTCAGCTGACGCTAGCACAGGTGCCTACTAATTGGTGGGTAGTGAACGAATAAAATAAAATATGTTTAAAAGAAAACATCAATAAGTTATGTCGAATATCATTAAAAAATGTTTAAAAGAAGACTGAGAGTGAGACACATACTGAACTGAGACAGAAGACTGACTGATATAGGCTAGTTGTTTTCAGAGAGGAAACAACAGACTAAACTGACAATTCAAATCGTGAATGTTACGGTCTTACATCATGAACAAACAGTGAAACGATAGAGTAAATTGCATTTTTTTAGTGATATGTGCACTTATACATCGTCATTTGTTGGCATTGACTTGACACAGTTTCATTTCCATACAAAATTGTTGTTTACTCTAATTCTATAGAGTACAGAAAAAAACTTGACAAACTCATACTAGGATAGTTAATGGTCATCGTATAAGAGAATTACGCTGTTATAACTACAGGCAACGATTTTTCTTCGTGCTGTGTTGGCAACACGCAAACCACGTTCAAAATAAATGGGTTTTTGTACTCTGTAGATATTAGATAACATAGATAAGTTGAAAATTATTTTTAGCCAAGTGGGCTGAAGCGCCCAATTAAACTTGAGTGGAATAATGTGCAAAACTTCATGAAGTTAGTAGGTATTAATGTATTTCTATTATATAATGTCAGTAGTTTATTAAAAGTTTTTGCTGTGTTGATTGAAATTATCGATTATAAAAAAATAGCTTAGAAGAACATAAGTATTTTATGATTCGTGACAAATAGCATCGTTGTAAGTATATAACTATACTGTTTTAGAATGAAAAAAATATGGCATGCATAAAATTTTGAATTGAAATAGGTATTTCATACTTAAGATAAGTAAATACTACAAACGGATAAAACGTGCTAAGCACACATTGAGAAGACATATTGTTACGTAGTTACACTATAGTCATTAATATTATCTTTAGAAAATCACATAGATGCAGATATATAATTTTTTATTATATTTAATTTATTGGATTTGAGCGAGTAGTTTGCTATTAGTATGCGATGGGAAAATGAGCATTAGCAACCAATCACTGAAGCGAATACGGATAAGTAGGTAAGTGGACATTTAAATTAACATAATAAAGTCTCAATTAGTTTAACAATTCACTGAAAATTATTAGTTAGTGTTAACACTTCCCTACCCGACCACCGTGAAGTAATGTAAGCTCTACATTTAGTAAATTGTTCATTTATCGACTAATTTAGCAATACATAGGTATTTGAATAGCTACCAATGGATATTTATAATTCAAAGTAAATTTGATTTGGGTCTTTAAAAAATTTTCAATCCAGATTGTACTTTCTATACAAAGTATACAAGAAACATCAGTTATCAATTGATATAAGAAATGAATTGAAATAAGGATGCAGTACGGTTTTGTAATAAAATTGTTCTACAGGCATCTAGTTACATAAAATATATGTGTTTTAAAAATAGAAAACCAGTTAAAAAAATAGGCAAGTTCGTTTAACAATGTTGAATATATTAAGAGGAATCAGTAGTGCCCAGAAGCAAATAGGTTTAATCAATAATCTACACATGTAGGGAAAAAAACTTAAATTAATAAATTTACACACGTATTTACCGGATGTTTTACCGCCGTTGACAAACCGTTTTTACATAATTATTTAGAGCTTCTGAATAAGGTTATGAGAAGTTGAGATAATTACATTATTAACGGTTAGGTTGGCAACTCTCCTAAGACTATAGTATCATCGTAAAGTGTTTTTTTAATGTCTACGTAGTATTATGTGAGTAAGTAGCGGTAAAAGTCAGTCATGTCACCAGCCCTAAGGGGGCAGGTGTACTAGCTTCGTATGTTGAGTGGTCCGTTTCTATTATTAATGGCCTCATTACCTCCATTAGCCCATTATCGTCTGGATATAAATAGATTAATTTATAAGGACTTTGCAAAAACGCTAATGATTAGATTTGGTACGAAATGGTTTTGGTATCATTATTATTTTGTACTACGGGACTAATCGCGCACCAAAATTACCATAATAATGTGTTAAAATCGCAAAAGTATATATGAAAACAACATTGGCTTTGGTATCGTTTTGATATCAATGTTAATTAAATTTGCTAACAGGATTTGTAGAGACAAAAATAACAATTTGAACCCAACAATTATGAAAACTTAGGTTTACGTACCTACTCGGTACCCACTGATATACATCGTAACTACAAAAGAAATAACAGATCCAGCAATTTAAACCTAAAATAATTCAGATACAACGCTTCAAAGCTTCTGTTTCTGTCTCCAACATAATTAATTGCGTAAAACAGAATAAACACAATTTCAATTAATCATTTTGTTTGAAAAAGTTACCCTTTTTAATTAGTATTTTAATCTCCACTCGCGGGATTACAAGCAAGAACAAGGACTTAAACGATTCAGAAGTAATAATTCTTCGGAGTGTTATAAATATGAAAAATAAAGGATGTCTTGCGCAAACTCCGAAAGGGTACACTTGGCAAAGTTGGTGGTACACCAGGACTGTCGTGATTTTTATGATAATGAAAGTAAAAAAAAAATTCTTCATAATAAAATAATAATTTGAAACATGCAATACAAATACAATAATTTTAGAGAGCTATCATATTTGTTCTGTAAGTGTCAGAGTTTTTAAGCTCTCTGACATGGTTAAACGGTTAAAACAAAACGATAAATTGTAGGCCCCATAATTTAACGTGTCATCCGAGCCATGGTAGAGCTCAGTTGTAAAATGCCACCCGCGATCATCGAAGTTCAGCACCGTCAGTCTTCGGATGGTTGATTTATTCTGTGATATAATGTAATAATTTTGAGTAGTAGGTATTGTGTACAAAATTATTCTGTGAGTTTGCTATCACATCACATAAAAGTGTCATATCGGTCTGTTCTAATGATATCATCATCTTAGTTGCAAATATCGTCCAATATTGCTCTGTGTCAGACTCGCGTGTTTTGAAACTGCTACACAGTTACGAAGTCTTCTTTTGAGTTTGTTCACAACTTTTTCTTACATTTGCTAGAAATTATATCTAACTATAGCTGTCGCGTTTATTTTTATCTAACCTGTGGTTATGTCAATTCCTTTTTCTAATAAATTGAAAATGATGTTTCCAATTACTGAAATTGTTATCATTTCTATTAGCCTGCAGCATAAATGCCCACTAACCATACAACAACGCAGTGACATTTTGTATTTGAATTTTTTAAAGTAATAATTCATAATTTGTGGCAGTAATGTTACATTATAACTCGTCTATACGACGTCCGTACGCACTTCAGAAGATCCGACATCGCATTATCATAGTAAATACTGTAATTATCTTCATTATGGTCACGGGTGTTTGGTATTTTATTGTCTACTTCCACTTACCCGGCGTTTACGTTGGTAAATTATTAACTGTTGCGTTTTGTTTGATGCAATCATCTTGGCAGGTATAGCAAACAGAGGATTAGCATGCTAACTTGTTACTATGCATAAAAATTTGTATATAGGAAGCGCTCCTAATGTGGCTCCAACTTTATTAGAAATACGATACCTTCTAAGTAAGAAGTAATGCACTAATTGGGTTGTTTCTTAGCTGAATCGCGGGTGAAGGGAAATTAATGCCCTCTAGAGGATTTAAAGTGGAATTATTTTTCCGAAAAAATGTTCGCAACGGTGCCGTGTCAAAACTTTGTAGGGGCAGGTGCGGCCATAGAGTTGGCTGCGGCGCTCAGCTTGTGTTGGTTACTTTTATAGGTTTGTTTTTGAGCTCAAGGTCACAACAATGAGAAATATTATGTTGTACTTACATTTGATGAGCTGCATGTGCCTATGTTGCCTTCTGAAAACAAATCCTTAATGTAGTATAAGATTTTTGTTAGAGGCTTAAAAGAGATTTATTAATTTCCTTCTAATTTGATTGCGCCTAGTTAATTTTATTCTTGTTGTAAGTTGATGAGGTTGGGCACTTTATTACAAGAGGGACAGCCTCGTATTTACATTATTAAATTGATTCCACGAGTGGGGTGGATGTTTCCCAATTATTATTTCTGCGTTTTAATTGAGAGCTATGAAATTTCTAGTCCCTTGAGCAGATCATTGCTTGAGTGGAAGATGTTTATTCCGGTATTTTTGGATGTTTACTTGGAAGATTTTCGGTTAAATTAAATTAAGGGTAATGAAATTTTAAGTTTGACGTAAGTCTCTTAGTTCCATGAACGAGAACTTTCTTTTCTTGCTACTTTGCTTTCAAGTTATTTTTATAGTGAATTTCAAGAATGTGTGGTAAATAATGTAAATCGGTACTCCATGATTTTAACAAGCATCGGTATAATGAGATGCTGTCAACTGTTGTCTCGTCCTTTTCCCATTTAAGTGAGATCATACGTGTCCTCATCGATGTTTATAAGCTCTTTATATTTTAACTCATAAATATACTGATAAGCAATACTGATCCTTATTACAATTATTCTATAGGTGAAGCTTAATAGCCTGGTAGACCCCCACATCCCGTCGAATCAGACTCAATTGAAATTAGCCTACTAGACACCAGAGTAATTTTACAGTCTGTCAAATGTCCTATTGTAGAGTCCTTGTGTCATAACGTTTGTGCGAAACTTTTGAATGTACAATAAGATTGAATTACAATACGTAAAATGCGCCAAAAATAGCAGCTCATGAAAAAACCTTTATGTGCTCATCAAAGAACTCCACTTATCAAACACCTTGTCTTGCATAAGCTAAAAAGACTAAGTTTGACAGGAATTCGATTTAAAATGAGAAATTGCATCGAAAGAAGCTACAAACTCTCCGAGATAGTTAAACACAAATAAATTAATATGGGAGTCCTCTGGACACCGCATCAAAAGAAATATTCCGAACTGTTTGTAGTCAATTTATTTACTAGTGATTCGTTACGGGCTGGGCGGATACTTGGTCCATGATAAATTGTGCTCAGTCTCTCATCTTCTTGTCCCATAATCACCATAAAACTATTATTAACTCTATTCAGATACCATAAGATACAAAATCACGCTAAAGGTCGGCGAAAGACCTTCAGACGGAAAGTCAAACACAAATTTAAATATGAACTCTAAGTAAACGTAGCTTGAAAACATTTTGCGGTTGAAACATTCAGACACCAATCTGTAACATTCCGAATGACACAACAGTCTGACAAATGATTACCAGTCACAGTTCAACAGTTAATTTGTATGTAAATATGATTCTTTTTTGTTTGTTTTGTAGTTAGAATTCATTTGTTTTTAATTGCTTTGTAGCGCTAGACTAATTTCATCGGCAGAAAGTAATTTAGCAATCTCTGGGTGTGGTTCCAATGCTTTTAAGGGACATAATTTTACGGCTAACAATAACAAACATTGAATAGAAAGGGAAATAAACGCTAAATTGCACTCATTTAGTGTCGCGACGATCAATCATTACGGCCAAGTCATCAGCCGGTTCGAATGTCAAACGTACCTAGGGTGCAATAAAAAGGAAAAACTCCGTTGCCATTATTAAAAAAGTGACTCTGACTTTATTCCCATTGTCGATTGCTGATTCGGGATTATTAACTGACTTGCATATTTTTTTGTGTTCTAATATTGATAGATTGGTTTTTTCAAGAGCCTAGGTGACTTTTGAATTCGTTGCGTGTGTGCAGCGGTCGATTGTAATATCTACGAGATACATATTTGTGTCAAAATAGCGCAAAGCGATAGTCATCGGGCGATGTTCACACGCGAAGTGAAACATATTGTATGAGCTACTTATTCATAGCTTTTATTGTTTGGTATTTTTGTTCTTCGTATTTTTAGCGATTGACGTTTTCATTATCCATAGCATTATTAATAGAGAAGTCGTCATACTTTCTAGCTTTTGATACATTGTTCTCGGAAGCATGTTTGAGTGATATTGATTGGCTGCCCTCGTTATATGACGATGCTAAGGGAATTGGATTCAATTTAACGGAATTGATTTCCTTTAATTTTACGATTTCGTTTGCGTGATCTCGTCCGGTCATAATCTAATAAATTTGTCCATTGGGAAGGGGATTTTCCATATTGTGTGTAATGACTCTGTATTAATCTAATTTTATTGGGCAATGCGATAGTGTATTAACATTGATATTTTTAATGTTCTCTATTAATGATTTCCACAGGTTAAAAAAGCTTTTTTGTGACTAAATGACGTTTTATTCAAATTTCATATATGTACAATTCCTTCAATAGCAATGTTAATATTTTATTGATTACCTAATTTAATCGAATTTCATAAATCAATTGTTAAAATATAAGGCCATCAATATTACACTAATCGCACATTGTTAATTGCACAAATGCATAAAATTAATTTCAGATTGAATTTTTGTAATACCTACTTTGTGAAGGGAAATCTGTCACTATTCTTAATATGCTCCTCTGTAGGTAGGTGGTAGGTATGTATTCTCCCATGATTATCCATTTAAATTGATTTTGACAATTAAATTGATGATTATGACCATAAAATTAATTTAGCATGGTTAGAACAAGAGCAGTAGTAATAAAAGCAAATATTTCCATTCTACAAGTATGTAGATAAGTCCATAGAATCAATAAATAATCATATGACAACGTCAAATTCAAAAACAGAACAACGGTTGATTGGTGCGCCGCAGCGGCCAACATCGCGCGGCGGACACGGAGAGATCGCGTGCGCGCACACAATGTTCGACTCAAGCTCATGCTACCCCATATTTTAACAACTGTCCTAATACATCTTGCAATGTTGTTTTTAACTGTTTTTGCCACGTATAATTGTTTGTTCTTTTCGATGTGTTTACTTTTAATTTTTACTGTAGGTACATTTTGTTGCTCCCTTCCATATTTTGCTTTTTATTTGATTGATCGATTACTAAATGTATCATATTAATCGCTACAATTGGTATTTTTAAATTGGCTTTCGGTTGATGTGTAATTTTAGTATAAGTGCTGAAAATCACTCCGAAAATATAAACCATGCATGTAAATTTATCTGTGTCTGAATTAAAATGTTAGAAGTACAAAATTTTTGAAAATTTAAATTCAACGAATTGGATCGATTTTTTTCTTCATTTCAGGTGCCTGTCAATGAAAGCGCCCGACAGGTATGTCACTATCTCGCTCGCACCGCGCGTTCGGTATAGTTCGACCGGGTTCGGTTGCTTTCGGCAACGTTCGGACGAGCTCGGCTGTTCGTCCGTTCGCAGGCCTGGGGGTAGCCTGGAAGACCTCACGTTACACCCGCAACACAGGACATTCCAAACAGTATAAATTTTCCAAACTTGCTTATTGGTGTGTTTTATTTTCACTGTATTTCTTTTCTGTGATTCGTAATCCCATCTCCTTGAAAGGTAGGTCCCATTTCATGTTTTATTGAGATCTTCCATGATTTTCTTGATTGCTTGTTTGGAATTTAATATTTTCAAGTTTGCATATTGTTAAGTGGTGTGATTTTATTGTATCTCAGTGTTATTGGAATTGTGGGTGTAATGTCAGTAGTCGTTGTTTTGGTTCCAGGTTACACCCTAGTACTAGTATCATTAATATTCCCCAAATCACAGATAAATTTACAATATACATGATCTGTAGATGTTGAATGCGTTAGTATGTTTATGAGCATGACTGTGTATGTGATATTTATTTATGTTGAATGCTATCGCCGTGACAATTATTGTGTTGGGTAACTGTAAGTTGTTGAGATTTTTGATATTTTTAAATTGTACTATCTAATTGATAAAATATACTTTTGTTCTTTTAAAAAGTGGTCAAGTGTTCAAGTACGCGGCCTCTCTATGTTGGAACAAATGACTCACAAGTAGTGCTCGGTCGGTCGGGATTCCGCTGACATCGTAAATACTAATGACAGAATATCTAGTTGTGACCCTCGAAATATCACCATATGTAGGTGCTCCAGTTTCCGCATGACTGGACTGACTCAAAGCTTCACCGGGGCCGATGACAAATGTGTGATCATCATCAAATCGTAAAGGATTTAACGCCTCCGTTGGCACGCTCCTTTTGTTGGCGCCGCAAAGCCGACCATTAACGTGTTTGATAATATTGGACTTAAACAAGAAAAAAAGGTCTTGAAAGCTTTTGAGCTCTAATGCGTAGCTTTAGAGGTGAAGGTACAAAAAGAGACCGTTGGGCTACCGTCGGTGGCTGTCGGCACCCCACCGAGGCTCTCGGTGGTGCCATGCTGTGGTACTAAAGTAACAATACTACATAATGTTACGCTCTACCGTTTATATTTTTTTAACTGATCATTCGAGTACGAGTGGCCTTGTTAACATGGTTCTTTAAAATAGCTTTTGATCTTTATTTTGTACTGGTACTTTAGAATGAATGATCGATTTAAATAGGCTAAATTAGTACTTGATAACTTAAGTATGTAAATAAGAATATTCACATTTTTATTCATAATAATTAATATACCTAGAGACAGAATGTAGAGACTCAAAAAAGTGTAGTGTATGGTATATATAGTAATAATTTTAAAGATAATTCGTTTAATTAGATCTAGCATATTAAAATCTTAAATAATTTGGAAACTCTGAGTAGCAAGAATTTTATTAAAACATTCAAATAACCGATAACCAAGACGCTAGAGTATTCAACTAATACCAAAAAGCACAAAAATAATCAATTACGATAAATTATATTGGAATCCGAATAAACCATCTAAGAACCGCCCACCGACACATTAAAGTTCTTCAATATTAAATTAAATTATAATCCTCTGTCTCAGGAATTAAGATAACGAAAGGAATGCTTAACATTTCAATTATTATCGGGACTAGAGAAGTGATGTTTAAAAAAATAATAATACGCTACTACTGTACAAATATAGATAGTTTTCCAATGGAGACCACTATAGTGGGAAACTGAAACATGGGCACTGGTGTGGTGGGTCTTGGTCCCTTGATCGGTGCGTTAGGTCCGTCTATCATTATGATACGCAAATACGACTCCTAGACTTGGAAACTAGTAGCCAAGGGCTAACACATTTCGTGAATTGCATTTTAGTCTTGCATAAAGCACCCTAACTACGATATTCAACCTAGTCTATCATCATCCACTTTTGGTATACATATTATACCTACTTATAAATAATCGTCGTATCTTTGTCGTATCGATGATCCAAATATCTCTTTACAAGGCCTTTTCACAACGCTTCGCTACGTTATAAATAATTGTTAGTTATGATGATTACGATGATGAGTAAGACACAGTTAGACTTCTAGTAGATATGTATGTAATTGTAGATGCATATTTGTTTGTATAATTATTATTGGTCACGTAATAACAATGATGATTTCAAATTAACTTGATATTAAAGACCATAATGATAGAGTTTAAATTGCAATACCATCAGCAATTAACATTGTAAGCCGATAATAATCGATGCAGTATCTCATTCTAGTGTTGATGCGACATTTCATCGAAGCAAAAAATCGAACACTCCGATACTCCAAGTAATTGAACGTAGTTATGGTAAACATCGAGTGTGAAGATAGAATTCTTGCGTCTAACGTACCTAGGTAATTATCGATAACTGGACAATGAATAATAGGAAGATAACGTTTCTGTAATAAAACATTAACCTTTTTTAGGATTCCGTACCCAAGAAGTAAAAACGGGACCCTATTACTAAGACTCCGCTGTCCGTCCGTCTGTCTGTCTGTCACCAGGCTTTATCTCATGAACCGTGAATAGCTAGACAGTAGAAATTTTCACAGATGCTGTATTTCTGTTGCCGCTATAACAGCAAAATTAAATACTAAAAATAAAACAAATGTTTAAAGGGAGCTCCCATACAACGAACCTGAATTTTTAGCGGTTTTTTTTTGCTCGATAATTATTAAAAACGTAACAGGTAGAAGCTTGAAAAATATTCACAGAATATTTAATTGTATGTTTAATTCAATAATCAATCATAAATTAAAATAAAATAAATAATGTTGTAAGTGGTATGGGGACTCCCATACAGTACGGAAACCTTCGTGCGCGAGTTCGACTCGCACTTGGCCGATTATTATTGTTATTATTAAGGTAAAAATATCGGGACACCATAAACATTTCTATTCAACTCATTATGATGAACATGTTCATGCTTATAAATACAAAATAACATTCTTCGATATCCGTTCTATCATGAGCTTTGTGTATCAAGCAAAAATAACATTCCACTGTATTTGATCAAAATATAATTTTCTAATATAGTATTATTATGTACATGTATACATGTATTATTATTCTGATTTAAAAATAACCGGAAGGTTTCCTGAGAAATACAATATTTTTATATGTTTAGTAAGATTGAGATATAAGTAACTTTAAAATGCACCCCCATGCATTTCAGGCACCTTAGAAAGACATTCTTCTAATTCAGAATGGTAACTAAATTGCTACTTATAGGAAATTACTATCACAGGAATAGTAATTTCCTTACTTCCTAATTTCAAAAGGCTACCCTAAGCTCTCAGAATAAACAAAACAATGAAACCGTTTTAGCAAAACACACGGCAATCACAACAAAGGATCCGTTTACGTTTACATTCTAACACCTTTTAAGTTAACAAAGGCGGAATTCAAATAAACACTAAATCGTTAACCCTTTGACCGTCCGAGGGCAATTTTCACTTCGGAAAACGGAATGGAAATGATTTTGTAAAGGGCGTCGGTCCCAACACCCCGTCACCCGTGGTTCCGGCGGTGCCTATTCTCAAACCACTTGGTAATGTACGAAATGTGTATTTTTTTGTGTGTGCTCGTCGATATTTTCGCCAATATTGAACCGATTTAAAAACATCTTTTTTAGTTCGAAAGAGTATACTTCCGAGGTGGTCCCATTTAAATTTTATCGAAATAGGCTGAGCCGTTTTTGATATATCAACAAAAATGTACATGGATGTCACATCGATTCGTGCAAATTATAGGAATTCTGTACACGGTGGAAGTCGGTGTTGCGATTTTGCGAAAAATTATTATTTTCCAACAAAAATAGGTGATCATTCTTTGAAAATTTATAGCTATTGAAAAATCGCAAAATTTGTACAGAGCAAAGATGTGGTCAAACGCAAGCATGCATAAAAATAGATTACTAAATGCTTATAAATTATTTGTCAAAATCTAACTCAGCAAAAAACTAGACAATCGGTCCTCTTTCACACAAAGTTTTTTTTTTTAAGCAATCATCAGTGACACTAATATAATTTTATTTTAGTCAAGCGTGACGCTTACCGTGAGCTAACGATCTGCTTTTTGCCTCATACCTAATCGCATACAAAAGTAGAACTTGGCTCGAATCTAGAAGTGCCAAGTTTGAACACAGTAAAAAGTTGTTTATTAGTTTGGGTATCATTGGTTCGATTACCATTTGATACTTTCATCAATTCGTCACTCGTTATTCCGGCACTTTCTCTTTATAACAGACGTAGGTACTGGTGGCGTCAATCTGATTGCTTATTTATGGCATTCTTCAGTGAAGTAATGTAATTTCCGAGCAAAAACTGTAGTCGCCACCCAGAAGCACACTAACGATGATTAGATGTACTCGTACTCGTATCTGTATATGGAAATTGCACATTACGACTAGTTATAATGGATGCGTTGAATAAGCAATGGTGTTAGGTTTTATTAAAATTAAAAAATTTGACTCGATTGGGATGACACTGAAAAATATTATTCACATACCGGCTTTTTAATAGTGTACTGCGGAACATAGGCTCACCAGGGAAAGGTGATATTTATTTTGGTCCAGTGCGAGTTAGTGACCCTATATAGGTACGCCAACCGAAATTTCATCTTACTACTTCAAGATTATAAGGCAAGTGTTACTACCACAGTGGCTTCTTGTAAGTATTAATCGTAAACACTTTTTAGGGTTCTGTACCCAAAGGTTAAAAAAGGGACCCTATTACTAAGACTCCGCTGTCAGGCTGTAACTAAAAAAACTTCCCAAAAAGTAATGAACTCATGAACCGTAATAGCTAGAGAGTTGAAATTTTCACAGATGATGTGTTTCTGTTGCAGCTATAACAATAAATATTAAAACACAAAATAAAAAATATTATTTTATCTCAAAACACTGCAATCTACTGTTGACAAAATATCTTGGAGAAACTGAATGAGGCGACTAAGTGATGGAAACATTATCGAGTGGTTTCAGAATCGCATTCTTTCCCTTGGGGAGAATATGTAGAGCAGAGGTGTCCACTTGAATTGTTTCCTGCGATGTCGCTTTAATCAATACAAGGAATTACTTTGCAAGGTACAGACGCTTTCAGCGATATAAAATACTCATAATTATGAATGATTTTACTATGGGCCTGTTACGTTTCGGAATGTATGTAACTGCTGTTTTTTTCGCGATTTCGACGTTGGTAGGTACCTACTATTATAAAAGTTGTACATAGTGATAGTAGATAAAGATCTTATAATCTGAAATGCCCTTTACTTCTTACAGATATAAGTTAAGTGCTTGACGCTGAGATACTACTGTGGAGATATGTAATATGACTTTTAATATTAAGGACTCTATCATAACATTTTACTACTAAATAAATTCAGATTTAGCTTATAGGTTCCATGAATAAATAAACTAGTGGCAGAATTAAAAAAAAATATCATTCGTAATCTACAATCCACTTGTTTATTTATATGTAGATCTGTACAAACGACATGACGTTAAGATGCGAGGTAAATACAGATTTCCTTATTACAGTGATTATATATACTTCAAGATTATGAGCGAAACTGAATGATTTTGATTACTCGTATCTCACGGTTCAGTAAGATTAATCATAGAGATCTTATTCAGCTCATTGGGTGGCATGCTTAGAGTACCTATATACTAAGCTACCTACCCCTCCAATGCTTATATCATCTTTCCTGTTTTTGTTGGCCTCATTTAGATCAACACCATCATTGTATTACTGTTGGACATAGGCCTCTCTTTATTTATCCGTAACTACAAGAAAAATCCAAATAATTCATTGCTACGGGCCCGAATTTAAATCCACGCCTCCCGCTTTGAAGGCTAGAGTTTGGGTGGGTACAATACAATACTACATAACCAGCTTTGTAAACGCAAAGGCAGCATGATATACACATTGCGAATATTTCCTCTTCTTTGACAAAAAAAAACATTTAATACATGAACTTTGTAAATGTTTTGATTTAACGAAATATCGTTATCAATCTATAAGAATCAATCAAAAGCCTCCCATTGTATATTCATCATCGAAGGTGTGGTCACATCTCTTTGTAAATCCGCTTTCATCTTACCGACGTCCACGTCGTACCACAGTATAAATGTCAGTAACTTATTACAGTACTCCTCCCACGCGTTTTACGATTTGAAGTCAGATTAAATAGCAAATAGAGATACAAAGTATACCTACTCCTAGTAATCCTTACTAATATTATAAATCCGAAAGTGTGTTTGTTGGTTTGTTTATTACTCTTTCACGGGGCGGTGTATGGACTCAATTGTTCGCATGGATTCATGGATATAGTTTAAAAGTTTGAGAGAGTTACGTAGGTAGAAGTTACTAATATCACGCAACTGAAGCCGTAGTTTAAAGCTAGTGTAAAAACATATTCAATAATCTAATTAACATTGTCGAAGGACAATAAAATGAATTTTAGTATTTGTTTTTGATTACATGCTTTTTTACATTATAAAATTATTGACTAGCTGACCGACATCCTGATGGTAGTCCTTAGCATAGACAAGTTATAAGTTCTGAGTAGTAGGCGCATATGGACAACATTAACACTAGAGGCGCTACTAGCCGTGTCTTCATTGGAGAACTCTGTGCATCTATTTGTAAATGACTATAGCCACGGTTGTCAAAATTTAATTTAAGTACTTTACTTAACTGTAAAAAAAACAATTTATAAAATTGCCAGAGCCAAAGTGGCATTGGTTGGAACAATGACTCATTCAGCTAATTTGTTTCGTTTACAGTCAAATCGATTTGAAGTCCGAATTCAGGGGCCCAAATATTTTTTTTATCATTACAGTCACGCTTGGGTATTAATTTGTTTTATCTCGATTTGGTGGACTGATCGGTCTTTTTCCCGTGTTTTAACTTGGAAAAGCTTAAAGAATAAGCGTAAACGTCTCTGAAAAAAATATTAGTACATTATTTGATTACTTACTAAAAGTAGGCATTTTAAGAAGTTATTTATATTTTTTCTGTTTTTTATTTAAACAGCTACTACATAAAAAAACGAGTGGTTGGAAATTCTTCAATAACCCTAAGTAGTTATGTACCTTACAACATTAAGTATAATTCGAATTAAGCTCACGCAAGATAAAGTCAGGTCCACACCACCGGGTGGCACCCGTTCAATCGGTCTGTTAAATGAGCCCGAATGCCAATTACGTCATGTATGGCCGGTGCGTTGCTCCTGGCCACTAACCGTACTCACCCACTTGTTCGCGGAGCCGTGATGAGAAATGGAACGTGAACTTTCCCTCTCATCACAATGCCCCAACTCAAGTTACGAGCGCATCCCTGTCACACTTGTGTCGGTAGACATGAGTGCGAGTGCTCGAAGTTCTTTCCCTGATGCATATCTCTGCTCGAGTGTGTATCTTGCTTTACAAATTATGGGGTGACCGGTGGCTATGCCATGATCATTGCTTACCTACGCTAGTGTGTTTATAGTAGGTAAAATAATATCTTTAGGTGGCTTAACTTTAACTTCAATGGCAGTTCTAGCAATGTTAACGTTCACGCTGAGATTATTTTTAACGACGATCTAATTTGTTGAACTTGGTTTATTTTGAAATTATTGTTTGAAATTATCAAGTAATGACATTAAAAATATATTTTTAGGGTTCCGTACCCAAAGGTTAAAAACGGGACCCTAGTACTAAGACTCCGCTGTCCGTCTGTCTCCAGGCTTTATCTCGGGAACCGCTATAGCTAGATAGCTGAAATTTTCACAGATGATGTATTTCTGTTGCCGCTATAACAACAAATACTAAAAACAGAATACAATTAATAATTAAGGGGGGCTCCCATTCAACAAACCAGATTTTTTGGTCGTTTTTCGCTCTATATTAATAATGGTAACAGGCTAACAGGTCAATGTTTAAAATTTACACAGAATATTTAGTTGTATATTCACTTCAATAATAAACACTAAATTTAAGATAAATATTTAAGGGGGGCTCCCGTACAGTACGGAACCCTCCGTGCGCGAGTCCGACTCGTACTTGGCCGATTATTTCGATACATTTTGTTTCTTGCAAAAAAACTTTTAAATGACAAATTGATTATAACGATCTTTGTCTTTTCTGTAACCACCTTATTTTGTAAAGAAAGTAAATTCATATAAGTATGTACAATTGTACATTGCACATCTTATGAAAATCTAACTAAACTGAATCACTTTAATCTACCCTTGCCAATACAAAATTCACCATAAAATATCTGACTCACACGCCTGACCAAATTATATATAGCTTGAATGCATCCTCTCTTGGAATTCAAATTAACCATTGACACGATTTGATTGATCTGCGACAGTTCTAAAAAAAGATCGTCAGAAATCCGGCAAATTTAAATTAGACCCATGCAAAAATGCTACTGTTACCGAAGCTTAAGACAAATGAACCTATAAAATTAATTGGACAAGTAATCGAAAACTCAGAAAGAATTTCTTCATCTCTTTGGGGGAGCGCGAAACAAATGGAGGGCGGACATTGAATAATTCGATTTCCTTATTTGCACCAATCAATATCTTATAAGGGAATCCGATATCATGTCGAAGAAAATTTGGCTATTGAAATTGTTTATTGAACACCGTCTATAATATTAGGGCCGTAGCAAGGGACGCATTTACTAAATCTCAGGTCGTAACTGTTGGAGTTAATAATTTTGGTAAAATATTGTGTTTGACTCATCAACACGATAATAAGCAAGTACTCTACAAAAAAGTGAGAATTAATGATTTTTACATGAATAATGATTACGCATCTTATGTTCAAGACCAGAAGTCAAATTTAGTTCTTAGTTCTAGCGTAAGTTGAAATAACTGAGACGTTGCAGGCAGATATCTAATGAAACGAATAAACCACAAAATCAAAAAAGAATGTAAATTACATCCAATTTTTACCTGACGACAAGAATCTTGAATCTCCGAGGTAGGTACTAAATATGGCCTCAATTGAAACTTAGTCGACGAGCTAACGGCGGTCGATGTTAATTTACAATCAAACTCAGGTGCAGGAGCACAATAACTGAATTCCCAGTGATCTAAACGTTAATGGGCGGCGTGGCTTCCAGCGATGCTAAAATACACAGAAGGTGGCGCTACACTGAGCTATCATTAAATTAAGTTAAACTATTTTAAGTTTAAGAGGTCTTAGAATTTGTAGAATATTATGAAAGTTGTTCAAATGGGAAATATAATTTGCTAGCCCACGTACTACGTACCTACGCATATCTTTCAGTGAGAGAAATACAAAATTTGTTATCTTAATAATAAGTTGTGTAGTTATCTTGCTGAAAGATATTTAGTCTGAGCTGCTGAAATCAGGCTAACTTCAGTTAAACTAAAGTGTTGGCGTTTTGTAATCTATAGAAGTACCTATAACAACATTATCTCACCAATAAAAAAATAATCACCTTTACAAGATTCAAGACAAAAGTTTAATATGATTTTATAATATTTTTTTAAAGTTATATTAGGTGGTTGTTTTAGTTCTTTGTTTTAGCCAAAATTACATATGTTAAGCTCGATAGATGTTAATTAGTGCAATAAGACCTGTGTATCAGCATCTTTAGCCGCGTCTCCCGCAGACGGCACATTAGCAGATATAATTGCATTTGCTACCGACTCCGGTGACGTTTCCCGCCATCTCCACTGCAACTTACATACAATCGAGTTAATAACACAAACCACCCCTAGGAATAAGTCGCCTGATGGAAGCATTTCCCCAGTTGATTGACTTGCCGACAACTTTCCGACTTGCGAGGCGACCTCATCTACCGACGCTCTCCCGATGTTCTTACAAATAGGTCGTTGATTAACTTTGGCCAGCAAAGTCCACAGAATCTGATTAATTTGAAAACGATACTCCACAAAAATAAGCAGATATTAAATTCTGCTCGTAATACTGTCGGCTACTTATTTAATTCCGGATATAAAATTTCTGTGATTGAGTCCCAGCGGGTGCAGAGAGGGGCGTGAATTCCAACAAAATTAGCACCAGGGGTCGAAATAAAAAAGCGAAGGAAAAATTTAATGAACAGGAAAATGCTCCTTTTTGCAGCTATTCCATCTATTTATCTACATCGGGATGCCCATTACCTTGCTAAGAGAAAAGTTTACATTTTTAATTTAATGATTCCACTTTGTGGAAGTTGGGCGGGTTTCGGCGAGATCTTAATTTGGGGATTTCTGAGGCGTCTCGTTTTGTAAATATTATTCCTTTAATAAGACCTCACGTCGAGGGGGCTCCGGCAACTCCGTGATTACGACTCTCTTTGCGAGCTTCATTTTGGACCTCGTCATTTTGATTGGCGCTAATGAAATTTTTCTTACTCCGTGTGCCGTTTTCTTGTTCTTGACAGAATAATTTCAAGGGACACGAATCACTTTATGTTGCGTCAGGAACACACCCTAAACATTTACGGACGGCAATTTGCGACATCCGAGACCTTATTTTTGTCATCTTCATTTACGTTTTCTACTTGCTAATTCAATTTTTTACTTATCTTTTTCCTGAGTGCGTGTCCCCATCTGTGGCTTTTCTAAATCGCGAAGTCCCAGCTGCGTTTGCGTGCGCGATGACGTTTCGCTTTTAGCGGGTGTTTTAAAATTGAATATTTGATGTCGGAGGGATCGTACTCTGAATCCGCGCCGGCGGGAAGTGCCGGATTCCGAGGCGGATAATTTTTTGAATGTCTCTGTTAACGACCGCACACATTACCCATAATCGTGGTGTACCACTCCGAGGTGTTCATTTATTTTTCAACAATTTATGTCGCGTTTCTTCGCGGGCACTCCGCTGGGAATTGAGCAATAAAATTTCAAGAAAAAATGAACGTTGGCTACGCTACATCATCGCTCTTTTTTAGAATATGGTGATAGCGGTTATTATAGAAGTCACTTTGCGTATTGCGCATTAGAAAAAGTGAAGTGAAAATGAAATGAAATGAATACATTTGAATAGTTGAATACTTTACATAATCTATCTCGTCCACACCTATCTGTAGGATTGTCATAAAGTATTGTTTACAAAATCTGCTGTTCTGTAGAAAAGAGTGATCCACTCTCGACAAAATGTACGGAACCGCACTTTTTTGCACATTCAAGGATTGTCCAAAGCGAAAATTTTATAATAACGAGTCCGCAATCATATCGTAGAGTAGGTTTATAAGTGTCAAACAAGTCTGTCAGTATAGATAACTAATACGTAGTTGAAGAATATTCGCGTTGGATAACACACATCTGCTCTCCGTTTACATTGTTATCTACGAACACGGCTGTGGCACTCGATGGTTCCCATAAACACAAATGGTTAGCTTAGTTCCTTTCTAATTACACAGATAAGCGAGTCCAATAACGGTTGGTTTATCACAATCGTATGTTAGGAATCTAATTGGAATTTTGCATGTTGATATGCTCAACTCTTTATTGGACGATATTATGTTTGCTTTCCGATAATGATGATTGTATTTCATATATATCAGTGGAGTGATAAAAGCTTATTGTGCAACGATGTCATTATTTTCTTGCTGAAAGAAATGAAGACAAAAAAATTGCTGATAATGGGACATACGTATTTTATCTCTGAAAAGTCAATATTTATGTAAAAAAGCTTTATCTGGTTTTACTTGTCTAATTGAATTTGTATTTTAAACATGTACTTTTTGAGATACAACAACTTTTATAAACTACAAACAATAGAACAAAACGATTGAAACTATAACTACAAAATGAGCACAGACTCTATCCATCCAGAAACAGAATAAAAACTTCATAATTACTAATATTACAAAATTATTATTCTCCTTTTAAGGCAAATATAATATTAAAAATATTCAGCTGTTTGTTAGATATATCAATTTTAAATAACAAATATTATAGACATAGTAATTGAGACACGAGCACCTGTCAAAACGATATGAACTAGTTTCCATAATTAATTTTTCGACACAAAGTCTTCTCCATTTTGTCAAAACTGACCACATTAATATCTCAGGATGTCGAATTTGCATTTAAACGTTTTCGATAGAGAGATAATTTAACAAATTACAGTTATTTTAATAGAAATTATGGCCAGCGTTCTATATTCCGGGGTTGATGGGGTCGAGTTTTTTAGGGAAACATCTGTTGTGTGTGTGAGTTTTTTTGTTATTTTAAAAGGAGACATGATGGATCAGTTTCAACACGTATTCGTCGGTACCTTTGTTGTTGGTTTACGGCTTTGTAATGTGTTTCTTTGTTTGCTCAGAATGTTACAGTTGCTACTAGATTCCGAAGTTTTAGAATCGACTTCGTGAATCACGCTGATGGCACGACGGCTTGTAGGTGGTTTAGAGATCTCATTCTATTTTATTAGCCGCATTAAAGTCTATTGGCTAATTTATTAGCGCTATAAACACGGTTGCCTTTGTATTATTGAAGAAAATACTGTAAATGGTTAATTTGTCTTTTTGAACTTAAAAACGTTTTCAAATAATATTTGAAGATTTAAAAAAATAAAAAATACGTGAATCTTATTAAAATACCCACATTAAAATCATTTTCGAATATCACCTTCAGTAAATTTAATAAAAGAAATCATTTGTGCAAGAGAGATAACGTGTATTGTGTTAGACCATGTCTTTCTACCTCTAAAATAATCTCTAAATCGGCAAAAGTTACCTCTCTAACAAATCCAGTGAACCAAAGAGTTGCATGAAGCAGAAACTCAATTACAAGCGGATTAAGGGACAACACGTACTCACAAAGGATGTAATCTAGAGGTGAAAAAACTAATGCATCGTCACGAAAACTATTGTCAAGTGTGGGAGTGTCTCGAGTGGCCCGGGCGTGCTTTAAAACCCAGCCTTGCGTTTTTTTTCAAAACAGGATTTGTTGCAGATTGCCGCATAATCTTATCTTTGGAGTAAAAGCATTGGTTTGCATCTTTCAATGATATTACTGCGCCACATGACAGACCTTTTTATCGCATTTGTAACTTTTTGCCCCTTTTTTGTAGCATTTATATTATCTATTGGAGAACTGTACAAAAAGCGACGTATGGAATTATAGAACTTTGAATAGTAAAGCTAAAGTTTTCAAGTATCAGAGAAAATAATAATTTAAGTATGTACTTGATTAATTCTGAAAATGATATGATTCTATAAATTATTCATAGCTATCTGCGGCTTTTCCAACTATCCTAATATGATCTTACCAAAGTTACTTTTTCCTACATCATTCTCATTATTTTTTTAAATTCCATCCATCAGTAATTATGGTGTAAAAAATTGATAGCCTTATCTTTTTCTAAAAAAAAACCCTTATTTTTGCATTTACACAAAAATGATGCGTACATAATGATGATAATAATGGTTTATAGTATGATAATGACATTAATTGAATTGAACCTTTAATAGAAAAATACACACACAACATGGCAGTACACGGCATATGTCCAGTTCGAGGCATTAAGTACGCACCACACTGCCCCAGTTCGGGACAAACTACTATTATTTATATGACGAATATGGAAATAAGAATTACGAAATGATCTGAAACCGTCAAACCAAACCTGAATTTCGAAACTAAATTTATATCTACTTGAGTAAACACAGTTAATATTGAGTTGACAAGAGTTGATTTCCAGCAGTGTCTGTTCCAACTTACCCTAGTTTATCTCAGTTTCAATGCGGTTTCAACTCTGAAATAGAAACGTAGAAATGAATGGACTCATTCAGCTCTGCGTTGAATGAGGCGCCATTGGTACGCAAATATGGAGACAGGCCTAATCTTGATTTATCTCGGCGACGCCACGGTTTTGATATTTGTCGAGTAAATATTCTTGGGCGAATGTTCTGGAACATGGTGTTTTTGATACTTGATTGTTTGTTGGAGATAGTCTGACAGCAAGTTGATGGTTATCAGAATAATAATTTGTGTGACCATTAATATTCTAACAAGATTACAAACTGGTTAGAATCTTAGAGTTCGAGATCAAGATCTGTGGTAAGAACAAATTAAAAGTGACAAAGCAGTCTTTTGAGATTTAAAATTTTGTGCGATCTAAACCTGTATTGGTAAGTACTTAAAGCCTGTATGAGTACCATATTTTACTTCAACTATTACACGGAAATAAACTACTAATAGTCTTTACTTTTATGAAATGTGATATCGAACACTGTCCAAAAAGGTTTAGGAAATAGGTACTATTATTTGATCGAGCTGTCTGCTCGTATTCAAATATAAAAAAATTGTGATCAACCACGTGCTCCGTGCAAACTTAACGAAGAGATTCTATCTAGGCTCAAGAAAGTTCTGCACAGAGCAAGAATCCGCGACAGCAATTAGACTCGTTGAATAAATGACAGGCAATCCCGACTCCCGAATGGGAACGAATGATTATCCGAACGAATGAATGGGAACGAATGAGAAGGAACGATTGCGAATGGAACGTGAGTGCAGACGAAACGCGAATGTTTATTTACACACGCCACTTGAAGGCACTTGGCCGTAAGATTGGAGGTAGAGTTACAAATCTAGAGTAACTGGCTTTTTATTTTTCCTAAAATTTATCATTTATTAATAAGGCGTTGCTTTGAAAAGTGAAAGAGCTTTCAAAGTTAGGTGTGTATACTCATCATTAATATAAACAACTCTTGCTGTATAACCAATCCCGAAAAGGAGTAAAAAAGTTAGCAGTTCTATCGATTTTTACAATATGATTATAATTTGTATGGCTGAGACCCACGCAGAGGTTGATGTCATAAAGTTCTATATATCTTTAGATAAATACAGGCAATTGAAGAGGATCCGTTTAAATGTATTCAAGTAAATAATTTACGCAAACGCAAATCACGAAAATTAATACTGACTGCATCAATTACAGTGATTATATCAATAAAATAAATCAATAGCCACTTTCAATAGCAGCTCTACGTAGAGTCACGTTCCTGTCTCTACGTGCGACCACTCAATCATGCGTCGACGTCGATCGTGACTTAGAGCGAGCTGTTCATTTGCTAATCTCTCTACGGATATATGCAATTCAAATATGTACTTATAAAAATTATTAAATTAATGTTTTTTTTCTTGACTGATTGTAGTCGTTATGCCTTTTAAATGACCGGCTTAATTAAAAAAAAGTTTTAGTACATAGTAGTTTTTGGCTTGGATCCTTCTTTTTTTCAATTAAAATTATTTTTTATAATTTTGAAATAAAATAGTTAAATTTCCAAAAATAATAAATTTTTTATTTCTCGTTGTAATTTAAATAAGTAGCTAAATTTCCAAAAATAATAATTTTTTTTATTTCTCGTTGTAATTTAAATAAGTTTTATATATCCAGAATCATCTCTCAAAAAATATTTCACACCAAATATTAGATTAAAAACCCATCAAACTAATTAAATTCAAAACGTATCCATTTCCTTTGTGCAAACAAAATAACAAAGGTACATTTATAGCGGTTACAGACGAAAGTGTATTGCAATGAAGTATAGAAAAAAAGGAGCGGGAGTTTTTGATTGATCACCGACTCTGCGATGTTTTTTGTGTGAAATTAAAAACACGGACTGGCTGGGCATGCGCTGGATTAAAAAGGAATTTCTCTCGACCAATCAGAGGGTAAGCTTTTGTTGTCGAAAACAAATTTTGAAATTAATTTATTTTTGGAACATCGATTTTGCATTACGTGAATAGATGGATGTCGTTTTTTACTTGCTTTAATTTGCTTTTCAATTATCTACATTCATGTTTAATTGATTAAAGATTAGGCTCGATTTCTGTTGAATGGTACCTTTAAATAAGTTCTGTTTTTGTCTATGATTTTTTAAAACTATTTTGTTGATTTAACTAAGTCTTTCAAGAATCAAGATATCAAGGTGATTCAAGGTGTGTAATGTCTATAAAATCAATACATTCAACCACTTCACAAATACAACTGCTCTAGAAATACTCATCAATGTAGAAACAGCAGGAGCACCGCAAACGAGTAATTAAAGCATCTATTATATACTAACACATGCATACCAAATTCACCGGGAGACTTACGAACGTGAGGGAGACGGATATAGGACTTCAAAACTGGAGTTCTGTTATCTAGAAGTTATCATAACGAATACTTAATAAGTACAAGAAGCTATGCGGAAAGAAGATGGATAAAGAACCTTTTTTGTAGACGAGGTAGAAGTCTTCATGGTATAGATAAGTACTTGATTATCTTAGGTGTCTATGTTACGATTCGGGATACAAATAAGTTCCTTTAAGCCAGGTGGGTTACCCTGATGACAATTTTTCTGAAAACTTTTGATGTAGCTAAATGGTTCAAATGACAAGCACTTAGGTGATTTACGGTGCTACCCAAGTTACGGCATGCTAAGTTGTAGATGTCACACGTGGTCACCCAGCTGCAGATTAACTGTACTGAATGTTTTTTTTTTTGCTAAGGTGTTCGGAAAGAAACATCTAGTCAAGCTACTCTAGGAGCACTGCATGGGTTTATATTATATATAGTCCCAAAGTTATAGACTAGCTTATTGGCTTAAGGGAGGGGTCCAAGATCTCCAGAGGAACAAACAAGAGGAGCTACTCGCTCGTTTTATGTAAGGTATTTCAAAAATTTTCATAAAAGAGATAATGCAAAGCTATATCGAGCTTAGGCCATTACCATGTACAGTATTCAATTATTTGCCTTATTTGTTTTGGAAAATTATTTTCCTGGAATTTTCTTTCATAACAATTTTTATTTAAAGGAATTTCATATTTTCGGATTTTATTATCTTTTGACATTGCTTGTACCTAAAATATGGCGGCGTGATGGCCACCTTGAACGAATTAAATCTAATCAAATTACAAATTATGAAATTCCATTCAAATTAAGTATTCAATCCGGTTGTTTTAGTCTGCGCATTTATTTACCATATTTTAATGGATTTTTTGAGCTACTGTACACAGTCTGGTCCCATTTTGCAAGATACTTCTTCAATACGCTGAAATGCTAAGATAGCCATCACCCAATACCACAAAGATATTAAGCAATAATAACAGCTATTCGGAGCTTTATGAACGATCAAAATTGCACGAGCACGTGTATAAAATACACTTTGCAAAGTAGATTTAAATTTTAATACGCAGCTTTCAGTCGGGGGTTGTAAGTAATGTCTTGACGTTGTAAAAGTGTGGAAGTGCTTCCTTCCGGGATTGCTTTAACTAAATGTATTTTTGTTTTATCAGTTCCCGAATGTATTATTTTTATTCATGAGCAAATTAAACTGGTATAATTATGTATTGTGTAAGTTTGATCTAAAAAGCGAGCGCAGCCCAGAAACATCCTATATTTTACGTAAATGTGTGATGTGGTAATGCCAAACGTGTTAGACACTTCTAGAATATCTAGAAACTAATTTCAGGGCCAGTTATTCCGCTAAAATGAACTTACCACTGCTACTTACTGATGTGTTTGTCAGTACTATCAAGATTAACTTTGACGTTGATTACAATAAATAAATCTAGAAACTAAAAAAATTTCTATCATCTACTATGATTTCTCTGGGTGTTAAATAATTAAGTACCTATTCAAATTTCCCGACGCAATGAATGCTCATCTTCATGAAAATCTCCTAAGTTTTAAGTTAAGCGTTTAGGGCGTATCCACACTAAGGCGTCCAGGTCCGAGTCTCAGGTGTCGACTGCGGACGATTTCACAAGACAATGCTTAATAATTTCATTTCGCCATTATGGCGGCCATCTTTGCGAGTCGCACAGTTAGAGGGCATCGGCGCACCCCTCCACGGCAATTTGCATTGTAACTCGGACCACGTAGAAGGCCCTAACAGCCATACCACCACCTCCTAACTCTTGAATATATAATTTTGTTGCTTTTATTAACAGCGACTTTGCGTGGGAATCGGCGATAGCCTTCCGCGGCGACTGTTTATTGTGGACGATAACTTGCTAGATTTATTTTATAGTTCACCTAGAGACTTTGTCCCGGGAGGGTAGGTACCTAACTTTACGCGGACCATTTTATATCGCCAATAAAAATGGTCGATGCATCGGCCCATTAAAATATTTGTTGGATTTATTTGACAGCGTGCTTGTTTTGTTGAAATGTTTATTGGAGACGGTTACATTGTTGCTCAAATTAAGCACTCAATAGTAATCATGTTGCTGATTTATAATTTAACTGACGTGTAACTACCCCCTAACGAACGGCGTCCGAATGATTGCAGTTGCAGACGCAATAAAAATGTTAAGGTAAGGGCACACGAACAACGATGAAAAATTTGTATAATTTGCAGCCATGACGGTTTTTATTACGACTTGCTCTACAGAATTATATAATTTTTACGCGTAAAGTTGCAATTTGAATTTAATTGTTGTCGTTTACATTTTTTAGGGCAAGTAATTGGTTACAACAAAATTTAACACTTAAATCTACCGCTACGGCTTCACAAAAAATAATTAGATTATTTACAAACAACAGAAAGTCTAGTGACAATGAAAATCCAAATAATGAAACCCACTGCCAGTTGGCATCGTCTTCAGTATTATATCTAGCTACATGGAAACGTTAAAATGACATAAGTCATAATGCTCTTCTTCCAATGCTTGGAAGAGATCACTTAGCGATAAGTTGTTTCACTCATGTTTAAGAAATAGAAATAGAAATAAACTTTATTGCGTTGCTGTGTACATACAATAAGATGTTATAAGACATATAAAAGTTCCAACAGCCTGCCCATTTCGAGCGTACAATAATGTACTTACAAAAATAAAAGTTAATTAACTAATAAGCTTCTGTAACACTGTATACCTATTGTTTCTGTGTGTGTAAATCAATAAAGAGCTTATCTATTTACGGTTCCGGCAAAAAAACTTATAAAACTGACAAAAACAAGCTCAAAATAACTTCTTTTCCAAGTTAGATGAGGTCGCATAACTCAAATGAACATCGATTCGGAAGGAAACGAAGGAAGGCGGAAATATCGAGCCCGGGCCAAATAAATTGTGGCTCTAATTCTAATGGTGACTTTAGGGAGTGCATAATTCCATTCCGTGTTGCCAACTCTTTAGGGGAATCGACATTAATGACTTCTAAAAGGTTTCTCGGTGAACTTTTGAAAGCATTCAATACTTTGGAAAACGAATTGTTTATTTACTTTGTGGCTTTAATTGACAAATTTTATGGGAATGAGAGAAAGTTAAAACAATGCTCATTAAACGGCGTGAAATTCGAGATCGAGTGACGCTGTAGCCAATTCATGGAATGTTTGGAAAATTGAGTAAATTGAAACGGTCAGTTGTGGCTTAGAAATATACTTATTTACAGATAGTTTTACTAAATTTTAATTTTGACACGTTAAATTGTAGGCCCCGGTTGTTTCAACCGTTTAGCCATGTCAGAGGCCTTCAGGCGGCCTAAAAACTCTGACACCAGGGCTAGCCACCCGGCCTATACGAACTTACTTTTTTTTTTACTAAATCAAAAATAGGCGCGGCACAATTTGAGTCTGAAACTTATCTAATTAGGTACTTGGTGACATAATTTGATATGAATCCAACAGAATCACATTAAATTGATGATCCTAAATAATAATGAAGTGGCATTATACTTCTTGCAGAATTGATAACGATACAGTATCATAAACAATTTAAAACATTTCCATATACATACAAGACCCAAACCTGATAGGTATACATATATTTCTATAATTTTATATAAAGTTAAATTTCACACAACAACAAAAAAAAAAACGGCAATCAAAGAGCATTGTTTCACCGTTTATTTCTGAGATTTAATTATTTTTATGTTGTCAGATCATAAAACAAACTACATAGAGCTATAAAGCAATTAAAGTTAGAGGGGCGAATAAAAATATGTCGCGACATCTCAGAGATCTACAAACTTATCTATGAAATCTGTCAAATGAAAAAACTAAAAAGTGTCATCATACGGTGGTTAGTTTTGTTTTGAAAGTGCGATGGTGGCTCCGTACTTTATGGAGGCTGGTAGAGCTGCTGCCGACGATCGAGACGAACCATCAATCGCAGCCGAATCGATTCAGTCGCGACTCTCGATGAGTTATTGAATCTATTAACTCGAGAGATTACTGGATTCCGTACACTGCGCATAGAGCTACAAAGTGGCAAGAACTGTAAGCATTTCTTAATTTTTCTTTTTACATCTCATTTTAACTTTTTGGAATTTCAGTGTTTACAATTATAATAAAATGCATTTAAGTTCAATTTAATTAATTCGCTTTCGATTTTGCATACAATTACGTAAACACCAATAAAATAATTATTTCCGATTTACGTAAACTACCTTTGATATGAATATTAAAAAAAAAAAAAAAATCTTTGCTTTTCATGATGTCATTTCTTTGCGTATGTCTTTCCTACCTATCCATATATGTTATTTTTTCTTTCCTATTTATAAGCACTTTACTAATAGTATAAGCAAAAGTATAAACAGAGTTTAACATTTATTATAAATAATAAATTATATTATATGAATAATCATATTTTATTAAAGGTACATATAATATAATTATTTAACATTTATGAATAGCCCAGTACAGTATGTACAATAACTAACATCCATCGCGATGGAAAAAATATGCAGAATTAGTTTATCGATGGTAGGTATATTTCAAAGCCGTGTCTAAAGTTTCCTCGGTCTACGGCATGCGGCGCGAAGCAGACGATTTGTACTAATTATAACGCGCGAACGAGTCGCGACGAGATTAGCTTTCTCGCGAGAGATCAGAGAAACCACACTCCCAGGGTCTGCAGGCACCGCCAGGCTTCCATCACTATCGATACGGAAACTCACGGAACTGCTATAATAAATGATTAGCAGAAATCTAAATACTACAAATAACTTGCTCCAATAAACAAGTGCATGGTAGATACGAGTATTAGGTAATCATATGACGAATGGCCTTGTCCATATGCAAATTTTGTTGATTCGGAGTTAAAATGTTGTATGGAACAGCTGATTTATGTTCCACAATTATGGGTTGGTCACATAGTAAAAGTTGTTCATAATGGTGATCTTGAATCACCCCCTTTTGGCTTAGTACAGGGCAAGCAAATAAACAAGCAAATACCTACATTCTGTTGACTCCAGGGTCAGTACTGTACCAAATTAATATTTCAAATCCACTCAGTACTGTACTATCATTACACACTTACCGCTTTACCACAAATAATTTAAACACGGTTTAAACACTGTTTAACTATGCAATTTGTACTGCTAAACATAGTCTAAAGCGTGCGTAAAACTTTTGTGGTAAGACGGTTAGCTACCCTACACATGAATCAAACATAAGAGTGACATATCAAGCAACAAAATGCTAAAATTCCTGAGTGATTTGTTAAGTTGACTTTTGATGTCATTCATATTTATAGCTCGTTAAAATTGGGACCTTACTTAATGAAGAAAATTTAAATCATAAATTGATGAATGTAGACACGTGTGTGAATCCGAGTACGAGTGCAACCAAACACGTGGTGGGACAAAGCCTGGCGACAGCCCAAGTGTCAATATCCCCGCAAGAGCTGCACAAGACGCCCGTATATCCTCGATGCACTTTATTCACGCGACATAATGGCACTTTACCTACTTGTGCCTCTTGTGGGAATGTCGACGCGTCACGTGGTGAAGCACTGAGAATGCCGTGAACTTGTCCGATCACAAACCGAACGCCAACGTCCCGTATCGAATCCACCCGCACCCTACTTAATCGGTCAAACTAAACGCTACTAAAATTAACAACAAAACTAATCATTTAAAATACGGCTACCGTACAGTCGCAAACCCAACTCCAACCAAATATACCGTTACTAATTGCAATCGAAAAAATGTCGGAATTGAATCCAAACATTTGTCTCCTAACGAATCGTGTCGCGGCGGCTCGGCTCAAAGCGGCGTGATTCGGCAATTCCGTTCCATTTTCGAATGCTCGCTGCCCATTCGTTCCCTCAGCTACGCCTACCTAATAAATTAGATGCCTCGCGTAGCACACCGCATAGTTACAAACTAATGAAATCTTGAAAAGATCTCAACCCATTTTCTTAACAACTTTTCCGAAAGAGCGACCGCCTTCAAAGATTTTGCCCGGAGAAATAATTCGCTAATAACGCTCGGCGCTCACACGGGTATGTTATGCAACCATAGGAATTTCATTAGATACACACGCGTCTGTTTGTTAAGGAGCTTTCCATTGCTAAAAGTTTCTTGAGGCGGGTATAATTCCTTTGTTTGTCGGGAGGGTGGCGCTCCCGCCTCACCCACTACGTTTTCTAAGTCATCGGCTCCAATTATGCCCCTTTGTAGGTTTTGATATGTAAATTCGCGATTTTATTAAACAAACCGTGATGCCATTCGGGGGCAGCGAGCCGGATTAATAGCTTCTTCAGATTTGTGTAATCGCTTTCTCTTAAGACAACAGCGGAGGTGGATCGCGAGGGGCCTATTACCCGTTTGATGTCGCCGTTCATGCCGAATTAAATCCGCCGGTCAGAGGCGATCACGCGTCGACATCATTGTTTACTCGCTTATTATTTTCGTATTCATCTGTTTCTGTAAATATAATCACATTAAAAACGTTAATTATCCGATAAGTAATAACTCGATAGTAAAATAGCGCTCGTAAAAACTCGATTCGAGTGATCGCGACAGGAAACGGGCCGACAAATTAATCTGCACATACAAACATAAAGCGGACGTTACGACCGAAACTACCCATTCGATTTAAGCTTAATTTTTACCCCAGCACTATTAATAATTTACATGGGATAACGCCAACGTTTGCGCAATATTACAACGCATAAATTAATAATGTCGCTCGCTTGTTTAACTGCGAATCAGATGAGTTTTATTGACAATTTTGTTGGGAAAGAGCAATTTGCGGGATGACCGCCTGATGACGCCAAGTGGTCACCAAATAGGGGAACGCTGAATGCTGATACGCGTACTGCAATTGTCATTTATGGAAATATTTAGTAATGTCGATAGTTATGGCAACACATTTCGGTAATGAAAACGGCGCGACTCGAGTAACAGCCGCGCTGAGCCGCCGTTTTTTGGGATCACTGAAATGGATCGTTATTTTTTTATCGTCTACCAAAAAGTTATTGAACAATATTGTTATTTATCAATAAATATTATTACTTATGCTACTTCAAACATACATTCACAAACATACATACATTTCCATCTAATTTTTACAAAAGTTCGACGAATTCGTTCTGATAAAAAACCGTGAATAAGCAATTTCTCTTCGCCAAAAATTACTTTTAGCTAAACTTTGGAAATGCAAAACCAATCAGATTACACAATAAAATAATCAGCCAAGTGTACTGTACTGGAGTCCCCCTTAAATATTTATTTTTATTTTGTGTTTAGTATTTGTTGTTGTAGCGGCAACAGTAATACAGCATCTGTGAAAATTTCAACTGTCTAGCTATCACAATTAATGAGATACAGCCTGGTGACAGACAGACAGACAGACGGACGGACAGCGGAGTCTTAGTAATAGGGTCCCGTTTTTACTCTTTGAGTACAGACCCCTAAAAAAAGTAATTCAAACTTTACGAGCTGTTTCAGCATTACATATTTGAATAACGTAGGCACTAGTGAAGAGTTTATTGTAAAGACCAGAAAATACCATTGCAATAACTTTCGCCTAACAAACAGGCACACTTAAAATAATTACCAGTTCCAAAGCACAACATCGTCGTCATTTTCACTGCAATAATTAACGTGGTAAATTAGCTACCAGTAGATGCTAATGTTTCCATCAGTAACTCAATACCTGCACGAATGTACACAATTGCATTTAGGGGTTGGTTTGAGGCGCTGACACACAGACGCTGTTATTGTTCAAACAGCGGCTTCCGTCCGTGTGGAATGGCCTTTTTGAACTGTTGCCGATGAGCAGTGCAAGCTTGCTCTATGAAGTGAGTCATTTACATTTGTGAAATTGTTTTTAACCCTCGTAGCAGAGGAGTTGGAAGTTCGACTTGTATTTCTGCGACTGTGTACGGCATTATCGTTTTTGTTTTGAATTAAATCGGTTTTATTTCAATTAAAATAACTTCGACTGTATTTAGCTATGATCAAAAAAAATGTGTCGTTAGGATCAATTATTATGAAATTTTAATTTTAATTGTATGAAGAACAAACAGGTACCATTGTTGTCATCATTGACTTTTGGGATAGTATTTTCATTTTTGTAGTATTTCCTATAGCAATATCCAATATTGCTATTTAAAGTTCCAGAACTATTTAAAAATTACAATCATTTAGAGGTATCATCTGAGTAAGTACTTTTTCGATGCTTTTGGAAATGTGCAGTCTTGCGAAATAATTTACTTCGTAGGAAGTCGGCGTACAGACTTTTAAAGATCTATATTTACTTTAAATATCACCTCTGCTGACGCCTCAGTGACAGAGTGAAAAGGTGAACATGACAGCCTATAATAAGCTCAAAGGGAAATGTTACTGTTTGCTGATATACTTCTGCTACTTGTACATATTAGTAATGTGAGTCTGTGACGCTTCGAATTAACACAAGCTTTTGTTATCATTCAATTTGAATCGGCCGCTGGCTGTTTTATTATTTTAATGAGCCTCAATTTTCAGGGATAATTGAATGGACGTTGCGCTGCTCCGATTATTATTTCATTCGATATGGCTTAGGGAGCTGTCACACAGTGCCATAACTCATGACTTAAAACTATGACCTTAAAATTATTAAATAATCTACTTACTATTAAAACGATATGTTAGTAAAGCAGATGGACCTGTCCGTTGCAGTTTAATCCAGCAATTATTATTAAATAAGTATATACACTTACAAACTTCCATCTGTCAGAGGAATAAGTTGACTTAAAAGTCAGTATATTAAAATTAATTAATACAATTTTCGAACGCAATTTTATCATTGGTAATGTCAAATAAAGTGAAAATAATCTTTAAAAACAAAACGAGCTCCAAAATAATTTTCCACTTTTTACAAACTGGAATGAAAAGATTTTTGGTTAACTTTAGTCTAGTTTAGTAACGATTTCATTTAAATAGTGAGTGCCATAACTACGCAGTAGCCGATGTAGTTTTGCCCCGAAAATTACTTGCATCTCTAAGTTTTATTTGTTCCTCTCTGACACATTGAGATGAAAAGAGATGCAGGTAATTATAGTTGTAGCCCTATTTGATTGGTTCAGTCTACTAGTGGCACGGTCAGTCGATGTGGATATCGAGTCGCGATTGCGATTTACGATAAAATTATTCAGATCAGTTAGGAATTATGAGTGGAGAATAGCGATTCTACCTTGTAGGTCTTGTCGTTCTGTCATTTGTGTTTATGGACATGTATGTTTATCTCGGTTTAAGTAATTGTTATCATTTCTATACTAGGCTTAATAACCAACTGAGCAAAGCCGATATTTATCTGAAAGGTTATTGAAAAAAAAAGGCTTTGCTGCTTATTTCGATCGTACGAAATTTATTTACGATATGGTGTCATAAAAATTGTCAGAAGAAAAGACCAAGAGGACTGGAGTGATAAGTATCTTTTAAAAATAAATAATTTTTGATCATACATAATTTTAATTTGTTTTCATTGCTGATTTGAAACTTTAACTGACTTCTATTAAAATAATGGCTTTAGGATCTGATACTAGCCCTGTATCAAATCTTAATTCATTAAGGAAAATCTATGTCCAAAAGTAGACCATTTAAAGTGGTAATTTAACTCTAATTATACTAATTTGGAAGGAATTTGGGGAGACCTTTGCCCAGCAGTGGAAAAGTAAAAGTTAAAAAAAAATGCTCTAAGGTTTGTACCTACACATTATGAAACGCGCTTATGATTATACCGACAGCTGTAACTTATACTCGTATGTACTTAGTCCAGTAAAATATCTCACCCCAGCAAGAACAATGACACAAGTGAATTATTCCATGTGTTTATTCGACGCTATTTTAGACTATAGCGTGGGTAATTTGGAAAATTCTGCGGAAATGCTAGTTTGTTGCGTTGACTTAGCGCAGTTTGATTAGAGGGTGGCTTTTGATTTGTTTCCAATGGCGCTTGCTTATGGAGACATTTTAATTTGTACGTTTGTTTAAAAATATGGTATTAATGGTGGGCAATAACGGCTGGTGATTCAATAACTTCATTAGGTTTGTTAGGAAGTAAAAGATGGAATATACTAGAGAATTTCATTACGTTGCTTTGAATGTTGAAACAGCAAAAATATAATCAACATTAAACATTTGCAATATGATGGAATCAGCTTGTATCCTGTACTAAATTATGAATATTTTAAATTGGACCGCGTTCATTTTTATCAAAATCTCTTTTTTTCTTAATCTGAGAGAAAAAGATTGTCAAAGAGATTCACGCTTGCGCTAAGAGTCCTAGCACATACCGCACCACTACTATGGTACTATGGTAGAAGACCTCGTACAAAAATCAACGTGGTCGCCCAATCAGCTGGAATCAAGTGAGATACGCTCCATACAACTCTACATTTGTTCTGTTGGTATCGTATGGTGTTCTAATGTGCTAATGTGATAGAGCCCTAAGAGCTCATGGTACGGGCCCTGGACAGCTGGCTGACCGCAAACCGCGGCACGCGACCACTCTGCCTGCGCCACAGACAAGCAACACTTACTGCTATAACATAAATCCATCACTATACGATTAGGTAATCTAGCTATTTGGTGGAATCTACCGTTCTCGGGTTACAATATTAGACTCTGATAACAAAGAATTTTTTAATTATTTCTTAACATAATAAATTTGATCAATCATTTATTTTGTTAATCATTTTTTAGTCATAACCACAGTTTTTTTTTAATTTTAAGATTAGCGGAGATTCTGTGTCTCTAGTTCTCTAGAGTTCTCCATGAAGTGATGGTTGTAAGTTTTTCTGGTCTCCATCTTTTGGCGATAGGGTAATATCGATAAGTAACGCTAATCCTTTGCTAGGTACAAATATCTAATAGTAAAACATTTCCCAACCTTTTGCTTCGCCGTAGTAGTGTAAAAATTGTAAAATTTCACATACTTAATTTCTTCGTTTGTTATTTTCAAGTTAATTTATTTTAAATTTCATACTATTAATATTGTTTTTATATTTGTATTACCTACTTGTAACATAATTTTTCTAAGAAATTTATCGATTTAATTATCGACAGAACTGAACGTTGCGTTTGCACTCGTAATTTTAAATTCTTTTAACATGATTTTAATAAATTAATTTAAATAAGACGTAATTAACCGTAACTAATAAATCGATTAATTGTTAATCCGAAACCAACCGAGTAGCGTAGACCTAGATCTAGAATAAATAATTACCTACTATAAGGCATTCTTATTATAATGCATTTTGGGATTACTTTCTTAATTAGTATAATAAATGAATGCATGGTGTGCATAGACGTTATAGTAGAGGATGTCACGGAAGAAATGTAAGCTAAAAGAAGCTTTCTGTACTTATGTGCAGTATCAAAATTAATAGCATTTACCCCTTAAATGAAATTAGGAATACAATTTGGAGCTCTTTTTTTCTTGGAATCTTAAATTATTCTCAATAGAATTTTACGATAATGACTACAATTTCACAATTTCAATTACAATGTCATTTGGTTATTTGTTTTTTAATTTGGACAGTTAATTTTAATTCATTAATTCAGTAATTAATAAAGCTGACATTTTAATAAATGCGTTCCGTATCATTAGATGTAGAATTTGTAATGAGCTCACTCGTAAATTAATATGAAATTCTGTTAAAAAAACTTCACTCGTAGAAATAGAATATGATTTCACCACATTTTGACAGCTCTTTTCGCGTGACTGACAAAACTAATATCATTATTTTTTGTTCCTATCCTCACAGTATTAGCTTGACTTGAGTAGCTCTATTAACTTGTTTGTCCATGACAGATCGGCCTAGTAGCGTGCAATTTTGTTTAGAATAATAAAAAAATGTGTAGTCTTGAATATTTTCCGCAAGATATAGGGAAAAGGCTCAGAAGAAAAACCAGAAGAAACTTAACGCGTACCTGTAACGGGTTTAGAGTTCTTAGCTTTTTCACAAAAAAAAAAAATGCGCTGTCAGGTCATTTAAAATGTACAGGGATGTGGTGTTATTAGCCACAATCATGCTGTAAGAAATTTACTGAGTCCTTTTCAAACTTGTATTGTAAATCAGAACACCTCTTTAAGTTTATTATTATTTCGATGAACTAGTTATATCTCTAATTACGAGTACTCTATGATACAGGGGATTAAGAAGTAAAAAATAGGATCTATAAAGGTACCAAAATGACGTGGGTAAGTAAACGGTTGAGCAGTAGCAGCGGTTTGTTGGCAATGCTGATCTAAGTACCAAATATGATTTGTGACGTTGCGGCTAAAATATTTTGTTTTATTTATCCAGTGTAGAGCAAGTAACGCGAGATGTGACATCTCAACTTTAATTTGTCATATTTGAACAAGATAAGCCGCGGAGCTGGGAACGGAAGTCACTCGGTAGCCGCGGCTGTGACACACGTCACGGCTTAGAGATAATACTGACGATTGAAGAAAAAAACCTGGAATATCATAATTGAAAGCGACAGAACCAGTTCCTAAATAATTTAAACTACATTTGTGTTTTACAAACCAACTAAATGCAATAATAATTGTAAACGTGCGTGTCGGTACAGCCACAGACGCCCGCGCCACCGACGATTTCAAAGGTACATTTCATGAATGCTTATTGTGCTTGAAAAACAAGCGGAATAATATTTAAAAATATTCAAAACAAAGATTCGAAGATAAACTTCCCCAAATTAATGCCTGTCTACATCCTATATACTATATGTCCCTCAATCAATTATATAATTCATGAATGCATCACTGTCCATCGCATTCATGCAAAATAGTGGTAAGTGGTCGCGATTTCTCCTTCTAGCGATGGCGTCTGTAGCTGTTGCAACACGCTGGCTAGCGGTCAGTCTAATTATTTACGATTTTTACCCTTACCCTTTTTACCCTTTTAACCATCTAAATTTATTAGCAGTAAAAATCTTGTTACACTTAAAAAAACGGTTCAACTTACGTAACAAATAAATGTTCTTACAAATAAGTATTGGTTTTCTTCAAGTCTAAAATTAAACTGAAAAGGACCAATCATAACCCGGATGTGGAACACAATAGAATGATTCCCACATGCCTCTGACAAAACAAAACAGGGTTTAAACAGCGTCTAAACGCTGAAATAACAAACCGATTACGCCATGATCAGTGTTATAGGGCGATCTATGTCATGAGCTCGAGCGGTTCCGGTAAGCTTTGTACCGGTACAAATATTTCATGTATTGTCCAGCACATGTCGTGCAACGCTTATTGCAATTTGCCTTTCGGAAGTGCTATAGTTGTTTTTTTTTTTTTTTATCGCGATTAAGTCCGCCCTTGACCACCAACTAGCCTGATGGTAAGCGACATTGTGGTCGAAGATAAAGCACACCGACCTAGAAGATACCTATTCACTCTGACCTTGCAAAGCTTTAGATTATATCTCTTAGGAAACAGGAAAGTAGGAAGATTTCATGAGTTAAATTCATTCAATTTCATTTTCATGATTTTATGAGTTTAAAATTTATATGTGTGAAAATAATCACATGTGGATGTGAGCATCCTATATCTATTTGTGCATTTTCACATCTTATGAGAAATTAAAATACGAAGGTTACAATGAGTAAATACAAAACTTGAGTTTTTTTGTAATGTGACTACAATCATTAGCGATATTTTGAGGAGTATATTTTAACACTTACATAATTATTATTTTGGTTTGATTCATGAAGTTAATTCTGGGATATACCTACTTACTAACGTAAGGCTCTCAGGCACTTAACTGAGTCGTTAGGGAAACTCTGTAAGGAATCCAAAATAAATCGCTCCTTCTTCTACATTGGCCACATACGTGAAAACAGTAGCGCGGGTAGTCTCACTCAGCGATCCAATATTTAATAGTTTTATGATGTATTATCAAAACAAATCTCACCGAGTTACTATGAACTGCTATACGTTTCGGCTGCAATACGATTGGACGACTCAATCGTCTTGGTATTTGATAACTTTGTAAAAAGATAACTGATTTATCAAGCTATTTTTTTAAGTGCTGTAAAACAGTGTTATGTAATTAACGTATTTATTCGCTCGTAGCGTAGTTTGATTAGGTGTTTGTCAGCGATCACCGAAAATAAGCAACGTTCCGTACGGTCAGTATCTACTTGGATGGGTGACCGCTGGTGGCATTTTCCAACTGAGCGCTACCGTGGCTCGGATGACACGTTAAATTGTAGGTCCCGGTTGTTTTAACCGTTTGGCCAAGTCAGAGGCCTTCAGGCGGCCTAAAAACTCTGACACCAGGGCTAGCCACCCGGCCTATACGAACTTACTTAACGTAGGTATTGTAACGTATATTATGTACAAATACATATGTGAATACGTTTTTTATTTAAGTGTCTAAAACAATTACGTAATGTCACAATAATTGTTTAAGTACACTGTTCAGTACCTACAGTCATTAATTAAATTGGATCTAAACGGAACCAAAAAATAAAACTATATCATAATATATTATACAGTAGATACATAAATTACTTGATTCTGTGGCTATACATTACAGGTTAATTGGCACAATGGTCCACGGTACGAGTAACAAGTTCCATTATACATAGTTAAGCGTTATTTTCACAACCGTATCTGTTGTTGAATTAATTAAAATAATATTATTAGCATGCCAACTTCTTTCTTTACTATGTATTATTATTTGTACAGATCTATCAAATGTTTCGTTTCATGTCTCAAACATTTAAATTATATTATTTTAGTTTTAGACCATTATTCATTTTAATTTGTTCTGCGAAAGTAATAATGAGTTTTATTATGTTTTGATGGCTGCAAAAACTTTTTGCTGTGGAAGATAAAAATCATAATTTTACGATTTAAATAATTCTGAGAGTTCAAGCACTTGCAAGAATTTGAATAATATCTAATTTGATATTTTATAATAGATTTTATTAATATAAAAACAACTAATAAAAACGTCAGTACAAGATAAATGCAATAAGAAAACCAAAATGGAGTTAAAACAGTTTCTTGGCATATTTTTTAATGAAGTGTTGTTGTGCTCTGTCTAGTCAAAATAAATACTTTTACGAGTATGTGCTCTTACATTTATTTATGCCAAATTTCATACCAGCAATCAGCCATTTAAAATCATATCCTGGGGCAATTTTGTAGATTTTTATACGGTTGGCTATTATCTTTCACAGTTGATCTAGGATCGGAGAATATCTGTTAATATTGTGTAATGGTTACATTTTTTTACTTACGAGTATATACTTCGCTATTCTTCATTTAAAGTTTTATCATTGAAATAAAATTATGCAAATAGCAATTTCAAACACTTATTTAAAAATGTTTTATTGCACAAATACAAGTTTCTGTATAACTGCATCTACTTTTTACAGTTAGTATATTCGATTTAGTACATCGACTTACCATTATGTGATGTTGCTTATTTCCATACATATTTAAACTAGTAATCAGTTTACAAGTAAGTATCAAGACTATCTGCTCGCAGTAGAATACAGACAGAAGCGGTCGATACAAAAGGACTTAACATATTTTTTCATCACATTTTATTATGAACTTCTGTTCAACATCCAGATGTTTGAGTCTGATCAAACAAAAGATTTTTCAAATATAACGTACTGTAACTATTATAGTCTTGATTTACAGCTAACTCGTGTTTATGTTGAAATCATTCTTTTGTTTTGAGATTCTTAAAATTTTTATCAATCTATTTCGATTCAAGAGGCCTAATTTTAGAAAATAGCGAGAGAAGAATGTGAAACATCCATAAATATGTTTGTATAATATATGAATATGCATGGGTACGTAGGTTACCTACTTCTTCAACGATTTCTAACATATTTTTAGGTACCTAAACATACACAGATTGTCGCTTTTTGGTTGTCGTTATGTTTTAATTTAAATTATGCCAAGACGCTAAACATAAATAAAATCCGTGAGAATTTTATGCTCTCTGCGAAGAGGCATAGTACTTACTTACTTCTATGTAAAAGGGGAAAAAGACCAGTTAATCTAACAGAAAGGAGATATAAACAAACTAAAGGTTCTAAACTTCTGTGTAAAAAGCTAAAACGACTAGGTTCTTAAAGGCATATAAATAAACTACTCTACAATCCGGCTTTCATTTGATACTTAATGAACCACGAAACTAGGTACAGTGAACATGACCAAACGTTCTTCAAAATCTTGTCTCGCTACACATGTGACTCAACCCGGTCTTGGCCGGTCCGAACAGTTTATTTCCAATCCAGCCGTCGACAGCTTCGATGTTTTTCTAATAACCTGTTTAACAAATCATAACGTTTATTTTCGTTCCACACTGAGCTATCACACGTTCCGGACTCTATTCTGTTTCAGATCTCTTCTATGTTTTGATTATTTTAACTTTTCATTGAACACGTGAATTGTGAAGATAGAACTAGAACGGATGCGCGCATGAATATTGTTATAATGTAACAATTAATTGTATGAATCATACGAAATAAAAATAACCTGAGAGGTGAATTTTGTAGCACGTTTCAAATCGTAAGAGAGTTGATTAGTTAATGTTTGAAACTCTATACTCAATTTTCATGGTGTATTAAAATACTCAAAATTCTTAAACTAAACATAAAAAATATTTCGACCTAGTTACTTACCAATGAAACCAAACTATCTATTCTAACTCTATAGTTCCTACTCTCGTCAACAGTTTTAAATAGAATCAAAATGCAACTGCATTTGTCTTTCAAGTGTATTTCTAATGGCGGTTGTTGAAAAACAAGCCGCTTTTTACATCCCCAAATCTTTGTGTAGTTAAAAGCCGCTGATGGCACATCACCGCTCGTATGACTCGGCAATATCGCTCGACAGAATTAGAAGAAATTAATTTAGAAACTAACTATGTCTGTCGCTCGCCAGGTAGAGCAGCAGCTCTCTGAAGAACTCACAAAAGAACGATTGCCTCAAAAAAATAACAAATGGCGGGAACGGTAGCAAAACTTTTCGATTATTCCCGATGAACCGTGTCAATATAAATAGAAAACTATTAAATATCAAAAAGGAACTAAACGGTATCGAATCGGATATGGACCCTAAATTTTAATTTGCGTTAGATAACTACTGGCGCCGGTGGTGGAATCATTACTGTTGGGATCTGTGTTTGGCAGCCCGTATTTCATTATTAGGAGCGGGTCAGACTGTGACATCAATAGACTTTTTCCATTTAGAATGGAATGGACTGGGCGTGACCGCGCGAGGCGGGCAACGTGGTCACCCGGCCAGAAATTGTATAATTTTACACAACAAAACAATTCACCAATGTAGAGTCCGTGTGAATAGCCACGCCACGTCCGAACCATCGGCCGTCAAAGCATTCAGAACAAAACATGCCAAACGCACGCATCCCGAATGTTACAATCAATTGAAAAGTGTAAAATGAAAACCGCATCAAAGGGAAATTTATTAACGCTTTTCCACTATTGCTTTTGACGTTGACGGTCCATTAATATTTGCAGAGGTACGATTAATACCATAGATGTAGTTAAAAAGAGATAGGTAAAAATGTTATTGATTTGACCTATAGAATATTTTTCTCATTGCATAAAAAACTCTGTACGAAATGTACACTATGTATGTATGTATGACGCGCACCAAATCACCTATAAATTAGGAATTAATAATTTCAGGGCCTTTCAATGTAAAGATGGAGCAGGGATACTTTACTGACAGTCTGGATGGATCGCGTAAAACAGAAATACCTGTATGTGTTTTTTTATAATTTTATATGTGTATGTGTGCAATATTCTTTGTAACTCTGTGGTATAAGATTAATAATAGAAATAGCCGTCATACATACGAGTATGTAGGTACTTTAATGCAACTCAAATAATTGATATAATATGAACCAGGAAAAACATTTTGAACTTCAGTATAAATACTGGAATGTATAATATTCTATTGAAACTTAGTAGACTAATTGAATATTTCACAAATATTACTACATACGTAGTAATATTTCCTCAAAGCACCTTATAGATAATCTTTTGAAACTTCTGAATAAATTGTTCTCAAATTCACCGAATGAAAGATCATTCCGTGTGTTCTTACCCGCCGTGTCTATAAATATCTCTATGAGAGTAGGTATTACTAACGAAATTCTCCTAACTTTTATCCCATAGCTTTTATCGTGCTCATACAAAATTCACCAGACGTTTCCTTTAATGAAATCCTTAGACAGGTAATAGTCAAAAGGGAATTTCATAGCGGCCTTAGAAATGAAATAAAACGGTAATATGTCGGGAGCTATAATGTCTTACAATGGGGTAAAATGCGACAAAGGGAAATTGTTAGATGGCTCTAAAATGGGAGCGATAAAGTTACATTGATTATACGCATGTTGAATGAGGCTCTAATCAAAAATCGCAATGACACCATTAGTGAGTAAACTGAAGATGACTAAAAGACGTTGTAAACGACCTTGTAAACATTTATTTTCTATTGGTACACTCGTGAGCTGTAGTGGTCTGGTGGTTACACCTGCCTTACAACTGTGAGGTCATGGGTTCAAATCCCGTACCAATGAATTCATTGGAATTTATGTACGGAATTTCACACCACTGACTTTTCGGTGAAATAAAAACATCGTAAGGCAACCTGCATACGTCCGTAGAAGAAATTCGATGGCGTATATGAATCCACCAAACCGCACTGGGCCAGCGTGGTGGGTATGGCCCAATCCCCCTTAGTGGGTAGGCTTACGTCCTGCAGTGGACTATTAAAAAGGCTGGTACAGTACACTCGTAAACTCTGCGATATTAGCTTTGCGCGAGGCACTAATGTATGATGAATTCTCTACCATTTAAATCAACAAAAATAATATATTAATCTTTAAATGTATTGACATTTAAATTTTTGGATGAAATTTAATTCACATTAAACATTATAGCTAATAGAAGACAACACAAAGGCCGCTTCTGTAGATATTATCTCTGTGGTAGTACATGATTGTATGTATCTAGACAATAAAATCAAAGAAGCAATTACGCTGAATAAATAAAAAGAACATTGCAGACTTGATTAAACTGTAGCCTTTGATACAGACAAAGAAACAAAGAAGCCCGTATCGAACGTTCTTACCGAATTAGAAACAAAACGGATTCTCGGAGTCTTTCTGAAGATGACGTCTTGTATTCGGAGCAGTCATCGAGTTTCCTTTGTAATTAAATATTGAAATTAAGAAATGAACAGCCGTTAATTACGAGAGGTTGTCCCTCGGGGGCTGATTATGTTGCCCCATTCGCAGAAAGGGATGGGGGTTGCTACTGTTACAATTAATATTTAAGATTTTAATGTTGCCGCTGCAGTTATGGTTTGACTCGAGTTCGAACTGTAGTTCGTTTTATAACTAATTTCGGTAAAGAATGAAAGAAAACATGTTAGTAAATGTGCCGAAATTGTTACATCAATCTTGCGATCAGCTGTTTTTGTATTAACTTCAAACCTAAGTTCTTTCCTTTCATGACGCATTTTCAATGGAATGCACTATTATGACAGTCTTCTTCTTCTTTTCGAGTCAGCAATTCGATCATAAAATTAATTTTTATTTTTTATTTTTATGATTATGACAGTTTATTATTATTGCTCTATGAGATGCACATATCCGAAAGTGCAATCTGTGCTGAACTTTCCATATTTTCACAGTGATAAAGTTATGTCGACCTTGTGATCGGTTAGTTCATTTAAAAATTCAATGAAATGTACTTTGATATTTCTGGTGTGTTTAATTGTAAACACTAGTTCATTATGTTTATAACCCATGTTTATCTGACCCGTCTGAAAACTACACATAAGTATGTACTAGGTCAGGAACAAACTATCCGCTATTTAAACAAATATAATTAGTCTAAAATGTAGCAATAACAAATAACAAGATACTTAATTAAACACATCTATTTTAGTGTTGACACCTAAAGACAGAAACATGGCTGTTAACCAAGGTAATCGTGTTAGACAAAATAAAACTACAAGCCAGCGATACGAACATATTAGCAATAAAAAAGAAATAGTGACGTCTCAGCAACTATAAATTCAGTGTTTGGACATTTCAATTATCCGGACCACGTGGCGTGCCGACAATGATGTTCGTGCCAACAGCAATAAAAATTAGAAAAAAACTTTTCTCTGTAAAAAATCTATCCCGGTCTATGTATATGTGTATCTTTCTATCGCTATTAAGAAGTGCTGTATAAAGAAAGAACAATAAGACAATCGCATGCAAAAAACACAACAACAGTCCAGCAAGTTGATGAAGCGATCACATCTCGAGATGAAATACGAAGTTAAATACGTTTGGAATGTCTTTATTAACTGTCGTCGAATCAAGAGAAGCTCCGGGAGCTGTTTAATATCCTATCAGACAAACGTAATTAGTTTTGTAAATAAAATGCCTCGAGAAATTGAAACGTTGCTGCTACCTGACTGTTGCGGTGACTTGCTACATTAGCTTATAATTGTACTGTCTGATAGACAAGTGTTATTACAGCTTACTGTACATAAAAAATGTTAAAAAAATAACCATGATATTCAGATGTCTATTATACATTGAGAAATACTGTGTTTTGTTATAAAGCCGTTTGGCCACTTGTACATTAGAGATTTCAATAAATTTTTGCAATAATAAATTAGTTTTGATCTTGTCATGTGATAATATTAGATAATAAGAACATAATTCCGACATTGAGCTTTGAACATTTGCGTAGTACACCTGTCACGATAGTTACAATGATGATATTTAATGGATAACAAAATGGACATCGTCATTGCTACATAACAGAACTTAAAAGTACTAAATCTGGTACAATTTTTAATTGGTTCTAGTCTAATGTTTTAGTAACAAAAAATAATTTGCTTTATAAAATCATTGTAGTTATTTGCCAGAATACATATTCGGTACATCTTGATTTGTAATACAGAATAATCTTTACGTAAAAACTGTTTTATTTTTATATTTAAGCAAGTTATTAAGTGCCATAAAACCGGTAATTAAACTAAGTAATATTTAATTTATTTATCTACATCAACGTAGATTCAGTACCAAAAAATATGTAGACCGTTAGAGCAATTAAAATAAACCGATTTACTTATCTTTATGACTGTATCAGATTTAATACGAGATTTAATCAGTTTTATTCCTACTTTTAAAGATTTATTTCTTTTTAAGTTTTATTCATTTCATGTATTTACGTTACGAATGAGAACTAGAACAGATTATTATGAATAGTTTATTTATAAATATGTTATTAATATTATGTGGTCGGTATATTGGATGAAACCGAAAAAGAGATTTAGTTGTTGCATCACTTTTGCCCGAAGGGACAGGTATACTCGTAACATTAGAAAAAGCGACCGAGCACGGATATAATTGTAAAATAGAATTACGGTCGCTAAACTTTTCCACCCCTGAACATTTTTTATTTAATTTTTATTTTTACGACACAATTAAACGCGGCTTTGCTTTCACTTTTTATTGTTACTGTCTTAGTGCCCTCTAATTTTTGGCTTCAATTAAATTTTTCCTCTGTTGTTTTATTAAAACATTGTTTTTAATAGCAGAAGTTTCATGAAACGCCAGATGTAGACGCATTTGTTTTCTTGAGACCATTGTTATTGTAGAACTGGCTTTACCTGTTGATAATAGACTTCAGTAGGTGTATCAATATCTAAAGTATCCTCGATAATGTAAATGTTCCTATGTAGTTCTAGAGATGCAAAGTGTTGTCAATAATTCTGCTCTCTCTTCTTCCTCAGGTACTTCTCAAGGTGAATAGGTATTATGTATATCTAAGGAAGGAATGCACCGAGCTCCGACCGGAACTCGTTTAGAAAATAGACCAACGATTTTTTAACCGAAATCATTTATCATGTTTGCACTGAACCCAAGACAAACTGCTACCGCGTTTTAGTTTGCCGTAGATAAGATTACGCCCGTTTGTTTTACCTTGTCTACCGATTCTCGGACCATTTTTACGACAGAGCTTCATTGTGTTGTGTAATACCCAGACATCGTGTTTCCGAGGGGCTGAGCTGAAGAGGAAACCGTGCATCAGAGAATATTTGTCACGCATTACGCATAATTCCTGACCTTCTTTTTCGGATATCTCATCAGTAGATACTCTCTAGATTCCGGTAGCGTAATTAGGGACGCCATTATTTATTAGATTATCTGCATTATAAACCTCATGTGACAAGTCTTATAACGGCGTATGACACTAACGAGTATTAAAATACGCTCAGTGGAATCATGACGAAATTAAAATTCTTTGTTTAGATATGCAGCATGTTCATAATGACACTTTTTAATGGAATGCTATGAAACGTTCTTAATTCAAATGTAAACATTCCCATACGTTGGGTAGTAGCGTTGTAAGTTGTAAATAATCATAAGTAAAACAAAAAACATAATACAGAAAATGACTATTAGCTTCCAATGAGCTGTCAGCACATTCGCTTTTGGACTTTTGGCCTTTTTTAAACAGCAGACGAAGGATGTTTACGCCACGTGAACGCTATGATTTAGTGTCAGTAATTATTAGTGAGTGTGAACACGTCCACTAAGAGCAGAGAAAAACTAATACAAATATAATAACAAAGACCCGTCCGTCTATTCATAGTACGTCGGTAGTTGATACTGTTTGTGTACTTAATAGCTTCACGTGATGTTTAAAGATCCTGGACTTTTTATTATACACTGATGGGATTAACTTGGAAATATTTCGTCGGTACCGTTTCATCTCTCGCTCTGATCACGCACTAGTAATCATTGTGTCTTATCTCTCGCTTTTGAATGTCCCGCAGAATTTTTCGCTCTATCTCTGTATTGAGTTTGTCGATCAGGATTTGTTGTGTTTGCAGAACTATCTATCAAGGGCGTATCTGTCAGTAATATCTGGGGACTCCTTTGTGGATGGTATTTGATCAGTGACACGGCGGTGAGTGATGAATATTGCCACGCAAATATACAAAAAGCAAAACTATACGCGGTGTTAGTTTCACTAGGGGACGGGAAGGGGTAGTCACTGTGGGAGGGATGCGATTCGACGGTTTGATTTCTACCCAAAATTGAGAAATAGGTTTCTTGCTGTTCATTTTTGGGTTTATTGTTTGATATTATATGTATTATCTACTTTCGAAGAATACACTAAGATTAATATGTCTAACAGTCTGTTGGAATGCAATGCAGCATGGGCAATAGTGGGATCTGAGAAATTCAATACAATCAATATAGCACAATATGTACCGAAAAGATTTTACCATTTCACAGTAAAAGAGAGTGCACATTTGTAATTTCCACACATCATTGCGTTATTCTTATCGTTACGCAAATTTTATCCTAGCAACATTGATCGTACCTATTTAAATAAATTGAGGTTTTGTGACCCACTAAAACGCTCTTACTTTGTTTTTCACGACTTAACCGCAATTAAAGACGTGTTAATTAAATAACTTTATCGCCGCTTATTATTTTTTATTGCAAAAAAAATACGTAAGTATGTATATAAAAGATGTTGATGACATTTATGGTCGCTTTTACTCATTTCACATCTGACCCCATTGGAATGCGCCTCCTGTAGTCCCGGGCATAAAGTTTATACTATAAATCGTTCGGTAATAAATCGAACGGTTTTTAATGGCGTTTATCGGTGAGCTTTGCGGTATTCAGATTGCGGGTATGGCGGAGTATAGCCACAGATTAGATAACAGTTACTACGTAAGCATGGCTCATAAGGTAACCTTATTTTAATCTGTGGCCTAAGTGGCCGCTTGGGAGCGGCGCGTGCTGCGTTATCTGTGCTCCCTTGACACTTTCAATATTCGATTTCTTTTTTTTTTTCTCGATTTCATCATTGGGTTTTTGATGACCGCTTTTTGTGGGTCTGAGGATTAGGGTGTGGGTGGTAAGGTCTCTTAACTTATGTTTGATAATAAAAAAATAATTGATATTTGACATCCATATCTTCGCGACGAATGACATAATTTAAATAATATCATGATAATGGTACAGAAAATTTAAATATCATTTTATCATTTACCATTATCACTACTTATAACGATTGTCCTACGCACTGGCATTGGCAGCGTAGGACGTACGGACAAGTTCAAGGTACAAGGTAGAGAGACAAGGATCATACTGTTTGATGTAAATTACTCTCAACCGGTTCTGCTGGAAATCTGAAGGTCCGGGCTAAAAAACTTTTCACCCACTAGAAACACGTGAAGGTTGTAACGTTCTTAATAGAATCATGTACTATTAATACAACCATCCCCAAACCGAAACAAGAGAACAAACTCTTTAATTAATTTACACTCCATAATCCAAACCACAATGACCAAAACCCTTTATCAGCGTGTGTCACGGTAAAGAAAAAAGGAACACCACAATCGCACCCCCAAAGCGTAACCGAAAACGAGACTCACCGCAATCCAAGCTAATGGAGTGTCTCATAATGACGGTTGCTGACATAAAAATAAATAGGCGAGAGTCAGTTTCTGCGTAAGCCGATACTATGATAACAGCATCGCTCCCCCGATAATTGCCGAAGTTGGTGATGGCGCACTGCTCGTGTGAGGATTACTTGTTATGAATGTAATTGATCTGTCGTTGCGACCAGCGCTGTGATTTTCTGGTTAGGTTGGGTGCTGGGATGAGTTTGGACGTGACCATTTTTATTTATCGTCGTGAAATAAAAAACAAGTATCTTCCTAAGGACTGAGCCCAAAAATAAGTTGAATGAATTTCGGTTCGGCCTAGTGTTTCTCTACATAAAACTAATGATAACTGCCACCCAATAAAATAAAATCGGCCAAGTACGAGTTGGACTCGCGCCTGAAGGGTTCCGTACCGTATGGGAGCATACATTTCAGTAAATTCATATATTTTGTCGATTCCTAGTTGCTATTTGGTATGGAACATCTGGTTTTGCCTCGAATTCCGGGCTGGCCCCATAGTAAAGTAAGTTCGTATAGGCCGGGTGGCTAGCCCTGGTGTCAGAGTTTTTAGGCCGCCTGAAGGCCTCTGACATGGCTAAACGGTTAAAACAACCGGGGCCTACAATTTAACGTGTCATCCGAGCCACGGTAGCGCTCAGTTGGAAAATGCCACCCGCGGTCACCCATCCAAGTACTGACCGTGCGGAACGTTGCTTAATTTCGGTGATCGCTGACAATCACCTAGTCAAACTACGCTACGAGCGCTACATAGTGAAAGTTGTTCATAATAATGATTTTAATCACCCCCCTTTTGGCTTAGTAAAGGGCAAGCAGATAACTCTGTATTCGTCAGTTTGCAACGTGTGTGTGAACGCGCTCTTATTCTCAGTAAAATTTGTGCCAAAATATTGTACCACTAAACACGATTTAGAATATAAAATCAAATTAATTCTCTATCAAAATTCTTGTAACCGTAAGCAGTTACATAATTGAAGTTACGCCAGAGGTAAAGGGCGAAGTTTAGGTCCGGAAGAGAGCAATAGGCTTAAGGACAAAGATTTAGGTGACAAAGTTTATTGCGTCCGAGAAATACCGTTGTCTATTACGGTAACATAAATCACGGATGGGAAAACAATAAGCGTGAAATTGTGGAAACTGAGGCGACGTCTTGTGGTATTAAATCTTGGGGGAGTGAGATAAATAAAAATAAATCTGTGGACGTGGCCACCCCGCGCGTGCTTGATTTATTCGATAAGTGCCGTGTACTGAAACGCGTGAGGAGCTACATGCTTAGAGCTAAATTGCCAGAACATTGAGACTTTGATGTGACGTCTATTTCATAATGGTTTTAAGGAAATTGGTGCAATAATTACAAAATATTAATCAAATAGGGATGAAGGGTGACTTTTTGATTGATAGGTTACATTATGTTTTATAGGTAGGTGTTGTCACATAATGCCATGATAGCCGATTGTTGTCGTTTATAATTTAGAATAAATTTGTTGACTCCAGTTGAATCATCAGTATATTTAGCCTATTACCTATATTTAGCAAGTGACTAGATATTTTAGATTGACAGTAAAAATAATTATATGAGTTCAAAGTATCAAAACATGATTAAAATTTATTATTATGTACTACGGGACTAATCGCGCACTCAAATTACGAGATAAATAAAAACCTCATCATCATTCATGGTCATTGGATCGAGCTCCACGACCCGAAAGTCATCTCCACGGATCGACACTTTTTTCAAGAATAGTTCGTGGATAAGCGATGGAAATCAAAAAACATAAGAATTTCAACCGGGACGATGGTTTTACGAGTAAGTTATCGGCGCCGTGGAATCCTGTTGTCAACAAATGTAAATCGCGTAGTGTAGGTAGCAAGACATTATTAAATACCGTCAGTGTTGTGTGTCGGAGTGACAATTTTGCAAGTTAAAGTTGAATAGGCGGTACCAGCTGATTCAGATTCCAGTCTACCCGTGACCACGACCGATGCAACTCGGTTGATGAGGTATTTATTTATCTCGTAATTTGAGTGCGCGATTAGTCCTGTAGTCCATAATAATAATGTGTTCAAATCGCGAAAGTTTAAAAACAACATGTCTAAAATTTGTTCTAATAAAATGTTCATAATATCTTTAAAAACTAACATTGAAAATTATTTCTTTTGGCTTTGGTATACGATGGATCTTTGTTTATTTTTGAGATTTAGTAACAAGACCGTGAAGGCAAGATCTAATAACTGAGTAGGTACTGAAGCCTACGCAGATTGCTTTTCTATTTTTGTAGATTTAAGAAGAAATCCTGTAAAAATTGGAAATATCACTACAAAATCTTTTTTTTTTGCTTTAATTGATAGTATGAAAACTACCTATGAAATAAACGTACTATGGTCACTACCAATTATTCAGTGAAAATTAGGATTATCAAGTTTAGTACATTATATTTACCAATAATTTTGCTTAGAGTTTAGATTTTTAAGGATACTATAGGTAATATATGGGCAAGATTTCATTGACATTTCTATGTCAAAGTATACTTATAAATGTGCAGTAGTATTAACTGTTTCCTTGTTTTGTGATTAGTGCTTAACATGTTTTGTAGTAATGATGTACTTATTTTTTATCGATGCATGGTTCCAAAGCTTCGTACCCAAAATATGCTGACGGAATTCTAATAAACATATTTACTACGCTGTATATTATATTCATGTCTATTAACTTTTAGCATGCCCACCCTAAGAATTATTATTAAGTAGCGAGCTAGCAGTAGCGTAGCGTGTAGGTACTAATATAGAACAAACGCGGCTGAAAGGGCGCGAAGTCTGTTCAGCGAGGCCCCTTTTCTTTCGTATCCAAGATCTACTCAACACATTTATCTTACCAAACATACTTTGACACAATATACAACACACGTTAGTGAAGAAATAAAAATAAATGCGCAATGGGAGAATGGATACTAAAGCAAGTTCGTATATGGGGTGGCTAGCCCCGGCAGCAGAGTTTTTTTAAGAATATTGAATATCATAAGTATAGATTAAAAATATGAATTTAAAGAGATCTCGCGAGACCCCTTCAAGTGCGAAGTCGTGGGCGAGGGCCCACGTCGCCCACGCCTTGCTACGCCACTATCAGATAGCTCCTTTGAGGCAAGCTCTGCAAAGACCCACTACAACTTTTCTAGTTAGCTTAAGCCAAACAAGAAGTAATTTGAAAGAATGGCTGTTCTTCGATTCAAAGACAATATTTTACGAAAAAAATTATGAGATCAATTCAAAATGACTGACTAGCAGAGTTCTGTGACACGCAGGGTCTAGAATTGGTATAGTTCAAAATTTTGGGTATTACCGATCTGAGCATGCCTGACTCTTAACAACAGGCGAGGACATCGCTCGTCTCGTTATAGAATCGTCACAGCCGGTGTTAATGAGATTGGTCATTGTAATGTTCCTAGGTACCTTCTTGACTCTTTCTATCCACCAGCACGGGTAGCATGGCAAAGGGACAAATTGTCTTTCCACCATTATATCCCCTCGAAGAGGAAATAAAGTATGGACTGACAATGACAACTGACATTAAGAGTGGATAAAATGGTTTTATTCCTATGCTGTGCTACCCAGTAGTTCTAAATAATATTTTAGTAACAGATGAAATATCAGCACATTAAAACTTGACCTGCTGATAGGTAGAGTCTAGAGAGGCCCTTACATGTCACGATAAATTATAGCGTGGATAGTTATAACGAGTTTCTGCTGTAGCTTTTAACCGTGTAGTGTAAAGTGCAATGTCCCTAACGGCAGTAACGTGCTACTATGTCCGCAGCTCCAGGCCTGGCCGACCCCCGAAGCGCGCGTCCGGCGTGGGGCTCTCGCTGGCCGCCACGCAGTTCCCGGGACATCCCTTCAAGAAGCACCGCCTGGAGAACGGGGAGTACTCGCCCTATGAAAACGGACATATGAGCGGTAAGTGTTTTTTTACTAATTCTTTGTACCGCACTATCGGTATTATCATTTTAGGCAAAGGGCGTCCACTGCTGGACATATACATTCCCTAGATTTCTATATAGAGCGATCGTAACCGGCTTGCATCCTGCGGGATCCTGCAGTCTTAATCAGGTGATTTACTCACCTTGTAGGTTGACGTTTTCTGCTGCTTTTGCCAGTGAGTTCTGAAATGAACGAACCGTCGATCATAAATCTAGTGTGTTATGTGCCCTGCCCATTGCCATTTCAACAACTAATTTGTGGAGCTATATATATCTCGTAAAAAACTGATGTGGTACGGACCATATCATTGGGTATATTCCACAAATCCACGCTGGCCGAATTGCTTTTTGGTGGTTTGACATACATCATCATCTGTTTACTTGTAACTATTATTATAATCTTTAATTGTATCTGAAATAATTATTTTTCGCAAATAGCAGAACCGACTTCCATAGTGTACAAAATTCAAATAGTTCGCTCGAATAGATGTATACAATTTTTCCATTATTGTTGATTTTTCAAAAACAGCTCAGCCGATTTCGATAAAATTTGAATAGGATAATAACCTCGGGAGTATACCCCTGCGAACTAAAAAAATATTTTTTTGATTCGGTTCACAATTAGCGAAAATATCTATAAACATACCTACACTTAAAAAATATATACAGATGAACATAGAACCTCCACCTTTTTGGAAGTCGGTTAAAAATGATGAAAAAGTTAACATTTCTAAGTTTGGCACATTGAAAGTTGTCAGGACGAATTTCAAAATATTTATAGCGATAACAATCAGAGTCCATGAAACCAACGCCTCTGCAGCGAGCCCGTCCCGATAGCATCAAACCGAGCCCGAGCGAGCCCGGACCCGCGCCGGATATGAACCTCCTCGGGAGCCATTCTCCTCATTTCATATACAAATTACACAAATACAAAATTATCCCAACACAAACGGAGAAAAGGGAATAAAGTGATTAAATAGAGCTCAGCGCAAGACGGCGAGCAATCAATCATTTTTGTCGCTTACGACTCTGCTGATCCTGGCATATTGTTTTCTCGTTCACTCTCATATATTTTCAGTTTCTCATCTCTTTTTGGCTCGAAGTGTCGTGCCAGACAAGGGAGCAATTACATTCGTGATCTTGCATAAGCGGCACTTGCTTATCGCACTGCCGCATTTGACTTTGAGTGTAGTTCGCTTTTTTCCCCAAATTTGCAATTCGAAACACTCTCCATGAGTGAAACGAGCGCTGTTTCGTTTTTATTGCAATTTTTCTTCGGTTCTGCAAAAATAAATGCAATTGTACGTTTTCTGTTCCGAGAGTAATTATTTTTACCTCCTGTCATTGTTAGGTTCAAATGTTTTTGGTTGTTTTGTGACTGACTATGCTTAGATGGTTTTAATTATAACACAATTAGTGGGAAGATGGATGGGCCTCGGACGAGCTTGAGAGTGAATACTTCCAATACCTATGTGTGTTATGTTATTGTAAGTTATGTCTGTAGATATTTTTGAATTAATGTCTACTTTATTTTTGTCCTCATTACCAATTTACTTTATTATTTTTCATGATATTTAGGCAACTGTTATGAAACAAGTTAATCGAAAATTGATAATTAAGTAGCAGTGTCAATCTTATCGTAGGTACAGAGATTTCTGATAATAAGATACTTGGTGATGTTATTGTCGTTTACTGAACTACTCTAAATAACTCGCACAGTTCCACCCATCTTTAAAGTATTAAAGGTTAAAGCTCGGGTGATCGAATAATTATTATATCATACAAGAGTATTTATTAAATAAAGCTGAAACAAAAAAATCTTACTGAACTCACGTGATCTGGAGTGCGACTTAACCTGGCTGCTTTAAAGTATCGTCATTGGATGAAAGCATATTCGGTCGCCGTAAAGCACCAAAATAACAGCCCAGTTCAATTATTTTCCACCAATTTTCCGCTATGATAATAATTTAAGCCCATCATAATTAATTCGTGAACGTATCAAGTTTCTGTGTTCCGAATCTGTATACGGGCTTCGGAGCTAAGCCAATATTATTTTGACGAGTCGTTGACAGTGGTTCACAGTTGATGAAACAAACACACACATTAACATAGAGTCTTGGGAAGGCACGCACACGATCACAGAAGTTCTAATCCACATACGTGATGTGAGACACACAAGCAAGTCGAGGGTGTCAATGTTTGAGTGAGTGAGGAGGCGGGTGGCCTATTTTCACCCCGTGAAATAATAGGATACGAAAACATCGGAGCCAGAATATAATCCTCCTGCGAAGGTTGAACGGAATGGAAATACGAATATGAAATGCGTGAAAGGGATGTGTCGGCCCATGTGCTGAGGGTTGTCGACCGATGCTTATCTTGAGGCAGTTAATCTGAATTGATGTTCATTTGAACGCGCTTAACGCTATGATTGATACAGAAATTATCAATCTAGATGGCAATCGTTTAGTCAACTTCTTTAATAGAGTAAGGTAATTAATTACCTTACTTCTAGGAGGGAAAGTCAAATGCTGTCTAAAATCATATTACGTATCGATATCAACCAAGGTTTAAGTAAAACCCGATATCTCTTACACTCTGCATGGTCAAAAATATAACTAATCAGTATAATTATAATATAATATATAATTGAATCCCACTTTGAAAATAACACATTCATTCTTTGTGTGTTTTGTACAGTAGTGTACAGTAAAACGGTCTAAAAATGACATTGCTTTCTTGCACTTAGGACCAATTGAAAGAAAATTAAACCGTTATGCGCTTCCGTCATAATTTTCGACAACCCTACCGCATGGTACCGAATACTGGTATGAAAATGATGTGTTGATAATAATTAAAGGTTCGGTGCGGTGTCGCTGCGATTCCTACAGCGGGGGATAATGTAAGGCATTATAACATTACTCGGTATAAAGCGGCATAAAGCTTACATACTGATTGAATTCTGCGACTGAAATTAAGTAAGGATTTGCCTGTTTGCGTTACGGATGGGGATGGGATTTGAGATGCTTGTCTGTACGCGCTTTGTTGTGCACTTGTTTACTTACCAGTCAGTATCGCAATTTATATAAAAAATAAAACATAACCACAACAGATAACGCAGATACTTACCTAATCGTTTACTACACTGTTGTAGGTAGGTACCTACCTAGTTTTGAGTTAGGCAAACTTTTGCCAATCATTGTGAACTTCACTTTCATTTATTTCAAATGAACTGAATTTGGGATTATTTTGTCAGAAAAATACTTTTAGTCTTGCTATTAAATTAGTTCACTAAGCAACAGGTCACTTGAGAGATTTTTCATCTTGAACATCGTCATAAAAGTGCAGAAGTAACCTAGGCTAAACTATTTTCTATTCTTCAACGAAGACATTAAAGTATTGTTAGCTGCGCTTATTAAAAAGGGTACCTACACATAGTCGCAACACACTTCGGTATTGCGACGGTGAGGTGTATTTGGAATGAGGGTAGACAGAGAGATGGTTTGGGCGACGGGCTGGAGTGCCAGTCTGTGATAGTGATCGGTTGTGTAAGGATAAGTGTGAACCAGCTTTGATAAGCCAGTAGTTGGAGCAAGCCTTGTAAGTACGTTGAGTTTTATAATGACTGCAGAGATATTGGAGGTCCGTATTATTGTCCAATGGTGTATCATCTGAGTGTCCTACTAGAATCTTAGTGATGCTGTTGGAGCACTATGTCCATCGGCTAACAGTATTCAATATTATTTTATTTACCCGGTTATCTATTCGTTCCCTACTTACCCACTATCACGTCTATTAAAATGTAAGCTACAATTACTAGCTATTTTGTTTATCCGTCGTCATACGTAACCAAGTACTTAAGAATAATTATACAACAAATAAAACATAATTATCTAATTAGAACTCAAGATTCTTCTTTAATTGCCGTTTTACTCTTACAAAGTTACTAACAAGCTTCACGCATCGCTAAAAAACGTAGACGCCACAAACGACTATTATCTAAGCCAACTTTTTGCATCACTATAGATTATGCATTTGTAGGAATGTAAAATCAAATCGCGTTATAAAAAAGCTTTACAAGTCTTAGTGTGAGCTATGTTTTTATTATTTCCGTGTTAACAGAAAAAGGTTTGATAAATAGTGCCCGCGAGTCCGCAATCTTGGCGATTTCTTGTCCGACGTTTGCAATTTTAATGGTTAAAACATCAGCTGGCAATTGCTGGTAATCAAACAAATTGCCGTTGTTGCCTTATAAGGCAATCGTAATAATAAACGCGGTGGCAACAATAATTAAACGCCGTACCCATGCGGAACATTTTAAGTGACTGTTTTTCACAAATCTAACCAAGTTCTTAATACGATTGTTTTTTTTTGTTTACATATTTTGTGTCACATAATATGCTTGCCAATCGTGAACTGTTTTACGTGTTCCTTTTTAGGGTTCCGTACACAAAGGGTAAAAACAGGACCCTATTACTAAGACCCCGCTGTCCGTCTGTCCGTCTGTCACCAGGCTGTATCTCATGAACCGTTATAGCTAGAAAGCTGAAATTTTCACAGAAGATGTATTTCTGTTGCCGCTATAACACCAAATACTAAGAATAGAATAAAATAATATTTAAGGGGGGCTCCCATACAACAAACGTGATTTTTAGGAGTTTTTTTACTTGCTATTATTTTATGCCAAATAAATGATTTTGAGTTTTGAATGGCAAGAAGAGAGGCTAAGGGGGCTCCAACACGGTACGGAACCCTTCGTGCGCGAGCCCAACTCGCACTTGGCCGATTTTTTTCTTATTTATAGAGCATTGGAGTATCATACACTAACATTATTGTATTAGCCTCCTGAGACCCCGCGTACTAGTACTAGAACAAATTCATGAAGTCGTATAGACCCAAGAATTTTAGAGCCGTTACTGGACTATGACCCAATGTTCTAGTACTAAACCGAAAGATTTAAACATGTTTTGATTGTTTAAATTTGGCGCCACATCACGTGGTTAGTTCCGAGTAATGTTTTGACATATTTTGACACATGGTAACACTATGGTAAGGAAGAGAAAAGCTATATTTTTCTCTTTTTGTCACGAAACGTCGCCGCGATGACAAGCTCGCACCGAAAAGGTTAGTTTAATCAATTAATATTCTTGAAATCTCTATGTAGATTGCAAGTAATTTATTCTTATCTTATAAACAAATGTCACAGACTACAGAAAAATAAAATATTTTGCAATTTAACTTTAATTTTGTTTAATTTTCTTGCACTTGTTTTATTTTGTACTAGTTCTAGTACTTTGGGTTTTCATTCAGTATGTTTACTTATTAAATACGTTTAATTTTGCATGTTACATATTCTTACAGCTTCTTTGTTATGTAATTTTTGATATGGTGCATTTTAAAATGATACTTAGTTACATTTAAAATGTAGCATACTAAAATTTCACACGTATAAGTAGTAAGTATATGTTTTGATTACCGTTTTGCTTATTATGTTAATTTTTGTAAGAAGAATTTGTTTTGTTTTTATTTTTTGCTAAGAAAGTGAGAATTTTTGTTTTGATAAGCATAGCTTTTTCCTATGTTATATAATATTGTGGTTATTTTAGTCATAGGGTTGTCTCAAGATAATTAAGATGTCTAAGTGTATTGTTAACTGCCTTTAACTCATAAGACTGACATTATTTTGATCTCTGTGTGAGTGCAAACTTAAGGTTTATATATTTTGTATTTGTTATATTGTGATCTTTTTTAAGTTTAAACAGAGGTTTATACCCAAAAATTATAAAATTTAAAAAAAAAATGCATTTTCCCTTATAAAAATAGATTTAAAAAAAACACCCTATTTATGTAATGTGGACCCAATGTCATAAAAAAAGAACAAAATGAAATCCACTTTTTTTAATCGTTCAATCATCTCTAGGTCAACATAATACCACCCCTAAAATATTATTGACAAGTCTCATCTCCCGACGAAGATATACTAAAAAGTTGGTCTGGGTCTATACGCCATATTTTTATAAGTTCTAATTTTAGTACATTGGGTCTTAGTTTAGAAAGCCCTTTTAAATTGTGGGTCTCAGGAGGTTAGAGCATGTTTGTTATGTGGTTAAATTTTCGTCATGGTCTGCTCGAATGAAAATAAGTGAGAAGTCGCTCAGGGTACGTGATCGAGTCCATTTCATTTACACAAGTCCCATTTGAAACGGAACTTTTATTTAAATACCATAATTACCACCACGTTCTGTATAGAATATTATTTCTATTTCTTCATTGAGTTGAGCACTCAATAAATTAATTTAACATGTGAGGTCAACTCTACGCACCTGCTCATCGTCAAAAGATCCGTTTTCAACGACTATTGCAGATCAGTTATCAATATCGATTTTAAACATTGATAAATCGATTATTAAATCGACTTTCAGTTCGCGATATTAAAAATACATTTATTCGATTTTGCAGTTGAGTGCGCTTTTTGCGGATGATACATCAAACTGTCTTCTAGTATTGTTTCTAATCATAGGTTAGCGTTGGTAAAGAACGTCCCACGGCGGTGGGAGATTTTTGTGCCGTAGAGTAAAAACTGGATGCAATTTGAAATTATTGTTACGTACAAACTAGATGATATGTAAAAAAGGAAAAAGATATCACGTTCAGTTGAAACTCATCGAATGCCTTTCAATGAATCTCTTACAAACGAAATGTATTATGTACATAAAATCTTGTTGTAGTCTGAATTTTAGTGTTTGTTGAAAATAAGGTGTCGTTTTTGGTTTTCCAAACTATAAATCTGCTTACTGAATAGAACACACAGTGCTATTAGTAAATATGCTAATGCTACCAATATTTAATTTACACATATTGTACCGAAGTGAAATGCTCAACGGTATGTCGGTATGCGTTTTAACCCAATTCAGAGCAAAGGTATTCGAATGTAGGCATTTTCTTGATTTGTATATCGCTGCTAATGTTACGAATTCCAAACATTCAATTGGTGTAAATTATGCGAATTATGTCACCCCTATCTATTTCATGTTATATGATATTATAATAATCGGTCGTTTCAATGATAATGGGTAATGTTGTTGAGGTAATTGGTGCTATTTGTTTTTGTTTTAGCCTAGTAATTGAAGTATCAAACGTGAACTTTGACTACTTTTGGTAAATTTGATTTTTCCATAAGTTTCTCGATGACTTTGATATTATGTACTTAATAGTTTTTTCAATGGAATATTCTGAAGAAAACAGAATTGCTTAAGTTTTGTGATTTTTTCTACAATCTGTGAATTTAACCCTTCGCTACTCTATAAACTTCAAATATATTTAGCATCACCACAGTAACCAATAATGAAAACTCTGACATTAATAACAGCCTCTATTGTAATAAAATTTCTTCCACATCATGCTAACGATTGCTACAAGACAATTACCATACCTACACACATTAGCTCCGAAGTGTTTAATTCCCATCGTTTCTGTCGTGAACAACGGCGCTTACAATTAAAATGTGGTTTTACTACCCACTTATGACGTCGCTTCTGCTCACACCTTGGAGTCATCGTGGCGGGTTCATAAGGTTTTTATGCCAGGGAAAGGCATAGAGGAATTTCTTTTAATTAGCAATACATACGAGTATACGTATGGTCTGCCGGCAGCTGTGCAGCATTCTGCGGATAATTGAAATGTATTTAATTAAATGTTGGTGACCATTGCAGGGTTAATCTTGCTATTTCATTACAATGTTTGATTACTGTGTTATGTCAATTAAAACTGAAGTGGAAGTCGGTTGTGACAGCACAAATGTTTCTGTTTCGTTTTTAAACCTTGTGTTTGTGATTATAAAAGTTATCCTAGTTAATTATATGTCAATTGAGCATAAATGCTAAAAAATTGCTGAAAGAAAAACTGTACGAAGAAAATTGCAAATTGCAGTGTTGTGAGGTTTGCGATTGACGTTCATTTTGCCGTGTTTTTATTACATCATAAATTACGTTGAAATATTATATCTTTATCTCGTCTGATACAAATGAAACAGTAATTGTTCAGCTAATTCCTCTGATTTATGAGCCATTCATCAACAAGTTGGATTGTCGGATTGCTTTGCCTGCAGCGTGATCGCGTAAGTGACTGATCAGTTGCGTCGAGTCAAATAATATATACCTACTTTCGGTTTTCTTTATCTGTCCTTTTCATGGATGTATTTTTATCTCAAAATCAGTGACATCTAGAATACGTTTCAAATCAAAGAAACATGCGCTTTGTATATTCTAGGTAATAAAGTAAGTTCGTATAGGCCGGATGGCAAGCCCTGGTGTCAGAGTTTTTAGGCCGCCTGAAGGCCTCTGACTTGGCTAAACGGTTAAAACAACCGGGACCTACAATTTAACGTGTCATTCGAGCCACGGTAGCGCTCAGTTGAAAAATGCCACCCGCGGTCACCCATCTAAATACTGACCGTGCGGAACGTTGCTTAATTTCGGGTTTATTCTAGATAGTTTCTTAGCTTTTCTTGAAAACGTGGTGAGGTCTCGTATCACTCCTATGTATACTAAAAAAAACTTTAGTTGGGATTTACATTAATCTTTAGTTATTGTATTTATATTTAGTACCTATATATGTTATAATGAATTATTCGTTGCCATTGTGCTGTGTGGAAAAATACTATTTAAAAATTACCTTTGGTGTGGTAATCTATGCCATTCAGTTGTTATTATTATTGCTAAATTAAAATAAGTGAGTAGTCAAAAACCAGTAGCTAATATCTACACAAAAAGCAATTGCCAATGTTGTATCATTCATTTTCAATAGTAACATCTGCCAAAACCACCGCCAGATAATCTTCCCTTTGTGAAACGTTATTAATAAAAATATGGATCCATATTCCTTCTTTGATACCCAAAGTTACAATGGCATGTTCGCTTTTGAAAATATTCACGGATGAACTACTTTTTATTGAAACGTGATTGAAATCAGAGGTAATGCTAGCATAGACATGTTATGTATCTTTGCGATACGAAATGGTAAGTAAGTAGGTACTCCTAAAAATAGAAATGTATTTTTGATTTATGACTTACTTGTATTTGTTAGGAATAAAAAGTGTAGAAGAAGTAATTATGGAAATAAAATTCTAAGTATGTTAACTGTTTTAAATTTCTAACAGCTTGGGAGATTTTGCTTGAATTTTTGATGAATTCATAGACGTTTTTTTTTGGAACATTTTGAGTCATTTTTATGAGAATATTCAGAATGAACATTATTGACTGTTTCGTAGCATACTTAGTTACTATTATAATTCTTCTGTTTTATATAAGTTTTGAACAAAGCTCAAAAATTTGGTGCTGATACTTTTTCATACTTTATTTATTTATGGAAGATATATGTACAAATACAATACAATAGTGGTCAGAATATAAATTTCTATTCATAGATGTATTCACACATTCTGGACAGAACTGTATCCCGGTCAATTTACGAGTAATTAAGCCTGACCCTCTTTCGCACTTGGGGGAGAACTTTTATTTGGTCCCGGGGAATTACCGCTAAACGCGTGTCCTATTGGCTGGTACCGCGTTAAGATTCCCCGGAACGGGATCTTGATTAATGTACTTAATACGATTTGGTGTTAATATGATAGTTATGTGTACGAATGTGAACCATGTCTTGTGCCAATTAAGATATTTTTTGTTCGGGTCATATCTCGGGTTAAATTTGAACGTCAAAAATATCTAATTACTGTAAGTTAGATTTGATATTTTTATATTATTGAAGAATGTTTAGGATATTGACGTCGGAAGCATACGTTCTTGTATTGAGAAGCCAAAAATGTGTTATGTTGTACGGTGTAATAATCATAAAATAGTAAGTATACACACGAATAAACATACAACAATTACTTATTGTACCTATGACACAATCGCACAGTTTGTAAATAAGAAAATCGGTTGATTGAACCCTACTTTTTTCTTGTAGAACTAAAATAAAGTGATTGATTTAATTCTACCGCTAGCATGACTAATCAACACGCCAAGAATTTTTCTTTGCAATTGCAACAATGTAGGTAGGTACTAACTTTATTTTGACATTTGTTCTGCACATAATTCTGGATTGCTTTACTTATGTAGGTATGTGGCAACATTATTATCTTGCTTGAGGATAAACGTCCCATTCAAACCGCCATAACTTCTCAAATTGCGTTCGCAAGTAAGGGAGTAGGATTAGCGCGTGCTAGGGCAAATATTTTATTACAGTCCAAATCTCCAGCCCTCAACGTTTTATTGTTCATAAGGCTCGTCCGAGCCAAATGAAAGAGTTTATGGCGAAGACATAAGTCTGTCGGTGTTGCTGCTGTGTAAAACTAATCCAATTTCGTGGAAAACTATGCGTTTGGTTTTTCGAGTAAAGTGCTTTTATTTACATTGGCCTCATGGTACTAGGACTTACTGTTGGAAAAATATATAGTTAAAAAATCATTGAGATTGATTGTGATTAAAATCAAAGAAAAGTAGAAGCAGAGAAAATAATAAAATGCAATAGAACGAATGAAAAAACGGCAGATGTCACGTAGTATAGAAAGATGAAAATGCTGACAGAAGACTTAGGTTTGGAACTTCAGACACAAATCTCTTTAAAATGAAACCATTTAACGATTGATTTTATTGTTAAAATCTACGTTAAACCATACCAACCATGATAAAACATTTTCACATAAGTTCTTTTTTTAGATCTAAAATCTGTGTTAAAAAGGTCAAATAAAATGTGACATTTCGATTTTCACCCCTGGCAGCACCGGCCAGCTCGTCGTGTTGACTCACAATATTGACCGTCCACATTTTGTCGGCGATTGTGTATTGCTGTTATTGATTGTAGTCGGCGCGTGACTTGTGTTGACGATTGTAGCTCTCACTGATAAGCACTTCCTTTTGTTGGACGACGTATTACCGGCGTAGTACTACGCAATCTTGGAAACTGCCCGTTTCTTATATCTGCAGTGCACTTTGGCAGTCTTTTGCGTTGATGTCTTTGATGAAAATCGGTAAACACTTTATAGCTATTGCGTTTTGAATTGCAGCTCGTAAGTAAAATTTGACTTTTGTTATGACTGTTAATAATATTTAAAAACTGGAATTAAACATTTTATTAAACTAATTTCATCGAATAAGTCACAACACTCTCTATCAAATCAGCTACGAGACCACAAACACACTTCAAAGTTCTTCACAAAGGAAACAAATGTAATGTGTGTAGAAAATAATTGGCATATCGTTTTGATTTTATAGGCTGACTCTGTGAAGTGTACCTTAATCGAGTCGTTATGTTATGCAACAAATTGTAGAATTGTAGATAATTGTAGATATCAAGGGGCATACACGGCGAAGTAGGTACTTCCGTAATTACATTCATTGTAACATTATTTCATTATTTCAAAAATTCATTGTAACAGTAATTAACATGGCACTTTCTGCAATAATATTGGGAACAAGTTTATTGATAGTTTTATGGGTGCAGTTAAACGGACATAAATTTTATAACCGCTAATAATATAAACTAGGTATGATTGTTGATCTGCGGAGATTCACTCTGCTATGTATTGTAATGATTGTTAATAATGAAGTTCATTATTTAAATAAAATAATTCAATTAAATACGTGTCCTCTTATTATTGGTTATTTTCGATTACCTTGGCGATGTTTTTAGGATTTGTCTTCTTTATTATATTCTTCCAGGCATCCATAAACTACCTGCCTTACATTCAACTTCATGATCCTAAGTACTACGATTTAATTTACGAGTAAATCAACAGTAAAATAAAATACTGAAAGTAATCCTTGTATTCTCCTTCCAAATCAGTATTATATAGAAAAAACTTAAACCGGTCACTTCGGGTGAATCTCAATCCAAACCTTTTCATCAAATTCTTTGATATGCCCATGCATTCGGTTAAAAACTATATCTCCAAAATGCTGCTTCCCGTTACTCCGGCTGGCCGCACGTTGCCATTCGTATGCTGGCCGTGCAATTATGTATTTATTGTAAACGCTAAGATTGCTGGCTCGCAGTAATTTTCTTTTAATTCGACTCGTTTTGTATCATTTTCGAGTTCGGTCGTTTTGCACGAGCGCGGAGATTTAGCGTCCGTACATTGACAACCGAAAAGGTTCTTGTAAAATGTAATCACTTCACATCACACTCATTGCATCTTAAATCTTAATTAATTATAGGTGTTTGTTATTTGCGTATCTGTTGCATAAATTTTGGAATGTAATCCATGGTGCAACTTTGTTTTAGAGCAATTACGTAATATTTATTTTGTGTTTATTAAATATCGAAAATAACATAAAGTAACACAATAGCTACTAGAGAAAAAAACAACTAAATGATGGAGTACTTAATAATGTACAATCGGTAAAAAAAGTAAATGCGGAACAAAGTAACTAAAACGCATTTAATTAGAATCTATATTTTCATTGCAATATAAATTGTATTAACAATTTTAAACTCACTAACACAAGCTCCCGATGGTTACATAGAGCATATCATTACCGATTTTGATAGCACTTACTTATTAAAATCGACGAAGAATCCAAACAAACACTTAAATGTCAGCTGTAATCACAATACTACAATGTATAGCATTTATTACCCCTGTATTTATCCGCTGAGGCTTAATGCATCTAATAATTTATTCCTTTCAAGTGATTTACAGGCCATTACAGTTATGTTTAAGGTTTCCAGTAAAACCACCGAGTTATAAAGTCTAGGGTACGTTTACGATAGATATTTCCTACTTTACGACACCAACTAGACTTTATTAATGCAACACCTTTTATTTTATTTGCAACAATGTCCACTCTAAAGATTTCTATGGTCCTTGATATTTTGGTTAGGACAAGCATAAGCTATTTCATATTCCTTTTTAGTTGTAAAATTTCGTATTCATTTTGAAGAAGAGTTTAATACGGAATTTAATTTTTCTTTGCCTATCTCTTTGTTAAAAGTCATTATTATTTATTAAAAATCTGTTAGAAATATTACTTGAATAGTAATTGACTTGCTAGTAATTATTTTACATAATATTTCATGAAAGCAGGGCTATACAATATGGCCATGTTAAATCGAAAAGGCTTTAATATCTACCTAATGTTTGTTTTTGTGATTTTATGACTAGCCATATAGTGACAGAATTCCCAATATAATAAGTAGGAATGACAACTTATGTTGGCCTCCCACATCCAATCTCAATGTATCTCCATACCATGTAAATTCATGTAATGAAAATAATACAAAGTTATGCCTACTTAAAACCTGTGCTTTTATGGCCAATAGCAATTCTTGTTTGGTCATTTTGCAATCTGTACGCAATAAAACCTTCATGTTTTACTACCACAAACAATTAATTATCAATGCTAAGGTCTTTTGTTACATTTGTAAGGAAGCCTAATTCAATTGAAGAATCTACGCAACTTTTTTAGCTAAAAAAATCAAAACAAATATCGACTGGTCAAGCTCGAGCGTTAAGTTTTTTTGTGACCATAAAAAGTCCCTAAAGTTTTGCGGTTATGATTATCTGTATCCCAACCTCTTTTAAACACATAAGTGATATAATTGAGGTCTCGATTCTATCGATTCTAATTCGAAATAATGGCCAGTAATTTGATACGACCATTTGTCGAGGACAGTCGATATTCGATCAATAAATCGATGAAAATCGATATAATAGCGGTTCGGAATCGACGTTTCATTTCTTTAAATGCCCTGATCAGTGGATTCACTTTAATAATAGTCATAATGGTAAACGATGAGCATTTTCGTTGGTTATGATTACGAAAGGATTTTTTATTGCTCACACTTTTAAACTTTTCGATCGATGATTATGGAATCATTTCGCTTAACATATCATATCTTAATAAATGAAAATGTTATAAAGAAAGATTCAACTTAAAAATGCAAGTAGATATAAAGCGCACCTATATGGCAACATTCTCATAAGCTCTACCTTGCCTCGGCCTCGTTATTCTTCTCCCAACAAATCAGCTTAATTAGAAAGAGATGCGGATACAAATTAAGGCTGTAAGAATGAGACGGCAAAAAGGGTTGTTTCAACCGCAGGTTATTACGAGATTTAACACGTATTTAGTTAATTAGTAAGTGCGGTTGACCGGCGCGGCGAGGGACGGCCAGGGATTTGTAAATATGCTTTGGTTTAGTGACCCAATTGTGGCCAGTCTTTTATCATGGTTATTGTGATTTCTAATTGTTTCCCTATTAGGAAAAGCTGTATCTGATAACGAAGTTATTACAGTATTTCTAAACTATTCTGATTAAACGAAACTGTCCACTCATGGACATAATTGACTGATTAGGATCGCATAGAATCGATCGCTGGACGCAAGCAGCTTCTGATAAGTCCTATTCAAAATCTAGGAATATGTAGAGGAGATCTATATCTGCAATAGACTTACTCCGGCTGAATTGACTATTTACATCATTTTGAGGTCAGCATATTTTGTTAAAGTAAGATCGATGTCGTAAAAAGCTCGAGTTCAATACTTAGTGTACAGTCAAGCTGAAGAGTACAGGCATTCACTTGGATCTATGGTTTTAGTATCTACAATAAATGTACTTCTACCGATATACCAGTTATGCTTAGTCGTGATTAGCTAGGAAATAAAATGAGTAGTTACGTACATTTTACGAGCAAAAGCTTTCACAACACAAACTTAATAATTGTGCATATCAATCAGACCCGGATCATGTTTTTTTTTTTACAGAAAACACAACAACTGCTTTGAAAATATCACAGCAGTTGTGTTTTATCTGTAATTTCTTATTGTGAACTATTTAGAGCCATGTGTAACTTTTGTAGAAGAATCCAAAAGCTAAGCAATGCTTCTCACGATCTTTTATTTTTATCAGCTGTTTTTTATTTTTCTATTCGGAGTTGCTCCTATAGTAAAAGTAGTTTGCACTCAGCTCTTTTCGGCTTAGTTCCTATACATTTTCTGAATAACTCTATACAGGATTATTTCTAATCAATTAGCATCCTTTTACGGGCTTATTCTGTACATCAAAACTAACAACTGTTGTTTTGCGACTTTTGTCAGAACTCAAAAACAAAATCAGCTGGTCCATACATTTTGTCGCGGGTGAACGATATTTTTCTATGGAACAACAATTTTTTTTTTTACTTTTGACAAGAGTTGTTAGTTTTGATGTACAGAATAAGCCCGTAAAAGGATGCTAATTGATTAGAAATAATCCTGTATAGAGTTATTCAGAAAATGGAATGCGAAATGCCCTAAAAGGATGCTAATTGATTTTAAATAACCCTGTATTGTATACTAGTACAGATTTTCACTACGATTTTCACAACCCTAAATTCTCTGACCTAAATCAGAAACCTTTACAAATAAGTCTCAGCTTAAACATACAAATATGAAAACAATAGTTTGCAAGGGATATTTACCTCTCAAAATCCGGAATAATTAATTATCACAAATACAAATATAAAGCATGGTATGGGCGAAAAGATAACCCAGTCGGTTAGCCAAGTAAATATACCCAAACAATTAATTCAGGGTCCATTGGTCATAATGTTTGTTTGTCTGTAACTTCGAACGTGGCTTCGGGTATGAAACCATGATTTCGAGTGGGAGAGTTTGATAAATTACTTACGCTAGTACCTACTGAATAGTTTGGCTTTGGACAGGTCGTAATGTGTGGTAGAAAATACCTATTGTAGGTAAGTACATTTTGTTACTAGGTACACGAGTGGTAGAAAAATCTTTTGTTGAGTAGGTACACATTTACACAATCGATGAAATGACTTAATTGTATACCTAGTGCTTCGCACACTAGGATTTATCCTGGAAGAAATCGCCATTTGTGATAAGGCCGCCACTTTATAATCATATTTTTTGTCGTATTTATGCAAATAATGTCTATTTTTCAATTGTGCTTGTAAATAGAGAGTTTTGTCTGTCTGTCTGTCTGTCTATCTCTAAGAAATGTTCTTTTTTCCAACGCTGTAAAAAGTTGGTAAAAAGATTCGCAATTGAGCGGTCTAGCATGGGCTGGAATCCCAAAGAGTTGCAGGTTCAAATCCTGCGATCGCGGCAAACTTTTGAAATGTTTATAACAAAAAGAACATTTCTTTGAGGTACAGAATCAAATTAACATTTGTCAATCGTTAAAAATATAGTAAAATGAGTTAAATTTGCAAGATGAAATTTATGTTTGTTTTAAAAAAATATCTTAAATAAATGATCGCGGAATTGGAAACCTTATACTTAGTAAAGTATATTGACCGTAGCCTTGCGCTGCCTATTGTTATTCAGGATTATCTGTAGGTATTGTGGAAATGTATGTGAAAAAACTACAACAAAGAAAAATTGATAATTTTTAATTACTATCTGAATAACTATAAAATTAAATAACGTCTACGTACCATGATTAGGTACTTTAACCATCTTTAACTTTGGAGCCATCGCACGTTTCCATTTTTTGAAAGGGCTGGTACAAACAATCCGCAATCAAAATTAACAATCACACGAGATTGTTTACCCCACAAAGGATCAAAGGGTTATAAGATTCCATAATAATTAAAATTCGGCCATTACGCACCGCGTCACATACCTGTGCCCTTAATCGCGAAACAAAACGAACAATATTTAATATTCAGCAATCCCGAAATCCTTTGTAAAACGCTGCCACAATGGAAAAGGGTACTTTCCTTTAACGGTCGGACCGTTAATTCGTGTTTAATTCGACACCTTGTTAATTGTTTTGGACGCCCCAGTCGGTCTGGTGACCTCACGCCGGGAGACAGGTCATGGACAGACCGCTCGTACACAGGCTAGGAATTCATACAGTCGACCAACGAACCTAGATCATAGATGAAATCAAGATTCATCCATGTCAGAAGGAAGATATTATAATTAATTTTACTTACAGCCAATATTTGCAACAATTGCAACGAAATTATGAAATGTAATGTTAAATAACACAAATATGAATGTCTGCCTTATCTACCTTCGATACAAGGGGTCCCGGGATCGATTCCTGAGATCTGAGTGTTTGTTCTCCATGTTCTGTATTCTCTAACACACTTGATACATAGAATCATGGGAGGCTATGAGTGTTAGCTTCGCTTGCTCAATAGTTAAAAGTCTTTGGTACACTGTACATATTTTACTCTGTGGTTCGAGCCTTCAATACCTCCAGCCCTCTCAGGGGGTCATTTTAAGAATATTTGCGCAACGCCCCCCCATGTTTACATGGGCTGTTTGTGGTACCCAGAAAACAATAGTCTCGAAATTCATTGCTCATTTTATTATTGTTTATACACCGTTTTACGAGCGATTCGATTATTGGAACGAGTAATTAAATGATAATACTGGCCATTAATTGGATTTTACCTGGGTTCGACACACTTTTGAGATATTTAAATATCGGGCGAAGATGGAAATATAATTCCAGTAAAAGGTTTGAGTAACTGAAATTCTGTTTGCGTACTCTTGGGAAAGTAAATTTTAAATGTAAAAAATTTTTTTTCACCCAAAATAGCTGGGTCTTGTTAAAGATTTTGTAAAATTCTTAAAACTTTGCTTTGGTTTACTACTAAATAGTCGGAGTGGTGTCGTCGCAAGTACTGAATAAAATTTTCTACGTTGGCGTTGCTAAGCACTGACAATTTTATCTAGTTACAAATTTTAACAACCTATGGATTCAAGAAATGGAAAATACTTACTTATATAGATACATCTACGTACTAACAGCCCATACGATCAAATATCATGTGGCATGATTGTGATGAAGGGTAATAATCATTTTTTATATCGTGATAAACTCGCGTTTCCTCATCCGCTACGTGCATGTATACAGCCACTGTCTGATGTTAAGCAGACGTGACTAGGGAAAGTAGTATTAGCACTGAAAATCAACTATTTTGTTCCAGAAATGGCCCGCATGGAGAAGTCCCCGCTCCTAGCCAACGGGTACAACGCGCCCCCCACGCACCTGGGCCCCATGGGCTTCATGCACCAGCACGCGCTGATGTCTCCCGGCATGCCGCACCACGGCGTGCCACGCCCCGATGGCTCCATCATCAAAGGACAGCCCATGCACAATATGGAGGCTCTTGCAAGGTCGGTTCTATCTATCTATTTAGCCTTGTTGCACTGACTGCTGAGTTTAGGCCTCCTCTCTTTCTTACAATTCTTTCCGGTCCTGTGCTAGCTTCATCCATTGCCTCTCGACATGTTTGATGACATCATCTGACCATCGGTCTAGTTGTCTGCCTCTATGTCTTCGTCCTTCTCTTAGGTACCACTCGGTGAATGCCTTGATCTACCTGTCTGTTGGTTCAGTCTAAATCTAATGTTAATGGGTGACTTTGAGAGGTGGGTTAATTGACAGGAAACCAGGAAGCCTGAATATAAGTAGTTCCCCCTATGAGACATGGCTCTTACATGTTAACAATGATGCCACGTGGACAAGTGTGTCGCCACAGGTAGCTTTGAAGTCTTCATCTTTGACAACAAAATCGTACATGAGGCGGGTTAGGGATCAAACACAAACTTATTTACGATAAAATAAAAGTCACAAATGCTACCAACGACTCTTTAGGGTTTAGGGACCCTATTACTAAGACTCCGATGTCCGTCTGTACGTCTATCGCCAGGCGGTATCTCATGAACCGTGATAGCTAGACAGCTGAAATTTTCTGCTGAAACAACAAATACTAAAATAAAATAAAATAGATTTTTAAGGGCTCCCATTCAACAAACGTGATTTTTAGGAGTTTTTTTACTCGCTATTAATAATGGCAAGAAGAATGGGGCTAAGGGGGCTCCAACACGGTACGGAACCCTTCGTGCGCGAGTCCGACTCGTACTTGGCCGATTTTTTACATTTTACTGATACACGACACGCAGACACATGACCAAAGTTTGCGTTTTCTTTTTCTAGTGTTTGTGACTGTGGTGACAAGCGATTTCAATCAGTCTTAATCAAATCTAGATCATGTAAGATAATCAAAATATGCCAATAATATCACGTCGTGTAATATCAATTTGTTCTCACTCATCACCATAAACACTGAAACTTGTTCTTGGACACAGCTACAGTGATCCTGATTGCACACGTTATGTATATACCAGAAGTGCTGAAGTGTAGGTAAATTTTTTGTGTACTTTTTATCATTATAATCAAAATTCTAACGCTGAAAACCTCTTGAAATTGTCTTTGAAAGATGACGTACTTAAAACATAATATTTGTTTGACGGGCATAATATTTGTTTTCTTAAATCGTCATGAAAAAAGTACTTTTTCTTTCTCACCACTAACTGCCCGAAAAAAAATATTCTGGCGGCTGCAACACCGACACAACCATTTGTGGTTTTCGACCTGCTGTCCTAAAATAAAAGCCTTTACGACAAAATAAATGTGTTTGTTCTCCCCGTACGATACTTTTATGGGCAGGACATAGATGTGGCCAGTTAGTTACAAAGTTATCATAAATTCTTTTCTGGATTTTACCGGATGTTATACTATTTTAGTTTTATTGATTGAGAGATAAACGGACGCTGTAATTTATTACGTGGATTGTTTACGAAATTATTCGAACTGGTCGATTATTATACGAAAACAACACAATTTTCGGTATCCGCTTGTAATAAACACTGCCTTTAAAATTATCATAGACACTAGTTAATGTGCATTGCTGACAGGATGTAGGAAATTAAGGGTGCCAGTAAGATCCTTGAATCAGGAAAACTATGAATATTAATTAAGTACCGCTAGACTGGTAGGTATTTGATTAATATGGGAACCACGCTGAAAATAGATGCACGTTTTAATTTTTCTATTCAAATATATACCTATATGCAGTCGAAATGTCGAACGCATTACATTTTTTTTTAGCAAATTGGATAGCATAACAAATGATTCAAACCACTGCACTGGATCACGCTGGGTGAAATCTGCCCCTACATATTCTTATTGGAAATATTTATATGAGGCCTATGTGAGCAGCGTCGTTGTATGTCGTAGCTATCCAGATTGATTATGTCGATGATAAATAATTCCTTTCGAAAATTATTCAAAAACCTTCAAACAAAATTATCATGAAGCCCAAAAAGATTCTAACAATCTACACCATCTCCTGTTACTCGAAATTACTTCATATTACCCATACAGACTGAGCAGGGCCGTCACATGTGTCGAGTTTCACTAGTCAGTAAGACAGTGGGGTAACTGGTAAGCACTGGGGTAAGTACTCAGGGGGGCGAGGAGTTGTGGGTCTTCGGAACGGAAGTGAGGGCATTCAGTGTTTGTACTTTTCTTATTGGATTACGTTCCTTGGACGTTTAACCTACACCACTTGTCGCCTGACCTGCTTACAGGTTTCTTTTCGTGAACTTATTTAACTAAGCCGCTGATGTTCTTACTGATTTACAGGTTTCCTTTTCTCGCAAGTTAATAGAATTTACGTAGCGGTGGTGAATGTTTCTAGTTAAATTATTTTGTACATGTATTATTTCGTACATACATACACAATGCTTAAGTAGTAAATAAAGACAAAGATTTTCAAATAAGCAAAATACTAGTAATAGTCACACACTACATTTATAAATTACACACCAGTACTTTACTCATAATATACAAATACATACTGAATTTTAATTTGCGGAATACAGCAACAACGTGCAGCATAAATTATAACACTGTGTAAATACTGTGTACAATATACATGGCAAGACAAGATTTACTAACTTTAAAATTTGCTTCAGAAATAAACTCAATTCATTACATTGTACACAGTATTTACACAGTGTATAATATGCTGCACGTTGTTGCTGTATTCCGCAAATTAAAATTCAGTATGTATTTGTATATTATGAGTAAAGTACTGGTGTGTAATATATAAATGTAGTGTGTGACTATTACTAGTATTTTGCTTATTTGAAAATCTTTGTCTTTATTTACTACTTAAGCATTGTGTAAAAATACTTTGTTCTTCTAGAGTCCTTTTATCACAAGCAAATTGATACATCCAAACGAAATCATAAAACAATTTACAATGTTAACCCTTCAGTTAAAGAACACTTAGATATAATAAGACCCTAACAAATGTTGAAGAAAAGTTTAATGAAAAACAAAGAGGCAAAGTAATCGAGAAACAATTTCAACGATCACGCATGAGTTGTTACGGCACAAATATAAGCGATTGTTTTAAAAACATAATTAATTTCTTCGACCCTCGCTCGGTCTAACGGAACATTTAATATTGAGTACTCATAATTATTCCTTTGAATCAAACCCATCAAAACCCTTTTTCACCGAGAAACTTTCTCCTTTTTATATCTTGAAAATTTTTGACGAAATAAGAAGATTTTATGAAATATTGTTAGCTTTCAAAAATCATCTTCATATTTTAGTTCATTTTACTATTTCATTATTTCTGTACTGTTTTCTATTTTTCTTATTTTTATTTCTTTGTCTGCAGATCTGGGATTTGGGAGAATTGTAGAGCGGCGTATGAGGACATCGTAAAACATCTCGAAAGGTAAGTTAGCGCTTTTAGGCTTTCAATTTCTTTATTATTTTGACTTGGACACTTAAGTTTGCTCGACTATTTCCTTCTTTTAATTTTGCTTTTAAAACCATCACCATTCGGTTCATAGAAAGGGTTAGGGTGGGGTTACAACGAGTTAAAGGCGTGATTTTTTTTAAAACAGAAGATAAATCTGTGTTAATTTCGAAATGGGGTGCAGATATCACAGGAGGGTGTGAAATTAGAGGAGACAATTAGATCCGTGGATCGGGTGTATTTTTAACAAATGACCGGCGTAGCGGGGTCTGTCGCGGCCGGCCGGGCGCCGGGCGCGCCCGCTACCGCCGACAATTCATCAAACTCATTCCGGGGCTAATCTCGACGCAGAAAAAGCGGCTCTCATGTAAATTGGCCCAATTCGAGGGCGGACTGGAGGGCCAATCGGTGGGGGAAAGCGCTTTTCTTTTCTTGTTTAATGGATGGTGATTGATCGGTGGGCCGAGTCGATACTCGCGGTTTTGACTTCTTTATCGTACTGGGATTCAATATCGGTGTGAATAGCTTTCGAGGCACAAAGCTTGTGAATTCGGTCAATTCAATATTACATTGATTATTCCGAATTCTCTCTGAAAGCTAGGAATACTCGTACCTCGGTTAAAATAAGACCGATTTTCTGCTCTACGACTTCAATTATTTAGCCGTGGTTTAAATCCGATTTCGTGAATCCCGTAATTAATTCTGTAAATTGGAAAGTAAAGTGGTACCGTAGGTGGGAATGGCGAGTGGGGTGGAATTAGAGTCGGACGGGCCGTGTACCGATGTGTCACTGTCAGTCGGCGATCGGCCGCCACGAGGCTGGATTACGGAGTTTTTAAGATATTGCACCGCTATTTTTGGCATAAAAAGCACCTATTTCTACTAAGTAAAGATAGCTTTTAACTGTAGAATGTTTTTAGACAAATTATAATAATACGAATAATTACATTTATTAACTGTTTGGCAGTCATTTGGAAAAAATTTTTTCCAGTCTGTCCACGATTGTTGAATTTAAAATTAAATTATCTACTACTATTACTTAATTTCAATTCATGTTCAATTAACGGAATATTTCTGGATGAACATAGGGGATAATTGGGCATTGTCAGAGAAATAAATATATGGAAAAAATATTCAGAGACAGCCAAAGTTCATACACTGAGGCTATGCTTGACCAAAACTTCAAAATGTTTAAAATTACGAATATGAATGCCTTAATACATTGTCATATCTTTATTTTAAAAACTCTTTTTAGTACCTACTTTTGAAGACGAAAAAAACTGGGGTTGTAGCTTTACTTGTAATCGACTATTATTGCGTTAATAAATTGAATCAACAATGAAACTAAGTCATACTAATGCCCTTGCCTGCGAGCATGCTTCCTTGCTCTTATCTCGTCGGGTCGGATCTGCGCATGCGTCGAACCGGTTCCCATGTTAACTCCGATTAATTGACAGGATTATCTCTGATTTAATATAATTTGTGCTGTTTGTTTTTTTCTCTCTGAGAGCGTGTTTAGTTTGAAATGATATTCCATTCTTGGGTGTCCGTAAATTACTTTGTCTCAAAAAAGTTATGGACCTCTCTGTCATATGTGATTTTAGCATGATCATGAATTTGACTATCAGAATACATTTTAAACAGGCTGATAATCGAAATAAAAATCTAATCTACTTAGCTACCACTACATACATACCTGGTAAATAATATATGGACAGACCATAAAAGGTCTAGAGATGTCAGGATCTGGTGGAACATCAAGACAAAAACACAAAATTAATAAAAGGTTTCCTAGTTCTATTTATTTTGAATCGATTTTAAAAATTGGTTTTAGAGTTGTTAACGCACTAGATTTTTTTTACCGCGTAACGTCTACGTAGCACAATGCTGTAATGGTACTTCATGGGTTCTAAACCCTATCGTTTCCTTATTTTGTTAATAATAACTTAATAAAGAAGTATTCTTATTGTCACGGATAAAATCTTTTCTTATTTTTAAGAGCATTTTTTTAGTGTTTTAGACTATTTTGAAAGCAAGATACTTATCACCCATGAGAACATAAGACCTAAATAAAGGTTCCAGCAGAAAATATTTTTAATAACAAAACGGAGCTGCAACAAAACCTCCCAAAAGGAAGAATCGACAAATCGTCGGGATCAATTCGTTCGTCCGGTTTAATTCCGTTTCAGTTTGAATTAGCTGCGATTAATCGGCGTCGGCGGGTTAAGCCGTTTCCGGGTGTATTCCGGACTAGCCGGCATATGCCTAGGGTTACCGAACGTTCAGGTTTGCCCGGACTTTCTCGGAATTGTCAGCCTTTATTTGTCGTTGGGATTTTAATAGGTATTAAAAAAATAAAATAAAAATGTGAGAGAGGTTTTTCAGTTTGATATAAGCTTTATAATATTTATTTTTCAATTGGCTCCGCTTGTTTTTAATATGACTATGGTATGACTTTACATGTATTGCCATAACTAACTTAACTTGTGATACATTCAACATTATGTTTTTTTTTTTTATGTGCTACGCATTTGAAAATGTATATTATAGAGTTTGTCCGAGTAATATATAATGAGATGCTGTTGAGATACATTGTTTTTATTTTTTGTTTAGCAATACAACTAAGCAACGCTTTTCTGAAATTGTTTTCTGGTAAATTTTCTAATTGTTTTATTTTCTGAACTCTTGACAAAGAAGGACGCTATAATATTAACGGGTGTGTATGTATGTAACTAGCATCGTAGCTTTCAAACGAATGCACCAAATTTTATGTGGATTTTTTGTTCGAGTTTATAAGCCAGCTGTACCTTACATATTAATTATGTGATACATATTCACGCTAATATGATAAGTACTAATATTTTACGGATCTGGTATTTTTAACCATCTGGTTTATTCTGAAACTTAGTCCGTTTCTTAGTCCATCTCGCCAAAACTCCAGATTATGGACAGGAATTTTCAACTTGAAGATGGTAACCCTACACACGGTGCGGTCCCTGCCGGCACCCGGATCGGCACACATCGCTGTGACGTCGATCGTTATTCATCCAGAGCCCCTTGCCGGGGGAAGATAGCACTGTTTGTGGACCCTTTTATAGTTTTAAAGCGTCACAAACGAACACATTTACACGATTACATTTGGAAATTAAAAAAAATTCATTAGACGCCACTAATTTTAATAGATCTAATGCATAAATGTTTCAAAATCAATGATAATAAGAAATAAATTACTTGGCTGTATCATTATAGTTTATACTACAGTACCTAATTTTAAACAGCTAAAAAATGTAGAGGAAAATATTAATTAGATTAAGAAGTACAATGCTTTTAACTTATTCAACACCCCTGAACACCTGATGAGATACCTACTTAAATACTTCACGATATTTAATTTAAAAAAAAACGTATTTTTGTACAATTGGGAATGTTTTGTTAGTTATGCTGAAATGGCTCACCAGATTTCTAATATTTTAGTATTTTATTCCCCAGATGGCCAGATACATTAAGTAGGTAAGTACTATCTACTTTGCAAAATAAACTAAGTATAAGTAGGTACATAGTTTACCCCCGAAAAATGGATTCTATTTACAATACCTTTATACATCTTGAGTTAAAGGGAAATATATTTTTTTAAAACTTCTACATAGATATGTAGGACGTAGGTAACGACAGAGATACTTGTATTTTTTGCAATTAAAAATTAAAAATGTGTTGTATTCTATCCGTTTGTATGTTCATATTCATATTGTGTATAGATAGGTATATGTAACAGGACACATAGCACGTGTACAGACGTATCTACATGCACGTGTTCATAAAAAGTCTAGGGAAAATATCCTAATTTCTATCTAAGGGATTCAAGTAGGCAGTTATCTGAATTTGGTTGTGTTTTTCTGCGAATTTTTCGAATAGAGCTAACTGTAAATTTTTAGAATAGAGCCTGGGCTTTATTAAAACACAACCAAATTTAAATTTTCTTTTAAGTTTCCACATAGGTATAAGGCTCCAATTTCAAAACCTGAAACTAAACAAAACAAAATACTTAAGTTATAGATCTAGATTGTGTAATCTAAATAGCAAATAATAGCAAATTCTTACAAGTTTTCTTTACAATGCCTTCTTCCATACAAGACGTTTTAATCAGAGCAGCATGTTTCTATAGAATTTAATTAAAGAAGCACCTACTCGTAATATGCGGCTAGCAGATACGTACCGACTCGTATTTTAGAATCATCTAGCACGAAATGTCAAGAATCGCGGCGATATTTGCGTGATTGAATCCTCCACCATTAATTTCAGCGCAGATCAAACGGAGACTGAGGGTGATATTTATCAAGGATATTGCGAATTATTTTAATCAAATCAAATTCTCTCCGTTGTAAACAAATGCTTTTGATTAATGAGACGCGCGACAGAGTCTCGCAGCTTGTGATAAAACACCCGAGGAAAACGCGAAATTAATGGTCATAAAATGAACTCTTGTATCCGAAAGATAAAGATATGAACGCTTTGAATCTTAAGTGATTTTTCTTGTGCTGTTTTGAAAGATGATTCTAGCGGGCGCATCTGGTGACTCCGTACATTTATACCGGGGGAATTAGCCGGGTGTAATTTTCGCGATTAGTGAGAAAGTTTCGGGAGATATTTAGATTGTCATCGCGCAAATCATTAATAATAAAGACTCTGATTTTCAGTCGGCTAATACGCAAAGGGTGCCTAGTCACGGATCTCGGGCTTCAGAATTCGAGCGGCAATCGTCAGCCCTCGACGTGTTTAGAATGGATAGAGATTATTTTTGTCATTGTCACTCTCATTATGTTTCTATTAAGAGAAACAGTGAAAGAGATAGTCTAGAGCGCACAAGAACACCCCTCGAGCATACCTTCCGAGTTTGTCACCGATGCGGTCGCTCAGGAATTTTATCAAGCTCTTTGTACTTTGCCCTTTTATGCCGAAAACTATTCGGTTAGTTCTGTTGGTGAACCGAACTATTTGTTTTGTGAGCTTTGATGTCATATTTGTATAATTTTCCTGGAAAATTTACATGGTCTCTTTGTTGAACATTTCGATGAAACGAACCGTTCCGTTTACCTACCATAAATAAAATCAGTCACTTTTTATGCCTTTGAAATTTATAGACTTAGGCCCAGCAATTATTTTCCAGCCGAATCAATCAGGCTCCTTCTTTACTTCTACTATATATTCTACTATTTAAAGATGTTATTAGAAAATTAGCCCACGGAATAGATTTTATAAGTTTAAAGGTCTTAAAATCAAATGCCTTAAAGTCGAATACGGCAGATCAGCCATTGTCATACTCGGGCAAGTTGCACCGTCAGCCTGTATTAATCTGGCTCCGGCGCCTGACAGCACAAGTCAAATTTCTCATCAAAAATAAGAATTAATGACGAACGGCATTAATCATTTCCTCGCAAACGGCACGAGGTGTCCGTATCCCATTATTTTGCATTACTAATGATATGTACCGATAAGGGTACGCTTTTGAGAAAATGGGTAATGTCACAGTGAGATTATACTCGTGCTGCTTTTGTCACGCGATTTGAGTAGCTCAATTTTATGGGCTATAGAATTACAAAAATTGTATGACAGCTTAACGCAATAGGACCACAAATTTTGCTGTAAATTAGGTAATAATGGTTGCGTAGTTTTTGAATATATCAGTGACATGATGAAATGCGTATCAATTGATTTGAACAACACAATTTGACTGCCTCGGTGGCTCAGTGGTTAGTGATCCTAACTTCTGGGTCAGAGAGGCGTGGGTTCGATCCCCACCCAGGGCAAATATTTATGTGATGAACATAAGTGTTTGCTCTGTGTCTGGGTGCTATTTAGTTACTATTTAAATAAGTTTGTATTTAAAAATAAGTATATGTAGCATATCAGTCTCTGGCAGCCATATCACAAGCTATGCTCAGTTTGGGGTCAGAGGCCGTGTGTAAGATGTCCCCAAAATATTTATTTATTTGACTTGAATAATGAAATTTCATGACAATTTTCAATGAGACTTAACGACACCAAAATATTCCTATAAGTCCTCTCATTGACAGTTAATTAAAAGAACAGAAAGCCTGCAGAAAAGTAATAAAAATTTGCCATTCTTATTACACTCTTTCATAAGTCTAAAAAGTGCAGGTATAAGTAGGTAATGAATGTTCTTCTGGTTATGCTAATATTTTTACTTGTTATGCGTAGTCGCGTGCGGGGTGTGGCAACACTCATTATATCATTCTTCATTCAAATGTCATTGTCACTGAGGGCGCCAAACTTAGCTGCAGTCTATCCCTAAGATTATTTACTTAAAATTTTGCAACCTGTGTTTATTTAAATTATGCTTCTGTTTCTTCTTAGGAAGGTACATCTGATAATTACATTTACTGTACGCTTCAATAAAACACTTTGTTTCAATTTCTTTGTTTAGCATACTAAATCCTTACACATTATTAGTAAATAATTCAATGTAAAAATTTAGAAGAAGAAACAATAGATATGTCTGAAAATAAATTATCGTAAAATGGAAAATCACATAGTAGTTACTTATCCAAGTATAACGAGCGTACGAAAGAACAAGCCATCAATTAGCCGCCTTCACTCAATAATTTTTAATAAGTTCCTAGCTCTAATCACTTCCTCCCGAAAAGGCGTGACCGTTCTATTTCTGCTTGCAACTGGCAACACCGCCACTGACAGAAAATGTCACTTTTCTTCTAATTACGCATTGGCCTCATTCCTTCGCGCCCTATTAGTACGCATCAATCAATGTTGCCAATACCTATTTTTTTACTCCTCTGTTTTTCTCGTGCCCCGTTTTTGTTTACGGAGATTTTTTAAGTGGGGAATAATTTGATGAGGTCCGCCACCCGACTGCGTTGGATGCGCGATGCTCATTTGTCATCGTCTTGTCATTTCTGCGTTTCTTTCCAGCAGTTGAATATCTCGTAGTAATTATACGATTTTTTAGTTCAGTTTTTCGATTGGTTTCGTTCGTCTTATATTGATTGTCTATCTTCTTTTGGGTAAATTATAATTTAATTACTTACTGTATATTTTATGGTGATTATTTCGTGAATGAGGAAGAATGGCAAGGTGAATGGGGCTAGGAGGGCTCCAACACGGTACGGAACTCTTCGTGCACGATTCCGACTCGCATTTGGCCGATTTTTTTAAAATATACCATTTCCACATCACTACCTTTTTAAAGCTTCCCAATAACAAATGAAGATCGTCAAGCATGAAAACTATGAATACGAAATCAACGTGTCATGTTTAATAGCCACATCGATGGGGTAAATCAAATATCTGAATCCACAGATCAAAAGAATTCATTATGGTGTGTAAATCACAATTTGCATGTGGCGCGGAGCAACCATGAATATGCATCTGGAACGCCTGCGTTTGAACATTCGGTGCTCCGTTCAGGAGGAGACCAGTAAAAACCATGAGGTGTCTTAAAAATCTGGAGGTTATGAAAATCACAAATGCTACTAGGCGAGTTGCTTTTACCATAACACTCTTTGTATTTTGCCTAAAAATAAGGACGTGACAAATATATACCTATTTACTGGACGTTGAGTTCAAGAAAACATTACAAACACCTCAGAATTTTACCATGTGTTGTCTTATATAGGTAAGCCATATGCAGGTACAGGTGCTATTCAAGACAGTTTTTCATATGTTTCTGTACACAAAATTATTTGATTTTATGTTTATGTTCATTGATCAAGTTTGATTGATTTGTATTTCGAAATCGATGATCACAAATCAATCAATCAATTAACAAATAACATTACTTTCCACTAAATGTCTCGTTCTAAACGAGCTTCAATGATTCAACGAGCAGTGCTGAGTGAGCATCAAACCGGACACTTGCCATTCCGTTCGCTTCCTGACCTTTCCCGTTCTGTTATGCAAATCCTCTGGGGGAATTGTAAAATGCGAATAAAAAGTGTTCTATAACAGCTAGCGAGTGTTTGTCCGCTGACTTCGCGCCAGTTGTGAGTCGAGTGTGAGTCCGCATAAATCGGGAAAACACCGGATTGCAGGCAAACACTGTTGGGAGAATAAATCGCGTTTTTATTGCTGTATGTTTAATTGTTTGTGTTATTGTTCATGTGATAACGTGAGGGGAACTGAGTGGACACTTTTCTAATGGTAATAAAAATGTTACGTAATCTTTACCTTTATGTATATTTTTTACAAGTTTTTATTTAACTTGCAATATGTAAGCATGCATATGCATGTAAGTTCGGGTGGAATCTTGCAAGTTAAATTTGACCAACTTTCCGGCTTCCGATTGAGCTGAAATTTTGCACACATATGTATATCGCGTGCCAATGCAATAATATGGAGCTGATTTGATGATAGAGTCGTAAGGTGGCCATTTGAACTCCTGTAATAAACAGATAGATCCGTCGGGCTTGAGCTTGTTGTATCCCAAAAAATAAATCCTTAGAGTTATGGAACCACCTAAACACGGCATGTAATTTTTTTTTTAAACTGCCCTGGTAAAATATATATGTTACTAAGCATGTGTGTTTCTCTATGAATATATAAATATACTTAAAATATATATATATTTTTTTTATTAAATAAACTTTCTTCATATAATATTATATGTAATATAACCTCATTCCATAGTCCAATTTTACGTAACATTTAATATTTCACCACAAAAGCCCAGTTTCAATATTTCAAGTCTTTTTTATATGCCTTAGTTTGTCTACAACGCTATCCTTGTTATACCTACTGTTGTTTTTATATTTCATATTGTAAAAGGGGCCTCTCAATGTTGGCTTAGGTTCCATTGATGCCTAATAAAGGACCAGGCCAAGCCTGTGAATTCGATTTTATAATATGATAATAAAAAAAAAGCTAGGTCAAATTGTTGTAGTAACTGGTGATGGCATGTAGTGTCATCTAATCAATTAGACGGGAAAATGACTAAAATACGCGCGTGCTTCTTGAATTCCAGACGGTAGGAACGAAAGTCTTCCGAAAATGTTTAGTTATTATTATCGCAAAAAGATTAGTCTAAAGAAAATAAAGAGAAACTAAAAACAAAAATATGACAAAATTGAAATTCAAATATCGAAATTATCGGACATTTGTCAGGTATAATAAACAGTAATTGGCGATGACAAGCGGGGGTCATCCAACGAAGTTAACCGGCATGGAGCGGCTAAATAACCGCGGCCCCACCAGCGGCCACAAATCAAATGTTTTGATAGCACCGTGGTATTAACGAGACAATTTGATTGCGGACATATCCCCGGCAAATTGCTTCTAAATTATATTTTCTGTTTACTTTCTGCCAAACTCCCCGTTTCAATACGTGACGTATGTACCTATTACTCGTACTCGATACGGTTATAGAATGTTTGTGTTTGCGTTAATCATCTGTTTACTCATTTTTGAAACGTTCGATTAACACGTTTCATCGAATTTGCTATTGTCGATATTATTTTTAATGGCCATTTTAAACAGTCGCCCAGCGAGCGTCAACAGTGTTTCGTGTCTGTTTAGTATTATGCTGGGGCCATACACTGGACGGTGACTTGCGTCCAAGCTTGGTTACGAATAAAATAGCCAATCATAGTCAATTATATTATTATTGTTCGGTTTGCGTCCAATATCAGACCTAGATCGATCCACACATTGGAGTGTTGGAACCAAGAATACAGTTTTTAACCAATGTGCTCGGATTTACGTGGGCTGTCAAAGTAAAATCGAAGAACAATTAGTGTTTGTTCTGTTTAATATTAACAATTAATTAACGAGTTTAACTAAATACGATTTACAATTTATTAACTAAAAAATCTATGAAGCTAAATGGAAGTCGCTCTAGCGTACCGAATGTTAAAAACAGAGTTCTTAAATATCCTAAATAACAGTTTGAGTAGCCTAAACTTCCATGATGATACACTAACTATATGTCCATGAAGCAGTAACTAAATCGAGCAAAATATCAATAAAAATATTTAAGCACCAAGATCTGATACAAAATAAAGTCGAATAAAGAATTTTCAATATGAAGATTCTTACCGTTACCAAGTCGTGTAAAATGAATACACCCAGAACATTTTATTACAATGTATAATGATAAATTAATAAGCAATATGTAAAAATCTGTACACGTCTGTGTAGGCAGCTAATCTCTAAATCAGACTGTCACGCTGATTAAGCTTCGTTTCGCTTGTTAGCTTAATTATAAAAATATTGTTTGATAATATTTTCTAATTATAATGTCATGTACTTGCCTCTAACAGCTCATGGTAAATACATCACCTTGCAGAAACCTTCGGTTTCAATAGGCGAAAGTAGATGTTATCTCAATCGATGCTTACATATCCATAGCTACTCAGATTTTAATCTAACCTAGTTTGCTGCTGACTTTTCCGTAGTCCTGTAGCGGTTAATTAGAATTGATTCACGAATTACTCGATTATACCTTGCTTTTTTTATTAAGAACCTACGGCGAAGAAATTAGCAATTTTTGTTAATGAATTGCGCTGCAACTGTCAATTCGAACTTGATTCGATTTTTTTAATCAAGAGCATATATATCTAAATTGCACTTGTTTTTCACTAATAAAGAACTTATTTTAACGTAACTTACATAAATCCCTCTCTGCACTCAGTCCGCCTGTAAATGTACAACGCAATGCTAAGTAATCCCTAAACTTGTGCTTAAAAATCATAATTATAATCTTACCATCTCATTTTATTTGATTAATTTGTTCAGTTCTCGGACTCTCAGTCAAAAGTTTACTCGTATCTCTCCATTGAGAGTTGTTACCATTATCAACGGAGTGGACAAAACTATGATCGATGTGGCACATTGTCCAACTCTGGTCGGAGATAAATCGCTACAGATACTGCGTTTGTACGTCAGATAATATCTGTGAAGAGACAGGAGTTTAAGTCTCTTGATATTGTTTATCTATTTCAACTCGATCATAATTTTAATTAAATACTTCCTATTCGATTTATTTATTGTTATTACTCTGAACAAGGACAAGTTATATAACCGCGAGTCATATACAATGTATGATACTGTCACCGCAGAAAATAAAAGGTTTGCATCGTTCGGTACATCTGCCATTATCGTCTCGTTCGAAACATGTTGCGGTCGAGGCGAGTGATCGTTTTGATCTCGATCATTACCAGCACTACGTTCGATGATTCGATCCCCGTCTGCTCGGCTTCATCGATGATTAATTCCACATGACTACTAAAGAAAATCGTTATGACTAGTGTGGCAAGCTCTCCTCAGCTAAGAATTGTCGCTTCCCATTACACGAGGAATCGAATTGGAAGTTTATCGATGAATGTGAATTCTGCGGTCACACCATATGCTCCGAGAGAAGCCTTATTTATGCAATCGGCGGTCGCTGAATTGCTCGTGTCGGATTACAACGTACATTCTTTAAATGAAAGCCTCCGCCTAATAAAAGAACTTATATACTACCGGAGACTAAAAAGCGATGTCACAAATTTACCTTAATAGAATGTAAATTGACAAAAAACAGCGTAATATAACGGCCCAATAAGCGAGTCGCGTTTCTAATCTCGCAATGAAATTCGACATTATCAAAACGCATTCCCATTACGTGTAATGGTAATGCCCCTAAAAAGCCGGGGTCTCCGAATCGTAGAAGCAATTTTGCATAATTATCCGACTTCGGCGAGACGCGACGTGCTGGCGCTTAAATCCTAATAACGTCGGAACCGAACGCTGCTCGTTCCGCCTCGGCGCGGGCGGCTACTTCGAGCAAATGCTACTTACTTACGTTATTTCTTTATATCCGGCCTGTTTTACATAACTCGTGCGCCTCCCGAGCTTGTTGTCTCTCCGTTCAATTAACTTGTACAACGATTGCGTGTCTGTGCGTTAATGAATTCAATTTGATTACTACAAATGAGCTGTTTATGGCTTTTCTATGTTTAATGTTCATGTTAAACAAATTCCTTGTTCTCACGTAATAAACTGTTCCGTCTTAAAACGTCGTCTATCTTCGCAGCTTTTCCAGCGACAACTTAAATCTTCTCACGTATTCGTAATATCGTAATGAGCTCCGAAGCTCCCGGAGACATATTTTATTTTGTTCCAAACACATTTTATATTTTCATTTCACGTCCCTAGGCAGATTTGCGAGTCCCTCTTTGCATTTGGCAAGCGTAATGCTCCGGTCGCTTAGTGCACTTTTATTACGGTATTAAGTGATGTAATTTTTTTCATATTATATTATTCAAATTTAAATAACTGTCTCCGGTTTCCCCCGCGGTGGTCCTACTGTTCTCTGCCATTTCTTTTCGTCGCCCCCGAATTTGCTTATTTTGGTTAGACATTTCCGCTTAGGTTAAAGAAACCGTGGAGTTGCTTCTATGTGTTTAATTCATTTTTTTTTTCCGGAAAAACGATATTTTATTATATGAGTATTGTAATTAAGATTCTTTATCATATAATTAATATTAATGAAATCATATTGTTTTTTGGTACGCAATAAATAGAACTATTAAGAGCGTGACATGTAAGTAGAAGGTACTAGAGTCGTTGCTTTAATTCCCATTTATTTTATTCCTATGAAAATCATTGGATAGAAAAACTACCTACATACTTACTCTCTTGCTTTTGGCCTCTTTCCGGGTTGGTGCGAGTTTATAAACGTATACAAATGTATAGTAGAGCAGAGGACTTTAACAGACGGCCCATGGACTGTGGAGGAGACATCTGTGTTTTGTACCGTATAATTGTTACGTTTTCTTTATTATTTTCATTCAACGAAATATACCCAAATAAATAAAAAAATATTAGGGGACATCTTACTTACGGTATCTGACCCCGAACTAAGCAAAGCTTGTGATATAAAAGCATTTTTTGCTCTATAAAATAGCGTTTAAGATCTAATCAATTGAAACAAAATACTTATATAAATATATTCATTGAAAAGAAAAAAATTAGAATCAATATCTCTTCGGAGTTGTTGTCCTCAAATTGGAGAAGTTCGGAAGGCCGCAATTTTTACAAATGACATCGTGACGTTTATGCGGAGGGTGCGGCCACGACAAGTCATCATGTTACTTCTTTCCTATTATTTCGGCATTTCGCTGTCCCCGCCTTAAATGCCTGTGTTTTAAACATTGATTGGCTTATTACCAACTTTGATTTTTTTTTATAAAAAAATTGCTTTAGTATACATTCGCTAGATTTTATTAAATTTTTCACTTTTAACATTTTGTTTTAGTTTGCTTTAGTTTGTATTTATTAAAAACGCCCGCTAGATTTGCTCTGAGTGAAAGAAAATTACTAATAGGTACTCACATGTAGGTACGACACCACACATTAATTTCACAAAAAGTTATTCTCTTGTCTCGAATAAAGAAACCTTGAATTAAAGTTTAAACAATAAACATGATCTCTACCTAGATTCTTCCACTTATTTTTATTTTCTTTCTGATTGATGGATTCCGTAATCTCACCATACGGCGCAGTTATTGCCACAACATTCCAACAAAACATCACGTTATCTGCATACGCCTCAAACTCAAACTTTTTGCTCATAACATCGGCCCCTTTACTTGTATTTTCTTTATAATTTATTCCATTCCTCCCCCACACATTGCCATCGGTCGCTGATATTTTTTATTCGATTAGTAAACCCCTAAGGTGTTTTTAGCCTTTTTTCGCTCGATTTTCTTCGAAGCTTTGTTGACTGTTTGGGGGGTTACAATGCTCATTTCTTCTGGATGAACAAGCTTATTTACTCTCTCAAGATTGTACGCCTCTCGTTCTTTATTCACTGTTTGTTATTTAATCTAAATATCGGAGCTTTTCCTGCATTTCGCTTTCTTAACAAGATTCTGAATCTGTGTAATATTACAGCCATTTTCTAGTATTGTGCTTAATAATACAAAGTGGCATATTGATTTCTATATAAAACAGGTACTTACGCAACAATTCATTTGGTAAATCTTGTAGCATTCATTCAGTAAATCACAGAGCATCAAATGACTGGCTAACCACAAACGCTCAGCCGTTTCCTCAGACCGCGACACTTACACACTCGATTTGTGTTCCCACTCGTCTAGGGTGAGAGAAAACTTCGTGATGGATCGGATCGAGTTTGTTTTGCATGTGAGTGATATGTCTGAAATAATAAATGTTGAAGCGTCGACGCTTCCCGACCTCCCTCGCGAGGGTGCGCTAAAACGATTTTTGATTTGGGTGTCAAGCAAATGTTTTACGGAATGACGCTCCAGAGGGATTCGATTTTCTTAATCGATTCCATATAATGCAAATCCTTCCGTACGTTTCCTAACTTAATTAAAGATTCGGTTAAACGGATCGTGCATTTGGCCGGCTTCAATCAACACTGCAGTTTCGGAGAGGTTATGTAAATTGACGACAGTGTTACCAAAAGCTTTGTTTAATACTTAGGTTAATCAGATTATGCATACAAGAACGGTTCGGAACGGTGGGCACGGGGCGGCGCGGCACTGCCGGGCATTAGGTTATGTGGACGGTCCAGTATTAACTAATCAACGTTGGAACGTTGGCTTCGGTGGTAGATTGCGACGCATTGTCCGCGCTCGTAGCCCCGGAATATCTGTTTAGGCCACCACCATTCTGTAATGGCAATGGTTAACGCTAACTAACTACGTTAACCTTCATGTGAGTTCGTTACTCGCCGTCGTGTCCGGTGCAACATAATGACTGTTGTATTATCATCGGAGTCATCCAATCATTCTCGGGCTCGAGTTAAGCGGCCATTTTGCGTTGAACACGGCCTACGTGTCTTTTGGATCATGTTATCAGTAGACGTACTGATAACGCTATTTAAAAAGTTTGATTCAACAAATTTGCTAATGTGTTGACCTGTAATAAGATAAATATCTTTGTTTTGTAGGAGAGTTACAAAATAACATAAAACTTTAAAAAACTGAGTGGGTACTCTCCTAAAAAAAAAAACATTTTTAGCCAAAACAAACACTATAAAACTGAACAATTGAAAAACAAATAGGCTGATTGTCGAATGCATGATGTTAAAATCCATATTCGTATCTTAGGCATGTGTCTCATAAGTAAGCAAAAGATACCATGGAACTAAAAGCTTATTATGAGAACGCATAAAGTGTAATCATCAATCAAACTAACACATTTATAAAAATAAAGTGGAGGAAGTGGAAATAATTTATTATTTTATTGATTTGAACGCTATCTTTTGTCCGATCTTGTGTTGATGATGGGTCGCTTTATCTTTTGTTAGTTTCCGATATGAGGACCTTGTTAGAAATTTTTAATTGACAAAAACTTGATACGGTTGTTTGTTTTTCTGATTGAACGCGAGGTAACGAGAGGGGACTATGTATAACGGTATCATCAAAATATGTGTTCGACAACGATACCATTTTTTTTGGTTTTGTAACGAGCTACACCCGTGATGTTAGATTTCATGCATGCCTATGACAAATCAGTACCACCCAGAATTTTGAATTGTATCAAAACCCTGTAATGTACACTGTGTTTTTTACATAACCAGAAATGATGTCAAATGATGAACAGTGATACTTATAAATACTTATATATTTACAGTACTAAGGGTATAGAACGATTCTGCATTGCGGTGCTATTTGACTACTTTATTATTATTTTTTTTTTTTTATTTTTTTTTTATTTTATAACTTTATTTATTTCACATAAATTTTCAAAAATGATTTTTTTAAATATTTGGACCCTACACTAGGTCTCGTAAGAGCCTTCCCCCCCGAGTGGGTTCCCGCCTTGTCGTGGCGGGGGGGCTTAGTAGCCAGGTCTTCCCAGCCTGGTGAACGAAGAGGAACCCGAGGTGGGGCCGGCCTCTCCGGGTCTTGGGCCCAGACAAGCCCGTGCGGAGGCTGGCCAGTAGGTCGGCTTGCCGACTGAGGTGGACTGCGGTATCGCGCTTGTCGCGATGCCGCGGCCGAGCCCATCGAGGCGGGGGCGGCGACGGGATGGACGGGCGGCGAGAAGGCCGCTGCCTATCCGTCCTGCCAGCGGCCCTAACGGGTGCCGCCAACGTGTTGGCGGAGGCGGTGGGGCTGCAGGGGAAGAGGAGTGTCGGTATCGCGACGGCCGTTCTCCCTATCCTCTGCAGCCGTAGTGGCAGGCGCGGGGCCACTTTAATTGACCCGTTGCATCGGGACCAGGGCTGTCGGACACGGGTGCTGTCTGACGCCCAGTGCTGGTTGGTCCCAGGTGGTGGATGACGATGTGTCTGGTGTTCGGCACATCGTCATTCTGGCGGGAGCCGAAGCTCCATGGTGGGGCCCGAGTTGGGCCAGCGCTGTCGGGTGCCGCGGAGGAGTGCGCAAGCGTGCCCGTAGCCCCGACACCAAGCGCAGTGGCGGAACACCCAGGGGTTTTGGTGGGTATACTGTCCAGTCGGCAGGACTCCCACATAACCACCCGCCTGCCCTCGAGGTGCGGTGGTATCTATAAAAGATTTCCCCTGGTAAAAAAAAAAAAAAAAAAAAAAAAAGGTCTCGTAAGAGCCTGTATAGCAGGGTACAATTATTCAATGCTAAACAAGTAACACTATTAATAATACACTTATTTATACAGTCAGTAAAGTAAATAATATACAATATTTTTGTATTTTTGTGAAATTGTTTTTTATAATGTGCAAAGATATGAAATAATATACTTAAATAATGTACTTATATAACAATTGAGAATTAATATACATAAATAATATACTTTTATAATAGTTTGTTGTGTGTAAGTATTTTAATTCCTTTGTTCATCCACCTTCAAAAACTTGATTTACTGTTATCCATATCATTTTATTATTTCTAGTAGTTTTTCAGATTTTTCGTAGTCCAGTGACAGTAGATATTTTATTATTGATTGGGTACATTCAAATTTATTAAGTTTGTCAATTTTCAGTATTTTATTGATTTTATTGTAAACTAATGGTCCCAAAGACTGTACAGACAAAGTGCCATATGTAGTTCTGTTTCTTACAATTTGACATATGCGATCTTTACGTCGTTTTTTATTAATTATTTGAAAATCTTGTTTGCTGATTTGTGAATGTTGTCTGACTATCAGTGATTTTATAAACAATTGTCGGACTGAGAGTACGGCACATTCTTGAAACAATTGTTTTGTGGAGAAAAGCCTAGGTTTAAAAGTCATTACTTTGAGAAGTGCTCGTTGTGATATTTCCAATCGTTCAAGGTGCGTCTTAGCAGCTGTGCCCCATGCAGTAATGCAATAGGACAGGATTGATTGGGCTAAGGCGTAGTAGATTTTAATAAGTGGGTCAAATTTCAGGACGTGTCTAAGTTGTTTAAAAGTGAAAATTAATTTTCTCAGCCTACTTGAAAAATTCCTAATGTGTGCGATCCAATTTAAATGCTTGTTTAATATGATCCCCAAATATCTAATTTCTGCTACTTGGTTTAGATTATCGCAGGCGCAACTTTGATCCATCTCACAAGTAGATTTATGTATTTTTAGACTTAGGGGAGTTTTAGGTTGTGTTGATCTGTTAATTGTGAAGGTTATGTATTTGGTTTTGGCAATATTGATGGATAATAAATTGAATCTAAGCCATTTTGATATTGCTTTCAAGCCTTCGTTTGAAAGTTCCTGAGCTTCTTTCCACGACTTTCCATGAAATAAAACCACAGTATCGTCAGCATATGTGATTACTTTGCCTTGTTGAAGCTGCATGTCACATAGTTGGTTTATATAAATCAAGAAAAGTGTTGGACCCAGTATACTGCCTTGAGGCACCCCAAACTTCACTTTTGCTTCACAACTCAATTTATTTCCTATCCTGACTGATTGCGTCCTACCAGAGAGATAACTCTTAAACCACTTTAGAGGTACACCTCGGATACCGATTTCTTCCAATTTTTCTAGAAGAATAGGGATGGAGACGGTATCAAAGGCTTTTGCCAGGTCGAGAAATATGCCTATACATTTATTTTTGCCATCCAGTTTATTTTTGACATGTTCCGTAACTTCGAGCACTGCATCTTCGGTACTTTTTCCTTCTCTGAAACCAAATTGGTTAACTGACAAAAGAAGTTTGCTCTCCAGATACTTTTTTAGTCTAACGCTCATTAGCTTTTCGAGTACTTTTGAAAAAATTGGTAGAAGTGATATAGGCCTGTAATTGGAGACACCGTCTTCATCTCCACTTTTGTGTATAGGGCATACCACTGATTTTTTCAGAACTGTAGGGACTATTCCGGTGTCAAAACTGACTTGACATATATTAGCCCTTCAGTGGCCGGGGCACGCCCGCGCCGATATCCCGCATGCGGCTTCGCGCTTGCGAATTTTTTGCGCATCTGCGCCGCGACCTACTAAAATCGAGATTTCTCGTAACTTTTGTATGGACGACCCAATAAATGTTGTAACGTTAGAATCGTATTGAATCAGCCTATATTTGAGTCTAAAAATAGAATGTGCAATATTTATTCAGTGTATCTTAAAACTTAGGTTAAAAAAAAAAAAAAAAAAAAAATTAAATTAAAGGCGAAAAATTACTAAAATATTTGTATTATTAATGAAAAGCAATTTTAAGAACTTATGTTTGTTTTTTTTACATTAGTAATAACTATTACACATTATTTACATAAGAACATAACACATCTCAATACATTTTATTTACACAATGGGCCTTTGTTATTCTCGGAGTTCTCGAATTTCAAGTGGCGGTTGCGATCGTACAAATTTGAGTCCAATTTCCGAAGACATAAAGTATGAAACGAATGTAGACGAGACCCACTATTTCTCGCTTTGTTTCACTGGCAATCTATCCACATAAGTTAAAACAGGATAGCACGATTCCTCACGATTCCTTCGACTTAAAAAACGAGCGACCGAAATGAGGTCACTCGGCGCATGCGCCGTTTATGCGAGCGACCATAATGAGGTCACTCGGCCACTGAAGGGTTAGTTAGTGGTTCTAGTATGTAAGGCAATATCATTTTTGTTAGTTTCGTATTTGTTTTGTCCCAACCAGGAGCCGAGCTAGTTTTAAGGTTCCTTACAACGTTGAAAACCTCTGCAGTGTCCGTAGGTAACAATCCGAAAGATTGTGCCTGTTTCTTGAAATGTCTATGTTGGGTACGGGCTAAATTTTCTTCAGTATCCTTCATAGATTGAAGAGTTTCTTGTGCAAGATTAGAACCGACATCTGCAAAATACTTGTTTACAGTATTTAGTGACTCATTAGGTGTTGAGTTTATAAGCAGTAAGTTTTCAACTGGATTTTCTTTCTCTGGAAAATTACATACTTTTTTTATTGTTTTCCAAGTTTTCTTGCTGTCTTTCTTGTATTTCATTAACTCTGTTCTTTCATATGTTCTTTTAAGTTTTTTTAAGGTACTGTTGAGAACATTTCTGTATTGTATAAATTCCGTTTTTAATTTGTTATTCTTTGGATCTTCATTTGATATCATATGTAATTTGTCTCTTTTTTTCATACTTTTTATTAGTCCGGGAGTAACCCATGGTTTTATGTTTGCCTTTGACCTCGATATAATTTGACTATGGGTAAATTTTTCAACTATAGATTTGATTTGATTCATAAACATCTCGGTCGCTTTTTCTAAGTTAGTGTAATCCAATATTTCGTCCCATTTAATTTTTGCGATTTCGTCTTTTATTTTGTCATAATTTATTATTGTTGAGAATCTGAGTAATTTTTTGCTGTGGTTACCTTTTGTATTTATTTGCACTGCAACTGGCGAATGATCTGTTATTGTAGGTGGTAAAATTAATGTCGTGGCTTTGTTTTTTGTTTTAATAATACAATGATCGAGGCAATTTTTTTCCCGTGTTGGAAACGAGTGCGCAGGCAACATCCCGTGACTAGCTAGCAGTGACAAATATTCTTCCATATTTCTATCAGTACTATATGGTTCTATATTGATATTTATGTCTCCCATAATAATGATATTTGGCCATGTTTTTAATTTACCTAACGTGGTATCTAGTGAGTTTAAATAGTTTGAAACATTCTGGTTACAAGGTATTTGAAGTATTAACATTCTTACATTGAAATGCTTTTTTTTATCGGGCAAAAATGCCTTTATGAACTACAACAAAACTACACTACTATTACACAAAAAGCATTGGATCATCCTCAGACCTTTGAAAGTCTAAAGATAATCCAAGCTCAAGCCACTGCCAGCTGCCAACTGGCAGTGGGCTTGAGCATTTGGATTATCTTTAGACCTTGAAATGCTTAAAATTGTAATGTTATTTACTTTTTAAATATTTGACTTGGCAAGGATTGAACATCACATTAATCTAGCTTTGTCAAAGTTAAACAAATTGGTTTGGTAATTTCGTATCTTTTTTCTTCAAAGTACATAGAAATATTAACATATTAATGGCGTCGGAAATGAAAAATATATTAAATTCAAACGGAGCTCCGTGACTCGTCAGTAAAGTACCAAACGACTCCATTTCGAGGGTTGAAGCGTAGAGCTACGAAACTCGTAGAGGCGCTACAAAATGCTAACTCATAATGAAGAATATCATTTTTGTTGGAATTTATACCAAATAAATAGTGACTTGTATTGCTTAGACAGTAAAAATAACGACGGTATTTTAAAATATATTTATTATTGTTTTTACATGTCGCTATTATCTTTATTTTCATATATGAAGTTTCTAGAAAACTACCGAGTTTCGCTCGGTGCTAAAAAAAATATTTATTGTGCTTTGGTATGTTTTGTAAGTCTTTAAAGGTCAAGAATGCTATTAAATGCCAAGAAAAGTTAAATAAATTTGAATTTTCAATTTTTATTTCAGTAATAAAATTGTAAGCAAAGAATTGACGGTCATCTTTACGGCTCTACATCTTCATAGCTCTATAATCCACAAAAGGGTTCCGCGAAGGCTTAAAACAGCCACTTATTATGTATGTTACATTTCACTTTCAGACGTCATTTATATTCAAATGTTCAGAAGGCATTACTGGGCAAAAATTGTAGCATTAGCCCCTTTGAAATGAGCGAAAATTGGTTCCGACAACGAATTCATTTTTCACCGTCCTGCAATATCTTTGGTTTTTTCGATTGCTTGAAGAGGCAACGAAAGTTTTTTTTAAAGTGGATGCACGAGCAAAATGATTTCATACGAGCAGTTAATTTTCAGGTTTTTAAATTATTTTGTACTTAACATGCGATTTAGTGGCATGCCACTGTGGTTCCTTTATTGACTGCAGGCACTGCTAGATCTATGGTTATTATTTCACTTAATATTTGGTTTTGTTTTTGCTAATATTTCGCATTTTAGAATGACCTAATGTTGTCAAAATGTTAAATCTAAATATCTACCATCAGCAGAGAAATGAAAAAAGAAAACAAACTTATGGTGAGACAAGGTGGTTGGGTTAATGTTATTTGCTAATTTGATGATTAATAAGTATACGTATTTTTTGTAAGAAATAAAAAAAATATATATATATTATGTACTAGCGACCCGCCCCGGCTTTGCACAGGCAGGTGTATTTTACATATAAACCTTTCTCATAAATCATTCTATCTCTTCAAAAAAAACCGCATCAAAATCCGTTGCTTAGTTTTAAAGATTTAAGCATACATAGGGATATAGGGACAGAGAAAGCGACTTTGTTTTATATTATGTTGATAGTGATATTTCAGATAACACAGTAGGTTACTACATAGAAAATGTTAACTGAACTAATTCATGTTTCATTCAATCATCAATTAACAGAAATAATTCGCAATTTAAATTCAACAATACACAGACGAAACAAAAAGCAAATATTAATAAAAATTGAATCGAAACGGAAGCATCAAAATCTCTATAATTCACAATCAAAAAGGAGCCGCGGAATTAGGGTAGCAGTATGAGATATCGACATACAAAATGATTACATACACCGTCTTCATCCGTTCACAAAGAAACCCAGCGGGGTTCTATAATATTATACTTTTGCCTTTGTAGTGGCAGCTCCGCGCAGTGGGAAGTATACTTTATGGTTTCAAATGATAAAACTGTTTGTCAGTAGCTTTGTCCGCATTCATTTTGTGAGGTAGCGTGTCCGATTGCAGACAGACTTTAATATTCATAACAAGATGTGCTCATCATTTGATACCCGCTACTTACGTTTTTAATTGTACGATATATCATTGTTGCAGATTGCGTGACGAACGAGGCGATATGGATCGAGTTATGGCGATGGATAAAGCCCGCGATGGTTCTCATAATGGTGAGTTTAATTAAAATTATGTTGGCATATTGAGCAGGTCAGTTTGCAGGCTCGGCTGGCAAAATATTGACTGCGCGACTTGCTAAATCAACGCGCTTTGTTTGTAGCTTTGCAGCGGTTTCAACTTCTAATTAGGACTTTAGATGTGTATATTATATTGTTTCTGTTATTTTCCATTGGAAGTAAACCTCGACACATTCATCTTATCTGAATATTCAACAAACTATGCTTAATGGTAATGACTATTAAAACCATATAATTTAAATGACCCATTTTAATAGTGCTTATCATTTCTGGAACTACTTCTACATCTACTCGCACCTAAATAAATAAATTAACCAAAATTTTGACCTTTGAAATTGCAGTTTATTTTAAGAAACCAATTAATTTTTATATTTAGCCAGAGTACTTACTTACCGTTTTAATAAAGAAATCCAGTTATTACTTACAATTTACAACATTATACCACCAAAATAAACAGTTTCTTTTTAGAGATACGTTTCGGATGGGTACCTATACGATACTTTAGGGTAAGTGTACACAAAGTCGACAATGTCCCAATGCCCGTTAAAATTAATTAAAAAGACTTTTACTAAATTATACCTAAACTTACATCAAAACTTTTTATGGCAACAAATTCTCGGTAATATTAGCTTCAATTTCAATGGAAACTCTTAGTCATATCTGTTATGGCCTAAGCACAGTGTTTATCTAAAGTGCAGCACTCCGAAATTTTGTGTTTTTTGCAAAGTTTAGCTCCTGAACCTGACGACTGACTTGCCGTGTTCGATTCAATGTTTACTGGATCAGTTGTTCGTTTTTGTAAGCGAAATTATAATGAGATTAAAGCTTGATTAATATTCTAACATTATAACCTATAAAATTGTGCTTTCTTTAATCATAGATTTTTTAATTACGTGTGTCAGGTAATGGTGCGCCGTAACTCCGATTTGTCCCAATGCTCGTCATAATAATTAATAAATTAACGGCTATCGGGACACACTTGATATTCACTTTGAAAGGTGCACCTTATGTCGTTATTTTTTTAAAATTAAACTTTAATAGAGACGACATAAGGTACATTTTTTTATGGCTCAGTGTCAAACATATGCATAAGATAATTTATAATTTAATAAGCTATTTTTGATCTAGATATGAATAATTAGGTATACTGACGTTTACAAAATGCGCGCGCCTATTGTGTTTTAATGCATTTTGTCGGAATATTTTTGTCCTATCATCTATCAAGCTTTTCGTTTGTATTTCGGTACTTGGCGGTTACGTATAAAGCAAGTTTTGTGTTAAAATAGGACGCGCAAATCTTTTCTAAGTCTTAGGATTTAGGCCGTAGGTCCGAATGTTTGCTGCTGGATACAGATTTCCAATACCAAAACCAGTCGGAAGTAGATTTCATCTAGTGTATTCCTGCGGAAGCAGCTTGAATCTGGTCTGTTCTTACAGTTATAATCAGAGCACCGTACCTACTCGTAGGTACATTCGTCAGAGCCACCTTGTGATCAACGTTCGACGTAATAAGATTTTTAGTTTTCTAGTTTAACCCAGAAAAAAGGATGCCCGTAGCTCATACATATCATGATCTGACATTAGGGATGCCAACTCTAAAATTCGGCAACCAGGACAAGTCGCGTGAAAATCCCGGATTTTAGAGTCCAGAACCCGGACAAATCAACCCTACCTGACACACGTGTTTTCTCTAAAAGTTTCTCATGACAGTGTTATGTGCATCAGACTAATTTATGATGTTTCTTAATTTATGTGCAATTTATACCTAAGCATTGATTGACAACATTTAATTACATCAGTTTGCTTGAATGAAAATTTACAGATCATCATGGCCGAGAGAAAATACACAACAGAGGCTATGATAAAGGCTATGGAAGCTGTTGCAAAAGGCATAGATAGATAAACTCTTAATTGCACACCAAGAAATAAACAAAAAGAAGAAACAAAGATACATAATCGGCCAAGTACGAGTCGGACTTGCACACGGAGGGTTCCATACTGTATGGGAGCCCCCCTTTAATATTTTGTTTATTTTTATTATTTATTATTGATGGAAATATAAAACTAAATATTCTGTGAAAATTTCAAGCATCTACCTGGTATCATTATTAATATAGAGCGAAAAATGTCTAAAAATTCAGGTTTGTTGTATGGGAGCCCCCTTAAATATTTATTTTATTTTGTTTTTAGTATTTGTTGTTATAGCGGCAACCGAAATACATCATCTGTGAAAATTTCAGCTGCCTAGCTATCATGGTTCATGAGATACAGCCCGGTGACAGACAGACAGACGGACAGAACACATCGAAGTCTTAGTAATAGGGTCCCGTTTTTCCCTTTGGGTACGGAACCCTAATAAACAGTGTAACAATGGGCGGCCTTATCGCTGGTAGCGATCTCTGCCAGACAACCTTAGGATGGAGAAGACAGAAAGCGTATAAAAATGGACAGGGTGCGCATTAGTTAAAAATATAAGTTTGATTATACATCATAAACATACATACTAATAAAATTGATATAAATACTTAAAATACCTAAAATTAAAGAAAACAATACGTATAAAAAATTATAAAAGAAACCTATGACTAAATAATAAAATAATACATAACAATATACTAATTACATAAAACAACATAAATAACAACAACAACAGTTAAATAGTTAAAGAATTGACAATTTCAGCAGGTTTTTAACCTGATATTTAAATACGTTGAGTGATTAAGCTTTTTTGACAGTAACGGGCAAGGCATTCTATAACTGGACTGCCTGAAAGGCAAAAGACCGTCCGTAAAAAGTTTCACACCGTGCGGTAGGGGTCTTATGGGAAAGGTTATCCTTGGATCGGATGGGAAGGGAATATGCATCTTGCCAGAAGGAAAAAGAGTCTTTAAGATAGCATGAAGTAGAAGGATTGAAGAGGATATTATCAAGGAGATTAAGGATATGAGCATTCCGACGAAGACGAATTGGAAGCCACTTGAGCTTAGTACAAAAATGAGAGACGCGGTCATATTTGCGTAACCCAAATATAAACTTAATGCAATAATTTTGGAGACGCTCAAGCTTATCAAGTTGGACTTCAGTGAGATCTAAAAAGCTGGCGTCATCGTAATCTAAAATAGGAAGAAGAAGAGACTGTACGAGCGCAACTTTAGTAGCAGTAGGTAGGAAGTTTTGGAGCCGTCTAAGAGAGCTACCAGCAGCAAACAACTTGCAGCTGATTGTTTTAATATGAATATCCCAGCATAGCGTACGATCAAACATGACACCGAGGTTTTTCACAGATTTATTATATGGCAAAGTGACTCCATCGAACTCTACGCAAGGAATTTCGGACCAGTCGATTCTTGTAATATTATCTTGTATTTATCTTGTAATATTATAAGAGCTGCTAATTATGATGACTTGTGACTTTGCGGGGTTGATCTTCAAGCCAAATGATCTGCTCCACTCTGTTACTTGGTAGAGATCAGAATTTATAGCAGCTATCGCTGAATCTAGATCATCTAGCCGAGCTTGCGAATAAATTTGGAGATCGTCTGCATAAAGATAAGGGGAAGAAGTAAGCCGTTGCGATATAGAATTAATGAAAAAAGCAAAAAGAAGAGGAGATAGCACGCAGCCTTGTGGCACACCAGCAGTAGTGTCACACCAGGAAGAAAAAGTATCTCCAAAGCGAACCCGCTGCCGGCGTCCGTACAGATAACTGTGAAGTCAGTCGATTGCTGAAGGAGACATGTTAGAAGAGCGCAATAATACTAATAAAATGTCGTAGTCAACGGTGTTGAAAGCATCACTGAAGTCTAACAGGGTTAGAACAGTAAGCTTACCGTCATCCATACCCAAGCGTATGTCGTCGGTGATCTTAATGAGCGCAGACACAGTGCTATGCCCAGGACGGAAACCAGATTGGAAAGGATTGTGGAGATCATGTCTATTAAGGTAATCGTTCATCTGTCTGTGGACAAGACGCTCCAGAACTTTGGATAAGAATGGAAGATTAGAGATAGGTCGGTATTTGGAAAAGGATTTGGGATTGGATTGTTTTGGTAGTGGTATAATCTGCGCATCTTTCCAGGCTGTAGGAAATATTCCACAAGAGATGGAATTATTAAAAATGGTACACAGGATAGGAAGGATGTTGTCTAAAATAGGCAAATGGATGTTCCGGCTCACATTGTCACCGCCAACCGCGTTGGAGGATATCGACATTAGAATCCTCCTAACATCACATTCAGTGAAACGATTGAACTCAAAAGGAGGAAAGTCGGGAGGAGTAATGGCAGCAAGATAACGTAGAGTATAGCTTTTATCAACATCCGACACAATGGGAGCTGATGAGAAATATAAATTTAAGGCATTAAGGTCAATATTGTTAGCAGAAGTGTCTGATTGAGAGATTTGCCAATTCCCACAGGCTTGAGAAATTTCCAGACTTTAGCTGGATTCCCATCATCATCTGATGCATGAACATAGCGACGCATTGCATCCCTACACACCTTATTGCAGCGATTTCGGGCCTGAACATATTTATCATGGTTGACCTCAGTAGGGCGCGACTTCAGCATACCTCCTTCTTCTGCTGCAAAAGAATTTGACGTACCAAGATTGACTTTGATTGATAAAATTAATGGCAGAAGTTCGGTCGACTGCTCAATAGGACCGCCTACTGTGTTGACAAAAGAAGAAGAAGAGCATTTGAAAAAAAGAAATCCACATTTTTTAATATGATAAAAGTGAAACTGAAACCTAAGGTTTTGTAAAACAAAAGTCATAGGCCATAGTAGCAAAAGACTGTTGAATTATATATTTAATTTATTATGTTTAAGATTATAAAGATTTAGGTACATATTTGAGTTTTATAAACTGATTTTCTCGGGCACTTAGAGAAGCATTGCAATAAAGAATAGACTATCCGCGTAGAATCAAGACTATGTGTTCTAAGAACCTATAAATAATTTATGTGCAATAAAAACAATATTACCCCTCTCACAATGAGCTTACTCATTGGGTGATAACGTTTCATAATATTGATCACCAGATCTCAGATTTTTTTTGAGTGTCGCTACCATACAGTTTTTTTATCTGTTTTTAATATAAATAATTATGACAATGTTGTTTTAGTAAAAATGTTTATTTATTGTATCACAAGTGCCTAACAACCGGATTATTGTTGGATATAAGACAAGGGACTGATCTAACGTATTCCTTACGTATTTTACTCAAAGTAAATTTTGAAATAATTATTTTTTTGTTGATTCAAGATACCTGATTAAATAATAAAACAAAATATTGCGTTTTATTATTTTACAAATTACATTTAGAGGACAAAATAATTAGACTCTATTTAATAGCGAATAAGGTTCAAATTCAGTAAAAAAAATCACGACTTTTGGGTCACTTTGACGATAATTACCTCAAACGTGACGGGCATTGGGACATATGGGTCTTTTTTACTATTTTAATATTTATATCGATCTTATTGTTATTATATTATAATAATAATATATTCCACGTACAGAATGATAAGTGTATGACCTCTCCAAAAATTTTCAGACCTCAAAGTTAATTACCTTCAGCATGACAGAGCTGCAAAGTCACCGAAGTTCAGAAATTCACGAGTATTGGGCCGTTTACCCTATATTAATTATCTACGCTGAGTATGGAGAAATAAAATGTAGTAGAAACTGCTTGCAAAATATGTAGCTAGCTAAATTATACCGATTCATGTCTTACCAAAAATGTCTCAACGTTGAAACGTCCAACCTTCTTTTTCCACAGCTTTCGCATCTTCTTCCACAGGGTCGTCCCCCGGGCACAGTCCGGTGCTGAACCTGTCCAAGTCGGGGTCGGGGGAGCGCGAGCGGCCGGAGCGGGGCGAGCGCGAGCGCGGCGACCGGGGCGAAGGCTCCGCCAGCGGGCGCAGCTCGGCGGCCTCGCGCCGGACGCCGCAGCCCCCGCGCATGCCCTCCGCCGCTACGGCCGCCGCCTCGCCGCGCTCGCACTCCGACGAGAGCGATGCGGCGATGTCCGATCAGGAGGACCACAACGTTAAGGATGAGGATGAGGGTTCGTACCAACATTTCTTTTAAAACTTTCATTTATTTTCTTACGTCGTCTTTAATTCAAATTGTTTAACGTTAATTTGTTTTTTGACTATGATTGGCACAGATCAGGGAATTGTTCCCTGATCTGTGATGATTGGCTTGGATTTGATCATTGGATTGATGCTTTAGCTAGAATGTATTAGCTAACATTTCAATGGTTTTATTAATTTACTTCATAAAATTTTCCTTGGTGTAATTAAGGTTCTAAAGATTTAGGAATATATTTTTTACAATACAAGAACACTTTATTGACACCACAAGAAATAAAACATAATAGAAGAAGAAAAAACGACAGAATAAAGGTACAAAAGGCGGTCTTATCGCTCAAAGCGATTTCTTCCAGAGAACCTCTAATGAGTAGAATGGTGTGATTGACATGGATGGTGGTTACTTGAAATCATCAACAGAAATCGATTCTTGCATTCACAACTATGAATAAGAATAAGATAATGTTTATTGTACGAGTATGTGTTAGTTCGTAAAACTAATTTTTTAACTTAAAAAGTACAATTTGAGAAGTAACTACATTCAATTAAGTAAGTAGGTACTTTTTTTTTACTGGCAAAAGTGCCTTTATTAACTACAACAAAACTACACTACTATTACACAAAAAGCATTGGATCACCCTCAGACCTTTGAAGGTCTAAAGATAATCCAAATGCTCAAGCCCACTGCCAGTTGGCAGCGTGCCCAGCATGCTGGCTGCATTGCCACGCTGAATGGCAATGCTTATGCGTTGAGCCAAATAAACACCAGCATTTTGGTCACGCGTCGCGTCCACCAGACGCCCAGAAAGACTTTTGAAAATGATATGAGCTCCCGGCCCCCACGGACCCAATGTCTCAACTCCAAATGGCTCAAATATGTAACCACTACCGAGGTTAGCATATTTGCGCCGCTTGTGCTGCTCCGCCGAATTGGCCGCAGCTCCAGCCCTACTCTGAGTCTCAGAAAGATGTGACGGTGCCAAAGTATCGACACAAGTTGCGTCCCATACTAAGGGCCGTCCACACTTCCATGGGACCAGCGTCATGCTGTCAGGCCTTTTGCCATCACCACGCGCGAGCCCACTCGGTTCGAGTACGGCTGCGATATTGGCGGTAGCAAAAGCCCTCCGAATGACATCGTTGAGGCTGGCGTGGCGACCAATCCGACCAGCGCAGTAGGTACTTACCTGTAATGTGAAATGCAATCTGAATAAATGATCTGTGACGCAAAGTTCTCGACAAAAGAAAATAAACTGTCTAATTGATACCTAAAAATTAGCGCATATGGATTCCAATGAAAAAGTACGCATTGCCTGATTAAAAATTAGTCTCTATATTTATTTCAAGCAATTTCGTTATACATTAGGTAGTTGTATCGATAAATGAAAAAAGGGATGGCGTTCAATGTAATCATGGCGGCGGCGCAGGCGCTTGACAAGAAAGTGTCCGTGTTGCATTAACACGAGCCAGTATCAACTCAATATTCTCCATATACTCGGCATGTAATGCACGGTAAAATTACCCAGTAATAGCCCTGAGACCTTCGCCATTCATAGTTCGGAAATTATCAGCCATAAAACGTGGTAACTTTTATTCTAGACCTCCAACTTATTAAAGCGCAAAATCGATTTCATGTTTCAATCCGTGCTAATTATTTTATAATAGACTGAATAACAAGTCGCGGGTTTTAACGGAGACTTCCCAGATAAATCTTGGAAGCAAATAACATGGAATCACAGGGCCTGCCTGCATCCTGGACGATTAACGAATGATCATGCGCCGCGTTCCCATACGTTTAGCAGAGAGCCTTCGATATTGCATGTCTATTTCATTCTGCAAAATTTACATTTTCGTCTTGATAAACTAACCGAAATGTTAAAATGAAACTATCAGTTACAATGCCGTAATAAAGAATCTTCGCAGCAACATCAATTATTATGCAAAATGTTTGTAGTAAAAAGTACTTTTAAGTATAAAATATTCAGGGGCGGGTTATTTGATTTAATAGGTTAGATATATTTGAATTCGAAATTTTTCTTGTATTATTTTTGACATGTTTGATTTTAATATTAGGTACCTAAGACGTTGACGTTGAATCATTTTACTTTTGATATTTGATCATTATTAGAATCAATAGGTTGTTAAAATTTCAAAGCCGGTACAGGCAATAATAGGTATCCGATAAATTATAATAATAATATTACACCTGCTTCAGCAAATGTTATCTCGCTTGAGTATAACTCCGTTCACTCTGTAAAATTGAATGAAATATCAATTCATAATTATTTCCATTATTTATACGTTCACACAGTGCGATCCTTAAGCTTTTCTTCTAATTTTACGCTTGAGTCTTTTATATTTTTATCTATAGGTATGAGCATGTATCTTGATCTAATAAATTTAAATTTTCAAGAGAGGAAGATAGAACATCTTTACAGCTTTCGAACATCATGTTAGCCAGCAAAGAGATAAATCACATTTCATCAGGGTCGTAGCAAAATACATAACACGATGAGTATGAACATCAACGGTTATGTACAAAATGTTATTACTAAAGATCATAAACTATTAACTCTATTAACGCCCAGTGATGGATGGCATGACAATTTCTCCTACGACACAGCCGTATTCGTTTAATCTCCAGCTTTTTGTCGATGGGTCCATTGCCGTATTTAATATTTTAATCAATTTACTATTAGATATGTATTCGTCTGCATCATCAATCAAAATTCAAACTAGTTATTATATTAACTAGTTTAGTTATAGATTATTGAACATGAATGTGGAAATTATCGAATCATTTATGAATTGGCGATTTGAATATTTTATCGTTGACTGTCTGATTCTTGACTGTCTGCAAAAAGCTGAGGCAAAAAGTTGGTTAGTATGGAACTGGTTTGCGTACCAAGGGTTCCGTACCCACGAACTATTTTTTTCTTTTTGTTCAGTGCAAGTAGGTACTTTGCCTAAATTTTATAACCAGTTATTTTAATATTGAGCTCATATATCATGCTGAGTCAGAGTGGATTATATTATTTGTATAATTATGTAGTTGATAAAATATAACTTTCCGGTATGGAAATTCCCTGTTCCAGCATTCCCACTTATCGTTATTATTAATTACTAGAAAATTGACCATATCCTTAGTATTCTTACTATATTCTTAATAATCTTAATCTTGATCTTTATATTCTTAAGAAGGTTTAGTTATGGGGCATGAAATATATTTGATTTTTAGGAACGGTACCCCCAATACTTAGTGGGTGCCGTGAGAATTGACATTATTGCTCTAAGTTTTTTGTTGGACTTTATTAATGAACCATATACTTGTTTCGAAATGTGGGACTGACGAACACGTTTGAAATCAAAACATTTATACATAGATGTAAATACACGAAGCGTACAATAGCTAAATTAAGTGAAACAATGAGGATTGTGTATTGTAGATAGTTATTGAAAGCTACAAACAAAATGCTCACTGAGCGTGGGAACCGCCATCATTTATAGGAAACACTCACTTGGCCCCGGCTCCGGGATGAGCCCAGGAAATTGTGCAAACAATAGGCTGATGACGAACTGATCGAATCATTCGAATAGAATTTTAAACCCATCCTTGAAAGCTCTCATCCACTTGTTTCGTGATCGCCGCTAATATTTTATATTAATTCTGTCGATACGTAATTCACGCTCATCACGATTGGCCCCGTCTCATTATAAATTACTTTTTAAATGCTCATGTCATTCAACTTTGATCTTTGTCCATTCGAAATTAACTCTTTATTTCGATCAGTCAAAAGTTGTACATTTGAGAAACGATTTCATCGTTCGAAGAAGTCAAGTGATTGTACATCCTTGGCATTAGATTTAAAGTCGATATTCGTGCGTTTAGTTCTATAGGGTCCTGTTAATTGGCCTTATTAGGGAGATGGTGTTGTGACAACGCGAGAGTGCTATCGTGCGCATCGACAATGACGAAACGATGTTGTCTTCATTATTTGATGAGCGGTCACTATCTTGTCAGTTAAATTAAATGTATCGATAGATTATTTTAGGCCGTGAGAGACGCCAATCGAAACACTTTCTTTTTTGTGTGAGGTCCGTTATTGACACAAGACGTACATTATTGTAATTATGCCATCAATTTTCAGAATAACACAATGTTAATTTAAGTGTTGCATCACGTTTAACATGAACGAGTGCTGTTAACTATTTTTATTGACGTATAAATTTTAATGATTATTGTTATGGGATCCAATGAGAAGAAATTTTCCGATGTAACGAGTTTATATAAAATGCCAAGAGGGTAATTATAAAATAATCGATACGAAATGTATTCGAGTACAAGAGCCATCGATGCGAATGGAATAACTGACATAGTGCAATGCGGCTTATAAATCGGTAAGAGACAGCCCATTCGATGTCGATTGGCGTTTCCATGTCCTTATTCTGATTGCCATTAGCAACTTTGTAATAAGTGAATGCTATTTAAATACTATCAAGCTGCAAAAAAATTATATATTTTTTTTAAATTATACAAAAATATTAATTAGAGATGTTTGTAAATGTAATGCTATATTTTAAAACTATATAAACTATATAAACGCATCTAAATGATGTGTCAACTGACTGCTTCAATTCGTAAAGCAAGCAAGTCTAAGTTTAATAAAACTAGCAAACCAACTTACATAGTAACGCGTATCAGCATTTTTTTTGTTTTGTTTTGACACGGATAAGCAATTATTGTTAATGACTTCCAAAAGGTAGGAGTTACTATGTTCATCTGTATGTATGTTTTTTTGTGTATGTTCATCGATATATTCGCCAATTGTGAACTGATTTAAAAAAAAACGCTTTCAAAAGAGTATACTTCCGAGTCAATTAAATTTTATCGAAATCTGCTGCGCCGTTTTTGATAAATCAACAATGATGTACATGGATTTCACATCGATCCGTGCAAACTATTCGAATTCTGTACACGGTGGAAGTCGGTGTGGCGATTTTTCGCGAAAAATAATGATATTTCACCGCGTTCTCTGCAACCACGCGTATTCTTTTTGTTTGCTCGCACAACCGTGTAGCGCTTTTCATTACTCACGGAACGCTCTTAAGTAAACCCTATATTTAAAATTCAAATGTACTTATCTAGTATATTCTAAAAAATGTAGTTGACAACTAGTTCTAATTTCAGCAGCTTGATGAAATAACACTAAAATAAATCCAAACTAATAAATCCTTTCTTCTATCGTACGGCTAGATAGACGCGACCAAAGCGCCACCCTTTTATGGTGGACATTCCGCGCATTAGAACCAAGCGTTTCGAATCCTCATTCCTCATACGAACAGCCAGAATGTGGAACGCTTTGCCTGGGTCTGTCTTCCCGCTAAAGTACAATGTGGGCGTCTTCAAATCCCGAGTAAATAGGTATCTTCTAGGTAAGCGTGCTACAACAGACCGCTTATCTGCTTAACATCAGGCAGTATGTGGTCAAGCGCAAACCTATCCAGAATAAAAAAAAAAAACTGCTTATTGAGCCGTTAGATAGCTGAGTACAACACTACATCAGACAAAAACGTTTATTCAAAAGCAATCGTAAATAACGAATAATCATACGAATCTCTACATCACCGATCACCACGCGATATCGATGTTCAACTCGCAATAATTGCAACTCGAATGATAAACACACGCGATTCTCGAATATTGTTGTTTGTCGGTATCGCATGTCTAGCCTTTTGCTCTTATAGCATTGCCTTTTAGGGACACTCATTGGGTTGATATTGAAATTAATCGCTAATAACTCATAGGGAAATTCTTGAGCAATCGTTTTATATAAATAAATAATGTCTTCTGACTTTAATTAATTGTTTTCTTATAGTTCTTTACTTATGGCTTTTATACGCCTGTTATTTTCATTGACTATGCTTTTATTCAAAAATAAATAAAGCACACTAAGTGTGTAGTTCAAAACGGTCTTAAATTCACTCATCTTATATTTTAACTATTCAATTTAGTGACAACTAAAAAATTTAAACCAGCTGGGAAAGCCAGCTTTTACCGTTAAAGAAAAATGTATTGTGTGTAACTAATTTCATCAGTGCTTTAGTTATTTGAAGTTTATAAAGATTTGGTGCACATAGCCGGTGTTATTTTATCTAAAGTTCTTGAAAAAGCTCTATAGCTATATATCTAGCATGAATAAAACCAATTCAACCTAGAGCAAGCAACATGTTTGCAGCCAGCCGCGGCAACTCTCGACACACTCACCTATGTAATTAGAAAAGTTTCAGAGCTAGTTGCTTTGCCGCATATTCTATTATAGCTTTTGATGCTGTTTGGTACGTTTCATACGCTTTGAGCCTTTTGAGAAGGTTTATGACTGGTATTAGACATCAAATGATACGATAACAAATGAAGATTTTTGCTCCATTACGGATCTCAACTTATGAACACTATACGATCTTATTGGAACTCAAAAATCGCGCAGCAAGCATCCGTCAACTAATCGTCCTATTAGAAAATATGTCGGACTCTGAAATAAAAATATGTACCTAAGTGCATCAGTAAGCATCCCTCTTCTATTAAGGTGATGACGAATTTATGAAAAGACCTTAAAGATGGTCTAGTCGTCGTCTCGTAAAATGCACTATACTTACCTAATGGTGTTTACTTAGCGACATTTTTATTACGTAAACTACAAGTATTTTTGCAACATCGTACTTTGAATATAACTGACGCAGTGTTCAGAATGAACACACGTACAAACGTAATTAGGTACATCTGCAGTTTTGACCGCGTTAGGCGGCCTTTGTCAAGTGTTGAGTACTACCGGACCCGTCTCACAAAGTGCTTTTCGCAAGTGTATCAAGTGTTATTTGATATTTTCTGGCGGCAGGTGGTGATCTCAGCGACGGCGAGCGCGAGTTACCAGCCTCCTCATCACCAGCTCCCGTCAGCTACGCGGCGCCGACCGGCACCCCGCCCTCGGTGCCGGTAGACCCCACCGCAGACACCCTGGTCTCCTCCACCGAAACGCTTCTCAGGAACATCCAGGGCCTGCTGAAGGTGGCTGCGGACAACGCCAGGCAGCAGGAGAGACAGATCAGTTACGAGAAAGGTATGTGTGTAGTAATATTGACAGAAAGGATTTGATTTGCGCGAACTGCTATTTTCGCGTGTACTTAGAGCTGATTGTTTTGTCGCGAATAAGTCCAAGCTTGACCATCAACTTGGCTGTTGGATGACGACGTTGTGGTCGAAGATGAAGCACGCAGACTACTTAGAAGATACCTGTTCAATATTTAACTGATGGTTTATGTATTTTGTTATTTTCCCGCCCTTAGTTTACCTACAGCACCTTGAGCATACATTTTAAAATTCCTATTTAGCGAAATGATTCCATTTCAGTTAAGAGACATATATGACATTTAACTCTTAAATAGCTATGGCCTATTCTCGTGTGAATAGGTTTGAAATTAATGAGATCAGATTGAACATAAATTATAATAATTGTGTCTATCTATCATGGCGGGTGTAGGTAGCATAAACTGCAAAAAACAGCTCCTGGTTCAATACACAAATGATACTAATTTTCTTCGAATTTATTACTCATAATGACAGGGCCTACAAGCCAGTCAACAAACTTCACCGTAGAAAATGCCCTTATTTATATCTACATAGTTGCATGTTAAATTACGTTTCTTACTAAAGATTGCTATGAAGAATATTGAAGAATCTCCGTAATTAATTAACGTGGTAAATGCTTAATTTTAAAACCGCACAAAATTCTAAGAATCCTACGCTTACCGTTTCAGAATTTCCATACGAAATTGTCAAAGATTATTATTATACGAAGTGAATGCACGATGCAGGAAGCTTTATCGATGTAAATGCTATAATCGATATTAGTCAACGTCTCGAGCGACTCGATTCCTCGTAATCGGACGTATGGGCAACATTGATTAGGCTCTCTTAGCTTATATCGTATGTTTTAGATACAAGTCTTATAGTCTAGTATCTAGTGCGTATATTAACTACGCACGTTTCATTAGCATCGCATTATAATGTTGTACATTTATTGCGTTATTACGTAAAATTATTAAAATTAGAAAATAGTCGGTAAACAGCAGTTTTGTTATATTCCATACATGTATTTCTTAGATACTGGAGTGCCTACTCATATCTACGTGTGTCGAGCACGTATGGCAACGCTCCAGGCGTTGTCGTTTCATTTTATGCTTTAATGATAGACATATTTTATGATTTTCCAATACTTCATTATGCCTGAACACACGATCAAGCATGGAAGTATAAATAAACTTACGTTCATTAAACGGTTTTTCTTCAGGTTTATATCAGTGTCAAGGGGTTTTTGCAGATACATTATCTAAGTACCTTATTGTCATCGTAATAGATTTTCTATCGTTATTAAACCATTATTGTTTACAGACCTTGATTGTTATGGTTTAGCTAGTTCATGAGTATGATACGTTTATAAATTAATTGTAATGATAAATTTGTATTACTACTTGAGTTATAAGTATAACATCTCTCAGCAAACGGAGTTTTACTTCAAGACTATATTCTTACAAATATATTGTTTTAATTTCATGTTGATTCCTGCTCTACGTCTTTCTAGAGCTTATCAAAAAGTCTATAGTTAAACTACTTACTATTTGTAATAAAATCCATAAAAATACAGCAGAGGTCGGCGAGAAAACTCGTGGCGCGAGTCATTATCAAACTTGAATATCAATATTGCGCCTCCACCTCCAGCCAATTGTTTTTATTAATAATCAAAACAAAATGAGAATTAATAATGCTATAGGCAAACAAAAGGTTCCATTTCGTCCCTCGATATATAAGTAACCGTCGAGGGAATAACTCTCCAAGTCTACATGGTTTCAATCACATCGTATTTCTGCAGTAATTCCTGGAGACAGGTCTGCACCACGCGAGGCGGGCGCGGACGCTGCGCGGCGCATGTCGTGCCTCCGCAAACAGCCATAGAACAGATGCGCCTGAGTTATTGCCGAGACCACTATCATTACACAAGATTCCATTCGGACAGCATAATTGTTTAATTGATAATTTCTTCCAGTTATTTATTCACGTCATTTCGTTCAAGTTATCCATGAGAAACAAATGGTTTGAACCACTCGTGCTCTATGATCGTGAATGCAAAATTGCGTAAAGGAAATTAAATATTTTACAAACTTTAATGCAAATGGAAAAAGTACTTGTAAGTACATCTGCGGATGTAAAACTGTAAAAACCGTATAAGATTGTTTATCAAAATGAATTCAAATTATGTTACATTATAAATTCAATTCTTAACAAAAAGAACGTAACGCAATTGTTATAAAACCCATAAAAATACAGCAGAGGTCGGGGAGAAAACTCGTGGCGCGAGTCATCATCAAACTTGAATATCAATATTGCGCCTCCAGCCAATTGTATTAATAAACAAAACAAAATGAGAAATAATAATGCTATAGGCTAACAAAAGGTTCCATTTCTCCCCTCGATATATAAGTAAACGTCGAGGGAATAACTCTCTAAGCCGATGATGCTAAGAGCTAAAATCGCCTATGGACGTAACCCGTAATTTTGTTATTACGATAATAAAATTATTGTTGATGAAACATTTTTTCGAATCGATGTGTCTGGCGAACTTTACTGTTCAATTTTTTATAGAAATTACTGCAATCGCTCGTTTGGTTCGCCTCGACTCAATTGATAGGTGTTACTGCCAATACGATGCTCCATGTGTTTCACGTGATTATTTACTACGTCTGTGCGGAGAAAAAAGAGGCAAGATAAAATACCTACTCAGTATTCTAAAGTTAAAAACAACAAGAAGTCTTCTTACACGAATGATATTTATTAGCAGGTTTTTGCACTCCGTCTGCTCTTTAAAGTGAAACTGTTCTGTTTAAAACCTCCCCTCGGCCACAAATGGCAGATCGCTATCTAGCCGCATTCCCTGACAATTTTTACACTAGTGCAGAGTCCACAGACAAATGTGCACTGCATTCACTGCGTTATCAGATAAATGCGGGAAGGGTTGGTGAAAGGACTAGCCCTGATAACGCTCCGTCGATTCGTTCCTGTAAATATGCCACCATTCAATGGGAAATAGGTGTCATATTGTCACTTTTCGAGTGAGCCTGTCGTGTTTACTTTCTGCCTTTATTTACACAGGTAGAAAGCGAGCCAACATGCTTTTTGGAGAGATATAAACTTTCAACGGCACATCAGTGCATTCCGAGTCCAATTGCAAAAACAAAATGTCTGGTACACGGTGAATCGGTCCGATCGCGATCATCGCGACATAAATCTGCTTCGGCTACTCTTTTAAGCTTTTAACCCTGTTAATTCTTACCGCTTAGTTTATTTATGTACGAAATGGTCCGCTCTTGTTACATCGGTTTTGTTTTGCTCTTTTGTTTTACAACTATCAGTTTTTGTTAAGCTAAGTGCTGTTCAGCGGACAAATGGCACGCGGGCAGATAGGGCAAGAACGCTTTATGGCTCTCTGTTGTGGAACTTTTAATAATTTTGTTTTAAGCGAGTAAAAGTTTTAAGCGAAAATCAATACGATTGGGTTGCTCCGAGCAGCTGGATAAAGGTGAGCGGAGTTTCAACTTTCTGGGGATTAAGAACAACAAGCGACATCTATTGGCGAAGTCTAACAGCTGGTGAAAAGTTTTTATTTCTTCTCAGGAAGTTTAGCGTAGAAGATTGTCTGAAGAGGTACATATTGTGTTACTCGTACGTGAATTATACAGAGTGATTTGTTTGATCATATAGGATATCATTGCTCCCATCATATTTGCTATAATTAACCCTAGAATTTCCAAAAAAAAAATGCTGCTACAAATACAAATTGTGTCATACCTACGCTATATAAATGACTGTTTCAAGTATTATTAGCTAGATGAGAGTAGTAGTCAAATTATTTTGTCAACCATAAAAACATAGATAGACTTGTAACCGCTTCAGACTGACAGCCGCAAGGCCCCCCAAACGCTTTCCAGCTACCAAATCCCCTGAAGCCCTTTCAATTACACTCCATAAGCGACATATTGCAATAAAAACCGTCCTGAAACCGCAAAATGCCATTGTCGAAGGGGAAACGGCCCATCAATAATATGGAAGTGACCGATCGAGCAAACACGAGCTGGCCAATGATAAAAACTGATGAGCAAATAGACAGACAGGACTTGTGTGCTCAGCTAATGGATTCAATTGATATGAAAGCTTTTACAATGCTGACGATCGCGACATTATCGCTTAGAGCCAAATTACATGTTATGTTTAATTTTACGTTTGTGAATTTATCATTTCAGTGCTCTAGATTTCGGATTATGATAATGTATGACATTTACCTATGTGCAAACGTGCGCATTTTTTGTACTATAAGCTGATGACGAATAACAATTATCAAAACGGAAAATGTGCATACATTTACGGAAAAAAGAGTAATTTACAGACGGTTCATACATAGATGCCTATTATTTTTCAAAATCTTAAACCGTTATAATGTTATTACGTTGCCCTTATAGCCCGAGCGTAGGAATGTAATGCACACACGGTAATTGCTCTGGATATATTAAGTACATCTTTTAATGCACGCTTTTCTGCCTGTTTTACCCATCAACAATTACGATACGATTATTCTTAATATGAGTTTTTCCAGATATCAAGTATTAAACTTTTAATTGTTTAATAATTATTTGCTTTACGCTGAGCTGTCTATAACGGGCAATTGTTATAGACAGCTCTTTGTTTACATGCATGAAAACTGAGAAGATAATTTGTATAAGGCTAGTCCGTCAGCTGTCCATCTTATAACGGGCTCCCAGGCGCAGAGCAAACCGCCTGCAGGTAACGAGCCACCGCGAGATGCGCCCGCGCAGATACCCGCCATTGTTGCGTGCCAGCTTTCGCGCCATTGTGCGCGGCATCTCCTCGCTCTGATCTCTGTTTGTTTACGGGAACTGGCTCTTCTTGGGCTGATCTTCACGCTCAGGCGTAACAAAGTGGTTGAAGAATGTAACCCGAGTTTGTATATTTTGCAATGTTTATTAACATATTTATAGCATCATTGTTTTTCTTCGCTAAGGTAGATTGTTTTTAGGATTTTAAGCGTCATTTATATTTGTATCCCTCTTTAAACTTTTCTAACTCTCTCTGCTCTGTGTTACTCATTAGAATTGAAATACGATCAACCTTTTCCATTATGTTTCTTGATTTCCTCTACTTTTGCCGGTCTGTTCTTAAGTCATCTTTGGCAGACCAGTTGTTCTTCCCAACGGCGATCACTTATTTGGTAATATGTCTCCATTTTGTTATATTCGTGGCTTTCCGAGGATATTCTGTTTCTGTTGCAACCAGTGTGACTTGTAGGTAGACTGTTGTAAGTTACATTACCTATGTAGGTAATTCATAATCTATTCAACGATCTTTGTGGTCACCTCACTCGTCCGCTGAACCAAGTAAACAATAAGTGACACTAACTGTGCATATTAAAATGCCATTCGTGCAATGGCGATACGCGAGACAGTCGGCCATATTGGATTACCGGCGTGTCGCTCCGGTTACTGCGCACGCGACTCGACCACACGCGCGCCATCTATCGGTGACGGTCGTCGCTGGGCCGGGTTGAGTATCGGGTGTGATGCGGCTTACCGGACTGCTTGTTGTTTATTGATTTGACACTTCGAAATGATCGGCATTTCTATTAAGATTTAAATACTTTTTTCGTGTAACAACTTAACAATCACGTTGCTCAACTTCTGTACCATTTAGAATTTTGTAATACCTTCCATCGTTATCAATTAACAACTTTTTCATACTATTGTATGACCATAATAAATTTGTCATCCCTAACGAGCGTTACAGGTTTTTAAAATATTTATATTTACTGCAAGAAAGGAAATTAAGACGTAAAGTTTCATAATTTTTACATTATAACGCAGTACACAGCGAGATAACGTAGTTTTTAACATGAAAAGAAAAAATGCATGTGGAGTCCCTTCGTGCGGAAGAAGTGAAACTTCGACGCAGTGCTTTCATACCCCTGCATGGTAGCGTTACACGTTTAACGCAACCTTGTTGGAAGTCGCATTACAAGTTTCACTTCAATAAACACATAATTGGTTAGTTCATGAGTTGCTTGCTGGGTAGACCTATATCCAGCAGTGGGCGTTCTACGGCTGATAATGATGAGTAACTGTAATAGTAAATCAAGTTTGTTAACTGTAATAAAGTATGCCAACACACGATTGATAAATAATCCTATTCTGTTAGAAATAGCAAAGGGTAGCGATACCCGCAGGCGCTGCAAGTGCTACACTGTTTAGCTTTACTATTCATTGGAGCAGCCAAGTGAAAAGTCTCGGCTCATTGCAATTCTACTTTGAAATAACATGGAATTAGTTCAATGTTGCCACAGAACCAGTTTTAAAATCCAGGCTCGTATTAGGTAGATTCTTTCTAACTAATGAGATCGTTATAGTAAAGACTCGTGCTCTAGCACTATTTCACATCACGAGATTATTATATTGCTATTATGTATTACATTTTCGCCAATTTTGTTGCAGTTGTTCTTATTCGTATAATTACAAGCAAGCTTGTTAACAAATTTATTACAATTTTTCCTCAACCTGGCTAAAGCTCATATTTTATCATCGTAACTGCTGTTAAATCTTTCAAAGCTCTACTGATACTAAGAAAGTTGTAAATGCAAGCAAAACGTTTGCACAATGTAACCCAAACATAAATTCATAGACAGTAGCTCAAAATATGAATCCCGTACCGCAACAAGGTAAGAAACTCCCCCAGGATCTCGGGATCTAATGTAGAACAACTCGCAAATGTAGGACCTTGTAACTCTACATCATCTACAATTTAATTTGAACTTTGTATCTGCACTGATAAAACTTGGTTTTGTCTGATTGAAGTTGAGTTCCAAAGGCCCTTAGCTCCGGACGAGGGAAGTAAGGGGGTAAAGTGAGACAATCGTAAAGTTTAATAATAATTACATTCTCAACTCTCCTCCCAGGTTGTGCAATAATTAACCGCTCGGAATTACTTAGTCGAAATAATTTAATGTGACGCAAGCGGGACTGTTTGTATGTGGTCGCTTCGTGTAGTATCAGAAATATTTCTCTTAATTCTGAGAAACCTCTCAACTCCTATGTAAACTGAATTGTTTGCAAAGGATGGATACTTTTCCGATGGATAATTTGCAGAGTCCGCGAAAGACATTTACCTATAACTGTATGCTACACTTTTAACGATTTACTACAACAAAAATTCAATACTACATTTTTAAACTAAAACTAAGGCATTTGCGCTATAAAAATATTAAAAAATATTTAAAATACATTTAAAATTTAGGATCCCAGATTTTAACTTCTAATAGATGTGTGAGTGAATGTGGTCTCAGATATTTAACGGGAAAAACAGCCTAAAGAAAATACTGTGTGTATTTTTTCCATTCATGTTTTTGCCCAAGGTAGAATTGAGTCATACTTGTGTAAATTGTAAATATCTGTTTTACATTTTCCTGCTGAGAACGAACTTTCCGTCATATTTCACTTGCGAGTTGTCCATACGCAATCTTGCCATCCTGCTAATGTTTGTACTTCGTACTTTACATCATCTGACTGCTCTTAATATTTAAAACTGGCATAAACCGAGGTCTCCCGACCAACTTAACATCACCCGCAAGAATATCTAGAACTGGAATGAACGCAGATCTTTTAGAAATGGTCGCGATGTCTCTATGGGGTGAAATGTGAACGCTTGTTGTAGTTGTAATTTACATACGGAATTACAAGCCGGAATATTGCGGTTGATATCCTTGTTTATGAGAAAATAGGGGGTGTATTATCCGTTTCTGTGTCTTCCTTTTTATTTTCATTGTTCTTGTCTGCATATAGGATAGGGCTGTTTAAAAAAAAAATATATTAGGTATAAATTTCATAACTTTTTAGCTTCTTAGTAATTGATTGCTTATAGTTTAAGATGTTTAGATCAAATGACTTATTTTTGATTTTTCCTTGATGCTGAATTTAAAAGTTAAACGTTAAGATACCATGGTATAGAAATGAACGATTCGTTGTGTACAAAATAAGTAGGTATATTAATTGCAAACAAAGCTCAACAATGTTTAAAAAGGCTATTATTTCAAAAGTCTATACCTTTATCGTACAAAATAAACTCCTAAATACGCTTAAGAAAAAAAGATTTTACGTCGGCAGTTATTACTATTAGGTACTATCCAAGACAATAAAACATTCCTCCAAGAAACTTTTAAGAATATATTTTTCATGATTATTTCTTGCGCAATTCCCATAAAAAGAATGTGCACCATAACTTCTCATTAAAACATTTCTTGTAATTTCTATTCCCAATGCTAGGGGAATTGATATAAAATAAGTCATAGCGTACACCTGCCCTACTCCTGAGAGCATTAATATTCTTTATATGCAGTTAAATTCGGGCCCGCGGCTGAAACATCGGGAACTTTGCACAAAAATGAAAAATTACCGGTCAGGGAGCGGCGACCGCAAAAACACAGCGTAAGAAACATCTAATGAAAGCTTAGAGCCATTCGCATAAATCTCCCTTACATTTTTAATACCAATATATCCGGCGAGGGGAGCATCCGCCGGGAAACAAAATGTACACCCGAAAACAAAGCATTCGCGGACTCGTGCGTTTATATCTTATTTAAATACCACCAGATGTTGTCCGCTTATAAATGTAGATATTTTTTAATCGGTGCCGTACCAGAGACATAATGGTATCGGCCGATCTGCCGTCAGCTGGTATGTAGATGTGCCCGAGTTTATCGGCCACGGTGGCTAATTTAAAAATCCCTCTTCGAGAAGTATTTTCATAGCGGGCGCGTCATCCCATCGCGGCCGCTTGATATCTCTTTTGACCCGTATACTTTTTATTTGGTTCGTTACCTAAGCTTTTCGTATCGTATCGAATCTCGAGGAGTCCTGTAGTCTCATTAAAATAATACAGGGCTACTGGATAATCTTATCCGGTGTGTTTCGATCGCAGATTCGGTGCGCGTGCGCCGATAACACCGCGAGTTATTCGGACGCTGCACGCTCGATACGCTACTACTTTTTTAATCCATTTGCCCACGACATCTTCATTATTTGTACGTTTACAACAGATACTCGTAATAAGGTCCTACGGAATTGTCACAATTTACGACGTTCGTCGAAATATACCGACGCGTAAACGAAATGCAAATCCCTTATAATATATTCATAAAATTATGTGTTACACATGTATGACAAAATCTTCGCATCAAATAAAGGAGTGCTAGATTGCGTATTTTTTATGAAGAGCTCTCCGGCATATGTTGTGCAAAAAGAGCCCTTGTTTCAACAAGCGAGGGGTGAAAGTGCTTGGCTACGGAGAGAGATTGCAAAAGATTTTACGTTCTAAATTTCACACATAATAAAGGGAAGCAATTCTTACGATTATTAGCACGGAGACTGCGGGAATAATCCTCCGCAGTCGAGTGACACGGCCGTGTGACATAAGCCGGAAAAATCTAATAACAATAAAATAAAATTGCCAACGGTTTGTAGATTTAAAAATGAAAGGGAGGAAAATTCGTTTTCCGCACCGTGACATCCATTACCGTTACTCTGAAACTGACATTAGAAGCTCTGAATATCCTGATGATATACTTTTATTTATAAATCCAATAAGAGTTTTTATGCTAAGTCGTTTCTCAATTACGTTCTAAAAACAAATCAAGATTACGCAGTAAATCACATTGCTCCCCACTAAAGCTGTAAAGTGCTTAAATCAACAATATTCCTAAGTAATATTTCCTTATGCTATTACTATTAAAATTTCACCTTAAGACCGCGGAAGACTTCCTTTCCATTCATAAGCAGTAAAACGGCCGAACTCAACCGAGAGGGAGATTTGAATGCTACTTTTGTTTCCCATCTCAAAGAACCATTTTGGTCGCTTTTACCATAACACCCGTTTAAATTATTTTGCCAGTTTGAGTCGTAAATTTTAAGGAAGACTTTAATTGTTATTTTAACTGCAAGCTCGACTTCTTCTTCGGTACGGCAAGAGCCGTGAAAATACGTCTTAATTCGCTCACCCTATGACTTATGTTTCACTGAAATGAAAGCGTTTTCTTCATTCATACTAGGAGCTAACTGCTCCAAGCGATCCCATAAATATTCCGTATTGTCTAACACCTTTTAAATAATTTCTTAATGTCCAATTTGTAAGTAGAGCTTCCTCAGTTTTTTTTTGTTTCGAATAAAAATGAGCTTAGTTGACTTATCAAACGGCTCTACAAGGGCGTCACATTCGAAATTTAAATATTATTGTTGTTTTTGCTGAGTGCACGAAATTGAAGAGAAATAGAATTTTCTCTCCGCGACCCTCCAAGAATCGGGAATCACATTTGGCTGCTGTCTAAAAAAATAAAAGCCAAATTGACTTTTTCTCTTTCTACCACCTTATTTTCCAGCTATAAACGTTAAACTTTATCGTTCGATTATCATTATCAACTAATTACTTAACTTTTGAACATTATTAAATTGCGTAATCAAAATTGATCCTTTTGTTTATGGGTCTGGATCCTTTCAATCATCTATCGACCATTGAGTTTCGGTATCATAATAATAATTGTCCATAATTATATATTCCCTTGAACCGAGCGCATCGTTTTTATTGTTATTTTATTTATAAAGTAATAATTTTTCGTCGGACAGCAAGTCGATCAGGTTTTAAATTTGATTGATCCGATATAAAGATCGATTTAATAATCGAATGTTCCGCTTTGGTCTTTCAGTTTTTCTCTTGTTTTTGTCGATAAATGTTTCTCTCAGAACGATTATCCACCTTCTTAGTATCCGTTATGATTTATTAGTTCAATAATTTTATTGCCCTCCTTTTTTGTTCGTGCTACATCATCGTCACATCGTATATAGATAGTTGTGACCACATCTGAATTATCGACGTATCTTAGGTGAATTGGATAGTAAGAGACAATACCAAGTAAGTTTGGTTGGCTGCTAAGTACGCAAAGACCACCAGGAGTTCCTTTTGTTAAGACTGGGGTACTCGCAAATCGCAAGATTCGAGATACGCGGCGTGCCAACGCGGGACCTTAATGGCCATCCCTCGCAAAGGTAATTTACGTCTCATGTGCGAAACCACTCTTAACTAAAAGCTCTCTAAATTACACCATACACCGGGATTGATTCGAAATTAATCTCGCAATCAATATCTTCAAAAGATTGAAGCTTTTTGTAATGGAAATGATGAATTATAAATTATTGTTATTACCGTTTATGTTGGTGGAGATTTTTGTCTCTCACATAATTATATGATCTTTAACATGGGCAACTTTAAAACAGCCTCGGGTTTGTGGAATATTTCAGATTCGATTCTTCGAAGGTACGAGTTCATTAAATATGATAAACTAATACAATAAGCTGGGCAACGATTCAATTTAGCGATCTCAATTCGAGATAGCTTTGGTGCGATACTTATACCTCTATCCGGGGGCCCTTATTATAAGCATGCGCGGGCGCAAGTTAACTTGTCTCTGTTATCGCAAGATTTTTGTGCGTCGATATGGTCCTTGAGGAGCCACTCGGCTTCTTGCATCTGTGTTTCATTGTAGATCTCTATCGTGGCAGTAGTTTCTTTTGACGCGTTTACTTTCTGTTAATTAGCTTACTTTACATTATTCTGTGCTGAATCTTTATGCGATTTTGTTTATTCTTTGTCTCTTTAGTCTGTTCCGTATTATTTCTGTAATTGTGCCGCAAAGCAAGCTTGAATGTATCATGTTGTTAGTTTATAATTGTTTCGTGTTTGGTTTTAATTGAACATTCAGTATCTACCGTTGTATTTGCTGATATTTAATCTATTGCAGTAATTAAAAGGCTAACGGAATTATTAAGTGAAATAGTTCAATTGAACAAGATAGTTGCGAGGCTATCGCTATTTATGCTTAATCATCCTGAAAAAAAAACTTCTGTAAGAGTGTTGTAATGTAACTTAAGTGTTGTATGTATAGTGGTGTGTGTCACTACAATCATTTAGTGTGTCGTTACGACAGCGCGATAGAGTGTCGTCGATAGAGCAAGAAAGATGGTTAAAATCCGCCACCGATTCATTCAAACTCAGCGTAAAACTCTTACATTTTTAACATAATTTATGTACTCGTAAATTAAAATAAATCTATTACAAAGTTGTATGAATCATCGCTAAAACACCGATCCACCATTCCCTTCACAAGGATTATTAAAGGCATTGTATTATCGCTATCTCAAAACAATGAGGATTATATCAAATTGAATCTTTCAAGTAATGCATCCGTAACCGTAGGTGCTAACAACGCAAGTTAATCAGGCTGATCCCTTTACGACCTCCATTAGATAGACGAAGCTTAGGTACCTAATTGAATAAGGGACCAAATTAAACTGTGAGACTGTGGGGCATGACCTCTTTCTATTCAAATTGAACGGCGTCAGGCTTCACGCGTTCATCCGTATGGGCGGATCCGACACTTATCGATAGCGAAGATTGCGTAAGCGTTGATTGAAACCTGACACCTATATTCTTAGTTTCATTAAAAGCAATATTAAACGAAACTATCTTACACAATACACAATTTAAATTAGCAGTTACTATAGTTCGGCCGTTCAGAGAATGCGTTCCTGACACGTCATCTTGAAAAAATGTTTTTGGCCGATATCTCGGAAACTAAGTATTTAAGGGTAAAAAAACATTAAGATCATTATTGTAGAAAATAAAAATTTTCATCTTTTTTTCCAGTAAACTTTTTTAAAACTTACCGTTTAGGATTTATGAACTATTTAATGTTTTAAGGTCCAGTTAATGAAATTTCATTAAATGGGCTATAAATCGTAAACACTACACTTGGGTAGTGAAGAATATTTTTACCTATTTTTGTAGCCGTAAATCCTTGCTGTATAGCAAATTTAATCAAAGCTCCGTTCGTATTCAACATCCAATAACATCTCACTAGGTTTCCGAATCGGAAGTTCTCCCCCAATCATTTCCGTCAGGTTACATCTAATTGAAAGTTATGCAAATCTCTCAATTCTACTCCTTCCTCCTTCACAATAGTCCCGGATTCCGAATGAGTTAATCCGTGTTTATGCTCCTAATCGGCCCCTTGCTAAAGGCCTTGTTACCGGTTTAGCTCACTGTTAAATTTATACAATGCCTTCTGTATACAATGAACCATTTATTTAACTTTAACTGATGTTTATGCGAACATTTCGTATTACAATCTGATTAGTAGCATCTATTGAAATTATGTGGGTCAAAGATTGTACACCTAAGAGTATCTATTTCATTTCTCAACCTGTTTCTATTTTTGCTCTATTCGTTTTGTTATTAAAGACATTTTTACTATTGTTTCAGCTGAATTAAAAATGGATGTCCTGAGAGAACGAGAAGTCAAAGACAATTTAGAGAGACAACTTGTTGATGAGCAGAAAATGAGAGGTAAGTACTATAAATGGAAAGATAAATTAGAGACGCTAATTTAGAAATTCTTATGTAGAAAATACTATGATCAAATATGTATTACATCACTACAAGTTGCGCAAAAGAACAAATGAGGTATAATTTCAATGGCCTTCATAAATCTGTGATCTTCGGGCGCTCCGCGCTCGCCACAATTAACAGGCGATCTCGTTACACCACCATTGTCTTCTTCCTCGCCATGTTATTTATTTGCAACATTAAAACTATTATATTCTCGTGTTACTCTTAATGATTTATGTTGCTTATTCTCTTTTCGTGCCACCGACTCATAGACACCTCTTTCATAATTGTGCAAGCTGCATTTGTCTGTAGGCGTTTGATTAATTCTATTTTTTCTATCTATAAGTTCACGTTGTGTGCCACTTACGTACTTAACACTTCGGTATTGATTTCGTAGTTAATTTAAACTCGTCGCATGTTTCAATATGTTAACGTTATAGGTTTGCTGATGGTTTTATAGCCAACAATAACGTCTATGTAATCTTTATAATGACATAATTTATTTGACAATTTCAAAGAGTAATTTGCCTATTGAGCGATACATCAACCACTCGTTCTTAGATAATTTGGTCATAAATGTAAACGACGTACAATCTTCAAGAAAATTACATTGAACAATATTATACGTATAGTAATTATTGTTGGTTATTAACACTAAGTGCGATTCTCACCCCAAATAAACATAAAGGTTAATTCGAACACAATACAACACCCTTTCTGCCTAACACAATATTGTGTCAGCAAGTAAAAAGAAAACGGGCAGAATAGAGGTAACCTTTGTACAAATGTCAAGCGGCATGGCATCGTGAACTGACGCCTTGAGACAAAGGGTTTAATTCTATTGAAAACACATAACGATAAGCCAAAATCAACTTTATACTAACACCACTAATGTAACTTTTCAGGTAAATTAAATGATGACAGTAATTTAGCATGTCACAAACAATATAAAGGCGATGTATTATCGAGGTAGACATTTCTCTTGTGTAAATGTAATATAAATTTAAATGTTAATAAAGGGACGACAGGTCGCAGTGAGCTTGTCGTTGCGTATAATGAAAATAATTATTGCTCTGAAACATGTGTTACAATTTATATGACCGGTAAATGTATGTGTAACATTGTAACAGTTCATAAGACATAATTGTATTTAAGTAGAGTAAAATGCAGGTAACCTGGATAAAGATAGGGAACTGCTGTTAATGGATTTTCAACACCGTTTGGCGATCTTCTATCTAGTTTAAAAGCTTTTTGACATCTTGTGTTCGGACATCGTTTAACACCTTTATCGTTTAGCTTCCTTTACATTACTTATAGTGTTTTAGCCAATTTAGTGCTATTGTTTGAACTGGGAATGGAAAATCGAGCTTTTGTGACATCATTGTGTCTGGTATTCGTCGTCTAAACAAACACGATCAAACATTGATAGGTATTTACGCCCAGTGGAGTACAGTGTTGCAACAAAGAGGGAAATCGAGGTGTCCATACATAATTCACACGGTGAATGAACTCTATTGCGATGTGAGCAATACTGTTAATTGCCAAAAACCAATCATCAGATAGCGGGCGCCGCGTCCACGCTATGAAATACAACTTTAGTTAGTTACAAAAGCTCGCGTAAACAACGCTTTCGTGAAACTGTAACGTATAGTTGGCTGCCATCGGTTTTATTACGATTTATTGAGATGAGACTGTCACTGTGACTTTTCATAACTATCTTGCGAAGGAAGGTACTTTTGTGCAATCAGTTAAGTATTATATATGTATCTATTGATAGTTATGTTACGATATTTTTCATTGTTTCTTTAATTAAAAAATTGAATGTGACAATGTAACTGTAAATTATCAAGTTTGTAATCTGTAAAGTAGAAACTTTCTAGCCTAAAACTACTAGATTGATAGGGTCCCGTAAAAACGGGACCCTTAAAAACGGGACCCTATCACTAAGACTCCGCTGTCCGTCCGTCTGTCTGTCTGTCTGTCATCAGGCTGTATCTCATGAAGCGTAATAGCTAGAACGTTGAAATTTTACAGATGACCTATTTATGTTGTCGCTAAAACAACAAACACTAAAAACAGAAAAATATTAAGGGGTGCAACAAACTTTATGTTTTAGCCGTTTTACGCTCGATATTACTAAAGGTCACAGGTAGATGCTTGAAATATTCACAGAATATTTAGTTAAATATTCACATGAAAAATAAATAGTAAAATGAAAAAAAAAAATTAAGGAGGGCTTCCATACGGTACGGGAACTCCAGTGCGCGACTCGGACTCGCACTTGGCTAATTATTTGTATTACATTGTAGGCTCTAAATTTACTGTAGTCTGTAAATTATTATTTAGTCATCTGATTTAGAAGGCGTCAAATTTTTATGATTAGGCATCATGTTTTAGTATTGAGAAGGCTTTTTCGCTGATTTCACCTGTCGAAATACTACACAGTAGAGTGCAAATATTACTGTGCCGATAATTATTAGTTAATATTTCATGGTCAAAAGATATTTTTTGAGAATATGAAGACTTTTAGGATCTTTTTTTTTTGCCGATCAAAGGTAGTAGAGACCAAAGCCTGACTGATTATATTATTTAATCATTATGTCCCACCGAAAAGTAAGCTTATCTTTTTGTATCAAATAATTTCCGTGAGTCCATGTATCATATTCTATAGGTACATTTGCGAAAGCGATTACGGACTTCATTGAGGGCTATTAAAATTCAGTCTGACTAACATAAAACGGCGTTTGAGTCTGAAAAATATCGCCTTCGGACAAAATGACCGCGCACGGGCATTTTCAAGAAAATGTCAGTAATACGAAAATAATGCTAATGGTAAATGCGCAAATCGTTCTGGCCCGTCATTAATTTAATTTTGGAAATCAAAACCTAAATTCGGGCTGTTTTTGTGACCTTATTTGTGTTCATTAGAATTTATCATATTTCATGAATATATGGCAAATTACGCACACTACTTTTACAAGTAAGTGCGCGATTTCAGAGCAATCGTGGAATATCTAATTTTCGGATTTCAGATTTTAATTTATTTTCCCTATGTACCTACGAATGTTCAAATACAGATGCATCTCCATGTTTTCCTAGTATCAGCGTATTCTACAGAATTGCCTCTAGCTTCAAACGGGAAATGCAAACATAATGACGAAACCTGCATGTCTGAAAGTACTTAATGTTTTCAAAGATATATGATGTGAAATTTGTGAACCTACATTTCGCTACCGTGGTGAATTTAGTCTAACTATACCTTCTTACAATAAGAATAGGGTCGTCTTCAGTAATGCAGCAGCAAAAGATCTAAACTCATCGGTAAAAGCTTGAAATAGAAAAATTAAATGAAGCAGCTTTACCTATCATGCAAAGTTACCTAATTAGAAAATTATCGGGCTGCTAACATCCCATTGAAATAGAGCATCGAACTGTTAACGCTGGATTTAACAGGACTATTCCATTCAATACCCTTGACAATTTTATCAGTACCTAAACATTTTTAAATATCGCATTGTGAATGGCTGATAGTCCAGACGCTTGATTAGTTACACTAGTTCAATAACATAGTATGGCATACCTAATATCTGTTATTCTAAACTGTATGTACAAACGTAAAAAACGCATTTAGGTCAAGTTAATTTCAAATAGTGTTTTCGTTTTCAAGAACTCAAATAGGTATACCAATAGGTATAATAAGTAATCATGAAACATCCAAATAAAAATAAAATATTCAAATACAGGAGTCAAAAACGTTAAAATATTTTTAGTTACCAGAATAAATATTATGACATAATATTAAAAAATAAATAATGTAGTTTAGTTTGTATGTAAAAATAAACTTGCTACGATAGCGCTGTTTACAGATTGTTTCTTTTAAATCGGCTCAAAAAAATTAAGTAACTACTATACTGTACTAAGCGTAAAATAATGATTTTTTAGCAAAAACTTTTAGCAAAGCGTATTTTGCCATCTGACATAAAATCTGACTGCTTACATTTTAGTATCGCTTCTGTCAGCGCAATTTTTCAAAATAGTGGGTCACTCAATCATTTTGATTTATTCGTTTATAATTGAGTGAGACTGTTGCAGTAAGGGACACCCTTGCCGGCTTCCTCTCCTCATTACTAAGGGATGTTATAGCAGTGCGAAGGGAGGAAATACTATTCCATAGTTCTCGCTCTATGATTCCGAGCCGTTCCGGTCATGCTTTAACCTTTGGCTAAGAAGCTCAGGGATGGAGTAGAGATTTAAATTTTAATTGAATTTTCTTTAAATGGATTTAAAAAATGTATGTATTTCATTTCAAATTTTAATAAAACACTCTCTGATTTCACTCAGAGACTACAAAACTGGAAAAAAATATAGAATACTTGTGTAGTAGGTATTATACGACGTTATGTGTCACGATTTGCGGTATCTATTCATTAAAGAGGAATTTTGATAAGGTGGTTCTCGCATTCACAAATATAATCCAGAGAGAAGGAATAAAGCCGGGGTAATTTTACCCATATAAACACATGTTTATATGAATAAAAATTAAATGATAAACACATGCTCTTAAATTGGTGGTTCCTACAAACAATATATATCAGTTTTTTTTTGTACAGCGCTGTAATTTTAATACATGACAATTTAACACAAATACTATGGCTAACAATTTAGTTTGAAGTACGAGGTAATACAACAAAAATAAGTAAATAATATAATGAATAGAAAACTATCGACACTTCTAAAAATATTATTTTAGTCGAGAACCGAGACAGTTTTTCATTCTGCTTCTGGTAGCATCACTACTTTTGGTTTCGCACTACGTGCTATGTCTTCAAATAACACAAGTCGTTATTTATTCTAATCATCGACATGAAGCATTATTTATATTCCCTGCTGGTTCTTAAAAATAATTTTATTTTTTATTTTCCTGAATCCTGCCCCTCAAGAGCCGAGTCGCAATTCTCATTGTTCTCGAGATTGTGTAATTAAATAACATGTAGGCCGTTACGTGCGGATGTCTTGAAAGGGTGCGCGGTAGAGATGTTACGCCAATTATGTACATTACGACAGGAATGGAGGGTTATCGATGCCTCTGTTCGCAGATATTCAATTCCTTGAAATGTCTTTATGATTAATGTTATAGAATTTTGAATTTTAAACTGTACAATTATAATTTAGTATTTTTCTGCGACAATAAATAAGTTCGCGAGTCCGTGTGTTCTTATCTTGTAACATAAAATCTGTAAAATCAATTACAGACTTAAGTGAAGACTGGTAAAATTTTGTCAAACTAATATGAAATGGCGTTTGAGCCTGAAAAAATCGCCTCCGGTCAAAATGACTCCGCACGAGCATTTTATAATACGAAAATAATGCTGATGGTAAATATGCCAATCGTTCCATTATCTGCAGCAAGACATTGCATTCCCAAAATCTCTAAACATTCACAATCATTCAAATTAAAGTACTCACTAAGAAAAGTTCAACTTAATTCTATCTTTCTCATATCGTAAGATACTTATAAGTAACTGTTCGTTTTAATGCCTAATGCGTTTTTCTTCCGTCCAAAATAGGATCATTTTTGGTTACCTACTTATTTTTAATATTTCGCTATCTTGGCAACTATTTTAAATAGACTTCATTTCCATGTGTACTTCATCTTCTTACTAATCACAGTCACGTGTATACTATAAGTATATGTTAAAATGAAACAAGTGCTCATAAAAGTCAGTTAAGATTGATTCAATCATGCAGATAACGTATAAGGATCATTAATTTTATTCCAATAATTTCTACGTTGCCAATACTTGTTATTATGGAATTTATTGCTTGATTTTACTTGGTTAATTTACTCTTGTTTAGCCATATTAAGTCACAACTTCAATTCAGAGTTATTGATGATAATGCTTTGATATGACGTAATAGTTTGTAGCAGTGAAGTACCATAGGAAATCTTACTATTTTGCATTGATACAGTTTCGACAAGAATAGCTTAACATTTAGGGCGAAGGCGTATTTCATGTGCCGCGGAACGTTACCGCAGCGGCGACCAAATAATTTTCATATTTTTCGAGCGATCTCTATAGATAGCTAATAAAAAGGTGTAGTCTTTTCAGCGTCTTCCGGAACCGATAAAAAATAAAATAAACAATAATAATGGCCTTTGCCTAACAGTGAGACACCATAAAGTCAAAAACAACAATGAAGTGCTGAATAGTACTAAAATTTACATGTAGGTTTAAACTTTATCAACTATATCTAGTCTATTCAGCATTTTCAATTCATTCAATAGGTAGTTGAGCAACCGTTAATGACGATGTACGAATCTGGTGAACAAAAACTGACGTGACACCCTCCCACAAGTCTATAACTAACATCAACAGACGTTGATGAGTTACTCCACTACAATAACCTATTGCCAGTTTGCCTAGCTTCAAACGTCGCCCGTCCCCACAAACAAACACTATCAGGGCCGGACAGTCCAGTGATCAAATTCAAATGAAATCGTTCAACAGGCGGACAATCGTATCAACATACGTCAGTAGTCAGTGTCCGACGCCACCCCTAATGATAATTGTATTAGTTGGCTGACCACTCAATCATGCCGGTTGCATTATTAGATCTGTGTGCAAGTGTGCATTTCAGGATTCGATTCCATTTTCAATTGCATTCAATTTGCTATATTGTAGTTAACGTTTATCTATATTCTAACATGAAAATCTGAACCAGACAATTTTATGCCCCAACTTGGATGTGTCTGTTTGTGACTAAATTATTTATTTATATACTAATCGATTTATCATTGTATCTTCCACAATTGTGAAATACAATTGTGTCAGTCACAATCCATGTAAATCCATTGTAAGCCCAGTCTATGGATTTGGCTTTGTTACTCCTTTGCCAATACCTAATGGATGCAATTTCGCTCTGTCAAGTCGAAAGTCAAAGCTGAATTCTCTAGGACAAAGCTCTTCAAGGAATTGCACGGCTAGCATCGGAAGCTTTCTATTCCATTTGGTTCCGTTAGTTCTGTCAGCTCTGAAATTCTATAACTGACAAAGAAAACTTTTATTTATATAGGACTCTGACGAACGGTCTTTTATTACGTGCCAAGTTATGGTTTTTTTTGTGATATTAAGAAGATACGGTATTTCGCATGTCTATAATGGAAAATGATACAGAGTCTTAAAATGTTATTATAATGAGAAGATCTACAAAATGGTAATTCTTGCCAAAATTCTCGAGTCTAAGTTGTACCTACATCAATTAGAAGTATAACGTTGGTGTTATTAATGTTCATTACTGCTCAAATCGGTCCAGATCCACGAGCATTACTCATTTAAGCTCATCGAAGAATTCGTAATGGCGTTCTGTTCATAAAAATGCCAATAATTCCTTAGCAGTCCAGTGGGAAGATATCAAAAAATATTCTCGATACACGGTAAATCCTGACCGCGACACGACGTGCGACCTCGCAGCGAATGCCGATCGGATCGGCGCCGTGCGCGGAATTCAATTACAGCCTCCAGTTATACCGACGTCGGGATTCTGGACTTCAATCCGACCACATGTGCTGGAAATGACGGTGCAACTTTTTTGGCAAAGTTCGGATTTCGCTCGTAGTTCCCGCGGACGACACGGTACTTCGTGATTTGATAGCTGAATGATGTGACAATCATAATTGTCCTACAACAATGTGATGTCCTTACTTGTTGCAGTTACCTCAGAACAGCTAAATTGGGGTATTCCAAAATGTGAGCAGTATACATTACTCATGATTACTCTGTAACCGCCTTGTAATAGAAAATGGCTGCAGTTGCCGAAATCGCATCGCATCATCATCAATTCTTTAGAAGCTGTAAATTTCAAAGGCATAATCGATCTCGTTGCGGTGGCTTGACCGGTATACATTTATTGCCGTTTTTTGCATCAGCTCAGCTGAAGTTATCGGCGCTACGAAAGTTTTCGTGGACGGCGGGTAAATATTTACACTGGAACGCTGCTTGGTGGTTTTGTACAGTTTTTTGCTTGAGGTTCCTGTGGCATGGAAAAATTGTTTCAATCAGTTCGGAGCTTCGTGTTCATTAATACGTCTCGTTTTAGGTTTAGCTAGAAGCAATTTTATTGGACGTTAATAGCTGGCAGGTTGTTTTCTCACGATCACCAAGGCAGAAGTATCAAAACATCCAATTATTCTTTATCTCTACATTTGTTAAAGAATCTTCGTAATTCTCTGCGATATTTTCGCTGGTTTTATTCGTGGCCATTCTTTTCTCAGTTCTTATCACGTTGCCTTCGGTATCTACTACGTGACACATTTACCGATTTCTGAACACCTCGGTAATGCAGGACACGCCATCGTTCCGAACTAGGGATCAAACCCGAACATAGTTTGTACATAAATTGACACTACGACCTGCGATGTGACATATTAATGTTTAAGGTAAATCTGAATTATGTAACGCCATTTTACACGTTTCTGCTTCCATATGAAGGGACCGGACGAAAGTTTTAAAAATGGGAACTATTTTAAAAACCAGCGCAAGTATTTATGTGATAAACATAGGTGTTTGCTCTGTGTCTGGATGTTATTTAGGTACTATCTTTAAGTATGCATTTAAAATAAGTATTTGTAGTAAATCAGTCCCTGGCAGCCATATCACAAGCTTTGCTTAGTTTGGGGTCAGAGACCGTGTGTAAGATGTCCCCTAAGTAATATTTGTTTTGTGGTTGGTAGTCACACATGCCATAATTCACATACCCATAAATCCAAAGAACTCTTTGGTATGGCATCGTTTGATCACTTATCTCACGCTTGTAAGATGAATGTTGTTCCACTAGGCTACCACAGTTTTTGATGTTTACATACCTTAGAATGAAATTCTCATAACCTACATTAGGTACTTAATATCGAGTAGAAATCTAAACCAGAACTCGATTAGTGGTGGATGTTCTGGTGAAATGAAGCGCTCGTATGGCGCCGAGAGCGCGTAAGTAATGCAAATGATTAGATTTTGGTCGACTGTTCGACTGCTGGGCTGAACTTGCCGGGAAATAAATCACTCCATTATACTCTTATTTTGATGGAATCGATCTGAAGTATATTATTTTGCTGAGTTATAACGATGAAGTTACTTTCATCATCAGGTGTAAACATGTATGTTATTCATTTTTTTTTTTTTCGAATGACTGAGACCAATTTTTTTTTGTTTTATTAGCTTATTTAACATCTGATTATTTTAAATATATTTTTATTATTTAAAAATTAATTATTTTAAAATTAATAAATAATAATGATAGAAAAGAAAAAAAAAATAATGCAATAAATTGTACCTACTTCATCTTATAATTCTTTTTTTTTACAAGGCCTTTTTACTTTTTTTTAAATGTTTAATGTATAGTTCCATTTTAATTTTAACTAATTATGACATAATTCAATTGCATTACTATTATTTAAATTTTGGTTATATTTTTGACAATGCCCTTTTACACCTGACTCGTTTAAATCTATAGGATTTATGTACGTACTCGTAGGTATGGCATGTTGCGAATGTTTGGCAACCGCCGACATTTAACATTTCAATTTCCATGACATGCAAACAATATTTTATAACACTTTATTTTTTTGTAATGTAGGTAGATTAGAAAAACAATGGAACTACTGTAAGTAATAACGAGTCCATAATAGAACCATTTATACTCCTTTTCCTCAAATGAGAATGTGTAAATGTAATATTATGTCAATAAATGATTTTCTTTCTTTCTTTGCTCGTCTGTCGTTTTCATTCTGTGATAAATCATACGAATATCAAAACTGGTATTGTTTACATTTTAAGATATCTGTGTTTTACATAGTGTTGTCATTTTTATGTAGAATAGGCATGATGACAGTAGGTAATAAAAAAATATTTAAATTATGTATTTATCTGATGAAATGAGGTCCATAGAGAATAAAAAACGTATTGTAAACGTATTTAAAACTGAGATTAAAGATATTTTTAAAACTTAAAATTACAAAATACAGTAATCCACCATGATATAAGTTAAACACCAATCAGAGCGCGGTAACATCACGGCTGTCATATGACATCTTGTTTGTATCAATTAAGTGATTTCTGACGATTGTATGTCTATTTTGTGGCGTAGGTATCAATCAAAATGCAGCCCTGGAACAAGTATTTGTCTGGGCAAATAACTCTAATTTACCTAGAATCGATTACCTAATGTTGGGAGACCTTTTTGAACCAAACTATATGGAAACAAACATTGAACATTTTGTGTGATAAAAATTAATTCCAAAGTTTATAAGTGCTGTACAGTACGTCAGTGTAAAAATCAATCACAACACTTATCAATGTGTTTGTACATATCCCAAACAAGAAAATAATAAGATAAATGTTTAAAGTTCACACGGCGAAACCCGAACGAAAACTACGGTCTGTACGGTATGTTCTTGTAGGATCGGATTTCTTTTCCTTCTATCGGGCTGGCATTATTTTCGAGGAAACATCCAGGTTTCATTCAGACTTGCGAGTTTTATCCCTTCAAATAGATACTTCATGTTTTTCCATATTGTTTGGCAACTGGAATTAGAATAAGTACAATACGTCCATTTATATAAATAGTAGATGTTGAAGAATGAGATAATACATAACCTCGAAAAAGATATTCTACCGGTCTTTTTATTAGTCCACTGCAGGACGTAGGCTTATCCACAAAGAATGATTGGGCCATATCCATCACGCTGGCCCAGTGTGGGTTGGTGGATTCGCATACGCCATCGAATTTCTTCTACGGACGTATGCAGGTTGCCTCACGATGTTTTCCTTCACCAAAAAGCCTGAGGTGCGAAATTCCGTACTTAGATTCCAAGGAATTCATAGGTACGGGAGCGGGATTTGAAACCACGACCTCACTTTTTCAAGGCGGGTGTTATTACCACTAGACCACCACGAAAAAGATATTATGATTTGTTAATTGTATAACTTCTTTGATCTTAAAACAAGGTTATAAACAAACACACTCATTAGTTAAAAATACGGGAAAAAAATATAGCAAAAACTTAAGTCAAAGTGATCTTCACAGAAATGTAGGTAGTACTTACAGAATTTAAGCTATAAGCTCTTGGATCACGCCTTGCAATAAATATTCAGCCACTTGTTTCTGGCTGTTTTCTCATGTGGGACGTAAATGAATAATTTAATAGTAGTATTTTTAGTATTATTATCGCACTGGAAGATAGCACACTACTTGTACCCCTATGAATTATTCATGTTTAACACGCAAATTATTTAAATTCCACCTAATATTGCTATTACGAATACTGTTGAGTGTGAACGTCACAATGTAACCAAACTTCATCGCACTTATGACGTCACGAGCAGATGCCATGATATCTCCGAGAGCTTGGAGGTGGATTTAAAAATTAAAATTAAATTGGCATTTTTATCGTATTAAAACGTTATTTTATGAAGAAATATTATGTTTTTAAGGTATAATAGAGACTTTCGAACATCATAGAACAGTTCTTCAAAATTAGTCATTATGTCTATTCGCCGCTGTATTTCACGTTTTCAGTAAAGTACTTGTTGTTGTCTGGTGATTTCAAAATATAGAATTCTAGTACTGTCATTGAATTGTGTAATTTTATGGTAATTATTATGGAAAGGAATGCAGGAAAATGATAGTGGCATTTCAGTGGCGTAACTACACCATGTGAGACCCGTGGCAAATTCTTTAGATAGGGCCCCAGTAAAAATTGTCGCGTTGTAGTTTAATTTTAATAAACTATTTCAGTATACCCAACACTATTCATAATATTGTGTGTATTTTAGATAAACATTTGATAAATTTTATTTTGTACAACAGCAAGAGAGTACACTTTTGAATACAACTTCTGGAATGAATTACAAAATTGAGCCATATGAAACTGAGCCGCAATGGAAACAATTATATTATTACGAGTGCAGCGAGTGCGACTTCATTGTGATTTTATGATAAACTGGCTTTAATTTGAGATAACAAATAAGGATTAGAATATAGTCATCTAATTTGAGCGCGAGTGTACCTAGTGAGAGCGAAAATTTTTGGTTGTTTTATTCAATAACTAAAATTTGAAGTAAAGATAAGATGTGACTAAAGGAAACATCTAAACTTGTACCTACGAAACGCGAGCAAAGTGAGCGTGAAAGCTTTCTATGTTTTTTTCATTTAAGTAGTAAAGTTGGGAAATTTTGTTAAAGTTGGTAACATTGGGAAGTTTTTGGCCCTTTGGGCTGGGTCCCCGTTGTGTCGGGGGCCCGTGGCATTTTGCCCTATAGTTACGCCACTGGCATTTAACTTAAATACAACACAAATGGTACTCAACTGAGATTTTCCCACTTACTAGATAAAGTATTATTGGCAAATAGAATTAAAACCAATAATATAATAATATAATCTTTAGTAAAACCTAAATCAGATTATATCCCATTCACTGATGATAACACTAAATATGCGTTAAAATGCACACAAAAGAGCGGCAAACTAAAGAAAGGTTAAAACTAAAGACATTACACATTTCACGGCTAAGTAGAATGCTGTGTCGGTCCTCGGAGCCATGCCATTCAAGCTGGACTCGCAAATTGACTGCCTTTTAAGAACTAAGTACTACACCAATGTTCGCGCTGAATCCTGCCCTTATCAGGAACATTACTTACGCAGTAATAAGTTCTCTGGTCTATGTGTAAATACTTCAAATACGAGTAGGAGTGGCTACTGAAATCTAAGAACACACGACTAGATAAATACTTATAGGTAGATATGTACATGGTACCATGAGTTCTAGTTAGTTTCCTTGATAAATACAGAGTAATTTAGCTCTTGATGGATTGTTATTACGCAGCACTTACCTACAGCAAAGCTTAATTTAACATTGAGCCTGAGACACATTATCCCTTATGGTTATGAAATTAAATTACAATCTGCAATCACTCGAATAGTTAAGTGCAAATTAAAACAGTTCAAACTAGGCTAAGATAGGCGTTCGCAATCAAGAATACCGCTGTTGAGCACAAGACGTTTAATTTAACAAACCATCAACATTGGTACTGAGATGAAACCCTAAGGAAGATCTCGGTACGCTGTAATTACGACAAGTATAATTACAAACTTGTAGCATCCGTACGAACATCGCTAATCAAGGCTCCATTCAGATACGTTACACCTAAGAGAAGCAGTAAATATAACGCGCTAATAAAACCTCGCACAGAAATAATAATAAAATATTACACGACCCGAGATTTTGTCTAATTAATTTTGTATATACGTTCTGCGGGGCTACAATGTCTTGGGAGTAACATACAATGAGTCCGGAAAACCGAAGGCGAGGTAACAAGATCCGCGAACGAGCTAAATTAGAATTTATGATTGTATGTGAAATTGTTAGAACAGGTTTCAATGTGTATTATAATGTTTGCGAGTAATAAGGAGTTGAAACGAACTTTCAGGGGGATTCGGTGAAATACATAATGAACTTTATAATTAGTGATGTATTGTCTGAGGTAATAACTTATCTATCTTATAATGTTCTGAAGTTTTGCGAAAGAGTTTGAGTTTTTGGTAGCATTTTGATATATTTTTGATAGGCTCATAAAAACTTTCACAAAACCTAACTGTTCAAGTCTACATGGATAAATAATTGGTTTATCGTGCATAAATATAAGTATTAGTTTACAAAACGAGAATGTGGGATTCTTTTCTACTTCAATACATCTCTAAAATGACATTCATATTTAGAGACCAAAGGCACGACGATTCCGAATAGTAGTGTTGCGACGCGGTCATGTCGATTATACTACGATCGAACTGTCGATTTTGCTACAATCCACTGAACGCGCCATGTGCGTCCGTATCGTATTTGTAATCTGATACAAAACTTGTCTGATTTTACCTAGAAGTAGACAATAACGTTGCCATAACACACATGGTTAGATACTTGGAATATAACGTATCTATGCGCGATAGTCAAATGAAACGTGTGAATACTCTAGCCTTGTAATAAGTTAAGTTTTGTTATCTTTCAGTTTCAGCATTCATTTGATTCGGTAATCGAAATTCAGAACGTTCATGTTGTTTAGAGTAAAGAATATACAAACAAATAAATTTTACATTAACCGCACAATGTAGAAATTGCCCATTGAGGCGTAGTAACTAGTGAGGCGAAATTGCGTGTTAGCGCCAGTCCAGTGGGAGTTAGAACTCTGTTGAAAACCGGCGGCAGGCGGCCGGCGACACCCGTGACTCAGCCGACCACCGAGCCACGTAACGCGCCCACCCGTGCTGTTTACCTCAGACGAAACGCTGCCGCTACCGATAAACTTTTTAACAACGAGCCGAATCCCATTCAAAATCAGATTTGCTCTGAGCTTTAATTTAATCCAAAACAATAAGCATCCACGCGAACTCCAAACAATTAGCCCGAGTTGGCGGAGTTGCGCCGGTCCCTCGCAAATCCTCACCGGAACGGCAACATCGAGTGGAATTATAATTATCGAGAAAGCGGCTAAGTCGCGTTTTAATTATAGAAACAAACAAAAACGTCTATCTCCGATGTCTTGGCGAACTTGGAGTGAGTTGAGAGTTTAATCCAACTCTTTGTTGTTGCGGACAGGGGTGACGTTAATGATTTCTAATTATGGGTCAGGGAAACGGAATTGAAAAAGATTTCTAGAAACAAAGCTATTGAAATCACATTTTGATATCAGTACAGCATTTACTTACTCCCTATGTTATTTTTAAACTTTCGCGATTTGAGCACATTACCCCATTATATTAATACGGGACTTTTCGCGCAATAAAACATGCGCTATATATTAATTAAATACCTCTTTTTCTCCCGACGTTTCCCTATGTTTAACCCTTAACCAGGCTATGGTATGAGCATTTCCCACATCGATTTTAGGAGTTTATTGCCAGGTTTTGGTAAAGAATCAACCACAAACTGTCAAAAATGCCCATAAAAATATTATCTATGGTCTCAAAAAAAAATTACTTGAAACGGAACGCAAATGTCACTTTGACAGCCATTTTTTTCCAAGGTCGGTCGTTTTTGTAAAATGTACGGTGTTTGTTATTCATAATGGCGAATCAGAGAGAGATAAATCGTATGATTTTTTGATATATTGTAGAATTTGAGTTTTTCTAATGATATGTGCATAAATTATTGATAAATACTTGAATTTTTTTGTGATATCACAAAATAAAACATGTGGGATACCGTACAGCCTTAGCCTATGAAGAGCCCAATTCTTGTGGGCGTCATATACCCGTAGCCCCGTAAATTGAAAAAAATGTTTTGGATACCAATTTTTGGCGCGGGTTTTCTATCTGGTTTATTCATTATCATTTTACATTATAAGTTACGTAGACATTACGTTTTGTTTTATCGAAATATACATTGTGGTTAGTGGTAAACTTCTCTCTCTTTTGTATAAATAGATACAAAAGTCAACGTCTAGACAGGCAACGGAATTAAGTTTTCCCACAAGTTTTTTTCAGTTTTTCAGCTGCTTTTCTAAATATAACTGATAAAATCTCAAACTAGACGTAATTATTTATAGAAATCTATAAAAATATTGCTATTACTGCTTGATTTGATCGAGGCCTGGTTAAGGGTTAATGCGCGATAAATCCCGTATTAATATAGTAGGATAATCTACTCCCTAACCGAAAAATAACATCACCTAGAAAGTAAAAAGATCGGATGAGATAATTTAGATCTACGAGTAGTTTGTTTCTGCAGTCGTCTTTGAATGCAGTTATTGCATACATAATATATTTACTATATTTATTATATCAAATCAGTATGGAAAATAGCAGGCAAATTAGTTTACAGCGTAACAGGTAGATACTCTTTTCCGAGACATAGGAAATTCAATAATAATTGAACTTGTGCCCGGCAGACCGCATCCGGTGTCTCGGGGAAATCGCTTATTGATCCCAAACTTCACTTTGCTGGGGAAGATTTTGATCTTGTTATTAATTTTATGATTTATACTGTTTTTGCCCTTGTTTCGACTCTGATATTTTTCTCTTGTTTTCGTCTGTCGAGAGCAGAAATTGTTAGATTTCTTATTAATGAATAAAACTTCATAGAGTTAGATATTGAAATATAGGTCAAAAATAGGTATTAGAACGGAATGTTTAGATGGACCGCTCTGGGTATTGCACATTACCTACTCTATCTGAAATTCCTGAGTAGTGACAATACGGATGCCCATAATCGTAATCGAGTAAAGTATCTACAGTCTCTAAAGATATCGCGTAAAGCATTTCTTGTTAATCAATAAAAGATCGATTAGTCTGCAATTGGAGAACGTTTCATTCAGGGAACATCGAGCGTATGTCTCGAATGCAAGAATCAATTTGCAATTCGATTGTCAGTTAAATTGTTTACGTTTGCCAGTGAGCTCAATTCCAGTTTCAACGCATCAAACTAAGAAAACGAAAAAGAAACTAAATTCAATCTTAATTGACAGCATTTTAGTGAAGGATGTAAATAATCGGCCAAGTACGAGTCGGACTCGCGCACGGAGGGTTCCGTACTGTATGGGAGCCCCCCATAAATATTTACTTTATTTCAAATTTATTATTTATTATTGAAATGAATATAAAACTAAATATTCTGTGAAAATTTCAAGTATCTACTTGTTACCATTATTAATATAGAGCGAAAAACGTCTAAAAAATCAGGTTTGTTGTATGGGAGCCCTTAAATATTTATTTTATTTCCTTGTTAGTATTTGTTGTTATAGCGGCAACAGAAATACATCATCTGTGAAAATTTCAGCTGCCTAGCTATCATGCTTCATGAGATACAGCCCGGTGACAGACAGACAGACATACAGACGGACAGACGGACATCGAAGTCTTAGTAATAGGGTCCCGTTTTTCCCTTTGGGTACGGAACCCTAAAAACTAGAGAATTTGTGGAAGGATGACAATAAAATGAAATATATTGTAGTGAAATGACGTGGAAATCAACTCGAATACAAGAATCGATGGTAGCGATTCGACTGTGGGCTAATAAATTGTTTACATTTGCCAGTGTGCGATCATTACGATCTTTGTTTACTCGCGACCACACACCAGTAACAGACGTCGATGAAGCCATACGCCGATTTCATTGCAGGATATCGTATTCGTGTTGCTAATATCATATTTTACTGCCAAACCTGTTTGGGGACAAAAATAGACGGTAGCTGTTGCCGCGCGCTTTGTTTCCTGTATAAAGTTTCAACAAAAGATTTTATTAAATAAATTACGTTTATACTGTTATACCTAATGTTAATGTTAAGTTGGTAATAATAAATTAATAACAAGATTTAAAATTATTATAGTAATATAAGATGTTACCAATTTTTGCCATCCTAAAAAATCTTTTTGACCGCGCATTTTTTTGCCCGTGACGTGTTCTCTGCTAATAGAAACCAAGTTTTTACTGGACAAAGTATAAAGATAGGTTTTACTTCTGCAGTCAGAATTTGTCATGTAAATATTATAAACAATGTGTACTATGGTTACCTGGAGGAGATATACATACCAACTTTATTTATAGCATTTTGGTATAATGTCGCCACTTCGCACTTAATAATATTTATTCTCAAATTGAACAAAACAATTTGAGAATATAGATACAGAATACTTACCTACAGAATTTCTGTCTATCAAATTTTGCGTTAGCAAATATTCACTGGAACACAGTCATTCAGAAGCAAACAAACGCTACCGCAAGCTCGTTCTGAACACATATCGGTTTTTATAGTGAATCCATTTGCTTGTTTATCTTGTCCAGTATGTTATTACCCCGTTCCTGTTACCGTTCAACTGTTTATTTGAAATGCTCTAAACTCACCAACATCATTGCGATTACGATTAGAAGTAATTACGTAAACAACTTGTTTCTATTAGTTTGCTCTTCTCTTTATAACGATGTTTATAGAATTTACTTGATAAAATTGTCTAAATTGTAACAGTTGAATAGATTATCAGTTTTTTAATTAGACATTTACATAAACATGTTACAAACAGATATATGTAATTGGAATAGTATAATAATTCTCATTTTTGCTTTTTATAGTACCTATAAAGCGTAAATAAATAAAGCAGGTATCAAACGTGTATTTTTAAGGTATTCAAACATTGTCATTTTCTGTCTTTCTTTGTATGAAATAATATAGCTTGAGCGTATTTAATACTTAATATTTAAGTAATTTGTTACATAAATACCTGTGAACATTTTAAAACTCCTAACTACATCCATAATTTTGAGGATAACTTGAAAATTAAATTATTAATTACAGATGTGAGATTGTCTCTAGATTTAAATATACATATAATCGATAGCTACTAAACATTCTAATATTCATATCACAATCAAAACTTGTCACACTCTAGACTAGACAACAAGATGCCAAGTTTGAATTGAGAAAAAAGTGAAAATGGTAGGTAGGGCTGTAATTTAATTTTTCGAGCAGCAGACAATATTTCGCGCAAAATGAATTATACCCTGCCCTTTCAATATACGAGCTATGTGATGTTCGTAGCCAGACTAATCAAATGACGCGGTCCGAAATGACCCGTCCACTTCCATTTTGGAAAAATGTACTTACTTTTAATGGGAAGCACACTGCTTAAGCCAAAATTAATTGGTCTCTATTATGGGATAAAATCTCCTGTAATAATGCTAATAATACATTTAATAATAGGTAATAAAATGGCTAGAGTATTAAAAATCATTGAATTCGATATAAAATGACCACTGAATTTGGTATTTTCCAATATTTTACCTCTCCACTGACCAAGTAGAGCTAAAAGGTTTTTGTGTGAAATAAAACGAACACAACAAAAAGCTTTTTGTGTGATTGACAGTTTTTGTTGACGAAATACTTAAATTAACTTTTGAAAATTCTGAATAAAAAACAAATGAAACGTAGCGAACGCGAAGTCTAGCTATTTTAAATTAGCTCAAAAAGCACCAATCACGTATATAAATGAAAAAAAAAGCAGCGCAGAAGTTTTGTCACCAACAATCGTGCTTCTAATCGAATCAACTTTGATGTCAATTGGTTCCGATTCACACAATAAAACGCACCATTTAATTTAATGAACTGTCAAAAGGCTGTCGGCACCTGTTAGTGTTTACAAACGTACCGGACATACGTTTCCCGCTTCGGTTTTCCGATTTCGATGGGGGAATACGCGCTCTGCGTTCTGTGCACTTTATTCCCCCATTCGCCTTTTATTTTATCCCACTTGACTCAATCGAGAGCGATTTTTGAGCGTGAATGGGCAGCCTGTGTAATTTGCTGCTGACAGTTCAAAATGTACATTTAAAGCTGTGAAAGGTCTCCATCGAGGTCGCGTATTCTTTTTTTTCTTTTTTGAAATTGTTCAATTTGCAATCCTTCCTTCTGATGCAAAAACGCCTTTAGTTTTTGTGAATTTAGATTTTCCTTAACAGTATACGACGGCGGCTCCATAATTTATAACTGTTGAGTGATACGAAAATAAAACAATTGAAAACTTTGTTTCCAAATAAAATTACAATGTAAGCCATTCTTAAATAATATTAAAACAGTCCACTTCACAATCTCTAGATTTTATTTTATTCTTACTGAACAAATATCTTCCACGGCAAACTTGAAACAGAAATGCCGACAAAATGTTATTACTCACGAACGCACGAAAATTCAAAGGATAGTTTAAATCTGAACGTCTTCGAGGTATCGTTGTGCGAATCCATTTAAGTTTCAGACCAAGTTTACGCTAGCAATATTCCATAACCGTAGTTTGCAGAATCTTAGCGGACCATTTGAGCAGTACCCTCACGAATAGTTGCTAGACAATAAATAATTTAATAACCCTCTCGTTGGAAACCGACCCGTGTACTTAATCAGGGAATACATTCGTCTGAATCACCGCTTCGGAAACAATTAATACAGTGCTTATTGGGGTTGTTGCCCGTCTGGTTATGTCTTTGGGATAATTAGATGGTGTGTGAACTGAATGCTGGGTTTATTTCCTTTAGTTTGTTCTTTGAGTCCTTATTTTCATTGTTACGTATCTTCGCAACATTCGTAACATTGTTCTTCGGTGCAAATTTTCTTTGTAAGTTTTGTGACCCCAAAGTTCGAACTGAGACAGTGCACTAATAAGCGAAGATTAGGAAATTTGACAAAATAGACTCGCAGAGACGCACTAGATGCAAGTTCAATTGAATATGGATTCGTTTGAAAATCCATATTTAAAGAAGACTTACATCTAAAGCATACATCGATCAATGATGATGATTAATCCAATTGCTTTAAAGAATTCTCATGTACTTCTAACGGTGTCTCCATTTAATCTCGTGAAGTTTATTTGTGTAATTCCTCTAAGGTTTTAAGTTTCAAAGCTTAGTGAAGTCTCATCTGTAATTATTGAACCCAACTGACCGCCGGTGGTGGCCGGTATCGGATTATTGTTAAGTTGGCAACAACTTGGAAATTTGAGTTCGGATTGTAGTTAGGTGCGACCATAGATACTCTGTAAAGAGACATTCTATGGGTTATAGTAATTTCAGCTAATTGTGTAATTATTTTATGTAGCCGGAGTTTATTTGCGCGTTTGCAATCATGTCAATCCTAAATTCCTAACGTATAATATAATATGTTGCGTTGATCGTGGATTAAAAGTGTTCCATTGCAAGTAACCCTAATATGATGATACCTACGCAGCCTGTATAACATTTTAGTATATATACTCACATACGGTTAGAGTTAGTTTAATTACAGCGCTGTAGAAGAGGCTCTATTAAAACTTAGTCCATATCGAATGACGAACGAGATATGCTACAGTTGCAAAAGTTTTCTTTGCCCTCAGAGTTTTTTGGACAAAACATCCCTTATAGTCACTTTATATGTCTTCTACTAAATTATTATAAGGTTTAACGTTGTTAGAAAGGGAAAATATACCTTTCTCATATTATATGTAGTTACTTATTTAATTTAGTGATCAGTACAGATTCCTAAAATATTTCGAAGCAACGTTAAAATTCATATTGCAAACTTAATTTACTAACGATATCAAAATGTTCTCTCAATTACAACTCTGCAGAGAAAAACCATCAGAAAACTTTTAATTTTCTGTCGAACAGAACGCAGAAGGGGTGACCCATTTGATGTCCAGGGTCGACGAAGTTCGAACGCTTTATTACTGTGTCCGGCTTTAAGTGGGTGTAAAGTTTCAACACCCTTTGATTTACTTCCCGTGTGGCAATAGGTGTGCGACGGACAGACCGAATTTGTTTGAGCTTTGTCTTTTTCCATCGTTTCAATTTTATTACCTTCCTCTTTTTGTTTTTATTCGGTTTCGTCTGCAAACAGAAGCGCAGACGACCCAACCCTTTTATTGATTCCGGGGACAGGTAGCAAATCGAAAATAGTTACATTTGCTTCTAAATTGCTCTAATAATGTCCTCGGGGGAGTATAGAGGACAATGCCAACCACATAATGGGCGCCGCAATTATTACGCTAATACCTTAAAGGACCACTTTAATCCCCTAATCGGAAGCCAAACTAACGTGGCGCCGTCCCGCATAGAAATATCTTAAATTGGCAACACGGTCCGGCGGGCCGGCCATAAAACATCTTAATGAGTACAGCTAGCAGCTGCGGACCCCCATATTGCCGCTCTCATATCCATGCAAACTACCCACGGACGACGTCTTAGCGGCCTTACTTTCCTCCTCCTTGTTTACAAGTCGACAACTAATTTGATGCAATATGTGCATAGGACAACATTATGGGCGCTATCTCCTCCGTGCGTGTCTTGCATACATTTGCTTCTTCCTACCGCAACGACGCTCCTAGAGTACCAGCTGACCCTCCACTCAACCCTCCTATATTCAAATTCGGCGCCGACCGGCCATTTGGACACGGATTTGTTATAAGATTAAAGGAAGATTTCACTTGCGAAACAATATGGCAAACGATTTACATATTTCGTTTCCTTATTAGTTTCGGGATATTTGTTTTGGGGCCGTCGAATTTACATCCACTGACCGATTAAATGGCCCTTAGGCGTCTTTAATGGGGGTGCCGCGTGGTCGTTGTTAGCCTTCGCAAATGTGTGCTTATGCGTAATTGAATATTTTATGGGATGGAGCAAAATTTAGTGCGGAAACTTTATTGATTCCATATTTCGAGTCGTACCTTGCGTCTTACCGAGAGCTAATCCTATTCGCATTGCAGAAAATTTCCACCGGTATGTTTGTAGAGTCAACATTCGCTTTCACATCTCGCCTTTTCAGTTTGCTCGTGTGTTTATCGTTTGCATTTATCTGTTGACTGTTTTTATTCCGCGGTTGACATTTACCCTCTGTTTCAACAAGCTCAGCATTTACTCGAGAAGTTTCTTTCATTCGGCGGACGAGTGCTCGCGTACATTACCTCTATTCACGCGGAGATAGCTTCACTTAGTTTCCTCTTTTTCAGTGCGGCCAGGTTAATTTCTGCATCTTTATTATTCGAGTGGCCGGTGTGTATGGGTGCAGTGTAGTCTGTCTGTAGCATAGACTGTGTGGCGGAAAGCAAACTTGAATTGTTGGGTCGCTGCCGTCGCGTAGAGGTAATGAACGCACGGGTGGGACATGCTCTGGAACTGGAGGCGGCTGGTTCGAGCGAGAGGCACGAGGGTGTAAGGGGGGCGCCTCCAAGGGGAGGGGGTGCAACGCGTCCTGTATGCACAGCGCCGCTTCCGCATTCGTTAATGCAAAAGCGAGCACAGACTTCAGGTGTACATTTTCAGCGCTTGTGTGCTTTATACTCGATGTTAAGGCGTGCGTCTTTGTGCAATGCTGAGCCTTAATTATTATTACATTTTATCTTCTCTACGCTTCAATACGCTACGAGGCTCCGAGCTCTGGTATTATGTATTATCTCTTAGTGGTTTATGTTTAGCTTAGAACTAATTACTGAGATAAATAGGAGCTCGCAGACGAGTATGCATAGCGGACGGATAGGTATAGGCTTACGGCTTGAATTTTATTTCTTTCATTTTCATGCCGGCATCTGTTAATACAAAACGAATAACCTGCGGCTTAGCAATTCATTATTGCATTCATTCATTTGGGCTTCATTAAAATCGCATTAGGATTAATTTTTCTCGTCCCCGTTTTAATTCTGAGTTTGCTGAGGGGATCGCCGGACGGTCTGCAATCATCTATTGTCAATATTGGTCGTGTTTTGTCTACCTGCGCTGCGCTACTGTGTTTTACGATACCATGAAATTGTTTGCGTTTATCACATTACCAGAGTTATTTTTCCGTCGTGTTTCTTGATATTCTTTAAATTATGACAAATGCTAGTGCAATAACAACAACATTAAATAGCCACTAACTCAGTTGGACGGTACATCCAGTTAGATAATTTAAAATACATTGTTTTAATTTATCGTAGCGCTCGTAGCGTAGTTTGACTAGGTGATTGTCAGCGATCACCGAAATTAAGCAACGTTCCGCACGGTCAGTATTTGGATGGGTGACCGCGGGTGGAATTTTCCAACTGAGCGCTACCGTGGCTCGGATGACACGTTAAATTGTAGGCCCCGGTTGTTTTAACCGTTTAGCCATGTCAGAGGCCTTCAGGCGGCCTAAAAACTCTGACACCTGGGCTAGCCACCCGGCCTACACGAACTTACTTACTTTTTATTTATCGTAGGATTCCTATGCGCAGAGTATCTGGGTTGACACAAAGTAGCCAATGGTTTCATTTAGTCTCTTGGACGAAGAGTCTAAGTAATTCAGGGATATTACTATATAGTTAAGAGAAGTTGCATCGACATTCAAATATTCAATCCATTGTTTTGTAGAGTTCTAATAATGTAAATCGATATTTGTTTTTCAAATCGGCCCACCGAAGCCCTTCGAGACATTCGCACGCGATCCCCACGACCCCTGCCGACGAATATTTACAATATTATTAATTCAGGCATATTAACAAAAGGTGTCACGTTACGACCACACTGATGGCGCAGGAAGCATGCGCCGATGACCCGTTCCAACGAAAATAATACATCATTCGATCCCGAATCGATTTTTTACCAAGAATCGATTCCTTTTGTTTCATCTGTCTAATCTTGGATATAACGTTTCATATTTTGGTGTTTCAACCCGATTACGGGAGCAGTGTTTTATCAGAAAACTCAAACTATCAAAATTTTACTCTCAACTAACATATCTAGACACGCGGCAGCGTGTCCAGCCAAAGTGTTCAAAGAAAACTGGCGACGCAGCGGCCGCGTGTAATATTACACGAACCATTTGGAGCCACTTTTGACCCCCTCACAACTCAAAAAATATTTAGCCTACATACATGAAATTTGGCACATTTACTAAAGTCTTTTAGTTTATCAAGAATCCAATTGCTCAATTAGTTATTGATATATTAACGTTTAAAAACTCATGTTTCATTGACTGATTCACTCACTGATTCACTCACTGACTCACTGACTTATAGATCAAAAACCTAACCCACTTCCAGATGAACTAGAATCTTGATATTTGGCACCAAGGTAGACTATCGGGCATAAATAAAGGAAAAAATCTAAAAACTGAAAATTATTGATAATTAGTACTATTAACAAAGTAATAGTAAAATTTACCTAACCAATACTCCAATAAATGGTGGCAGCGTCGCGAGGCACTGAGATTTTCGATAGATGAACCATGCCATTTGTGATAGTAATATAATAAATACTAGATAACTTTTTCAGAGATAAGTGTACTATGATAATCATGATGTAACTAATAATTATTTCTGAACAAAAAGTTATGATATCTCATCAAAAACATAAATGTGAAATGGGAGCCAAAGTGTCGCCACCAAAAGAATTGAGATCTAACACGGGGGCCAAGTATTCTGTAGAAAATCATAGAGTTTAAGCTACAAGAATATACCTACAACATTTAAAAGAAATTTACTTATGTAATTCAAGCTCAAGATTTCATTTAGCTAGTTTGTTTACACGTACAGAGAAATGCTCATTTGCACTGTACTTATTCTTAAACTAGCCAAGTCAAATCACGAGCTTGAGTTACATAAGTAAAGGTGATGTTCTCAAACCTGGCCCATACCTGGCTTGCTTTTATCTTATAGACAAAAATATGACGAATCAGGAAAAAATACTGAAAAAAATCCATACGCTTTAGAAAAAAACCAAAACATTTATCAGTATCGCAGGCCTAGCAACCCATGATTTGAATTTTCCGCCATCTAGTGTACCTAGAGAATGAAAAAGTTAATTTCAGCGTTGCCGCTTTGTGGGAAATCACCCGAATCACGGGGAATTTTAACTTTAATTGAATTTAAACGCAGGGATTTTTTTAAAATATTTTATCGATCATGAGGCATTATTATTTTAAAATGATAAACGATCTTCATGCTAAATATGAGTGTCGTAGTATGATTTGATAAATAGTTTTGTCGCGAATATCTAAGGAATTTCGCGAAAACACGCATAATTGTTTTGAGATGAGCTACGATATTTTTCATTCTTAGTGATTGCGAAAATACAATGTAGGTATCAAATCATCCTACTACATGCATTATATTTGTTATTGGAGAATTTCGTCTCATTTTTCTGGGAACTAAGAAAATAGAAACTAGTAATACCTACTGTTTACGGTTTGCTATTGTTTTATCTCATTCGGCTTTAAATGTACGAATGCATTGTGATATCTTTGCCTTTGCGACAATTCAATTCTTATTATTTACGACATGGTTATGACAATAGACTTCGATGTATTACAAACCTGACAGATCTGGCGATGACTTTTTTGGACAACCGTGATATTTAAATCTGCAGATTTTGAATCTTGTTGCCGAATGACTCCTTTCTTAAATCCATGATCCACAACATCCGACTTTAATAGCGGTTAATATGGCAATAACGCAAAGCAAAAAAAAATTGTTTGCTTTTTAATTGACTGTTCGATTAAAAAAGACTATGCCTCATCGAATTAAGTTGATTTTTCTCCCTATTATAGTTTAGAGCCCGACATTGAGCCAAAGTCCCATACAAAAAAGAACATGTCCTTTCTTTTAAATGTTGTAGGTATATTCTTGTAGCTTAAACTCTAGGATTTTCTACAGAACACTTGGCCCCCGTGTTAGATCTCAATTCTTTTGGTGGCGACACTTTGGCTCCCATTTCACATATATGTTTTTGATGAGATAATTACTAAAGTAAACTACATCTCAGTAATCAGATAAAATGTCTATATCTTCGAAATCTACGACTAATATAAAATGTAGCGAAATAAAATCGTTTGAGAGAACAGAAATTTATGGGCAATCTCTCGCATTTAAATATATCTAAGAAACATTTTCATGCACAAATTGTTTGCCATTAGCCAGCCACAGCAATATAAACATGTAAATTTTTTTCATCTCCGCAATAAGTCTAAAAGGCATCCAAAATGGGCGAGTAGCGCCGGGGGCTGGCAATATCAAGAATCGGACATTTCACGGTCCGTAAGTTCAACCGTATCGATACGGATATAATAACCAGTGGAATGGTAACTATAAAGAGAGATTGTATTTTTTACTAACGTCGTAAGAAGTCGGAATGTCCGACCGGCCCTTTGATCGTCATGATAAAACTGCGCGCGATATTTCTCTCTTTTTTCATAAAATTTTTCTCCGTGCACCTTTATTGATATTTTGTTGCTTTGAAACGTTCGATGAGATGTTATGAAAGATCAAATAATCTCGCTGCGTAAACACTGAAGAGAAAGTATCGTGTTTTATCACCGAAGGTCATTCGGAGCTCGTAACTAAAGCTCCCCATTTTTCTGACAAAAACAATAATCCGGTACAATTTTGAGGAAAAATGTTTATCACAAGAAACACCCGCGCCATAAATAGTGCCGCCCGAATAAAACAGAGGAAACAGATAAAAAGCTAAACGATCGTTAGCGAGTGTACCGGGAGGACATTGGTGTGGACAGCTTTGACAAATGTCTCTGGGTGGGAGACAACTCTCTTCTGATTTATGGATTGTTTTATATGCAAACATAGTGCGGAGGACCCTATATAGCGATACAATTTACGTTGCATTAATTTTTTAACATATTTTAAAACACTCAATTTTCAGATTTTCGAGACAATGCGTACCTAGATAAAATTAAGCCGGGAATAAAAGCACATAAGAGAAGTTTATACCTAGCACTGAGGCCTACAATGACGATGATCATATAACAAAAAAACAATAAACAATTTATAATGCTACAACTAGTTACACATAGTTATAACACATGACTTGTCAGTATCATTGTATGTTATAAATGTCACAGTCAGTAAATCAATAAGTGTACATATCTATTTTTTTATTCAATACATTCGCAGATACGTACGACACCATTAACTATTCCTTATCGAGCGTCGAAGCGGCATTCCCTAATCGCGCCGCATCGGCCGCAGTCTCCAAACATACGCTCATCTGACACTCCTTATCTCGACGACATTATTTCATACACATCTATCGGAAAGCCGTTCCAACTGCGTCTGATTTTATTCTAGGCAATTTATTTTCAATAAAGAACTATAAAAAGACTTATCTAAATCGTTCAACGACGCTCGGAGGGGTGCAGACGTCATAAATGTCGATGCTTATTTACGTCATAGTGCACTACTGGGACAACTATGGTATTGAGTATCGATAGCTATGATTTCGCAATTCGTCAGTTGGATTTATATATTTTTAGTATTACTATTGTCTCTGAGGAATTTGGTAACTTGACCTTTTTAACCACATGGGCAAGATAATTCGACTCTTTTTTTTGGTTATCTTGTTTTTGCTAAGGCAATAATCAGCAGTAATCAGCTATTATTTAAAGCTTTAGAGCATTGTGATCATCTGGTTCTCTTCGTACTCATTATTCATTTGTATTCTTTGAATTTGAATACAAAATAATAGTTCGTACCCCAAGATAAGAATAAAAATATGTAAACATGTTACTCGTAAACGCCTAAAGTATTTTTAAGTCATGGGGCAAAGCAGTAAAGCAATGCAAACTTCCGTATCCGCTAGGGTTCACCGCGTAAACTCAGATAAGGACACAATACAGGTACATCCCCAAAACCGTTTAACTCTGAGGTATAATAAAAAGCTATTAAAAGTCTCGTCATTCTTTAGAATGTCTTTCAACTCTTTGACATTTGCCCAAATGTTCAAACAGAATGACAACGCCTACACGTGTACTTGTAAGAAAATGGAATTTACCAACCGAAATTACAATATAACGCAGATTCCAATTTGAATTTGTATCAACCTACTCTCACAACCGTCTCATTTACATGTTATTCGGGCAACAAACCCTAGGGGACCGTATCAGCCATTTATGAGTTAAAAAGTATTAAAGAAAAGAAAACTCGATAGATATAAAAAGATACGTAGGTATAATAACAAGAGAAAGAAGCCGCGTGCAAGAATACGGCTCGCGGCGAATACCGCCCGCGGAACCCGGCATTGTTCCGCGACTTTTAAAACGGAACAAAATGAGCTAGGGGAAGGAAATCGGATGAAAATATGAAAAGAATACACGTTATACGTAAAAGTGAAACGAAACGTCGGAGATCGGGTCTCAGTCGCGGCGGTCCGCAAATATAATTTGCATAGTCAAGTAGCCGAACTTTTGTCTGCAACGGATGTTCGCAACCATATTCGTTCGTTGCTTTTTAGCCACACTCTCGTTCTGTATCGGCCTCGGGTTTTATTGCATTTTTTCCCCTTTGAACGGATTCCTTCAATATTTTGGTGGTTCGTTTTTATTCATACGCTCGGTCATCGAATTGTTTCGCTTCATATCGTACGCTTTGTTGCTCTCTTAATCGTGCGTTTATTGGTTGTTTTGTATTTTAGGGAATGTTGTGTTTGTATCTATTGTATAAAATCGATTGAAAAAAGTAATCATTGAAAACGTCTTTAAATCATTTAAATTTATGTTTAATTTATCTCTATATTTCGTAGCTATCACTTTCTTATTATTTTCCTGTAATAGCAAAATAGATAAAGCAAATCTACCGACAAGATGGTATAGTAATTTGAATCGAAATTAAATAGAACAAAGAAAAGATTAACTGCATCATGGCTATTCAATCGTCTGGAATTAGAACCATCATCGAGTACAAAGGCGGCAACAAAAGGCTCCAAACTTTTTGTTAAGCCAGCTTCAAATGAAATAATCAATCGAGAATTATTACGATTCATCGTCTGTGAAGTTATGAATGAGGAAGCAATAGGTTCGGATTACGAGCACAAAGCGGTGCCGACGGCCTTTGGACAAATATTGACTTGTAGAAACAATGTGAGGCGATTTGCCGACAGCGCTTCTGCCGCGGTTAGTGATGGGCCTAAGCTCGCTCTCCGTGCGAAGACAGTGATTGACGTTTTAGTTTCCAATTAAATTAGATCTCTAGAAGACAAACCCCTCATTGAAAGTAAGATTCACCAAATGAAACATTCACGCGTTAATAAACAGGAAAAATGAGATGAAAAGGTTCAAAAATAAACTTCAGTCGAGTGCAAAACTGTTTTTCAGAGGTGTTACACCGAATCGATACTCGGACTCGATGGTCCGACGAATTTTCCACTGAACGGACATTTGGACGCGAACCTTTGTATTGACGAGAAATTAAGTGAAAGAGGACCTTTCCATCCTAATTTTGTTAACAAAGTAATTATGTACGGTCACGTATATAATATTTGACTTTAGGGTTCACTTCTGTGAAACGCTTTTATGAATTGCGTTTTAGTATTGGCTACCGGTGAGATGCGATCAAAAATAACAAAACAGCATGAAATAAAAAGATATGAAATCCGTACCCAGAGTCATTATGGTGCCGTGTCGAAGGTCATTCGATGACAAATGATGCGTAGGAGTCGATCGCTAGTGAACCTTGCCAGTTTCATTAGCAACAACATTAATTACTAGCAAATCTGTAATGAGAAAACTGTCTTTCATTTTGTTTTCATTCTGCAATTCTCCATTACTTTTTAAGTTAATTTTGAGTCTGGCATTCTCGTATCAATACATTCCAGTAACTCAGAGATTTGTGTAAATCTACACACTTTAAATTTAAATTCAAAATGCCTCAATTTGAAGGAGGCAGTAACTACTGGGTGTAGTTGGGCATTCCAAATTCTCAATAAAATTAAGCACCGCCTCTTAGCAATTCAGAACAGCGGCAAGGGTGTACCTTTGTATTTTTATTAGTTTATTATTCATACCGTTTCCATAAAACGAACAAGTTATCTGCGACCTCATCGCGGACCGACTCCATCAAAACTCTATCTTTAACCATCTTGAAACAGATCTCGGAGTTTACTCGCGGTTCAAGTAATAAGCTAATACGAATTTGATTTTGACACTGTTTTGTTGACTTTTCACAAGACATTGTCTTCTTCTACTTACTTAAAAGAAAACGGAATCACTTTCATGATTACTGATTTCTTGTGTAGCTCTCTAGGAACTTTTCTAGCTACTTTTGATTTATAAGAGATGATAATAATAGTATGCTTTATACGTCAAGTTATTGTTATGTATTAAAATAAATTGACATATAATAAATAAAATACACAAAATAATTTTACTACAATTATTGGAATGACACAGTCCACGAAAAGCTTGCAACCGACATGGATCGCGTTTTCTTGATTCCCGCCAACGCCCCTCGACCCATCAAAAGTACAGCCTCCATCGTGAATCACTCGACTCAATCATTCGTCAATTGAACTTACGAGTGAAGAAGATGAAACAGTACTCAATCAATATGCAAGAAAGAGAACTCCGATTGACGCGAGATCGAGCGATTATTGACGGGTTTAAATCGAATTGAGGATCTGTTGTTATTGCCTTCATATGGAGAAAAGGTTGTCACAAGAGTAAAAGAGACAGGTGGTTCGATTTTCAGTTTAGACGATATACAGGTGGAGAGAAATATGGCGTATGCGCATGGGCATATAACCGTATATTTAGTCTGGAATTTTGTTTTGCTCTGCGTGCGGCATTCAAAGTAATTGTTGTTTCGATACGGTACGGCTTGGGATCGATTTCGCCGCCTTCTATTAATATTAATGCAGATAAAATCTTATTACAATTATGATAAACGTATGAATTAGACGTGGATTAACAGATAATAATCATTGTCCCTTGTTTTAGTTTTCGTTTATAACGTAGGTCTAATTTATGATTCGCATTTTCATATTTTTAACTCGTATAGCTGAAAAAAAAACTAGTCACATTCGGCTGCATTGTGTTCTTACCCAATAATTATTTTTTGCAAAAACAAATGGCAAAACCGCCTTCCATCCTGTACAAAATTCGAATATTTACAAATCGGCTCAACCGATTTCTTTAAAATTTAAATGGGACCTCGGGAGTATACCCTTTTGAACTAGAAAAAAAATGTTGGTCTCGGTTCACAATTGGCGAAATTATCGATGAACATACTATACTTACAAAAAAATATGTACACTCGAATATTGAACCTCCTCCTTTTTGGAAGTTGGTTAAAAATTTTGACATAGGACCTTATTAGCTGTCGGTAGATTCAATAATACTAACTAAATGACTTTTTTTTCAACAGTAATGTACCAGAAGCGGCTAAAGAAAGAGAGAAAACAGCGGCAGATGATACAAGACCAGCTCGAGATGGAGTTGAAGAGGCGGCAGAAGATTGAAGAGGCACTGAAGCAGTCGGGCGCTCCCTCTGAAATACTCAGAATTGTAACTGGTAAGCATTTGAATCCTACTTGTTTAGTGGGCCTTAACGCGAGTTAAGAAGAAAATACATATCTTAAAGTTGACTTATAACAAAAAAAATATCTTATTTGTTTTGTAATAATAACATTCAATTTACATTGTATTTTCGTTGCTTTGTCATATTTAGCAGTACATGTTTTAGCCTGAAAACTAAAATCACAAATACCTACCTATATCGTTACATTCAAATTGATAACGTTGTGACTGGTAGGTAAGCATAAATAATGAAGAGATACTACGAGTATCTCCAAAATCTTATCACGTCAAATTGTCAATAGCAGCGCTCATCGTACTTCAGCAAGTTGAGCTTCAGCTTCTACTACGTACGAGTGCCTCTGACATGTTAACTTGCCTTCTGTCGAACTATCTCTGCATCAGGTTTATCTTATCCAGTCCTATCACACATCTACTTAAACACGTGTGAACCAAGTTCAGCTGTACACGGTTGACATAAGATTGATTCTTGATCGCTGAACACATTGATTTGTTACTTTATTGCCCGATGGATGGATATAGAGTGCGTGACGTAAGAAGGGGTGAGCACTGGTGAAGGCTTGTACTAATCTCCGTGTCAGGAAATCGTTTCGCAGACCATTTGAAACGAGGGTTGCTGAACTAACACGCATTCGACTCGAGTTTCCTTGCATAATCGCTGTTTGCTACACTTATTGGCTGTCCATTTGATTGACTAATAGATGTTGAGAAGCTTAAAAGCTGGTTATTCTGTATGACTGTACGAGCACTCTCGATAATTTCTCGTTTGAAACAATAAAATCTTTACTAAATGTCTGGAGTTTCTTATTTGTAAAGAGTCTTTTGTCAAAACTCAAAAAAAAAGTTTATTGTTTCATAGAAAAATATTGTTCACCCGCGACAAAATGTATGGAACAGCTGAATTTTTTTTTGAGTTCTGACAAAAGTCGCAGAACAAAAGTTGTTAGTTTTGATGTACAGAATAAGCCCCTAAAAGGATGCTAATTGATTAGAAATGACCTGACGATAATTTTTATGCCTATATTTAACAATCTATACTTCAAAATAAAATGATGAACTTTAAAATCAATAATTGCTCAAATGAATCGCCTCTTAAGTTACATGAGATCATTGTCATACACACAATACAATACATAATAATTACACGCACCTAAAACCTAACGTTATTGATTCAGCATTTAATAAATAATATCTAATATAATATAATTTACTTATAAAACTAAGAAATGATAAGAAAGTTCTTGATTAATTTCCGTGCATGGAAATCTATTATTACCTTCAGATTTCAGAGAGCAAATATCCAGATATTTGCTCGAAGATTCTTACTTACTGAGGTATTCAAAACATTTTGCAGCAGTTCTAACTTATGCAGTCTTTGCAGAGAACATGTCTCCGCCTGCGCAAGAAGTCCGCCAAGAGCGGGAGAACGGTTCGGAGAGCAAGCCCCCGAGCACGGAGCCGCCGCCCGTGTCGCCTCCCTTCCAGCGGGAACCCCCGCGCACGCCGGAGAAACCGCAGTGGAACTACCCCCCGCCGCCCGTGGACATCATGAGTGGAGGTGCAGCTTTCTGGCAGAACTACTCTGGTAACTTTACATTTTATTGACCACCACTTTTTCGCTTGCGTCGTATTTTGACATTTGTGCTATCCTATGGGAACCTTATATTTTTCCGGGATAAAAAGAAGCCTATCTCACTTTTCGATTGATTGTCAACAACAAACAAGAAACACACTTTCGGATTTATAATATTAGTAAGGATTTGTTTAGTATGATATTTTTATCCTACAATGACTTGACTTAGAGGGTGTTACTAGTTTTCTATGAAGTGTTCTATAAACTATGAATACAAGCGTAGGTTTCCTTCATCGTGATGCATATAATCCAATCACCTTTCGTGGGCCTATATTTAATAGTAAAGTATTAAAAACAGCCGGTAGAGTACATATCATTTAAGGACGTATTTTTCTATTTAGCAATATTCTAAAACGTCACCAGCCAGACATTCAGCCCTCAGGATAAAAGTTTGACGTTAGGAACTTATTCAATTGTTGAAATATTCATAAATTCGTATTATTGAATTCTTGGATCCGAACGGATACGTCCGACAATGTATGGTTTTCATCAAATGTAAAAGGGACGGAAAAATTCGACGAAATGAAATTTATACTCATCATATCGCGTGCCTTGCGAATCGGGAATTTCGGAATTTCAAGTATTTAAAAAGCAAAGCGATACGTGCATGCCCCTCGGTTTGTATTCTGATTTTTGGAGGGAGCTCTCTGTATAGTCTGAATCGTACCCTCTATACGAATGTCAGTTGGCTGTCACAACTATAAGTTCACATTGCCATAACATCAATCATCACTTAGTGATAGCCCCTTTCCAACTTCCTGCTTTATTTCAAGACATCTCTCAAGACTCCAAAGTAACACAAAATTAAGTTTGCGGTGGTTGCTTTTAAAAAGTACTTAAATCTATTTTCTTAACAATTTAAAGTCAATATATTGCCGAGGCATTGTGGAAATTTTCGCTACCTATTATTTGTAATGAAAACTTGGACCAGCCTTACAGGCTCTAGGCCTAGCTTGTAATATTAACAAATTTGAGGTACCGGTAAAAGAAAACATTGAGGAATATCAAGTGCTCGGTTGGCCAGTCACCGTGCCAGTTCCGAAAATCTGTCTCCAAGCTCAAGCTTGTTTTGCTTGACTTCCTTGCCTTACCAGAACTGGCTCTTCAATAAGAAGGGTGCCAACTTGTTATCAAGAGTAGGTAACTATGCGATCGTCTCCTAACTACCGACAGAAATTGACGATTCCGAGCTCAAATTTCACACAGCCAAAGTTGTAGTAAGAATATGTTGCTGTATCAAAATTTGAGAAAGAAGGAGATAAAAATCTAGAAACCCACAATTACGTATAAACTTTGTGACGTTCAATCGAGGGTGCAGAAGTTAGCCGCTAAACAAGTAAGCACAATAACACTGATACCGATTTAATCAGTTCCGTTTCCCTTGACGAGTGCCTTTTGCCTTCGGACTGCTTTTCCACCAGAAATTGCAACTAATTTAAGTGCTACTTCACCCCAAGTATCTCAACGCACGCGAACACGCGACGACTTAAAGCAGTATGTTTCAATTTGAGTACAAATCGCATTATCAATAATATCAAAGAATTATAAAATAATAAAGGGAAAAAAATAGAACCAACATTGATCCAACAAAGAATTTCAATAGCTGACGTACCAGTTGATACAAATTCAAACGATAACATGAATAACATGATAAACAGTGGTTACCATATAATGTACCTACATTCTTGTTTTTTTTTAAGATAATTTTAAATCCTTGCCATTAAAACTGCCTCAGTCCTTAAATTTCAGTAAAAAACTTTCGTTTGATTGATGAAGATAAAATACTAAAAGTAAATATTTAAATCCAAGAAAATATTGCTTTAGGTAAGTAACCATTTGTTGCTTTAGGAAAGTGAACACTGCTATTAAAATATGACTCAAACATTATTTATTAAATCGAAAACATTTTTTCCTTAAACGCAAAAGTCATCTACAACTAAAAGCCAAAATAGAATACCAGAGGGATGAAACATAAAAAGGTTGGTAACAGAAAAACAAAAATTAAAACTTGGATCCTTTCATCAACTTTGCTCACTGCCGCCGCCCGGTACTAGAAAAGAGAGAAAAAAACATTTTATTATTCTTAAATTAGAAAAGTTTTTTCTGTGTTTTTATGGATCATTCAAAGGTTGGATATTAACACCTAGTCTTAAATATTAAGGCTGTACCAGTTGCTACTTTCAAATAGGTATATTCTTCTGCTCGAAAGAAAAATACTAGAAGTGTAAGTAAATACATCATTATAACAAGACTCGTATCGTGATATAATTATTATCTTAAACCAAAACTTCGAAACGAACGAAATCACAAAATAATGAATATGTGAAATTGTGAAACTTTGAAATTTATTAGTTTCTAAAAATCGTCTAGTTGTCTACATTATTAATTTTTTATTAATCTAAATATTCACAGACTCGTAGCAAATAAACCCGTAACATCAATAAACTTATATTTTCGTCGTATTTTCAATGAGACTGAGTATTTATCACTAGGTATGCAATTAAATTGAAAAACCTTGACTAGGAAGTGTACTTTAATACCTAATTGCAAAAATACGAGAAAATGATTTTCAGAATGTAGGTCTTGTGAAAGTAGGTTTGCCAGCAGCAATCAATCATTGCAATTAGGTTTACATCGTTATCATTAGGAAGAGAGGTAAATATATGCGTTTTACATTTATGCTATTTTAACTATCTATTTCGTTGGGGTTGAGTTGATTTTTCATATTACGTTATTACTTTGATTACAACTTTTTGCAAACGATCAGATCCATCTACGTTCAAAGCAGAAGTTCCATAGTTTATTTCTAGCTACGTAGCTGCATATGTATTCGTATCTACTTGCAGTCAATACATATTCCATTGTTGTCTCAACCTAAAGAACCCTAATACATTTAGGTATATAATTATATATAATAAATCAAAATATACTTTTTTTTCTTTTTGGGACATCCTTACAAAAGAACTTATCTTTGGCCTTATTAAAACTTTTGTATTTTTCCCACGTCTTATTTATTAATGTAAATAATACAATATTACTGATTTTGTCCAAAAATCACTGGCGCAAAATTAAATTTCGTCTGCAGTCTTCCAGTTTGCAAGTAAGTATTGTGACTTCAAAGTAAAATATATCAAAAATAATAATAAATTCATCCGCGCTCGTAATACGGATAAACCAACCGATGTAACACAAGTAATATAAAGTTGAAAAATTAATAAAGAGGAAACTTCAGCTCGCCAGTTTTAGGTGAGCTTGTAAAATGAATGGGAATAAAATTGTACCGCACAGGTGCGCCCGAAACCTTTGACGATATTAACTTTTTTGTTTATGCTCCGGTAACGCAGAGGAATCATTGCGAAGTTTTTATCAACTGACTGTTATTAAAAAATATTTTTTGGTATATCTAAGGAATTGACATGAACAACAGTTCCTAGTAAATAATTATTTTGGGAAGCTATGGAGAACTCTACGTCTCGCAGTTAAATCTAGCACTAAGACTATGTTGATGACGTTGTCAGTGAGGAATACCGAAAACTAAAGCAAATCAAAGCAAATATCGAAATCAAATTAAAAAATTTATTGTACTTTGGTGTCTATAACGAAGAAAACTTACTTACCATATTCGCGTAATTATTATAACCTAGATAATATTATAATTTAGCTCCAGCTTAAAGGTAATGATTATGAAGATTTGCTCATTTATGAACCAGTTGAAACCAAACCGAGTTAACTTATATAAGATTAAGAATAAGATTAAATTAATTAACCAATAAGATTATCGAAAACGTTAAATCGGCTTATTCCACAAATCCCCTTAGAAGATCCCCTGCGAAGGGGATAAGTGGACTTTTTGTCCATTTATCCCCTGCGGTTTTGCGGCAGGGGATAAATGGACATTTTGTCCACAAATCCCCTTCCGCAACACCGCAGGGGATAAATGGACTAAAGGTCTACAAATCCCCTGAATCAATATTTACACACTTTTGAAATAAAATAGCAGAACTGTGTTAGGTAAATAATCGATTCTTTATTTTTTTGTACATACATAATAAATTAAACGAGTGGTGAACCAAAATATAAAAAAAAAAATATCTTCGATTATTTTTGTATCGGTGTTGATATTTGTAATCTCTCATGTACATATTTCCAAATATAACATAATATTTGGAATAGTTTAAATATCACAAAAAATCATATTTTCACATGAATCATAGATTATTTGTACAATGATAATGAAGATTTTAAACCTAGATGAGCGTTGAAATGAATATAGGTACAAGTGGTATCACAAATAATATACAACAAGTAAATCACACAGAAATCATATTTTTACACAAATACTTTTGAAAATAACTTCTACAATCACAGGTTATTATTATTGGTACTATAATGAAGAATATTTAAATTTACATGACTTAATACTATGCAAGTGTTATAATAAAATAATCGTTTTTTACCAATAAAATAAGAATCACAGATTGTTTGTACAATAATAATAAATATTTAAACCTAAATAAGTTATGTTGAAACTAATATATACATATATATATATATTCAGATAAACGATATGTACTAGTGATATCATAGTAAAACATTCTCATACTAGAATAAAGTAAATCTTAAAATAAACAAAAAACAAGTTTTACTCAAAATAGAGTTTTAAAGTTACAAGTTTTACTCAAAGTTTTACTCAAAATATCAGAAACGGGCTGTACATATATTATGTATTTATGAAGCTTTGAAATATGTACCTAAAAAGTATGTAAACGTTGTACCCCTAGGATAACTTCATAAAAATAAAATCATATTTATGATGTATTTAAGTCCCAAGAGATCACAATTCAGACGAGTATCATCCTATTATACTTGAAAACACAACTAACCAATATTTAAGAAAAAAAAAGGTTACTTACTTGGATGGTGATGGATCCAGTGCATTTGGTTTTTTTTCTTTGTGCACATTCCCAAAGAATAGACATATTTTTGTTTTTGGTTTTTATACGTGTCCAGCGTGTAATAGTACTGTAGAAAGTTTTTTTTTTTTATATACACTAGTTCTCCACAAGCACCACTTGAACTACTAGCCATATTTATAGATTAAAATTCACGTAATAGTGCACTTTACTCGCAAACATGTCACAGCAAACTGATAAAAATGCATACTCTTCCAAAGCTAATTCAAGGAATTCATAGAAAAATAGTATCCCTTTTAAAAACCAGATAAAAGCCGACAAAATTGTGTATGATACAGGATTATAGGTGTTATTGTCAAGCGTTAAGGTGGATATTTCTGTACAAAATGCAAACACTTCCAGGACTAATAATAATTCAAAGAATTCATAGAACAATGAACACTATTTTAATAACCAGAAAAAAGCCGACAAAATTGTGACCGATACAGGATTATGGATGATATTGTCAAGCGTTAAGGCGTATGTTTCTGTACAAAATAACGAATTGCAACAAACAAATTGCAACTTATATTTTTTATCTCTTAAAAATCAGATATTATGGTTATTTGTGAAAGTATTTTCAGTTAACACATTTAGATTAAATCTTCATCACTTTTATATCATATATACAATCTATGATTATTGTGAAAATAATTTTCTAATATGTGATTACATAGGTAACTATATCAACACTGATACAAAATTATTGAAAATTTAAATGACTTTGTAAATTTTGTTCACCACTCGTATATTATGTACCTACAAAAAAAGACTAATAACCAAAGACTAAAATATGTTTTACTTATTGTATATTATTTGTGATACCACTTGTACCTTTTTTCATTTCAACGCAACTCATCTAGGTTTAAAATCTTCATTATCATTGTACAAAATAATCTATCATTCATGTGAAAATATGATTTTTTGTGATATTTTAACTATTCCAAATATTATGTTATATTTGGAAATATGTGCATGAGAGATTACAAATATCAACACTGATACAAAAATAATCGAAGATATTATTTTTTTTTATATTTTGGTTCACCACTCGTTTAATATATTATGTATGTACAAAAAAATAAAGAATCTATTATTTACCTAACACAGTTCTGCTATTTTATTTCAAAAGTGTGTAAATATTGATTCAGGGGATTTGTAGACCTTTAGTCCATTTATCCCCTGCGGCGTTGCGGAAGGGGATTTGTGGACAAAATGTCCATTTATCCCCTGCCGCAAAACCGCAGGGGATAAATGGACAAAAAGTCCACTTATCCCCTTCGCAGGGGATCTTCTAAGGGGATTTGTGGAATAAGCCGTTAAATCGGACTTCGTCTTACTTTTAAGTAAATTGAATTCGAGTCGTGATCCAATCGATTCTACGAATAAGAAAAAAGTGTACAGAAATATATCTCTAATAGAAAATCAATCCAATCAACTGGATTCGTCACGGGCCGATAGAGACAGCACCTCGTCTAAACCTGTCCTTTTGTAGTATTTTGTTCCAATTGTGTAATGACCGGTATCTGTTTTGTAAACTGACACCGTTCTCCCTCACACAGTCATTCTCACCCCTTTGTTCACAACCTTCTCGAATTCCCAACTGAAAAATTAATAAACTCACTTTTTATATAATTTACGTTAGTGATTAATTTCGCTTAAACGAACAGAGGTGTCGGTTGCTCTAAAAATGCTAAAAAATAATGACGATACTCGTAATATTTAAATGTTCAGGTCAAATATCGCGTTACCAAATTAATATTCGAAACTTCACCAATTTAACTTTCCATCCGCTTGTTTTTTCTGGCCCGTTAATAAATTCTTTGATGGCAACATTTTAATCCAGTTTTTACTGTTTCCCTATTAAATTACAATGACACGTGAATACAGATACCTACAGAATTAGGTGCTTTTTTACTGTTCCAATCACAGTTCATTTTAGTTATCTCATTTTTCGTATAACTTGTTTCAGTGAAACTATCCTCTACTTGCGTAGAGTCACAAAAAACTGATTATTCTCACTATCAATCGACGTAGTGACTTCTTATTGCTCTCAAGTAAATTATTTCACGTCCGTCTTGGGGAGTCCTTTTTTGTCATTCGGTGACCATTTGATCGAAACGAAATCGAATATCTGTTAACTGTTTTTGTACGATTTACATCGTTCGCGTGAAAGTAAGTTTCATTGTAAAATGATGTCACTAAGAAATAGTTAACTTAAATAATGGCTTCCACTACTTTGCTTTTTATCTTACGTACAACCTTTGATATAAAATGAAGAAAATAAAGATTAAAGCATTACTTTTTATCAAGCTAAGCGCTCAACCATTACAGTTGTTTCAAAGAACAAATAGATTATAGCTCTCAAAGGAACCGGCAATTCTGTTTTAGAAGCGGCAAATGCAAAAATATTACGTATTCAAACAGACCTAATGGGACATTTAGGGGTGGCACCGAAGTGAAACGGCAAAGGCCGAAGCTTTTAAGTGTATAATATTTAATTGTGACGCCCTAGGCGTATAATCTCGCCCGAGATAATAGGTTTCTGTTTCGGAACAACCCTCCACGGTGACACTTGCGAGTGCCAAGCCCTCGAGCGATGCTCTACACTCAGACAAATCGGATTATAATCGAGTTTTTCTAACTGACGATTGTTATAGAAAAAAACAAACACCAACAATTGACAAAAATCATTTTCTTCGGTACACCACTTATTTAGCGATAAGGTCGCTCGGTTTATTGACTGTTTTGGACCTTAATTTTAGTGTACACACTAAATCAGCCTCTATAATTAAATCCATCTGCTGAAAAAGAGGTTAAAATTAAACCAAACTCAATTCAACCATTTCAAACAGACACACACACACGACAGACAGATACGTAGAATTTACAAAACTTCTCTGCGTCGGAGGTTGAAAAATGAACCAAACATTGCTAATTAAAATACAACACAGACCAGCGATAAAAACTAGGTGAAGTAAAATCATAAATTTGTCTGTTCGGAGCATAAATTGTAAACGAATGTTGGGATGAGAAATTGAATTCCCCGTTGAGAGAATCTTCCATCAAAGTAAGCAAAAAACGCGATTCCGTTTATATCTTTTATATCTCGTAAATTGCAGGAGGAGGCAAGCGTTGCATGAAATTGAATAAGCATATTTCGTAAAACGTCGACGTTTTCGGAGACAATTGCCTTACCTCACCTACTCGCGCCTCTTCATGAACTTTGTCAATTTTCCTAAAATCTTATTAGAACGTCTGATGTTCCTGAGATGCGTTTCAATTTATCTGTCTTTAATTTGTAGCGTGTTATTTATGTTTTACGAAAATTTGACAATTGAAAAATGTATCTACAGACTCAACAAATACACTACTATGATAGATAAGTAACACATCATCAGAACCATATTAAATGATCTTTGCAGGGTTTAAAATAATCTACTCCTCAAATTATATTAAAAACAACATTGCAAATAAATTCCTAAATCACGTTTTGATTTATTCAGTTTAATCCGAGAGCAAACCCGCATCGCATACGATACATATCTCGTACATTGAGAACACAATACATATTTTACTTATTATCTTCGTACATTGCCGAAACAACCCTTCAAGAAGAAATTTAATTACATCCTCTCTATTGCGTTCCGTATGTTTTTAGCCAGCAAATATCTCGATATTAAATTAACATGTGCCATACGTATGTGAAGTCCGTTTGATGTGAGTTCGCTTCCCGCGCTAATGGCATTTTCCGGGGTGACACACTTGTATTCCGTAATGGAACTTGGCTAACGAACTTATATTATCGACTGCGTTTTGATTTACAACTTCAGGCAGTACACTTTTATGATTAATAGATTCAACGATTGGTCAAAGATCCTTTGAATGTATGGTTTAAGATGAACACGAGTTTTGAAATATCCCTATTTCAAACGCGACTTATTGGAAGTGTTTATGACACTTTTTAACTTATGAATAACGGCTAAACAAGCACTTCAAGGCAATGAAATATTTAGTTTTTTTATTTAGTGATATTTTAACATAAAAAGTTATTGAATATAATATTTTTTTGTCAACAGAATCACTGGCGCAAGAGCTGGAGATGGAGCGCAAGTCCCGTCAGCAAGCCATGGAGCGCGACGTGAAAAGTCCCCTGTCAGACCGCGCCGCGTACTACAAGAACTCAGTTCTCTTCAGCTCGGCTACTTAGCTACCAACCTCCGGGGCTACCGAGTACCCCGACCAAGAAATGGACAAGGAACACGAAACGAGGAAACCGATGATCAGCGTCAAACCCGAATTCAGGGAAAAATAATTCCAAAGATTTAATCGGACGACGTTTTTATGGCGACGCGAAATTAATGTGTATCGCATTGAACTATTGACAAGATCTCAATAATGTTCTACTTCCTCTTGTTGAGATTAAATGTAAATATTGTTACGAAGTAATGCGTGGGCTTCGCCGTGTAGAGCGGGGCCACGCGAACTCTTCTTCCATAGAAAAATTTGTAAATATCTTTCAATATTATTAGTTGTAAGACAGTACGGTTTTATCGACGATTCGAGTTATTTATTCGTCAATATTTTAATCTTTTAAAGAGTACCTTTACTTATCGTTAAATGCCATATTTATATGTTAAGTATCCATCGTTATTTAGCTGAGTGGTTTTGTATGATGCATTTCTTCCGCTGGGAATGTCTCGTTTGTACCTACATACATATCATGGTATGCTTCGATGTTTTTATAATCGATGAATAGTTGATTGATACAATGGTTGGAATTGATCAAAGACTGCTTTTTGAGTATTTTTCTAAAACTTGCGGCACTAGTCTCGACAGTTCTCGAATGATTTATGAACTTTTGAGTTCCTACAAAATCATAGATTCGGCAGAATGAAGACCTTTACGAAGCTATCGTCAGTAAAACTGAAGAATAGGTACACATTTTCATCATTTTACTGTATTGTAAATTAACGTTCAATAGTTATAATGTGATCTTCACTATCATGTAATTTATTCAATTTTAGTGCAATGATTAGATGTAATTAATCTAGTTTATTACTAAATCATAAATTGTACTATAGTTACTCTAAGTTAGTAGTATTAAAACATTACATTTTTACAATTCAAAGTAATTGACTGAATTCAGAAGATACAGTTATACTGCGTACAATATAACATAAGTATTTTCTGCTAAAGGATATGGTCAGATAGGCAAGAATCTAGGATTACTGAAATATAACATATTTAAAACCTTTTGTATAGAGTGCAAAAAGGCAACAATTTTTATCAAGTATTTTTTAAAATAAATGTGATATAAACTTTACCCATTTTGAGGATTGTCCTCAAAATTGGTTAGCACTTCAAAATAATCCTACAGCTATTTCAATATTTTCAATAAGTGAATGGTTTCAGTTATCTCCTATTGTTTTTTTCGCTACTACCTAGTAAACTAAGCTTGGACTATTTGACCATATCCTATCATCTTCTAGATGCTGTATAAATAACTGCGCTAAACGATCTGTATCGCAGATTCGATGTATAATGAGTAGAAGTGTTTTACGAGTATCGAATAAGTTCAGTAGTTTTAATATAAAATATGAAACAATAGCGATATTTATGCTTAGTTAGGAGACAATTTTCATGGTCTTCATTAGATTAATGTAACATATAATGATTGTAATGAGCGAAGAATTGGCGCTTGACTATTGAAGACATTCAATATTTCTAATAAAAAACTTATAAACCAATACGCTTGAGATGAGCCCGTGAAACTTGCTGGGGTAGAATTTTCTTTTAATTAAATTGACTAAATCATCGAAAACCTATTTTTTTTAGGATATTTTAGCAGATACGTACATTTAATCGTATATTTTCATGTGTAAATTTATTACTTAGTATTTATATTTACTATTAGTATTTATTTTAACAAATCCGTAAGCTATGTATTTTAGTTTATTTCTCTCATTTTATCCTTGTATTTCTATTTAATTCTTACAATAAATTCCACTGCTCCGAAATATAATAAAAACTTTTTTAATCCAGTAACAAAGATACGAGTATAATTTTTTCATGTTTTTTAAACTTGATGAGATATGTGGCACAGTTATTGTTTAGTTTTTGTCACTGCGTTTAAGGTATACTGAATTTAGTGTTAACGTTTTGTATTTTATTATCAGTATTTTGAGTAAATAGTCAAGTGCCGATATGCGAAGTCGCTCAATACGATTCTACGTCATTATCGTCTGCATCGGATATCCAGACATAATGAGTTAACTTAGTTGTTACTATAAATGTTTAGCTGACATGTGTGATTGTGTAAAGGGCATGAATGTGGTACATTTCGCAACAGTTATTTCTTCGTTTTATTGAAAAAATTGACAATACTGTTCTAAACTTTTAATTCAAAATTCGCACTTTTAAATTTATCTGTATTGTCGCTTATAGAGTAGTTGATTTCTTTGTCTTTAGATGTCGAGGCTTCTCAATGTACCTATACTTTTTATATTTATGTAATAGTATGTTCAGAACGCATGTGGTTTAATTTATTGTTTCTATTATAATTATTCTTAATTTACTTAAAATTGTGTGTGTGCCTTGTATCGTAGATGAAAATATCAAGATTAAAAATTGAAAATATCAAGCCTGTGTTTTTATTGCCTACAACTTACTATTGCTGTTGGAATAACAGCTAATAATCGTTGACACCATGCAATCGGCTAAAATAGTTCAAATAAGTACCTACTGAATAAAATAAAAAAATGAATTCTACAAAGCAGCTACGGAGTTTACCGTCAATAGGTACCTTCATAAATATGCTGCATTAGTCGAAATCTAGCGATTCTAAAGAAATCAAAAACCTTCATCTATCTAAATATTTAAGGCTGGCGCCACACTTGACGGAAATCCTACATTTTATTTGTACGATTCGACGTCTTAACGGACAACCGATATTCTGCATAATGTTGTACCCTATCACTGCAAACTGTATAAAATAAAGTGGACCAGGAACGGATTTTACGTACTGAATTTCCGCCTAGTGTGATGCTAGTCTAAATTTTTCTTACTGTTGTAATCGTCTTTTCGTTCGGTAAATAGCAGATCTTTTGCTAGTTTTCAAATGCAGTGTCACTGCAATATTAGTAGGACTACAGGTACGATTTTTTTTCCCGTGGTCATATCAAGCACTTACTTACTTTACCAAACACTCTAGTAGGACTACGGGAAAAAATACTAGTAGTACATCAGGACCACGGGCAATAAACGCACCAAACAGATATCGTGACAGGGACGACTACCTACAGTAGGTAAATGCTCGGTGCCATTCATTTCTATTAAATAATAGAAAAAAGAGAGTGGAAATTTCCCCACAAGGTAAACAGATGACCTTATTAAAACGCAGTATCTAGCTGGATGCAAGCCACTTCCAACTAGTCTTATTAGAGATTTATAGGAGAGGCTTATGTCCAGCAGTAGAAGTCCTAGTGAATAAAAGAAGAAAGTTGCCATTCTGTGGGCCTCTGACTCATACAGCTAAACGGCGCCAGTACCTCGAAACACGCATCATATACGAGTATTATATAGTATTTTGCTACATGATTAAATGTATCTAATCTAGTAATTTAGCATCTCTTAGACATTTCAGGAAAAAGACTGCGGTAGCGCAGCTCGCGGATTCATTTTGCACGTACCAAATTAACTAAAGCGCCCCTATTTCAGGCGACACAATTAACGAATCCGCAAACCAATAAAACTAGGGGCTCATAAAGCAGAAAAGTCATAAGAACTCCCCGGTTTTATGTGCACGAGCGCCATTTTAAATCCTGTGAAATCGGAAAACTTCATATTTATTGCTAATAGATTTTTGGCCGATGAGCACAGGGTTATTTGGGATGCAATTTTATTTTGTCCATATGAATGATTTTATATTTGCCCCGGGGAAGGCGCGGTGATGGGACGCTTTCCCTCTGATTTTGGACATCGGGCAATCCTTGACCCCTGAAGGTATTTCGGGAATTTCGGAATCGGCTTCTATGGTTGATTTGAGACACAAATGAATCTGGGAGGGGTGAGCATTACTTGGGTACCTAGGTAGTTTTTGAGATTTGAAACTTTTTATTTTAGTTACATTAGTTAGTTATTTATTATTTATTTAAAGTATATAAGTGCTACTTATTCTAGGTAATTCCTATTTTAGATATTATTGATTGACCGAACAACCGAAGAGATTTCAAATTGTGAGATTGAGTACTGTTGGTACCTACCTATCTATCAAATCGCAGATATGAGATTGAGTACTATTGGATACTGTTGGTAGGCCGAAATGTGCAAGTCGGTGGATGTGAACTCAATATTATTATCTAATCCTCACTGAAGGTCACATAAAGCAGCGCGTTGATTGAACATTGCACAACTTGAAGCTAACTTCACATCCGCCGACTTGTATGATTCGGCCTATACTTACCTATCTGTCAAGGAAATAAGGAAAAAATAGGTAGCATCTAAAATCAGACACAACTGAGACTTATACAATTTTCTTATATATATAGAGTGAAAAGTATGTAAAAATAAAACACCCACACTTATACAGAGAAGACTAAAATAGATTTTACTTGGGAGTGTATTACTTATGCGTAAAAAGTTATTGCAATTTGCCCACGTGCCGATTGCTTTTTGCGAAGGCGTTGTGTATAATGTTTATAATTAATTTGTCAAAATAAAGAAAATATTTCTATATCTAATAAGTACCTACAACACCTATCTTTGTTTAGTTTTCCTGAACTATGCAATGAATTAAATTTACACATTTACGAAATTTCTTACATTTTAAATTTGCTTATATATAAAGGCAATTTATATATATGGACTATAAAAATGTACGTGTAGACTACGTCGCACTGGTGACGTCACAGGCCCCCACTCCCAAACTTTGACAAGGTTTACCTTCGTCATTTAATTTTATTGTTTGATTGACAAAAGAAAATGTACCTACGTGTCTAAAAGGTATTTTTTTTAGTAATCCAACTTACAAACTAATTATAATAATGTTTTTTACCTAGTCATCATACCTATTCTTCAGATGACTATACTAACTACCATCGTGCGACGACCTAGGTAACTTACTTTACCTAAGTATTGAGTATAAAAAGTACATACTCGTAGTTGTACCTACACGCGTGAGAAAATTCTATATGAAAACCACATTATATGTTATATTGTATTTTACATGAAAGTATATCCTTGAAATTATTATTTTCCTTATGACTTTCCATACATTTTGTCGAAGGTCTTTGAACATTTTGCATGGAGCAGCCTACGAATAAAAGGAATACTAGTACAGCATAATAATTAGTAAAGCAGCAAATTTTTTCGCGTTTCCAAGTTCAATTCAATATCAAAAGTTAGTCAAAATGATATGTAGGTAAGTACAATAATACCCTATGCCTATGAGTAGGTAATATATTTTATATATAAGTATGCCCGGCGTCCTACGGAGTCATAAGTAGTCTGTAGGTAGTTGTGCTTTTTGCGACTTTTACTATGGGGCTAAATCCGATATCATAAAGAAAAAATTAGCATATCTCACATTTTGTTAAGGTTTGGCCAAAACTTTGTATATGGTTATATATAATACTTAGTTACTTACGAAATATAGGCCGGGTGGCTAGTCCTGGCGTCAAGAGTTCTTAAGACGCCTGAAGGCCTCTGACATAGCTAAACTGACAAAGTTAAAACAACCGAAACCTACTATTTAACGTGTCATACGAGCCACGGTAGCGCTCTGTAAGGCTCTGTTGTAAATGCCACCTGCGGTCATCCATCCGAAGACTGACCGTGTTTAACGTTGCTGAACTTAACGTTGTTATAATACTGACAGTTGGTTAGTCATAATGACGAGCACAACACTACGAGTATTGTACCTACCTATGTCCTGGATTTACTTTCACCCCGTACCTATAGGCAAAATACCTCTACATCGTCTAGATTCTAGACTTTATTATAACGTATGGTTGCTATAGTCACGCCTACAGCCAATATAATCCCAAAGTAATAAAACAATTGCGCGATATACGACGTGTTCCAAGGAGGTTCCAAGTTCGGATACGTTCTCGAGTGCTGGCAGAGTTAATATTGCGCGCATAAATATTGTCGCACACGACAGCGCCGCGCCGCTCCTAGTCTCTATTGAAGTATTGCTGCTATACAGGGCGCTCACATAAAGTGAGAAAAATTTGCTGTTGCATAGAAAAATATCGTCTACCCGCGACAAAATGTATGGAACAGCTGTTTTTTTTTTCAGTTTTGCCAAAAGTCGCAGAACAAAAGTTGTTAGTACAGTTGTGTTTGATGGACAGAATAATCCCCTAAAAGAATGCTATAATTGATTATGAATAACCATGTATAGTATAAAGCTAAACCGCTATTTTTGTGTGTCTGTCTGTGTATCCGCTTATATCTTCCAAACTATACGACAGATTGCAATGCGGTGTTCACTTTTAGAATATTTCTTTTAGAAGGTTTATAGCTATAACTCATCCGTAACCGGGCGAAATCTTTGAGTTACTTAGAAAGGGAATATAGTGTGCAGCACCATATAAGTGATTTTGAAATATGTATATGGCGATATTAAATTTTTTTGTTTAAAATTCGGCCTAGTGCGAGTCGGTCTCGCGCACGAAGAGTTCCGTATCTTTACGTTGTACGAGTATATGCTTGAATTCTACTTCTTTTGATTCGGTTAGTTTTCAAGGCGTAGGAATCGTCTGCGGTTGCGAGTTTAAGGGGTGAGATTCCTTAACGACTTCACTTGCTTTCAAAACATTTTTAGAAAATCCAGAAGTTGAGGGACGATAGTTAAAATCCTTTGCCCAGGAAGCATCATTATGGAGAGGTTCGTGAAAACTAGAATTCTTATCCATACAATTCTCATACAATTGACAAACATTAATCAGCTCGTTAAGAGTTTTTACTTCCTTCAAAGCTACAAAAATCGAATAACAAGGTCGAATGTTACGTAGAATCATCTGTAACTTTTCTGCATCTGGTAACTGTGTTTGTAGGCGGGAAAACATACCCGATATTATCGAAACAAAAACGGCTATTGACTCGTCTTTTCCTTGAGTTCGCTTACGAATCGCTTCCAAGAGTTTATAATCGAAGTCAAATTCACCAAAGTCTCTAATCAACAAACTTTTGATTTCATCCCAAGACAATGAGTCATTTTGAGAGATTTGAAACCTAAGCCAATGTAAAGCATCACCTTTAAAGATTTCAAAAGCATGTTTGACAATACTTTCATCAGAAATGCTTTTAGATCGACGGAACTCTTCCATCTTTTGCAAGAAAGAGCGAGGGCATGATTTTCCATCATATGTCAAACTTTTAAAATCAACCATGACATTAGAATGAGAGACTTGAGTATTCTTTGTTAAAGCATTGACTAAGGTAAGCAACACTTCTTGTGGTAGAAGTATAGATTGTGTAGAATTCGAAGTGCTCTCCTGTATTGTAGGTCTATGCGGAACAGAATCAGCCTTAGAGAATAGTATCTCAGGTTGATGATCTCTATGTTCAGTTCGGGGCGAAACCGAAACTGATCCAGAGGGAGAATCGTCATAGTCTTGAGTATTATCAATACTCGGTAGATGCTCGAAGTTGCTATGAAATGCATCGAATCTTTTCCTAATTGAAAAAAAATCGCTCCTTAAAACTTTGTAGTTTTGCTTTAAGGATTCTTCAGAAATCGTTGAAACGTCAATACGATCAAGACGAAAATGAGTATGATTCAAAAATGATTCAACCTTCTTAGTTAGCAACCTATCCGGAGAAGACTCTAACATTGAAACTTTATCCTTGATATACTTCAAAGTCTTTGACACTTGATCTAAGTCAACTGACACTGAGAAAACCGACTTGGAAATGACTTCAGCTGGTTTCAGTATAGAAAGTCTCTCCAATTGCTCCTTGAGAGAGGAAACACTCCCTGAAGGTGTTTCATGACGAATTGAGATCTCATATTCAAGTTCAAGTTTGTTTAAATGAGAATAAACGATGTTTTTAGCCATTTTTGTAAATCTAATAGGTATTAGATTAAAAATAATAAGATACGACGTATTACCAAAGATAAGAAAGAAATATTAGCTAAAAAATAGTATTAGGTAAATTAACTAATATTCAATAGAACTTACACATCTGAAATAGGTATTAATAAATTAGGGTTAGTAAGAACATGAGCATAAAATTCACATGAGCAAAACTCTTTCAAAAAAAATAAGGTAAAAAAATCACCTAGTACCTTGAAACGTATTGTGAATGTAGGAATACTTCAGCTGTAAGCCAAGACAACTTACAACCTGCATGTAACGTACACTGGGAGGATATTCTCCTCCAGCTCGTCGTATAGTCTTCCAAACCCCAACTTGTAGGTGACCGATAGGTTTTAACACCTCCAAGTGAAGAATGGATGTCGATTACAGTGGTAATCGGGTAGTAGTGCTTGTATGAGAGGGTGCGGTATTGTGTTGTTTAAATGTACTGTAGAGTCAAGGGAATAGTAATGACTGAAGACGTATGAGAGCAGAGAGAGACTCGCGGAATAATATACACGTAATACCAGGTAGTACTAGAATATAATTTATATATGAGGCCAAGTGTTGATATGTACTACTATGTACTACGAAGAGTGTTCAGCTGTAAGTTAGGTAACTTACAAACTGTATGTGACGTACACTGAGAGGATACTCTCCTCCAGCTCGCCGTATAGTCTCCCAAACCCCAACTTGAAGGTGACCGTTAGGTTTTAACACCGTCAAGCGAAGAATGGGTGTAGGTTACAGAGGTAACCAGGTAGTAAGTGACTGTATGTAGGGGTGCGGTATTTATGTAGCCTGTGTACTGTAAAGTCAAGTATAGAGTAATGTATGGAGAATTGAAGTACGATAACCAAAAGAGAACCAAAATACCTAAGGTGTAAGTGATGGGTGGATACTTGTGGAAGTATCGGTTTAGAATTTAGAAAAGAAAGAAAACAAGTAACAGTAAAATAAGAAAATATAAGTAGTCAGGGGTGGATAAGTAAAAAGGTCGGGCGCCAAACTGTAATGTTGCAAACGGGGAAGCCGTTTGCAGCACCACAAGTTAAAAGAGAATTGGAGAGGAACCCGTAATGTTGCAAGCGGGGGAGCCGGTTGCAGCACCACAGGTTAAGAGACCTCAGGAGAAACCTAACCAACCTAAGAGTCCTACCTAGTGGATAGGATTCCTAACGGTTCGGAGATTAAAACAGAAAACTAACCTTAGTATTTACACATTTATTTACACTAACACGCACTGCACTTATAGTCAATTAAAACTTCAAGAAACGGAGAGAGAAAGAGAGAATTTTGAAGGAGTCCTTGGAAAGTTAGCCAAAAAGGGAGAGGGTAGCACTCGTTGAACCACGCTGGAGGCTGGCCGAGGATTTTCTAGAGCCTGAGCTGGACCCGCCGATAGTGTGGCGCCAGCCAGGTAGCGCTAGGTGAGCGCTAGCGTGAAGACATCTGTCGACTGAGGTGGAGGCGCCGGCCCAAACCGGCCGACAGGCGCCGGCCCAAACTGGCCGACAGGGTTCTAAGTCAGCGCCAGCCCAGTGCTCCAGGGGTAAGGGGTCAGTGGCCCCAAAACAAGAGATCCACCTGTAATCAAAGTCAAAGGGACCGGAGCCTCTCACCCTGACTGTGTAGAGAAACTAACCTTTTTGTTAGCTTCTCTACATTCAGACTCTTTCAACGATAACACTGCCAACTTACAATTCTAGTTATGAAATTCAAATTTTTGAAATGTTTTCTTTGACAGGATCAGCGAACCTTGTTTTGTAAAATTGGGCAGTCTTGAGTTGGAAGTGTACTGGAAGACACCTTTTTTTTTCCCCATTAAAATGTAAACTTAGTGAATTTGAGTTTGCGTGGACGAGTCCTGTAAACGGCATGAGCGTCGCGTGACAGTCAGGGTGAGAGGCTCCGGTCCCTTTGACTTTGATTACAGGTGGATCTCTTGTTTTGGGGCCACTGACCCCTTACCCCTGGAGCACTGGGCTGGCGCTGACTTAGAACCCTGTCGGCCAGTTTGGGCCGGCGCCTGTCGGCCGGTTTGGGCCGGCGCCTCCACCTCAGTCGACAGATGTCTTCACGCTAGCGCTCACCTAGCGCTACCTGGCTGGCGCCACACTATCGGCGGGTCCAGCTCAGGCTCTAGAAAATCCTCGGCCAGCCTCCAGCGTGGTTCAACGAGTGCTACCCTCTCCCTTTTTGGCTAACTTTCCAAGGACTCCTTCAAAATTCTCTCTTTCTCTCTCCGTTTCTTGAAGTTTTAATTGACTATAAGTGCAGTGCGTGTTAGTGTAAATAAATGTGTAAATACTAAGGTTAGTTTTCTGTTTTAATCTCCGAACCGTTAGGAATCCTATCCACTAGGTAGGACTCTTAGGTTGGTTAGGTTTCTCCTGAGGTCTCTTAACCTGTGGTGCTGCAACCGGCTCCCCCGCTTGCAACATTACGGGTTCCTCTCCAATTCTCTTTTAACTTGTGGTGCTGCAAACGGCTTCCCCGTTTGCAACATTACATTCGGCAGTGGAGATACAACTAAATATTTTATTAATATTTCAAGCGACTCTGTTGCCGTTATTATTAATATCGAACAAAAAACGGCAAAAATTCACGTTTGTTGTATGAGAGCCCCCTTAAATATCTATTTTTTTTTAGTACCTACCTATTTGTTGTTAGAGGCGCAACAGAAATACATCATTTGTGAAAATTCGACTGTCATTGTTCATGGAATACAACCAGGTGACAGACAGGTAGCTAGGTAGGTAGGCTAGTTTTGGTCTTGTAACCATTAAAAATATGACGTTAAGGAAGCATTAATTCATCTTTCTCATAATATAATAGTAAAAATAAATCATCCTTAAAAAACTCAAAAACACGGTAGAATTATTGTATTGTCATCGGCCCATGATGAAGTGTCCAAGGTTTGAATGAAATCTGACTATTAAAAAAAACTAGTACAAACGTATTAGTTCACAAAAATACTGGCAAAACAAATAAAATCGTGTTAAACGGAAAAATACGAGTAAACCCAGACAAGACATCACCCTGTACGCGTACGCAAGCGACACACATCTACGTACGCACCTGCAGAGAGCGTCGTAGGGCGCAATTTTCGCTCTCCATCGTGGAAGGATTAGTTTTTCCTTTCGGTAATTAAATAACTTTGAGCTATGTTCCCGAGTGATGTATGGCTGTGTTTATTGTCTTTGGATATTTGGTTGTAACACGGCGGTGGGGCTTTATTTTATTACCTGTGTATCCCGTTATTTACGGGAATTGCGTCACTGAAATGTAGGTTTCCTCATTGCCACATTGAAAATAAGAAATAAAAGCTAATAGCTTGCAGTGTACAACATAGGTATCTTTTATAGATCTTTCTAAGAGTAGCCTCTTAAATCTTTACCGGTTAGTCAACCACCAAATTAGCAAGTACATACCTACTTATGTATTTTGAATTTAAGGAAACGCTCTCAGCGTTTTAAGTCATTTTATTGTTTCAGGTTCCGTTTCACTGAAATTTTCAGACCGTTACTGAATTTGACTTAGCCCATACACATCTTAGACTTTACTCTATAGTTATTTATCTTTTATTCAGTTTCATCAAAGTGTAAACTCCGGAACAACAAATTAGTAAAACAGTGGCAGTAGTAACGAGCGTCGACAGGACAGTCTTCAACTCACAAATTCATTAATAAAGGCACATAAACTTACTTCGCTTTTAAGCTCAAACCCTCTTGTTTGGAAATCCAATTGGATTTGTGACCGAGATGTACAAGTTCTTAGAAAGATCTTATCACTTCTAAAACAACTGGGAAGATAAAATATTTATAGGGTTTATAATACATCCCCCATTTGTAAAGTGGCGGGGTAGCGGTGCGGGTGGGTCTATGGGACATACGAATAGGTAAGTGGACTATGAAAAAAACAACTAGAACAATTGTTACCGCATATTATCTTTCGCAATAAAATTATCTTTCGCAAAAAAATGGCAAAACTGCCTTCCATCGTGTAAGTACAAAATTCGAATATTCCGCTCGAATTGTTTCCATTGTTGTTGATTTTTCAAAAACGGCTTAGCCGATTTCTGTAAAATTTTAATGGGACGTACGACGTACACATACGACTTCAGGAGTATATCCTTTCGAACTAAAAAGAATTTTTCGATTCGGTTTACAATAGAGGAAATATCGATGAAAAAACACAAAAAAATACATACATACCTACGAACATAGAACCTCCTCCTTTTAGGTAGTCGGTTAAAAATAAGCGTCAAATTAAGATTGCCATTCTGTCAAAGTGTACACCTTACTTACACTGATAAGGTCTGTGGTCAATGGATAACTGTATTGGCCATAATATTTGAACACTTACAGTTCATATTTAGTGTTCCTATATAACATACATTGTAAAGGAAATAGCTGAGGGGCTATTTAATATCGGTTATTTGTAAACTGAAACTACAGTAGTGTTTGTGTGACTCCATAAATTTTTGTCCAGCGGCGGAAATCAGGAAGCACTAACAAAAATGAATGGACCGAAACAAAAATGATGACAGTTTTCGTTTACTATTAACTTAACATAAACAAATTCATACTATAGAGTTCATAGAATAATACATCATTGTGGTATCTTAACAACGATTTTTGACATTTTAACACACTAAAAGAAGACAAGTCTGAATCGAAATGAAATGCAAATGGGTAAAAGCAATCCCAGAGCTGCGAAGGGTTAAGATGTTTTCATAACAGAGTGTCGCCAAATCGCCTTTCGTTTCCATTTTAATTGAAATGAATAAAGATTACAAGTGCTGAAGGTTGTAGAGTTGATAATGCTTTCTTCTCTGTTATATGGCTTGAAAAAGGGTTGAGAAGTCGTACCTACTTACAGTGACACTATCTCTCATATATCAAAAGTTGTGTAACATTTATTGCAGTGCCCACAATAAGAGTTTTTAAAGCTTTTAACGTGCTTCACAGAGTTCGCGTTATCTTCAATTTTCTTTTGAATTTCTACAGCACTATCTGTTGGCATCGAGAAGGCACAGTTTCATTTCCATACAAAGTTCTTCTTTACGAGTACCTACGTAAAAACTCTACAAAGCCGTACCTACTAGGAATAAGTGCATAGGTTTCCCCATAAATATCTAATAAGACTGATTGGAAATAGCTTACATTCAGAGTTTTTCAGCCACTACCTCGGTGGTCGTCTTACACTAAGATTGCCTGTATATGGTTTCCATTAGAAAACTTTATGAAATCTGTTTTTTTTTTCATATCTTTTAGAGTAATAGCGTCAATTTGCATCCATTACGGAAATGCAGTCAAAGCTAGATTATAGACAGCAATCCGAATCGAAAAATACAAAGTTAATGATCGATAAAATGGCGGCGAGCGATGAAGGCGGCAGAGACAATAATAAATTGTAATTACAATTTAAAATGAGCGGGCGGCGCCGGGGGAGTGGTCTCCTGCCCCCACGAACACCACCTTCGGCTCACGTGTGTGTACTTTTTACACACACTGGTAGGTAATTAATGTGTGTGTAAAGATTAGATATTTTCAATCTGGAATCTGCACGACTTTGGGCTTTTCATCACCAATCTAAATCCTCGCACTTCTGTTTTCGATAGCTCTTCTGGATCAGATCTGGTCATCACTGTCTTCAAAATGTCCTTATCATCAAGTGGAAATTTTGAAATACACTACTACTTACATCTATGTAATCTATGCTAATCTAAACAATTTGATACCCCAGGCTACAATTTTAGATACCTACCCGGACAACAGTCAAACGGATATTGAAATTGAAGTAAGTAGGTACTGGGCTGTAATAGGGTTTTTTTTTCATGTAGACGTACATAACACGAAATAAACTTTTCTATTAAACACATTTAATAATATTTATTGTAAATAATGTGTCTAGTAATATTCTTACATTTTGGTTCAAACTTCAATAATAGTTTTCAAGATAACTAAAGTTATTTACAATGATAAGTAATATGATGTCGTTCTTAAAAACATCCGTAACCTCGTCAGGTGTTGTAAGCCTAGCCTAAACGCCTAGTGATTTTAGATTTCAAAATTAATCGAAAGTTATTATAATTTATTCGTTTCCGCGATTTTTGATGAGTAACATCACCGTCAAGCATCAATTTAAATAATCCAACCCTTTTTCGTTTCAGAAATGAATCGATACGTATCGGATAGCTATTTACCAAAATTACACGTTTCAAAGCTTCAAAGCATTCACTTGCTTTATTTTTCATTCCCCTATATTCGAGTACGATTTTTATAAGAAAAAAACAATCGAGATTAATTTGAAAATCGTTTTTTTCGAGAATGGTTCTGTAACATATTTCCAAACCCTTATAAAATGTTTCTCTTTTTTTGGGTGGCTTTCATTAAACTTTCCATTATCTTACCTAATATTGCAGATTACTAAATATTGCAGATGACATTAGAATATGGTTGCGAAAAGTAAGTGAATTAAAATTACTTAACAACAGGATACAAGTGCGATTATGATCACTGAGTATGTGGCACTTACATGCCTCTTCCTTGATGTCTTTGTTTTACTTATGTACTTACTTCTACTTATGTGGAAACAATCATTTTGAAACTGCAGTGACTAAATTGTCTCTTTTTAAATAATGCTTCATACTGAGTACAAGGGGCTTGGTTCATAAGTTCTCAAACCTGGGTCTGGTTCAGGATAAATACCAAAATATTTTAATTGATCAGTAACAGTCACCTCCATTACCTACATTATTCACTTATTATTATCATTATGGTACAATTAATTATAGGTTGCCACATTTTGTATAGTAGTACATTTACATTATTAGTTCAGCCAGAGCCGAAGGTAGCATTTGCATTCCCCTTGCCTACTGCTACTGAAAAAAGGTCTGTAGGTATCCTTTTTTTGTACTCGTTTTGCACGAACATACAAAGTTAAACAATATGTACATGGCATTTTTTTATTCTATGACAAATTATTGACTTATTCCAATTATAATTATTATTGTAAAAATAGTTGACTTGTCAAAGCCTCTTTACAGCTTTTATTTACGTTTCTATTTATGTTTATGGATTAGTATAATTTTATGAGCACTGCTTTTATGTATTCAATATTTACTATACTTGAAAAATTGTATCGGACGAGAACATTTAAGTTTCTAATATTAATAGAAATGTATTAATATTAAAATATATAAAATTATAAAATTATCTTATCTTATAGAACAGTCCTGCACGTGCAATTTAAAATTTCATTCGTTGTAGCTTCGTATTCACAAATCACGGTCAATAATAATCACTTTGTGAATTGTCATTTCACATAGCATTCACTTCAAGGTATTCATTGTCATTTTTTTTCATGACAAAAGCAATCAAAAGGTAGAAACATAATGAAACATTTTTCTTATTTTTTTAAATTAACTCTTTTCAGTAACAGTGTCGTCGTTTTAATGGCTTATAATCATACAACACTTTTTTGCATTCTGCGATAACTGCTGATACATACATTAAATAAGTTAATATTATTTTTCAGAAAACATACTCGTCAGCAAAATTAAGTAGCCTAAATTTGAAGGATCTCTAATAAAAAGGATATAGAGATCGTAATCTTAGTGGTCCGCGTTTGGACCTCAATAAAATGAGAATACATTTAATGATTATTATGCCCTTAAACGATTCGCCGTGAACGATGCTATTGCATTTAGTGGATAGTAATCACTGATTTGAAAGTTTCACCTATTTACGAAATAATTTTATGATTTGAATAAAAAAGCAGTTCGGTGGTTTTTCAGTGATTTATCATTCAGGCTATATGATTATGGTACATATTTATTGTTCTATCTATGTGTTATTTAGACAAAGTGCTACCTCTAGCCGAAACTCCAAACTTTAACCTTAGTATAAAGGAAATTGTTTTGATTAAGTGATCTGACGATCAAGCTTATGGAAAAAAACGAACGATTTTAAATAACTAAATTTAGTAAGCAACCGTTCAGAATAAAATTAAAATATCGAAAAAAAATAAGTAACAAATCTAAAACGAAACGATAACGAGTAAAAATACTTAATTAGCTGATAGCGGTAACGAATTATTTTGTTAATCCATTTTAAATCAAGTGTTTAATGATGTAATGTAAGTCTAATTGAGTTGATTACATTATTAAACACTTGATTTAAACAACATATTGTGTAACGTAGTCACAACATAATATTGTAGCTACGTTAACTCTATACTATATTATTTTTATTTTATATTGTTTGTACCATCCGGCTAATTTCTAACTAGATCGCCATATTACTATCATTATAAAAAGTGGTGTTTAATGCCTACGATGGTCTCATAACAATAATTTGGCGCCAGGAGTGGTGATTGATGGCCGTCGTAAACGTCAAAATTTGGACCCAAAATAAAAGATCGCGGGTGATCGAAGGACCATATCAAACTGGATCTGTATTATTAATTTAACTTTCATTTGGCTGATTTATTTTTTGTACAACTTTAACGGATACAAGACGCTAGACTAGACTGATCATAAACGTAATAAGTATTCCTGTAATAAGTCTTACTCGATCGTAAAAAGGTTGACACCATTCTAATGTTACAATTATTGCATATTATTAGGATATTACCATTGTTGCATTACTTCAGTGTTACTTTCGACCAAGAATGAGATGGGTCGACGACATTAAGCGATCAGTAATCAGGGGGCATCAAATGGATGGAATCGGCAAGGGATATAGGTGACTAGCATAAATAAAGAGAGGCCTATGCCCAGCAGAGGGTTTTTAAAAGCTGATGATGATGATTATGATTACGAGTACTTACACAATTTTGCTTACTTTTATGATCACATTGATGAGCCGTAGGATGACCACTGTTGGACATATGCCTCGTCTATAAATCTCCAATATGTTGAAACGGATCGCATCCAATTCAGCATGTTCTTGAAGTCTTATACATGTATCCTCTATTGTGACACTGTCTCTATGCTATGAACCTGGTATTACAAGATGCTAAAACTGTGCTCATTTATTATCACTACCTATATGAAAAGTAAAACGCCCTGTGCTAATATTTTTTCATAATATACCTAATATTGTAGGGGCTCAATATATAACGTCTTCCAGCGGGATTATCATCATCATCATTATCAGCCGTAGGACATCTACTGCTGGACATATGCCTCCCCTATGGATTTCCAATAAGCCCGGTTGGAAGTGGCGGCCTGCATCCAGCGCGTTCCTGCGGTCTTCATAGTATATAGTCAGTCCACCTGCTCGGTGGACGTCCTACGCTGCGCTTTGCGGTGCGGTGATTCGATCTCGCAGCGAGACTACGAGCATAGCTCTCTCTTTAGTGCGTTGAGCTACCTTGAGCTTATTCATAAGGCCCTCAGTAAAAGACCACGTTTCAGTTCCATATGTCATCACTTATCGTCAACCCCCAAATCTTCCTGCGTGTCCATCTGGCTAGCGGGGTAGAGTGAAATACTTTGGTATCTTGGTGATCACCATTGTTTTATTTTCCAATTAGAAAAATTAATTACTATTTCGTAAATGAGTTAATGCCAGTGCGGCTCGGGGACGACTACTTAGCAATATGTGCTACATCATAAAACAGTTCAGCATTCTGTGGCCCATACGAATTCACATACACTACGTACAGGTATGAATCTTCTTCTTTATTTATCTTTTTCAAAAGGATGAGAGCCCAAGCTCGTATAAAGCATGTTCTAAGACACTTCAAGTCTTGTCAAGTTTAATGGACGTTGGGTTTTCTTTACTACGGTCACTTGGGTAGGTACTTTTGCAGTGCTATTACTGAAATGATCATCGTGACGTCACTTCACTAATAAAAGTCTATATACATTTTTGTATATGACTTTTATGAGGAAATTTAACGGGCTATACCTTCTTCATTTTTTGTTTAATTGACAAAAACAAGTGCCTAATATTTTTTGATAATCTATCTGACGGTCTAATTATATTTTTTAGTCATCATGCCCATTACATATGTAGGTACCTACATGCCAAAATCGAAAGTAAGTTGCAAAGTATAATTTACTTATATGATTTTGGGTCAATAGTATTATAGGTTTTGCGTGTATAGGCTAAATCAAACCTAATGTCGTCTGTGAACGAGGTAAGTCGTTGCGCAGTATCATATTAATATTTCAGCGACGTGGAGTGATTCAGGAGTGGATTGCTTAGCTTGTTGCTAATTTCACAGAAGCCAGTAAGTTTGATTCGACCTTTATCTATAGTATCTCATTTACGTACCTATTCGACCTTTATCTATAGTATCCCATTTACGTACCTATTCGACCTTTGTCTATAGTATCCCATTTACGTACCTAGTACGCCTAGCTCGCCGTATAAAATGCCTTCAAAAGCTCGGCTGTCGGGCACTCTTCGAGCATACAATACCGGGTTTGTTTGTCCCTCATGTTTGTCCAGTTCCAGTGCTGCTGGAACGCACGGATCTACTGCATTTTAGCCAGAATTCAACCCGACGCAGTACAATAATTTATGTTGTATGAACTCGCATGATGTGTTTTGGCTACGACAACAATGTTGGTAACTTACATACGCGAGGTGATGCATACCTACCTGGGGTAAGTATTCTGTCATAGTAACACTGCAGCTTAGATTATAGAAGGGAACACTGCAGACATTTTTTCGAAAATAACTGATGACAATCACATCTTTTAAAATTTATTTGTGAAATAATTTTAATTTTTTCGTCCAATGTAGGTATGCATGAATTTAATAAAGATGTTGATACAATATTAGTAATTTCAGGGAAAAGAAATGAAAGAAAACACAAGGTAAAGATTTTTTTATATTAATCATGTCTTCTGGAATTTTAGAGCTATAGGTAGGTATGTAGATTGTTTGTACCTTTTTTTTCAAAAAGCCTTCAATATATTTTTTGCCTTATCTAATAATCCTTACTAATATTATAAATCCGAAAAGTTTGTTGGTTTGTTGGTTTGTTACTCCATCACGCGCCAACGGAGCAACGGATTGACTTGATTTTTGGCATGGATATAGTATAAAAGGCGGAAGGAGCTTTAGGATACTTTTTATCCCGAAAAATTTCATAGTTCCTGTAGGACAGGACAAAAACCCTCGAAAGCGAAACTGTCGCCACTATCACAAAGACGCTAAGTGATTAATTCCTCTATGACGCTAATATGGACTAACGAAACGTCACAGCCAAACGTAATTAGATGACAGGTGACATTGTCTGCAGACTTTTATAAATCACAAGTAGCGTGGCAAGGCGACAAATAGTTTTTCTACCATTATATCCCCTTGAAGAGGAAATAAAGTATGGATTGAAAATGACAACTGACATTAAAATTGGATAAAATGTTATTTTCCCTCTGCATGCTACATGTTACTATGACGTTTAATACCAGGCCGTCATTTTGTCTGACATTAAAAATATTTTTAAACATTCTATCATTAGAGGTTCAACATGTTTTTTTATTCTACCTTTATGGTACAGAATCATCATACTTTAATATTATCAATCCGAAAAGTTTGTTGGTTTGTTCCTCTTTGACGCAGCAACGGAGCAAAAGATTGACCTGATTTTTGGTATGGATACCTATGGTTTAATAGACAGAAAGTGATAATAGGATACTTTTTATATCTCGAGAAAATTCGTGATTCCCATGGGATAGGACAATAACCGTCGTGAAGCCGTGGTGGTCTAGTGGTAATGACACCCGCCTTACAATCGTGAGGTCGTGGGTTCAAACCCGGTCCCGTACCAATGAATTCCTTGGAATTTATGTACGGAATTTCACACCACTGGCTTTTCGGTGAAGGAAAACATCGTGAGGCAACCTGCAAATATCCAAGGAAGAAATTCCATGGCGTATGTGAATCCACCAACCCGCACTGGGCCAGCGTGGTGGATATGGCCCAATCACCGTTCGTGGGTAGGCCTACGTCCTGCAGTGGACTATTAAAAAGGCTGGTACAGTACAGTACAGTACAGGACAATAACTGTTTCTCAGCAATGGAGCAACGGATCGACTTGATATTTGGGGTGGGCATAGTTTGGAAGACGGAAAGTGACATGGGATACTTTCCATCCCGAAAAAATTGTGGTTCCCGTAGGACTTAACGATAAATTTTTCTCAGCAACGGAGCAACTTGCCTTGGCATATTGCATGAATATAGTTTGAAAGACGAAAAGTGACATAGGCCACTTTTTATCGCAAAAACTTTAACAGTTCCCGTAGGATAGGATAAAAACTAAGTGAGTGGGCTGCGGTAGCAGCCGTCTAAGCGCCAGAAATAACCTGTCATGGCAAGTTTAGGACGTTCCCACATATTTCGCACTCCTTCGCGGCACTCAACAGCACTAGCCCAGACTCGGGCTCCATAAGGGAGCTTGCGCTCTCGCCATAGTGACGGAGTGTTTCGGAGCACAAGACACATCGTCATCCACCACTCGGGACTAACCAGTACTGAACGTCAGACAGCATTCCAACGCCCTGGTCCCAGTGCAGTGGGTCAGTCATAGTAGCCCAGCGCCTGCCTCTTCAACTGCAGAGGGCAGTGAGAACGGCAATCGCGATACCGACACCTCTCTTCCCCTGCAGCCCCACTGCGTCTGCCAACACGTTGACGGCCTAGCGGAAGGTAGGGTAGGTGGCGGCACCCACACCACCAGTTCCATATATCCCACCGCGGCCCCTTATCCTCGGCTGTCATATCAGAGTCCAAGAAGCAGCCTTGCTTTATGAAACTAAGAAAGGTTATTCCCAGCAAGTAACTGGAGATAGAGAGACAGAAAAGAAGCCACACCCAGCGCAGCAGGAGGAGCTGGAGTTCATATGCCTGGTAGACGGAGCAGCACTAGAGCAAAATCTTAACCGAGAAATTAACATATTTACAGACGGCAGTAAAATTAAAGGGAAAGTTGGGGCGGCATTATCCATTTGGGATGATGCCGCTGAGATCAGTACCCGCAAGCTGAAATTGGCCGATTGGTGCTCTGTGTAACAGGTCGAGTTATTGGCACTTCTTGAGGCTACCGAAAAAGCAAAAATCTTTTGTGACTCCAGGTCTGCACTGGAAACGGTAGTTGGCGTATCTTCCCTCCATCCCTTAGCAGTAAATTCAAAGCTAACATAAAGTTACTAGGTACACGCACAAAATAAAATAGTGAAACTTTATTGGATTAAAGCGCACGCGGGGATGGAGAGAAATGAGAGAGCGGACCAGCTAGCAAAGGAAGCAGCACTGCACTCGAAGTGCAGACCTATTTAGGATAACTGCCCCGTTTCATTCGTCAAGCGAGAAATCCGAAAGGACTCTCTTGACGAGTGGAACCGGCGGTATCAGGATGGACACACAGCGGCGGTAACCAAAACATATTTTCCGGATGCAAGGGCGGCATACAAGATCGTAAGAGAAATAGCACCAGTGGGACTCATAACTCAAGTGCTGACGGGGCATGGTGAGTTTTCCCAATACTTACATCGATTTAAGTTGAGGGAAAGCCCATCGTGCATCTGTGAACCCACAAAAGAGGAGACTCCACTGCACATAATCTTGGAATGCCCAGTTTATGGAAAGCAGAGATTTGATTTAGAACAAAAAATTGGAATTAATCTAACACGAAAAAACCTTAGAAACAATTTTATCGAATTTTTGCACAAATATTTGTAAAAAAGCAATACTCAATTAGGAACAAGTAGGTATAAACTTTGCTGTACCATTGTAATGTTTATTAAAACTGCAAACAGCCAAAAACATTGAAATATAGGTATACTTAGTTTTTATTCATTTGTAATTAAGACCCCTGATCATGTTAGGGATATTTCGCGATATAATAAAAAAAAATCCTCGGATGCAGCGTCGCAAGAGCGGCACTGCAGCCCGCCTAAGTTGCGACACTCCTCATAAGGCATGCAACCTACCGGCCATCCTCTCAGCTGCTTTAGTTAAAAGCGGCTGAAACTCGAGTGCCAGCCTCTAAGCTTCCTTGGGGGAAAAGACCCAAAGAAGAGGGAGGTTTGGAGCGCCGCCTTTTCAGCTGCCTCAGACCTCCCCCACGACAAGGCGGGAATACACGGGGGGGTTGTATATACACTCCAACCGTAACTTAACCAACAAAAGCATTCCTCGAAGGTATTTTGATATTTGTCAGTTAGGTTAGGTTTCGCAGCCGACATAAACATAAGCCAAAATCAAAATACAACGCGGGCGAAGCCGCGGGTAAAAGCTAGTTAAATATAAAAACAATATCGAATGCAAAAAAAAGTATAGTTATAAATAGAGTACGTTCGATACATTTAGGACACGACGTTAAATTGTTGTAGTTTTTATCTATAGTTTTTATCTTCATAATGTAACACGCCTTAATAAATTCAGTTTTCAAAGGGCAATAATAACGGTGGGACTGAAGCAGCCGCCATGACATTTATTGTGGTAAAAGAGTAAAAAGCTATAAGTAGAGCAGTGTGTGGCCAATTGCATTCTGAGGCAGCGGAGTCGCGTGCTGGCGCCCATTAGCCCGCCCTTCTGGGCTGTTTGCCAGAATGTGACCGTATTACGTGTGCACTCTCTATCGCTATGAAAAATATCTTACGTTTCGTTTTTTACATCTGTCATTAAATTACAATGTCAAAATCGCGATGATTATGTTGTCCTTACAAGTGACAATTTCAGTGTAAAAAAAATCCGTTTTGAGCAAATATCGTTATAATAGATCTATTTGCTCGAAGACCACCAACTAATAATCTCGTCATAAACAAACAAGACTCTCACCTCCATGCACTGTTTTATTGATGTTACTAAAACCAAATATATTTACATAAACTATAAAAGAAAAAGAAAACTTAAAACTACCTACAAAATAAACATTATTTTATCTCTGTAACAAGTTGCAGTTCCATCACAGTATAATGCCAGCTGCGAGCAACCGGCGCTGATCTACCGATTGCACTGACAGGTGACGTCACACACGCGTCATACTCAGTTAGGTACATACTAATCAATTATTATTTAATAATTGTTGATTTTAACCCTAGAATACTAATCATCGCCTGACAGGCCGCACGCGGTTAGTTTTTTCCGGTTATTTAAAAAACGCGCGCGCGAGTCGTATTGAGCTCTCGCGCCAATTCGGTATACACCGCGCCGCAGACGTCAGAGAACGCGGGCCCGGCGCGGACGCTTCATTTTCAAAATATAAGCTACTGCATCGCCTGGGAGGCGATCATTAGTATTAATGGTAAGTTATTTATTTTTTCGTTACTTGTTGTTTTGCGCTTTTTTAGCATGTAGCCTTGTTATAACTTAGCAAAATGTTCATTTTCTTTTTAGATGAATCTCAACGATGAACAAATAGCCTTGTGCTTACTAAATGAGAGCTCTGACAGTGAAACTGAGGACTACCTGGAAGTCGATCCTTATGATTCGGATGATAGCGTAGAAGATCCTTCTTACATGCCTTTACAACTGGAAGAAGACCTTCAAAATATTGTATTAGAAGACTTTGAACCCCCGAACATTTCAGTACCACATCAAGCCACAAGTCATTCGTCAATAAAAACTATTGCTTGGAACATCGATCTCCAAACTGCAGTTCCTGTGACAAAAAATGAAAGGCTGACTCAAATTAGTTTGTAGACAAAATTGTGATGTTACCAAAAGTTAGATTTAGTTTCATATAAAGTTTATATCTTGAATAGTAATATTGATGCCAAAAAAATAGAAAAATACATATATTTTTTTTTTACCAGACTGTTCAAAGACTGTTATGTTATAAGAAAAAATGTTCATACCTGTAAGTTTTAAGTCTTATTTTAAGCCTAATGTTGATTTTAAAGAAGAATTTAGAGTTTTGTTTCTAAAAAGGTAGAATTTCACCTGTTAATTAATGTGATTTTTATACAAAAATAATAAACCACTAATGTGATAAATTGGTTTTATTTAAAAAGTAGCCTCCCAAGCGATCATTAGTATTAAAGTGTGGTAAATTTATATTAGTACTCTAGGGTTAAGGATCATATTTGTCGCTAAGGGTAATAAAACATAATATGAAATAGCAAATAACAAAGAAAAGAAAAATTAATATGTTCCTGGTCAACTATACTAGTATAAAAAACAAACCTGCACAATTCCACTCATAATCAAGGTCAACGTTAATAATGTGATTTCCATCAATACATTGATGAAAAAAAGTGTTTCCCTAGCGACGACTAATTTAACCATACCAAGCTCCACTTAATTTATTTGTTGAACTGTCATTAAACTAAAGCATTTGATGATAATTTTTAAATCATCCATCTTAGCACTTGAATTTACTCGTACCTTACTCGATCATCATAAACAAAATTTCATAGACAAGTACATTTCCTTCATGACACGTAATAGGCAATAGCAACGGCCAGCGCGGAGTGGCGACACGTCGTCTTATCTAGAAAACTATTTATTATGTCTAATGATTTTTTATTATTGGGGTTCTCCTAGTGACAAAGCAGAAACTCGGATTTTTCAGTTCCACACGGGTATACAACACGGGTATAATTTACAGTACGGGTTCCACAGTGCTGTAACAGCTTTTTTAATAATGCACGGCTGAACATAGCCCTACCTACCACAAAAAGCGATTGGGCCATATCCGTGGGCTATTCCCTAAATATTTGGAAAATTATTAGGATCAGGTGAATGAATTAACGGGAAGGTATTTAACTATTGGTAGTTGATAAATTATTGCGACAGATAAACATGGTCAGGAGTGTAAGAACAATTGATCTTGTACGTTACGTAAAAATATAGGACACGTATTTTTACTTTTGTCAATTAAACACAAATTGATACAATCTAACTGACGGACTAATTATATTTATTTAGTCATCATGCCTGTTGTGGGGTTTATACTATGTAGGCAAAGGCAGATGTTTGTGCGTGTTCTTTAATACTAGATATGTAGTAATATTTACAATCATCATTGTATAATGTATTATTAGTAACACACTAATTTTAAAGCCTAACATCGTTAAAACACAGGTTTTGCGGGCAAACCAAATAGCTTACTCTGAATAATTAATCAATAGCCTAAAATAATTGTAAACTGTGCGCAGTTGCCTGCTAACTACGAGTAAAAGGGTTGCATATTCAATCAATCCAAAACTCCTAAACTTTAAATGGAAAACAATACCCATTTCGCTTACCTAAGACGAATGAAGGCACAACTATAACCACAGACATATATCAAGATAGACAACGACTTTACTTACAACTTACTTTTGAATATTTGGGCGACCGAGTTTCTCTCGGCTTTTATTTCATGCTTTTCATTTGATAAATACGCTGTCCTGGAAAAAACGATTGCTTGAAAACATATAGATAAAAATCCTATCGAATGAAAACATACTTTGCCGATTTATTTTTTATGTATCACAAAATAAATAAATCACAGTTACTTTATCTTGACTTAGATTAAAGACATTTCATTTTAAAAAATGTCTTTCATCTTGAAATATTATGACATGTTTTCTTTTCGTAGGTACACATTGATTTCGTATTGTATGTTGTATCTACCTATCTTTTTTATTTTTTCTAGGTATTTTCTATTCTTAGTTTGCAAGGTTTATTACCGTTTATAAAATATAAACGGTAAAAAACCGTAAACGTTTATAAATGAATTACCGTTCTTACTACTGCCATTGAAAGTTGTTAGAACAGCAATAAAAAAATATCCGTGTTAGGTACGAGTACTACTGTAAAACTTAAAATAACAAAACAACCCGTTTTCAAAGATCAACACATAATTTTTAGCGAACCTAATTGCATTTTTATTTCAACTGAACACAATGTTTCTATAACTAGCTATATGGCGTATCTACTTTACTAATATCTGTGTTTACAACCCAATAACATATCCCCCGGGTTTCGGACCGGAACCCCCCTCAACCCCTATGACGAAACTTGTTTGTTACGTCAAATCTTAGTTAATAATTCTAGAAACATCTTTAAGCAGGATGTGGTTGGATCTTCCGAAAGGGTTGCCGAATTGTATTAATTATTTTGTTTGGATTCATAGTCGAAACTACTCTGATTACTACCTATAGGATCTTCTTTAAACATTAGTGTTAGTGTAAGTAAGTAATTTCGTATAGGCTGGATGGCTAGCCCTGATGTCAGAGTTTTTAGACCGCCTGTTGGCCTCTGACATGGCTAAACGGTTAAAACAACCGGGACCTACAATTTAACGTGTCATTCGAGCCACGGTAGCGCTCACTTGGAAAATGCCACCCGCGGTCACCCATCCAAATACTGACCGTACGGTACGTTGCTTAATTTCGGTGATCGCTGCCAAACACCTAGTCAAACTACGCTCCTAGCGCTACAGCGTTGGTGTACAGTCAAACCTGGATAAGAGAGAGTTGAAGGGACCGCCATCTTATTCTCGCTTATAGAAGTTTTTCACTTATCCAGGTTTCTCACTTATCCAGTTTCAGAAGTGGCTTCTCTCTCTTATAGAGGTTAAAAATACCTCTAATTTGTTTGTAGGTGCGTGCGTTGCACATGCGTGAATAATGATAAATACGTTTATAAATAGTATTAAGGTACTAATTGTTCGGGTTGTGTTGATTAGAATCGAACATAAATGATAGTTTGTTTTATTCATTCTAAAAGGCACTTTCAAATGTGGCTATTCCAAAATAATGTGATACAAAAATAATGGTAGGTAGATGAAAGAGAAACTCAAAATAATTTTGAATAGAAAACGATTAAACAAACAGGATAGTATAGACGCACGTGTGGCCATTCCAAAAAAAAAATGCGATACAAAAACAATGTTACTTATTTCCACAAAATACAATAAAAAAAAGTTTGAATAGAACACGATCCGAAAGCAACGGTAATTAGTTCCACAAAATTTAGGAATGGGTCATAAAGTGCAGATGTTTCATTACCCTCAACTCTCACTTATAGAGGTTCAGACAAGTAGTACTCTCAGTTATAGAGGTCCATGAGGGAAAAACGACTCTCTCTTATAGAGGTTTTGGTCTCTCACTTATAGAGGTATTTGAGGCGTAAAATGACGGGACCTGGCAATTACTCTCAGTTATAGAGGTTTCTCACTTATCCAGTTCTCAGTTAGCCAGGTTTGACTGTATATAAATGTTAAGTTTTTTTTAAATTTTAGAGCAAGGCATGAGAAACTCTTGGTATAATAATTTCTCAACGCTCCATGATTTTCTTCTGGTACGATATTTTTGCTGCTTAATAATATATATATATATATATATATATATATATATATATTATAACACACACACAAAAGGCACGAGATTAAAAAAAATGTGTATTTATTACACATTTTTTTAATTCTCGTGCCTTTTATAAGAAAATAGAAAGTGATATTTTGTAAAGTGCAAGTACCTACTTTGATTTTACTCATCATTTTTAACATTTTTACAAAGTTTCCAAGGTCGAAATCGTGAAAAAAAAAACAACTGTTCTATACATTTTATAGAATGTATTTTGCATGGAACAGCTGATTTTCTTTCGGAAATATGCAGATTGCAGGTGTTTCTGTAGTAAAAGTTGTTCAAAATGATGATTATATTACACTTCCAAAAGTCACTTTATAAGGCAACATCCTTTATAGGTACAGGGTGTGTTACATCATAGAAATAGCAACACCTAACTATCGTAAATGTTTTTGAGATTTCGGAAGTCACTTTATTTCAAAGATTACTTTCCTTAGGTGTATTTAACTAAATTATTTTATATTTAATAATTTATCATTGCTGTTCAATAACTTCATTACTATATATTAATTTTTATTCTGATCTGTTTATTATTATTATTGTATAACTCATAATATTATCTAAGTATGCTGTTTTAAGTAGAATCAAGTTTTTATTGTAACCTAGGACACCTCCATACCATATCTTTATTTGTATGTTTCGCTTTTCTGGGGCCTCTGAGCTTAGTTTAGTAACGTTTTGTTTTGTTCTCTATATGTATTGTTATATTTAAAATTCCTTGTAATTTGTGTATTCAAATAAATAAAAAATAAAAATTAAATGATTTACTTATTTACATGGAAAACCCATATTTTGCAGGTGCACGAGTATATTACTTGAATGTATGATAACTAAATAACATTTTAGTGAAACATTTTCAACATGAGGTAACTTTTGAAACAGAAAAGTTAAATGAACAATGTAACATACAAGCGTATCCAGCTTTTAATGGAACGTAACTGCAGGCTGTATAACTTAAAAATTGCAATTTAAACTTGAGAATTGTTATATTTTCTCTGCGTAAAGTTTCACATTAAAAGAGCTATTTTTGTGTACCAACTCGGATACATAAATAGTTTGAAGAGTCATAATTGTGTTTCTCAAAACACAACTAGGTATGACACATACTTATTGTTTATGATAGAATTTTTTTGACAAATAATTTAAAACTGTGGTTCTTACTAGGTTACTTTATTTTTACGACTTTTTACTAATATTATTTACACATTTTTACTAATATCATAAATCCGAAAATATGTTTGTTAGTTTGTTTGTTACTCTTTAACGCACCGACAGAGCAAAAGATCGACATTATTCGAGACCATAAGCCAGTGACGACATATGGCACTGAAACGTGGTCTCTTACTATGGGCTTTATTTATAAGCTCCAAGTGACCCAATGAGCTATGGAAAGGGCTAAGTATCTATGTTCGGAGTCTCTCTGCGAGATCGAATTATAAATGAGGAGATCCGTAGAAGAACCAAGCTTACCGACATAGCCTAGCGAATTGGCAAATTGAAATGGCAGTGGGCATAGCACAGGTCATAGACTGATGACCGATGGGGTTGAAAAGGTCTTGAGTGGAGAACAGCCGGTCTTATTAGAGATCTATAAGGGAGGCCTATGTCCAGCAGTGGACGTTTTATGGCTGATAAATGGATGGATGATGAGGACCATAAGCTAGCGTTATCCCGGGAATATCAAAGGATCCTGCGGGAAGCCGAAGGTAAAAGCTTCTCCGTAGGAAATTAACTTTACCTGCTTTATTTTCTTTACCTGGTCCTTAAAAGTAGTAGATACCTATATTACCCAATCCAACCGAGACAATGCCAGGCATGAGCAAGTTTTGTCGCCGTTGCTTTTCGAAAAAAGTAATTTCAAAATCCTATTTAGAAATGTCTATTCCAAAGCTCCAAATTTCTCTAGACTCTACATGAAGTACTTGCGGAATTTTAAAGAGATTACACATCAAGTTCTGGTGGAGCTGGCTGCCCAACTTGTGATCGCATCTACTCGTGATGCCTTTTTTGTTTGCGAAGCGCCTTTGTGCAACATTGGTGCGTTTGCCTTACACTCGCTGTGCCCTGTTCGTGGCTTTTAATGGAATTGCGAGCAATTCCATCGTCTTTTCTGAACTGTGGTGGTTGTAGTAAAGTGCGCAGGCGGTAGAGGTTTTATTTTTCTGATAACAATTAGCTAGAAAATAAACTAACACATTTTTTAAATATGTATAGGTAGTATGTACAAGTTAATTTGCTTGGTTTTTTTTATTTTGTATGGGTAGTGTATCACTACCAAGTTGACGATTAGGTACCTTTCCACACCTATGCAGTATATTGGCACAAATAATCTCATCCGTTTTCAGAATGATGTACAGATTACTATTATCAGTATTCGAATTATGTTTTACTATCATAATATCAGCTACAGGTTACCTACAGGTGGATATAGGCTTCACCTAAAGACTTCGAGCAAATATCTATAGAGTCACAATCGTGCAAAAAAAGTGTCCGAGCCAAAACTCTGCCCAAGCTACGTAGTGGGCAGGCTTTTTAGTTAGTCGTAAGGCGATTGCAAGCCGACTACAACGCTGCGCGATGCCAAAGTGCTCGGTTTCAACCACTAATTAGGTGACATAACGTCGAGATAAGAGAAAACGGTTGATTGTGAATTATTAAATGTAAATATCGGAGTCGGTATGTATGACGGCAATCGGACATTTTTTTACTACTTTAGCTTAGGGACTGTGGCTCTGTAGAATCTTGCTGGAAGCCTAAAGAGTTCCCATTAAAGAAATTGAGAATAGTTTTAAACTAGCGCATTACTGCTGTATTAATTAGTTTGACTGTTTACAGTTTCCTAGTAGAAAGTTCTAAGCTGTTTGCGAGTCCGTGCAATGATAGAAAAAATACTCAAATAGAAATTCGAGTATGTCGCTGTCCTAATTGTCAATTCGACGTACTTTGTGATCTAGCCAGCTGATAGTTTTCACATAGAGTTGCGTCTCTGCCAAAATTTTATTACACTTATTGCTAACACTATAGATGCACGAGACATCGCATCAGATAAAGGAAAGTGTCGACAAAACGTTCGGTACGCGAGAGCGATAATCCCGACCCGAGACCTGTGTCAGACACCTCCGAGAGTCTAACGAAGTTCTTATAATCCTCCCTCCCCCTGTAATCGAGTTATTGCCTTGCATCTCGTGTCTTACGAGTTTCCGCACCGTCTAATGATATCTATACGCGTTTTGGATAGGTAAATGTTTGGTTTAAGGTGTTTTGCTACGTCTCCGCGCCTTAATGGCGGAGGTGATTTTCAGACACTGAAGAGATATTTTCAATGTTTGTTTACGTATTTACCAGTGACGGATTTACTTACCTACGGACGGAGGCAAATGTATATGTTACATTTGCCTCCAATGGGCTATGAAAGGCATAACTTATCGCCCGTACCGAGCTCTACAATTCAATAATTATTCGGCCCTAGTTCACACTATTATCATTATTGTACTTAAGTACCTTTCTGTCAATAAAGTCATAGTTTTATTATTGTTAGACAAGACAGATCTAGTAATTGTCAAGTCCAAACAACAATTTTTCGACCCTTTGAATTTTTGCATTCTAGGCTTCAGTCTAATTAGTCTACTGGTAAATCCGGTAAGTACTGTACCTATTATACAAAAGCATCGATTTTAAATAAGTATTTTTTAAGCACGCGAATCAAAAAAACTAACAATCTGACAGATAAAAGAAATTTTTTGTAGCTACGTGGTAGGTTGTAGCAGAAGCGCTTCACTTGCTCCGCTCGCTAGGTCAATTATCACAAAATTACTTAGCAGTTAAATTCAATTACTTATTCAAGTAAATGCTAAATGAAACAGTTTGTATTGGACGTTGAGTTGTTTATTGAATATTGCGAAGACCCGACCGCAGTATGATTGACGTAGTCGTTTGTATGCGTACCTATATTAAATACTAGCTGCCCATACCGGCTTCGCCCGGGTGCGATTGGCTAAAGAAGACAGATTTTATATAAATATTGTGACAATCACGTATGTGTTTTCGAGTTAATTTAGTAGCCTATGACACTTGCAAAGAATGTGGCTTGCTATTGGTAAAAGAATTTTCAAAATCAGTTCAGTAGATCCAGAGATTACCCCCTACAACCTCACAAACTCACAAACTTTACCTCTTTATAATATTAGTATAGATGTACCTATGCGTTACTGACAACACTTACATAACAAAGTTCACGGTCGAACGTTCAAAGTTCTAATAAGATATTAAATTGTTTTTTTTAGTTTTATGAAAATCTTAATTTTATTGTGCTTATTCAGTAGGTAAATCCAGAAATAGGGTAAATGGCGTAGATGACCGGATGTTCCTTAACGATCATCCAAAAGAAGCATTTTACATTACGGTCACTTTTCAGACGGGTGACCACGGGTGGCGTTTATAACTGAACTCTATCATAGTTCGGATGCTTAAAAAGTGACTCTAGGGTCTAGTTTTTTGCCCTATATTAAATGAAACACTTAAAATTATTTCGATATCCCCTTGGCTCAGACAACTAAACTAAACCTACACCGTCATACCACAAACGTTTTACGTGGTAGGTATTATTATATCTTCTTTGGTTTTACGCACGCTTTAGACAATGTTTAGCAGTACAAATTGCACGGTCAAGCAATGTTTAAAGCATGTTTAAATCTATTGTGGTTAAATCTTTAATGCGGACAATGATTAATGTAGATAACTTGTCCAATATTGACGCAGGAGGCATTTAGCAATGCTTTAAGCCATCTTTCAGCGCACATACTATATAGGTACCAAAAGTACATCTTGTCACGGTTCGTAATGCAAATGAATTCTACAACCTAAAACAAAGTAAAACAAAATAAATACCTCCAAATTGATTGCACAGGCCAGCAAAGAGCTGCGAAGGCTTGGCTTCCGCTCGCCTCTCGTTTTAATATTTCACCCACTCGAGGAATATTAAAGATCACTATCTGTCAGGAAGGCGCACTATTAGCTTCGCTTCGTTTTCATTAAACTCTTTCGTTCGCTATCTTTGGATCTGTTAGTCATATTTTCATTTATTAATATCCATGATATTTGATGAAAGACTCCTGGGCAGGTCAGTATTCGTCCGTAACAAATTAATAAATAATCAGTGAAGAGTTACATCCCAAAACGATAACTGTATGGAAAACAGTCTAACCATCAGCTTATTATTATTGTGACGGTATTTTTACTATGCTGAATCTATATTAGATTCAGCATAATAAAAAGGCCGTCACAATAATAGGCCTATCCTTACTCTCGAATAGCGATGAAGCCATATCCACAACAGCGTTAGTGCGGGCTGGTGGATTCACAATAATTCACATACGCCATCGATTTTTAACCGTATTCCAAAAAGGAGGAGGTTCTATGTTCGTTTGTATATTTTATTTTTGTGTATGTTCATCGATATTTTCGCTAATTGTGAACCGAATCAATATTTTTTTTTAAGTTTAAAAGGGCATACACCCGATGTGGACCCATTTAAATTTTATCAAAATCGGCTGAGCAGCTTTTGAAAAATCAACAATAATGTAAAAAAAATATACAGCAATCTGAGTTAACTATTAACGAATTTTGTAAGTCGGTTTTGCCCTTAGAAGAATTACAAGTAATAGAAGTATTGCTAAATTTTACTCAAATGAAAACTACGTTTCAGCTGTCTTATTTATATCTGGTTGTACAGCATACGCGAGAGCGAGTGGAACAAAAAAAACGCAATGTCTGTCGAAAACGTCAAAATCACCAGTTGGAATGTCAAAATGGTTAAAATTTGGTAACACTTGGTCATTTGTCTTTGGAAATTTGAACCCTCTAGTTCCAGCAAGAAAGTTCAAATCTCTGATCATTTTACCTTTTTGAATTTGGACACCCGAGATAGCTCAATGCTTTGATTATGTGACAGATGTATAATCTAAGGCTCAATGCTAGTTTGTGAAACGCTTCGAAATAACGTAATTTCGCGTGTGTGTGCATCTATTAAATTTCATATTTAAAATGGGACAAAGTGATGTATTGTATATCTCTTGCTATTTCAGTACTGTTTCTATTACTTTAGTTATTATTCTATGGTTTTGCCAATATTTGTGCCAAATTTTTTTGCGAATAATAATTATTTCTACAAATGAGTGCTCGTTTTCGCGCGATGTTTTCTTTCACTGAAAAACCAACGAAACCCTCATGTCCATAACAGGACATCTATAATTATGAACTATAATTAGTACAAAACCTTATTTATTGCAAATATTGTCCTTCAAACCGTAACCCATTTTTCAATATACTGTTTGGCAGGGTTCTCTGCCTTTTCGCGGAAATTGTTAATCCGAATTTTACTTGCCAACTAACGTTTCGCAGAATTTTATTTCGCCGAATAATCATTTCCTAATTTATGATATAATTTTGTTTTATTTTCCAACCTTACAGTAGCCAACTGTACATTTGGTTTGCTTTTTTAGGGTTCCGTACACAAAGGGTAAAAACGGGTCCCTAGTACCACCTAGTAACGGGTTAGTAGCCAGGTCTCGCCAGCCTGGTGAACCAAAAGGAACCCGAGGTGGGGCCGGCCTCTGAGAGTCTCCATATAAATGTATGTGAGATACTTCGCGGCGACTAGTCTCCGAGACTAGAGTCGCGCGGGCGTATCGTAATGGGAGAAGGGCCTAACGGGTGCCGCCAACGTGTTGGCGGAGGCGGTGGGGCTGCGGGGGAAGAGGAGTGTCGGTATCGCGATGGCCGTTCTCCCTATCCTCTGCAGCCGTAGTGGCAGGCGCGGGGCCACTTTAATTGACCCGTTGCATCGGGACCAGGGCTGTCGGATACGGGTGCTGTCTGACGCCCAGTGCAGTTTGGTCCCAGGTGGTGGATGACGATGTGTCTGGTGTTCGACACATCGTCATTCTGGTGGGAGCGCAAGCTCCGTGGTGGGGCCCGAGTTGGGCCAGCGCTGTCGGGTGCCGCGGAGGAGTGCGGAAGCGTGCCCGTAGCCCCGACACCAGGCGCAGTGGTGGAACACCCAGGGGTTTTGGTGGGTATACTGTCCAGTCCACATAACCACCCGCCTGCCCTCGAGGTGTGGTGGTATCTATAAAAGATTTCCCCAGGTAAAAAAAAAAAAAAAAAAAAACGGTGAGAGGAATGGGGGCAACACGGTACCTTCGTGCGCGGATACGACTCGCTCTTGGCCAATTTCATTATGACACTTTTCGTTGTTTGTCATGTTTTAACTTAACCTGACCTATTTTTTGTTTTACACTTCGCTTCGCAACTCGCTTCCGGGAAATATAAAATATATTAACCGGTACCCCACCAGAACCAAAGAAAAAAAAACTTGGATTAAGAAGAAAGAATCCACAGAATTCCTGAACACAAATCTGCATATTCAGAGGAAAAAATATTGATGTACTAATGCAGGCAGTAATCTGCCAATTTAAAAGTTTCAGGTTATTTTGAGATTCTTAAATGAAAAATGTAGGTACGTGAAAATTGGTTTATTTTTTTATTATTATATCAATGTATGAAAAGGGAACTGTTACACAGACGAAACATTATTCGTCTAATAGTTGGTTGGCGCAGTGAAAGGTTTGAAAAATTATAAATGTCCCAAAGGTTTTTGTCATTATAATAATAAATTACCAATAATTCTGCCAAAAGAAACGTGAAACAACGGTAAAACGTTGATTGGCAAGTGTTAATCGGCCAAACAATTTTCCGCGAAAGGCAAGACACCGTTTGGCGGTTGAACTGTGCAAAAGTGCGGTACTCTACGTAGGCTCTACAAAAAAGTTTTGGTTCCTAATCTATTCAACTATACTCAAATATTTCTAACGACAATCAACACTACCACGAGGTGCTAAGTTAGCAAGTGCAATGAAGCCGTCACCTATCCCACTAAACCCTCAGCACCGTCCAGTGAGTTTTTGCCGCTGGCGAGGTATCTCGCCAAATTGAATTATATTTCTGCCGCCATCCAACCAGTAAATGAAGAATTAACAGGGAAACATCATTTTAAAACATGCATCGGGTTAACCCTTCTAACGAGTTTTACTCCCGATCGTGTGTTACCAGTGCTTGTTCTATTTTCGACGGCATTAATAATTTAGTTTTTTTTAATACTGTTAAAATGGAATTTAAACAAAAAAAAACTTAGCAAAATAAATCACAGGTTGATTTTAAGTATATACACAGTGTTTTTATCTGATTATTTACTATCCAGTAGTGAACAAAAAAACTAAAACAGCAATTAAAAATAACTAAATAAGTATCTAAGTACAATATTGTTTGTAAATAGCATCAGAATGATGTAAGTAACTAGTGTATTGTGTAAGTTCCGGTAATTTTTTACATATATCTACCTATATCTAGGATAAACAAAATATATGGAGTAGGTACCTATATCCATAGAGCCAAAAAATTATAATGTTATAACGTAATGTTATTTTTATATAACGTGATAGTATCGCGTTACGTTATATTACGTTTCTTGTAATAAGTCTATTAGTAGTAACATAATGGGACTCAATATTAAGTTTTGATTTTGAAGTTGATATGTTTAACTTTATAGCTAGAAAAAATTCTAATATTGGGTTTTCTTCTGACATTGCCTATAGAAAGCACGACACGCCATATGGTAACGATTTTCTACCACAAGATAATTATGGTCAATCATGAGCCAATACAATTTCAAAGAACATCCGTATCCCAACATTTCAGAATATCCTTATCATTTCTAAAACAAAATAAATAAACAACACATGGAAAACGTGTCGTCTTATTCTATAACTCAACTCCGAATAACTTACAATAGATATTAAACTGATTAACAACAGATTCTCTTGGAAAACAATAACTGCAATAGACTGGTTAAATAAAAGAAAACGGGAGGGAAACCTCTAGAGGTTCACGAAAATAATAGAACCTGCGAAATGGTATCGTGACAAACATCCATGCCTCACGCGGCCTCGGTAAATCATACAGAATCCAATTACTAGCAAAAAAACTGCTAATCCCACGCTCTGGTACTTATTTACTTTTATAATACAAATAATTTTCATTTCTCTTTATTATTTTGTCTGTATTTAAACCTATACTTTCATAGTATCGGAGTAGGATTTTGTTTGTGATTATTGTATCGTAATTGTGGCATGCCTCTGATGTAGATTTCTATTTCGTTTCGTGACAAATCTGCAATTTAAGAAACTAGGTATATATAGGTAGGTACAATAATTAGGATACTGTTTATCTTATTTCCCGAGGACGTTTTCAGACTAAATACACTAAATGCACAGTTGCACGTATGCGAAAAGAAAACCACTGCTCGGTTTTCGGCTAAGTATTTTCTAGATTTCCGGAGTAATGGTACGTACAACTAAGTTCCTACTGAATGTGCGATATGAAAGACATTTTCTATAGTTTCCAAACGACGTTTACAACTAAACAATAATAAAATAAATACAATAGGTATTCTTGTGTACAGGCCTGAAAGAATTTGATACCGACGGGACCATCAGAAGTGTTTTCATGGAGAATGAAATGATAAACAAAAGTTATTTTGTTTTCCTCATAATCGTTATTAACACAAAATGAAATAAAGTACCGACCGAGATACATATTTCCTTCCAAAAAACTACAGTCATATAATAAAATTATTGAATTTCGCAATTTAATATTGGCGCGCTCGCTCAATGTTGCCCATAATTACCAATGCGGGCCCAATTCATCATTCTTTATTACAAGCACAAAATTCCATGTAAATTTCATGCGCGCTCGGTATACGCCGAATGAGATTCGTTATATCGGAGGAATCACCTTTTACGTTTCTTTTCTTTTTATTTCAATGTTTTAATGACTCCAATCATACTAAAATTTCGATCGCGGTGGATTTTTTCAAATTTCAATAGCTCTTGTTACAAAAATAACGTGCCTATATAAAAAAAAAATTGGAAATTATCATACTTATCACCATATACAATATTAATTACATAGTGAAAATTGGACATCTGTAAACGCAATAAAAACGTATACAATTCAAGATTCGAGATCATTTATTAGTGAAAACATGGTAGTCGTGTACAACATACAAAGTTGCATACAGGTCTATAATAGAGAACTCATGTTTTAACCCATCGTGGCGCACAAATGTCTCACAATGAAATCCAAAATAATGACAAAATTTAAAAAATATCACTAAATTATAAGATGTCAACATAAGTTTAAAAACAGAGTCAAGTATTCAATTACCGTCAAAATTTAAGATAATGTCAGATAAAAAGAAAGTGAAGTAATAATGTCAAATAACTTAGATAAGTAAGTCAAAAGTAATGTCAACTAGTAGTAATTTTTTGACATCTAAAAAGTCAGTAATATGATATTATCACTTGTTCAGCAATATTTACTTAAATTCCTTTTTAAACATTTCCTTGTTTAATTACCTATCTAATGTCCCATGTATTTTATTATAGATAAATAATGCCATAAAGACAGACCATATCGACATAAACATGCCATACAGAGGACACTTTTTGCCATTAAAGTCTTGTTTTGTCTCGCCTCGTACGATTATTTACCAGCCCATTTTACAAATAAATCGGGATTTGCTCCTACAAATATTGCAATTTTAGAAATATGTAAACATGGTAAGATTAACCTTTACTTCTAGTTGTCCGTTTTTCTCAGGAGATACATAGATCTAACACATCTTTTTTGGGTTTTTTTTATTCAAAAATTTAGTAACCACAGACTCCAGGGTCTGTGCCCTTTGTTAACTATACACATTTTTTTTATTTTACTGTACAAAGAGTATTATAACATAGTTATAACATAGCCTAATTTATTCAGTCGGTGTATTACGTGAATTTTTTGGGCTTTGAAAGCCATTTCCTTATCAGTAGAGTTCCCCCAACAAAATAATGCCATAACGGAGAAGGTTCTGATAGAACTAAACGGTAGTCGCAATTAGTAATGTTTCTTGGTTCGTCTTAAATGATAATTCAAAAATTGCATATGCCGAAGAATGAACACTGATTTTCATTGTCTGGTCCGAGAAATTATATCGATTCTACTTCGTTTACCTCTATAGCACTATAATGTATGTACCCTTATCTTGCATTGCACGCTACCGAAAATGCATATTGTCAATTGAGCTAGGCACATATTTCTATCAAGTCCCACCAAAAATATTGTAATTGATCAGTTGGATCATTAAATAAATAGCTATGTACCTTGCGTAATATACCATATTTATTGAAGTACGTAGTAAGTAGGTAGGTTTCTTAAAGTTCTCCTGAAAAGTTAATTTCCTAAATGTAGCTGTAAGTTTAATGAATTCTATGTGAAATGATTCATGTTATTTAAGAAAAATGATTAAATTATGCGGTCACTTCAAGTAATTCCTCAAATCATAGTAAGTCTCGTCATAAAGAACATTGCACAGAAACTCTGAGCAGGAAACTCCAAAATTCTTACCCAAATCACTGCTTAGTTTTTCCTCAACAAAATGACTTTCAATATCATTGTCTCGGCGTAAACAACGACATCCCCTTTCCCACTGAAAATGTCATTAATGTCTGAGTGAAATTCGGGGTCTAATCTCGTCACTGCAAAGCTTATTACATTTATACAAGGGAGTAATCTTCGAATAAAGTTTCAATGGAAAGTGTTGAATCATTGAGGATCGCGTACCCTTGCCTCGCTGTGAAAGAACTCGGTTGACTGATGCCAGCGGTACAACGATACCACTTTTACGAAGAATCTGTGCGGTGTTTTTCATTTTCAGTATTATTTACCCGCGTAATATCGAATGGCGTTGCGTTAATGCGTTTTCATTTCAGATTGAATCAAAATTCTTTCAAATAGTATCTAAGAAGCATTTTCTTCATAGACAAAAGAATATGTTTTTTTTTCAAACATCACATGTAACTACAACTACTAAACTAGGTGGGCATGGGATACTTTAATGGGATTCATTGATCGGAATAAAAATATAATATTAGAAGGCTTTGATATTACTTTTGATATAAGTATAGAGACGCATTTTTAAGACTTTTTTGTCATGAAAATACCCGGTACAGAATTTGGCGAGTCTTGTGACATATAAGACTCTTCCAACTAATCCCTGACCGTTCTATTGCTGACTTTTCTTAGCCAAACTGATCTACCAATATTTTTGATATCATCCGTGCATAGAGTGAATACGTAACTGAACCCTCAAAACCAATATATTCGCCGTGAAAAAGCGCCTAGAACCTCCGCGGGTCCTTTCCATTTTCCTTGGGATCCTGCGGCCAAACCGCACAGTCATTGCATCGCAATAACCAATTGTGAGAGTATTACGTGTCCTATCACAAAGCCCCGCGCTCTGCCAACCAAAATATGGAGATACTAGAAGGGATACGTGCGAATATTTTATTCAAAGTCTAAAAGTTGCACGACTTTTATAACATTGTAAAACCAATCAAACACCAAACTTGGTGTGACTTGCATCTTAGATCATCGCGGGTTATCAGAATGCCAATTAATAGAAAGAAATATAATATTAATATTACCATATAAATTTGATACCTACCTAATATATATATTTTTGACATGACACTCATTGCTTTTAGATTCATATTGGATTCATATTTTTGTCCGACGAACCGAACAGGAGGAGGTACTCAATTCGACACGTAACTATTTATTTTTTTATGTATAACGCATAACTTTTTTCATAGTAGTCCGATTTCAATAATTCTTTTTTTATTGGAAATAGTATAAGTACTTTGAAATTGGTCCTATTAAAATTTTATTGAAATCGGCTGAGCCATTTTTGATAAATCAACAATAATGTGAAAAATGCTACATCGATCCGTGCGAAATATTCGCGAATTCTGTACACGGGTGCAGTCGGTCATGCTATTTTTTGCAAAAAAATAATTATTTATACTTGTAAGAAATTGCCATAGATAGCCCAGAGAATTGGCAAGTTAATATGGCAATGCGCATCACTCAGAAATGATAACAGATGAGACAGCGGTTACAGAACGTACATGCTCTCCAATGGAGACCACGCACTGGCTATAGTAATCGCTAGGTATAGTATTTAAGTAATTTACCGATAAAGTGAACGAATTTAACTCATAGCGAATTTCACTCACGGTGTTCTACAAATATTACGACTAGAATATACCTAATGTACCTTATATATAGACTAGTATAAGAGTATAAGCCTTAAACATGGGCGCCAGGAGGGGGGTGCATGGAGGTGCACTTGCACCCTGTCAGGAAAGGAATTACCCACATAGAAGAAAAAAGACATTTGGTGATGCCAAAGACTCCGCGCTGGGACACCCTACCCCCTAGGATTGCATTCACTGAGATACAGATGCACCTCCCTGAAAATAATTCTGTCGGCACCCATAATATAACTACGTAACCACAAATACCACAATATGTTTTTGCCACGTTAAAAAGTCCTTCCAGTGAAAGCTATCTCCACGTAGAGATTTTTTATTACTTTGACTGTGATGCGACAAAGTCGTTTTTGCGCAAACATATCGGTGACAATGGGAAACGGGCCTTTGTATTTTTTACTTTGATTGATGATTTTAATTTCCTACTTGGTTCGTTGATTCTGCGGTTGATACAAGGTGCGGCGAGAGAGTGCTATGTATTGAGTTTTCTATAATAGGAAAATTCTTCTTCCTATAAATAGTACTGCCGTGCCGACTGAGTTTAATTTTCATACCTATTCTTTATAGTCATCTGGTTTCGTTAAAAAGCTTGATAAAATGCGATTGAGGGCCTTGTGGGGTATCCAAAACAATGGGACCGGGTTTTGAATCCACAATTTTAATATTCTAAGACGAATTTTCTCCCACTTACTTATCACTACTCCGCGCGGTATATTGTTATGTACCTACTAGTAATAAATATAATACATCTTTCAGCTATATGAATACAAAACTAGAAAACTGTACTTAGGTACATTATAAGTTGTATTAGGTACATAGAAGTAACTTCATATGGGCTGGGTGGCAAGCTCTGATGTTTAAAGTATCTGAAGAATTCGAACATGGCTATCGGTTCAAACAACCAGAACCTACAACTTAAAGTGTCATCCGAGCCTCGGCAGCGCTCAATTGGGTAATTTTTTTTCATGGGTGGCATGGGTATGCCACCCATGAAAAAAAAATATCTCTCAATCGACGTCGTCGTCATAGTTTCAGCAATTGGATGGCCACTGTTGGACATAAGCTTCCTCTTTAGATCTCCAATAAGACCGGTTGGAAGTGACTTGCATCCAGCGCAAACCTGCGGTCTTAATGAAGTCATCTGTCCACCTTGTAGGTAATTATCAATATCTGCAATAAAATTATTGAAAATATGGCCATTTTAGTCATAAGTACTAGAATTTGCGAATGTGACAGCGCTGATTTAAATATGGCGGCGATAGCGTCGTCATCCAGCTAGTGACACGGTCGACCAAATATCACTCTCGAATTATATCTACCCACCACGGTGCCCAGCCCTGCTGTCAAAATATTTAAGCTATCTAAACGCCAGCTAATTGGTCATAATAACTGGAACTTACATTTATCGTATCATCCGAGTGTAAATGCCACCCACAGTCACTCTTTAGGAAATCTACTAACAAAAATATCTCCTTTTTCATAATATCTACTATGAAAGTGTTAAAAATATGGCCATATTACCATACGATAGAATCGAACGGGATTCGGGATGTGACAGCGCCGATTTAAATATGGCGGCGATGGCGGCGTCATCCCGCCAGTGACGCTGCGGTCGGCCATTTATCACTCTCGTAAGCCTCCGTCGATATTATGATCAATGCCATTCGCCCGCCCAGAGGCACCCATTACGTATCGCCATGCAGATTATTTGTATACTGTTTTATACAGGGTTATTTCTAATCAATTTGCATCCTTTCAGGGGCTTATTCTGTACATCAAAACTAACAACTTTTGTTCTACGACTTTTATTAATTCACAAAAAAAAGTTGTTGTTCCATAGAAAAATGTCGTTCACCCTCGACAAAATGTATGAAACAGCTGTTTTTTTTTTTTTGTTTTTTAACAAAAGACGAAAAAAAAGTTTGTTAGATTTGATGTACAGAATAAGCCCCTAAGAGGATGCTAATTGATTAGAAATAACCCTGTATGTATATCATCATGAAAATAGACTCTACCACAATCTCTGAAAAGAAAATTGGGACTTTCTTGAATAATGTACCGGATGATACATAATTCGTGAAAGTTCATGAATTATTGATTTTAATAAAGAATTAAACATTAACCTAACATTAATTTCCCAACAGGTGATTTTTGTCAACTAGGTTTACGAAAAAATAAAATAATGCTACATTTGTTGGTATAAATTGTATGCTACTAGTATCTTCAAGATAGTAGTAAGCAGTAGTACCTTACAAACACAATATTCTAGTTGCACACAATGTATACCAAAATTGTATATGCCTTTTTATAAAGCTCAAATGTGTAGATTTAACCGTGGTTTAAGATGACACATAAAATCTTCTGTATTTTTCTGTATAAAACTGACTTGAAATAACAATTGTATACCTACAATACAACATGTTAACGTGCCACAAGTTCTCGTAAAACTGTTATTAAAAACTCATCTTTGCGCTGGATAGAAAAAACGCTTAAAGTGGATACTTTAAGCGTTTTTTACCTACTAAGTCTCGTATGTAAGTTCGTTTAGACCGGGTGGCTAGCCCTGGTGTCGAAGTTTTTAAGCCGCCTTAAGAGGAAAGCTGAGCGCCAAGGAATTTGAGAAGTAGGTATTTGAACTATACTATTGCTGTCGCGATGCGCCCAAGCCAGGGAGCTTCTATGTGTGGTGTGATGCAATTGTATTTGTGTGTGTGCTGCGCACCAAATCCGCCCGCGCCCTTCCCGCGCCCGCCCGCGCTCCTAGCTCAGGCGGACGGCTGGTGTATTCTTTTGAATTGTAGCAAAATATGGTAGGTACATAAGCTCCGGTTTTTTGGGATAGCGCATAGCAAACGAAAACATTTATACTTACTGAATATTTTTTATCGAATTAGAAAGCTACATTATTTTTTACACATATATGCGAAGTATATTGATTTTAATTTTCTTTCGAATAATATTTTTTGAAAAAACCTTTATATATAGCCAACTTAACACAATTGACCTCAAGCCAAAAGCTGCGAACAAAAATAGCTATTTAACTAATCGATTTCTGTAGGCGCTGCAATATACATACTGAAAATTCTACCAAATACCTAACTTAAGATATACCAAATAACTTTTTTTAAGGAAAACACGCACATGATTCTTCAACAGACAATAAACAAAGTTTAGCTTAGCAAAGCTTTTATTTATATTAAATAGTCCAAAAAAAAAATCTAAACTTTAAAATGAATACAACCTATAAATTTTGAATATTACACAATTTTAGGGGTATAAAATCTTTCAAGAGATTTAGGTACGTAATAAATAACAGATAGCTTCACAATCTGCTTCAAAATTGCGTTGCATGGTTTGACCCAAAAAAATATATTATTTACATACATACATTGCAAGTTAAACATAAACTTGTAAAAATAAACTTGAGAATTGGCTCAGAAAAATCGAACATGTGAAGTAATCAGAACATACACGAATTGCAAATCCCCTTCTTTTTGTAGGTCAGTCAAAATTAAAGGTTTCTCAATTCATCATCATCATTTCTGTCACGTGACGTCTATTGGTGGATACACGATACCTCTTTACAAGGTCTTGTTTTACAAAGTGAAGGAAGTTTTAGAGGTGTACCTACCTACACGTTCGTTATTATGAACAAAGTTTACTATATTTTGTTACAAATTCATATTTGTTAATTTTTTAACTATGCAATTTTTGTCATTTTAAGTTTCGATATTGTAGCATTGTTCAGATTTATATTGAATGATTTTCATTTTGTTTTTACAATTTAATATTTAATCATTTATTTAAATATATAATTTAATTAATTTAACTACAGCTATTTTAAGTTATTGTAATTTTAAGATAGTTATGCTTTGCTTTAGCTAAGCTAAAATTTTAATAATCTTAATAATTTTTTTTAATGATATTATAATTATAACTACAATTGTAATTGGTTTGGATTGACTATCTTGATTTTCTTGTATTTTGATACCAATAAAATAATATGAATATATGAATATGGGTCCAGCTGCGGATTTCGTAAACTAAAAATCAGCTGTTCTATACAAAACTGCAACTTGGACTCGACAAAATGTTTGACACGATTGGTTTTTCTCGAATTTCGGTTTGGCCACATATATTAAATGTTGTTCATAATAATAGTCCGAATCACCTCCTTTCGGCTTGGTAAACCAGTTCTGGATAACCATGTATGTATCTGGACATATAAAACTTCTTGCCTTTTATATTGTAACTACTCCAGTATTTTCATTGCGCGATTAGTCCCGTAGTATAAAAAATAATTAAGAATTCAATTACACAGATGCAATGCTTACTGTTTGGAGAACTGCTTGTCATACTTAGGTTCTACTTTGCATAAGTTTAAAAAAGTTGAAACTATTAGCAAATTAAAGCAGCAGTGGTTAGCACACACCACATAAATGCAGGATACAACATCCACAAATTACTACACACTTTTCAGCAAAACTCAGCGGATAGGCAAGTTAAAATGACAAAGGGCAAGGCACATAGTTCAATGAATGGATAGCCAATGGGGCTGTTTCCTCGAATGAATCTCACGTATAATCCGCGCCACAAAAGTCGGCGGATGGAAAGTTAGGCGCAGAACGCTGCGCAATAGGCAAAATATAGGTATGCGCAGGATCCAGAGAGACAAGACGCCGCACGGGCACAACCGCCCGCCAACCTCATGCCTCCCGCACGCACGCCCGTGCTTACCACTACGCCGCGCGGCATCGGCATTGTGCGCACATGCGCAATAATTAGCGAATTACGGCGAAGTGTCATCTGCGTCTTACATCTCATCCGCCGACTTGTGTGGCGCTACCTATACTGGCAAGCACAGCATAGAACTTATTATTTTATTAGATATAGATTTATTTATTTTGTTGTATTTGTAATGTGACTGATTATGTGTTTTTTAATTATTTAATGTTGTGTTTTTGATAATTTAATAGAACGTTTTTCGTATAGGTAAGTGGACTAAGGATAATTATATTTATACGTTACAGTTATTACACGATTTTAGAGAGCACGTGATTTTCCTGATTAGAACTATTATTTCGCTTTAGGTGCAGAATTCTAATAATGGCACATAGTTTTAATAATGCTCAATTTTGCGAATGCCCAATTCTATAAATGCCCAATTCTCACAATGGCCAATTCTAAGAATGCTCAATTCTCAAAATGGCAAAATAATTTCAAATAGAAAAAACCGGCCAAGTACGAGTCAGACTCGCGCACGGAGGGTTCCGTACTGTATGGGAGCCCCCTTTAAATATTTATTTTATTTTAATTTTATTATTTATTATTGAAGGGAATATAAAACTAAATATTCTGTGAACATTTCATGCATCTACCTGGTACCGTTATTAATATAGAGCGAAAAACGTCTAAAAAATTCAGGTTTGTTTTATGGGAGCCCCCTTAAATATTTATTTTATTTTGTTTTTAGTATTTGTTGTAATAGCGGCAACCAAAACATGTTATCTGTGAAAATTTCAGCTGCCTAGCTGTCATGGTTCATGAGATACAGCCCAGTGACAGACAGACGGACAGACGGATATCGAAGTCTTAGTAATGGAGTCCCGTTTTTCCCTTTGGGTACGGAACCCTAAAAACACATTTTCATTTAAAAAAAAAACACCGGTAATTAAAGCACAACCTCTTTAGGGCAAAGTTAATAGGTTTGAAAAGAACAACTTTTACTATGGGAGCAACTAACTCCACATTGGCGATAAAAAACCAGCTGTTCCATACACTTTGTCCATTATCAACGGACTTTTTTTTATGGTATAGTTGATTTTTCTCGCGGATTCAGCTCTGGTCTGTCCCATAGTAAAAGTTATAATGTCCTTAACTCGCAAACGGAGGTTGTTTTAGGTACCGGTAAGCCCTTACATGTATTTAAATTGTATTTTTTTTTAGAAAATTCCTAATCAAAATTATGTTGCCATTTTGAGAATTGGGTATTCATAGAATTATGCTTTCGTAGAATTGAGCATTCCCGGATTACTGTGGCATTATGAGAATTGGTTATTCTGCGCCTAAGTCATTTAGATGTCTGCGGATACAGCACGATATTCTGTATAATCGCTGCAATATGTCGCAGCAACTAAACGCCTATATTCCATACATAAAATCTTTTCTTCATAAGTAACAAACATACAACGGTCAAATCACAGGATTTGAAAAATAACTAATATTTTTAATAAACATCGATATCGATGGACGTCACTACAGCATCGACAAAAATATCGACTATTACTACATCCCTAGTGCTTGTGTACGTATAGGTTTGAACCTCCCTCACCTCGACCCTACCCCCGCATCGTGCGATAGGGACAATTGTAGCTCAGAGCGATTTATACCTACAAAAAACATGGCGAGACAACGTTTCGTATTACGCTGTTTTCTTCTTCAAAAACTAGATCAATCAAGTATTTTTTTATGTCAAAATTTAAAAGAAATATGTGTTCATGATTCTGTCATTTTATATTTCGTTAGATATTATTTAGTCTCTTCTGGTAGGTCTCTAAAGACGTCAGTAATAATGGTGAATTTTTTGTGATTTTGACGGGTCATATTTTGCCTGATAATTAATTTATCAAGAAAAAGAAAAGACAGGGGAGTCTAAACAGCTAAATTTAATTTTATGACAAAAAATTGAAGCTCTAAAAGTATTTTCCAGGAAGAAAACAGCGTAATACGTTTGTATGGAAAATTACAGACCATCCTTCCTCTTAATGCCTAATCTAGCCATCACAAAACAAAAAAAACAGTCAGAAAAATAAAAACACCGGTCTTAACAAATAAAAAAATCACAAGTACATAAACTTAATGATTGACATTTTTTCTAAAAATCTTTACATCATGACACGTAATAGAGGCAAAGGCGGATCGCCCGCCTTGCACACTTTGTATTCTCCCAGTCGCCACCTGGGGGTAGTGGCTTTTAAAAAATTCCTTTACGTTTCACTTCGGGGAGTATCGTTATTTTTGCAACCTGTATCATACGTAAAGTTAATGTTGGTTATTTTCTTACTTCTACTGTACTCAGTCGATTGAGGCTATTTAGTATGAAGCCCGTAGGCTGGCTGAATGCTACTTTGGGAACTAAAACCGACGAGTAAAGTACAGAGTATGAATAAGACGGTAAGTTGCATTATAATAATACAATAACTAGTGTATCTGGTGGTACCAAAAGTACTTATTTTAGTAATTAGTAATGTTGAAGTAAATATATAATGAATACTTTACAAAATAAGTATTCTAAGACTAACATTAGAGTAGATTAAAGAGCATGCTATGCAATCCATCTAAAGTTAAGAGATATAAAAAGACACGCACGCACACTTGAAATTCTAACAGGCTAAGCTTATTATTACTTTTATCTCTATACTATTTATGCAATATAAAAATAAACACATTTGCTAATATATATTCCGAAGATAAGCTAAATGTAAATTAATTTATTAGTAGTCATCTCAGTCGTTAAATTAAATTGAATTTATTGAGCCATTAATACGAGTGTCATGTAATCATCAACATTTTAAAATTCTTGTACAATACTAATGCATGATTATCTAGTTTACGCTCAAAAATATGCTCTACAGCTCTACTTAATTCAGTTCAGTTTGACATAACAATTTCAATGCACTTGAAAAAATATATTTCCTATGAAAACGGTATCACATCCGCGTAGCTTATCAAAGCTGGTAACAAAGACATCCTATCGAGTGGCGACAGACCCGCGTAACAAAAGAAAGAGAACCGGAAAGGTAGGTGAGAGCCACTCGAATATAAGAGATCTCTCGATTGAACGGACTCGACGCTCAGTACTTACTACCAGGGGGTAGCTGGTTACAGAATACTAGCTTGGAACAATTTGTGGCCACACCTTTATTGTGATGAGAAGTAGGCCTGTGTGTGAAAATTGGACGAGTTCCACTGCTTTATACAATCTACACCAATTAAAAACGTCGTCTCAAACAATAAGCTAGAAACTGTCCTGGGATGTGACAATCATGGGGGCGAGCCTTCAATTTCAAGTACCATAAACGGAGTTCCTTGAGGTAGCTTTCTAAATTAATCAATGAAATGCATCAATCATCATATCAGCCAAAAGACTGGCACTATTTTATTAATAAGACCTGTTGCAAGCTGCTTTCATCCAGCGCTTAAGTAGGTACCTCCTGTCTGAATCAGATCGTGCTTTGCTCACTGCAACTTTATATTTGCTAAGCAGCTGAGCTCTGTCCTGCCTCCAGTGTCCAAACACCTGCACACTAAGAGAAGTCTTCTCTCCTGGAATGGCGATTGCAAACCACTGGACAAAACTTATGTAGTTAGCACTCATCTACTTATAGAAGACTTATAGAACCATGGAAATGGAGAAGAATTAACTGAGCTCTGTCGGAAACTATAAGGTAATAAAAAATTAGTACTACCTATCTAAGTACCAATAAAACAGAGCTTTAGTACTGTCGCTGTCGTAGCTGGTGTAAGGGCGGTACTCGTAGATTGTGAATGGAAGGCCACTGTAACAGAGGATCTGCGTGATCAATGATACCATCACGACCTACTTACTGATATTGCTTGTGGCGAATTTTTCCGTTCTGAATAACCACTTATTCCTCCGCTGGTGTTATTTCTGCTATATTCGTTGGTTTACTTGTAGCTTTAATATTTAGTTCTGTTGGGTGTATTTTTCATTATTAGCCTGTATTGTCCCACTGCTGGGCAACTTCTGACTTCTGAGGACTTCTTCCAGGCTGCGTTTCAGACAATAATGTCTTCTGAGTTAACTGGTTATAATGCAAAGTTAGCCGCCGAAACAAAACAGATAAATTCTTTGTAAGTAGTTAACACCATAAATAATAAATAAATATACACAAGATTAAGGTTCTTTATGTCGGTCTCATACCCATACCCTAATACAAGATGTACGATTGTCAGGATTTTTAGAATATCGTAATAAAATTTGCCTGCCTCGGTGGCTCAGTGGTTAGTGATCCTAACTACGAAATCAAAGAGGCGTGGGTTCGATTGCCTCACCCAGGGCATTTATGTGATAAACATAGGTGTTTGCTCTGTGTCTGGATGTCATTTAGGTATTATGTCTATAAGTATATATTTAAAAAAAAAATGTATATGTAGTACCTATATCAGTCTGGCAGCCATATCACAAGCTTTGCGTTTGGTGTCAGAGACCGTGTGTTAGATGTTCCCTAATATTTATTTATTTATTTAAACGTAACTGAATTCAAATAAATCTCTAATAACAAATTTAGTATAGAAGACGAAGTAATAAAAATCTAGCTAGTCGGAACTGCAGGAGAAAAAATAAAAGGGAAAATAAACACTTGAATAACTCCTTTCATAATTGACACAGCAAGATGTTAGAACGCGTTGCTACTTTAAAACATCGAGAAAACCTTCTGTATTTAGAAGTCTGTGGAGAAAACCAATCAAAGATCTTGACACCATGATAACTCGCCTTCCATACTAATGAATACGAAAACACCCACTTAAAATCAAAACAGAATGAAGTAAAAATTAAATTGAATTCTAATTCCAATAGCGTTTTCCACTTTAATGACTAAGTCGTACTCAATTATTCACCGTGCCCTTTGAGCCACTTGAAAAAATACAATCAGCATAACTCGTCAGTTTAATATCGATCCCCAATTTGCCAGCACTTATCAAATCGCTTTATGCATAGATATAAAATTGAACACCATACAAAATCTGCATACGTCATAAGCAAAAGTACACCTTACGTCATACGGAATAGCAAACGATTTTCTCTCATTGCCGTGCGTGTATCCTTGTGGAAGCACAAAGCCGAGTGGTTTACTTAGAGTTTAAAATATTCATAGCTTGTACTGGATCGTATTTAAATATTTACATAAGTGTCACGCAGCGTCACTGACGTTTGTCGATAAAATGTATTGAGTGGAAGTGGAACCGTCTTCGATGGGGTGGCTAAAACTGCGGGATGAAACATTTTATGCGACTATTAATATTTTTCGGAAGTGCAGTTTTCTTAATGGGTCTCTATAGCGTTGGTGGTTGCAATTTATCGTTTGTATGTGTTCTAGTGAAAGATTTGATAACATATAGCGCAACCTTGAAGAGTGTTGTAAAAGATTAATTCTGTCGATTACTAAATAAGACACCTCTAATGCAAAAAAAAACAGACAAGTGCGAGTGAGGCAAGTCAGTAAAGACTAGACAAGTCTCATATGTGTACTTTAAGACAATTTTTCTTGCTAAATTTAATAGTTCTAGGTCAACGGGGAGTACCTTGTAGATTTCGATTCCCTTGTGAGTGTCGAAATATGCGGGTTTTTACAAAATATACGGCTTTTCAACTCGATATCTTTAAGCGTTCCCGAGTTAAAAGGCTTGACACACGGACGTTCAGACGGACTGACGGACAGACGGACAACAAAGTGATCCTCTATGGGTTCCGTTTTTTCCTTTTGAGGTACGGATATGGTACGCCTTGTGGAAACCTTCTTTCTGGCTTCTGATTATATGATACAATGATATTTTCTACTTGTTACACATAGACATTGCACATAGATATGAATTTAAACTGTTGAATTAGCAACCACATAAGATAAATCTATAGGAAGACAAGGAAGGTACGAAGACAATTTTCAATATCTATCTCCATAGCACTGTAACTTCTTGTTGCGGTGATAGTAGTAGTAATGGCGAGGCCTATTGATTTTGTAGTTATTTTAATTTATTTTTTCAGATTGAATCTCAGATTAAGAGTCGAATATATTTGGTGCAAGAAACGTTTAGGTATAAGCACTATGGTAGAGAATTGGTAGAATCTTTTAATCCAAAATATCTTTATCATACTGTTTTTTTTTCTTCTCTATTACTCCCGATTGAGTCAGAAGCCTTCAGACAACCTGAAACCACTGACGCATAGGTTGTTCACGCGGCCTATTTGAACTCACTTAGGCGCTCTTCAAAACCATATTATTCAAAAATATTAGCAACATTTCACCTCATTGACACCCCTCGGAGTAGCAGACGTTAACTTGGTAGGCAGGGGCGACACTTCTAAACGTGTATTCGAACCATAAAAAATAATGGATCTTCCAATCGTCGCGATATGCGCGGAAATATGGAGTGAGGTGAGCGCACGAAAAATCGTAATGGCGACGAGAAATGGGGATTAGAAACCGATCGAGTTGAAATCGATGCGAGTCAACATCGCGGGCGACCGAGACTTCAGTGTTTGCCTTTAGAGATGTGGTGAAAATATTCGCGATGATAGGTTTCGGTCGAGGAAACAACTGACAGAGAAATGATTGAAAAAGTTTTACTCACTCATCACCATTTTTATCTCGTAGAACGTGTTGGATATGGGTTGTCTCCATTGAATTGTGACAGCTGAATTAAAGTGATTGTCTCCGTTGAACTTGGACAGCGTCTATGGGGACAGCAGAAATTATCCTCAGAATTCCTATGAGATCATTGAGATTTAAATCAGATTGTCTGTACCTCTTAAGATAACAAGTTTATAAGTACAAGTTTACAACATCATCAATCGGTTCTGATGCAATGGTGCATCGACGATCGACTCTTTAACGCCCGTTCTTTTATATTTCGTAATTTCATGTTTGGAAAAGCATTTAATTATTGAATTGACAAAAAAGTGACGCTAATTACCCATTTGTACGGCCAGTACCCATTTTCGTTTCCTAATTAAAATGGCCGCGTCATTTAAGCTCATTTTATTGAGTAAATCAACATACGCTTTTGCAGTATAAATAACATAAAATGTTCCAACCTAATTTCAGCTAATCGTGTTGACTTGCCGAATGCAAACACGGCCCGCCTGTAATGACGGCGACCAGACTACTTGGGGAAAATACTGGAAAACTTACCTTACCTACCTGACTTAGGTAGCACTGAAGTCCTTGAGAACGGTTTCGCTTGATTTTCTTTTGCAATAAACTTTTTCGTCTCCTTAAGATAGCTAAAAACCTATTCGAGTATTTTGGGGAGTTTGTATTTTGTAAAATATTTTAAGTCAAGAGGTTATTAATTTACTTGCAAATATCGAATAATTAACCTGTCACTGCTTGCAAGTCATCATTGAATTTTCAGTGGTACTGCTGGACAAATTGAATATAAAGTTTTTGTTAGATTTCAGTCTGTTTGGGTCCTTACATGTTGTTTATAAATCTTAAATGTACGTATGACATATAACAGTGCCCAAAAAATGCACAGATCACTATTATATACATTTTTTTTTCTAGTATGTACCACTAAAAAGTCCTCTACCGTTGCGTAATATTTTCTCGATAACTCATTCACCAGCACTGTATATAGGTATATTAGACATCCAACACTGAAGCCTTCAATTCAATTCACTACTCATTCCAAAAATTGAATTGACAATAAACTAAACACGCTAACCATTGAACAACTAACATATTTTCTAAAACCAAACCAAAGAATAAGGACTAACCAAACAGATGTAGAAATAGGGCTATGACCAACGGAATGGCTGAGTCATAGAAAATGTAGAAAAAAGTAACGACATTTTCTTAAATTACCATGTCCTACATAACTAATGTATTTAAGATCGATCGCCAAGATATGTGTCCTTCCACTAAAGCTGAAGTACATCCGCCCAAAACATCAGCGGACCTTCATTAACCGCCCACATTTGCCCACGTAAGGGCACCTCCAAGTAATTCGTCTCAAGTTATAGGAGGACAAACAAAGTTGCGGCCGACGGGAGCTCACCCAATTATCTATAATGAAGACAATGATATAAGCGCGGTTATTGATCTAGATTTGAATTTCATAACGGGTCAGTCCCTTGCTATGTGCCAGCCCTTAATGCTTCTTAGTAAGTTTTGGATACGGCGATCGATCAGTCTTGGTCATTGTACCCTACTGTGTTGAATACGCTGGCCCATATAAGTAAAATGATGTATGTGACAAGAAAGTCAAATCATTATATAAATTGTTCGATTCCTAATCAATTAATATATAGACTGATTAGAAACAAATTGCAGTTTAGCTCTACATATTTTCAATAGTGTATGATATAATTATGTTCATAAGTTAACGTAGGTTAGAACTTTTGATAAAAAATAAACTATGCTGTTTTTTTTTTCATCTAAAAAGTTAGATTATTACCGCCTTACCACAAAAGATTTAAACACGCTTTAAAAACTGTTTAACCGTACAATTTGTACTGTCAAACATTGTCTAATGTGTGCGTAAAACTTTTGTGGTAAGACGGTAAGCGTTTTATTATATTTAGATATACATATTGCAATGACAAACGTTATAATATTTAATGAAATTTAGAGAAAAAAGATCTGAATAGGGTGTTATAGAGAAAAACCGACTGGATAATGTAAGTTAATGTGTGTTTAATGAAATATGTATTACCTAAAATATTTAAACTCAACCGTTCAACGTGTCTTGAAAGTATCAAGACACATCGCTCCCACTATTCCGAAGTTTAATGTCCACTAACTAATTTCTTATCCCGAAACATAATAATGTGAACCAACACACATACACACGTACAAACATCTGAAATTATGATTAACGACCGCACGCACACATCGGCGGCTTTTACAGACCTTCGCACACTTTACGTGGTAACACATACACGTGGGGAATAGATCACCATGGGAGATTAAATAGGCCTCTTGTTGTTAGGAAGACCAATCAATATCCGCACACACGATTTAAGATAGCGTAAATCGGAGTTGTCTATTTCGCACATTTTAACCGACTTCCAAAAAAGAGGAGGTATGTTTGTCTGTATGTATTTTTTGTGTATGTTATTGATAATTTCGCCAATTGTGAACCGAATCGAAAAATTATTCTCAGTTCGAAAGGGTATACCTACTCCCGTGGTGGTCCCATAAAGAAATCGACTGAGCCGTTTTTGAAAAATCAACAATAAGTAATGTAAACAATCGAGCGGAATATTCGAATTTTGTACACGATGGAAGGCGGCTTTGCCAATTTTTGCAAAAAATAATTAGGCAATTTTTTTAGGAATAAAAATTATCGAATACAAAATGTAATAAACAATTTTTACAAATGTATAAAATCTCGAAACACAAGGTCTTTAGGTTGCGCCCTTATCATTTAAGCATTATTTCCGGGCAACATTTAAATGGCCTGGACTGTAATTAAAGAACAGGAAATATGATCAAAATCGGTGTCAACTATACATGTTATTGTTAACCAGGCAAATAGAAGGCAAAACACCGAGTAAAACTGAAACTAAGAAGGAACAAAATGTGCCGGATAATTCTGACCTCTACGTCAACGTCACTGAAAAAAAATTCGCTGCTGAAAACTGTAGTACGATATAACTGCACGGGTAGCGTGGCAAAGGGAAAAATTGTCTTTCCACCATTATATTCCCTCGAAGAGAAAATGAAGTATGGATTGACAATGACAACTGACATTAAAAGTGGATAAAATGTTTTTTCCCTTTGCCATGCTACCCGTGCTGAAGTATTAAATAGTGCTATCGCGTAATATTGTGCGTAAGAAGTTACTCAAAGAGGGGGACTGTTTTCCACTTGCTACTTAAAATCTATATGAATATGACCTAAATTTACGTGGTCCCTGCCTCTCTTCTGATTTTGCTACGCCAGACAAGTCCCATATGCAACATTGTACTACTACTCGTTTGAAAGCAAAATTTTACACGTTTACAATTTTACTAAATTTTCTTCTTGAATTAGCAAAGATTTGAAAACTTCATAGAAATATGTAGTACAGACCTAATTTTACGCGCTTTATAAATTTGAGGCTGACCGCAGGCCGCGATATGCAAATATTAGATAAGGTTCAGTAATGGATCTTCGCCAAGGGTTTAAAATGCTATGCAACCTTTAAATTTTCTCTTAAAATAATTCTCTATCATATTGTTTCGAACCACGACACGAGAATTTAGTGCCTAAGTTAAATACTATCATTTTGGAACGGTTAAACAGATTTTTTCTTTTTGGCGCGGTAGATTGTTAAGTTCGTTGACTCCACGTGGATGGGAACCCCAGAAATATCTTTATAACATGTGCCCAAAACCATTAAATTCACTAAATAAACAGGTTACTTCCCTTTCACAATACTTTACATGCTTTATTTATTCTATAACTTTTTAAACTTTGAAAAAATATCGTAAAATGAACACTTTTTTGGTATGTTTTCCTACCACATCATTTTAGTATTCATAACGCTACACTAATTGTTGTAATAATTCATAGATACAAGTCTAACAACTAGTGAAAGGGGTAGGTACCCTACATGTGTTTCAAATATAAGTCATTATGAAATTGGCGTTTTGTCGTACTAGCCTCTTTGATCTCAAATAACTCCGGTTTGGTTAGGGATTCCAAATTCAAATTTATACAGCTATTTACTCGTGCATTTGTGTTTCGAAAACCATAATTCGTTTGTTTTATCCTCTTTTGTATCCCAGTTAGCTGCAGGCTGCAGTGTTAGCACAGAGCAGCAGAGAGGGTGTTAGTGATAAAATTGTTTTAATCCACTTGAAGCAAATTGGGAAGGTGAAAAAGCTTGAAAGGTGTGTACCTCACGAACTGAGTGAAGCAAAACTACAAACGCGCGTACCGCGTTACATCAGAGGCTACCAAATTAGAAGAGCTCTTCAATTGTCTAAGACGGATGTCTTAGACAATAGAAGAGCTCCTACATACCTACCCTCCGGATCTTGCACCGATAGATTTCCATTTTTTTAGAAATTTGAATAACTTCTTGCAAGGGAAAAAAAACAACTCCGACGGGGCAGTCCAAACCGCCAGAACGGTTTTTTTACTAAAGGGATCAACGGCAAACCTATGAGATGGCAAAAGTGCGGAGATATCAATGGTACATACCTACTTTGATTAATTAAATATCTCGTATTTAAAAAAAAAAAACTACTATGTTCCTCTCACACAAAAGGCCAACTTTTTTAAGTCACAACCTAATATTAAATTTCGTGGTGTCCTAGTCTAATATATGTAGTCCTATATTTATTTCAGAAGAAAAACATAGTCAACTGCTAACAGTCATAAACTAAAGTTATTTGATATGACGCGCCAAAGCTGCCTGCGAGCAAACTACAATGTATCAAAGAACAACTTTATACCTACCACTGTTCTATTTTTTCTTTTGACTTATTACAATCGAAACATAACCATATTTCACCGTATAAAAGGGTGTTTCACAAAGAAATGGGCGAATGTGCGGCAAGATGGGATCGTTGAGAAAGCGGGCCGCGGTCGGGGGTCGCCGAGCGGACGATACGTTTGCCGTCGGCCTCCTTGGGGAATCGCAATAACTACTACTGTGTCCAACTACCCGCTAATATGGTGAAAACGAAGAATGTTTTCTTTGCTGATCTGTCAATTCAAGACGTGGTTCTAAAGAAAAAATGCCAAGTCGATGCGTGGTTCAATTGTTATCAGCTTAGCGTGTAATGTCAATTCACATCATGGACGAAGATCTTTAGCATCACGATGGTTTTTGACAAAGAGCTCCACTCACACAAAGAGACACTTTGAGGTTTTAACCAAATATTTTTTTTACATCCTTACTTCCTGGCTCTTTCGTGGTCTCGCCCCACAAGCTATTCGGCCCGCGGGGCGAATCAACGAAGCCTCTTTTTGAATGCCCTCTTTCGCCCCGTGGGGCGAAACGCCGAGAACGATAAAAGAAGAGGCCGTTTCGGTCCACGTTGATAAAGATCAATTTCCCGCATCAGTATTACGTATTTCTTATGGTACAGCAAAGCATAAAATTACATGAGATAAAATAAAAATCCCAAAGTAATCAACAGATATGCAACGCTATGAAAAAACTAAACAAGAAAAAACAAACTACCAAAAACTTACTATATTGATATAACAGACATTATGAGCTGAGGGCTTAAGTTAAATTGAATATTGTTTGGTAGTAGGCGGGGCCCATTTGCAAACTATAAATTGTAAGAAAATTAACAGGTGTGGGACCTGTTACTCGTACTATGTAACATTTTCGATATTCATTTTATTCATAAAAAAAATATTACACGTCATTACACAATGAATAGATTCAAAATTGCAGCAAAGTAGGTACATTGATAACAAATAAATATTCACATTAACTGCCTACTACATCATTATGTTTACAACCACATATTATAATTAAAATGTCAAAAAAAATAAAATTAAAATAAATTACACCAATGAAGAATGTCATTGTAATGAATGAAAACATTAATAAAACATGTCTTAAAAAAATACAAAAATAACAAAACATTACATCATTGTAAATGAATCAAATTGATAGAAATAATTCTTAACCAATACATGTTTCACTAATTGTAAACATTTAAACATATCGAAATCATGAAATGCTTCCTCGATAAGCCAGCGATTTAGGCGGGCTTTGAAAGAACCTATGCTAGAACCGTTCCGTACTGCAGCACTGACTGCACGGTCGCGAAATAGCAACATCGGACCACTTCCGAGTTAATATGGTTATATGAAAAAAAACATGTATCAACAACTAAATGAAATCCAAATATTTTTTATATGGTGTGTTAAGTATATGGGACTATAGGTATACTTTGCATCTTTATTTTTTTATATTAATATAGTATTCAATTTATTAAAAAATATTAACTTGCCAAAAATTCATTACCACCGTCGTTCATAACCTAAACATATAGATTCGTTTATCTGAGAAACTATAGGTCTTACAAAATGTTTACGAATACAGATATTGTCCATACCAATGTTATAAAGAGGAAAGATTTGATTGTTTGTTTGCATTGAATAGGCTCCGAAATTACTGAACCGATTTAAAAAATTATTTCACTGTTGGGAAGCTACACAATCCCGGGTGTCATAGGCTATATTATATTTTATTTTTATATTAGGGAGGCTGCTAGTAAAAAATAAAATTTTAGATTTTACTAAAACTTTTCACATAAAATTACCAAAGTTGGAGAAAATAAGTAACTTTTAGTCCTAGTACCAAAAAATAACAGCCCGTCTCTGTCTGGCCGTCTTCCCATCTGTCCGTCCTCGAGTCACAAACCCTTATAACTACCACAAAGAACCGAATTGCATGAAATTTGACATTATAATAGTTTTATTATAGAATCTAAACTTCCATCGAATGAAAACAATGTGCCAAAATTGTATTGATTAAGATAGCATAATCTCGGTGAAGAAAACTCCTATTTTTTCTTCACCTTGTACGCGGAAAGGTTTGACATTTCTCATTTTATAAGCTTGATAACGATCATCAATAAATCATCAATAAACAATTGCATTTTTGTTCATACACCCCCATAGGACTCATAGAATGATGCCCTTGATATAATGCAATTGTTTTTTTTTCCATTAACTACTTTTCTACTTAAATGTACAGATAAAGAAGTGAGGGAAAAAGGGACCGAACAGCTTGTGGGGCGAAACCACGAAAGAGCTACTTCCTTACTAATATATCATTCTTATAATCCAAAAGTATATTTGTTGGTTTATTGGTATGTTTCTCTTTCACGCAGCAACAGAGCTACGGATTGACTTGATTTGTGACATGGGCATAGTTTCAAAGACGGAAAGTGACATAGGCTACTTTTAATCCCGAAAAAATAAAAGGTTCCTATGGCATAGCACAAAATCAAAATATCACGCAGGTGAAGCCGCGGGCAAAAGCTAGTTAAAATTACACGCAAATTATACCTGTTTTTTTATAAGCACAGTAAACTTTCTTCGAAAAATTTAATGTTTTGATGTTTTTTGTACTAACACTAGGCCCGATTATAGAGGCGCCATCGTAAATTTAATAGCTACGTGAAAAGCGTTCAATCTATCGAATGCCTAAAGTCAAAGAGAAACAGAACTATGCTATTTAGCTTTTATAACTACGATGGCGCCTCTGTAATCGGGCTTACTGACTTGTCTTTCTCTCTTAGATCGTAGACGATGTAGCATCCGCTACGAAGCTACGAAATGATACATATTTATTTTGCAGGGGATGATATCATTTGTTTTGTCCAATTATTCAGCTTAGATCTACAGATCTCCAGACATGAAAAGTTTTATCGCCATTCGATAGTTATTTAATTTTTTTAAATGGGTGATGCCAAATGTGTCCACCGAGTGAAAATAATATTTCTCTATTGGTGTTGCTTTACAAGTTCGCTCAGTTACAAAAGTAATCTTTGAATTAAACATTCGTCATTTTTAATAACGTTCACCACCGCTGCAGTCACAATCTTTTTCCCAAGTAAAACTGTTATCTATAATTTGTCAAAAACAATAAACGTTTCACACTGATGAGGTGATATAACGCTGTAAGCATGTTTCTTTTATATTTTGAGGTCGCATGGTTGTTTTTAATATAAGTTCTTAATATTTTTGATACTATTTTATCAAAATAGTCACAGTCGCAGTCACGCATCGACTTGGCATTTTTTCTGTTCAGTCACGTCATACATAATTTAATAAGTCGCGGTCATGTTGATGGTAGTCCAAGTCCTTACCTTAGTAAAGCAGTGGAGACTTTACTAGAGGCGTCTATAGAATTTTGATAACAAACGGAACAACACGATATACCACATTATGTTAAACGTAACCACGTAAATCAGCTCATAATCAACGAAATGCCACAATTTTTCACTAATTACGAGCATATCATTGATTTGAACATAAGTTTTACAAAATAATACAATGCGGTGACATGATTTTTCCAGATTAATCTTATACAATTGTGTCTATTGGTAATCAAAAACGTTTTCACTTTGAAATGCTAATAAAAATAATTAAATTCCTATTAAAATATTTAAATCTAACAGAAAACGATTAAAATTGGATTGGATCCTGAGCAGAGTGTATCGATCGTTCGTGTGGGGCGTCGGTTTTCTTCGTTAAGATGTTAATGATTCTGCATAATAATTGCATCGGAGTTTCTTCGCGACCGTCTTCAGATCGAATGACATTATAATTTGCTCGGCACGATACTGGGATAATGGTTTCAGGGTACACTTTGTATTTGCGTTACGTCCAATGAAGCCGCGAAGCTTGCGAGTGTGTATTTTAGTACTTTTTAACCGACTTTCAAGAAGGAGGAGGTTCTATGTTCGTCTTGTATGTATTTTTTTGTGTATGTTCATCGATAATTCCGCCAATTGAGAACCGAATCGAAAATTTTTTTTTTTTTAATTTGAAAGGTTATACTCTCAAGGTGATCTCATGCAAATTTTACAGAAATCGGCTGAGCAGTTTTTGAAAAATCAACAATAATGTAAACAATTTGAGCGAAATATTAAAATACACGTCGTATGTCGTTGTACACGACGGAAGGCGGTATTGCCATTTTTGCGAAAAATTATTATTTACAGTGACATAAAATTTTTCTCATTGGGTTAGTTTGTTAACTTATTTTACATTATAGGTATTATTTTTAGTCCAAAAAATAAATGATCTGACTATTTATTAATTCTTCACCTACATATACCTACCTCAGGGTTGAATTCTTGATTGAGTTTTGAACAGACAAATGTTTTATTTATGCTATTTCCTGGTAAATCACTATCACTACTCACTACATAGTATAACACAAAGTCGCTTCCCGCTGTCTGTCCCCATGTATGCTTATATCTTTAAAACTACGCAACGGATTTTGATGCGGTTTTTTTAAATAGATAGAGTGATTCAAAAGTATAATACGCCTGTGCTAAGCCAGGGCGGTATTATCGCTAGTATAACATAAAACGTCATGGTTAACTGTTTGTTGCATACATTTTGTCAAAGACCAATGAAATTTTAGGTATTTTTAGGAATAACTGTTTTTAGGGTTCTTTTTAGGTATTGACTGTACTCGAGTTTTATTATCGTATGAAACACTTGATTTCTTTCACGCGAATTTTATTATTTCAAGATTGGCCCCATAGTATTAAAGGATGTTTATTAACCTTATGTAAGTAACTCTATTTCTATAAATACATAAGTATTGTATACAAATAAATTGAATTAAATAAAAAATATACAAAAAACATGAAATAATATTCATATAAATACTAGCTTAGCTATATGCTCGCGTGGTATTTTATTTTTTGTGCTGTCCCATTGCAACATTTTATTTTTCAGGGATAAAAAGTAGCCTTTGTCACTTTCCGTCTTTCAAACTATGTCCATGCCAAAAATCAAGTCAATCCGTTGCTCCGTTGCTGCGTAAAAGAGGAACAAACCAATAAACCAACAAATACGCTTACGGATTTATATAGCTTGTAAATCTGTAAAACGTAAATAAGACGTAATAAACAAGAGCTTGTACCTATAGGTATCTGGAAGACGTAAGATCGTAGAGCGTCCAGCGGACGTGGCCGCGGGGCTACCCAGGGGACAAGCCTCATCAATCTGCGATCCTCTGTCGATTTATTAATGCCCCACACACCCAGTCGCACATGTGACCTGGATACCAGTAATGAGGCGCTCTATTACGAAGGAATTGAATTAATGGTATGTTGTTGCTGAAAAGCTATGTAGAATGAATATTATCTAGACACGCGGAAGTGTGTCCAGCCAAGACTAAGAAAAAGGAACTGGCGACGCGACGTGTGTAATATTACACGAACTATTTCGAGCCACTTTTGACCCCTTTATAACTCGAAAACTATTTAACCTGTATTTATGAAGTTTAGCATATTACATCTTTCTTTATTTACTGAAACAAAAAAATATTAGTCTTCCAAAACACTTCCATAGATTGTATGGAACCAGCTCAATTTCTTTTTTGCCTCTGGCATCGCGTTAGGAAAAAATAATGCAACAAACAAACATACAGATCTAAATACAGACATGCAGGAGTTCACGTCAAGTTAGTACCTACACGTTTATCAAAACAATGGGTTCGGTACAAAGCGCAATCGTAACCATTAGACAACCAGTTATTTATTCGTATTATAAAGTTATTATTAAAACAATATAAATACTAAAACTCTGATAATTATATTACCTTATCATCGCCGTCAGCCATTACACGTCTACAGCCTTACTTAACATAGGCCTCCCTTACAGATTTCAAAAAAGAGCGTTAAAGTAGCAACCTAATTGTAGAAACTACAAATGAAACGCTCTTTTTAAAGCCTTATCAATTGAGTAACGTACAAAATTCTAAGAAAATTCTACTGATTAAGAGATGAGTATACGCTTAAAGATACTGCGCCTTAATCTGTTCTCTAACAAAACAAAGTAATCAAAGTAGAATTATATCAAAGGAAATAAATTGTTCGCCACAAAATAATATTAATTAACGGACGAGCGAGCTATCTCGAAGCGACACCTAGCGGCCACCGTTCTCTTTTGTATTGCCATCTTTTCATCGTCAAAACTCATTTCAATTAATTTTGGTAAAAGTAAGTAAATGATGTGCCCTTTAAAACCGAGATATCATTAACACCGGCAGAGGGAAGCTGAGGCGATGGTACGGATAGGCGCCGCAACGCAATACCATGGTGAAAATAAAATATTAGAATAATATCAATTCAAAGTACCTAATCATGCACTTTTAAAAATATTTTGCAATGGGAAACTATCAAATAAAATAAAAAATGAAAATGTACGCATCAACTGCTTCGGAAGAAATAATACCTACACTGATTCTGAGATATAAATATGAGTACCAAGAATACTCACAGATTAGTTAGTGTTATCCATAGAATAGGCGTTATTATTCTATGGTGTTATCTATAAGTATAACTTTCTGATTGAATAAACTTCAAAATAATGCTAGGAATTTTCCAGTGAGAACCTACATAAAAGTCTTGCAAATGATGATGAGGTATTTTTTTTTTCTTATTTATTAAGTACTCACGTAATCCACATTTACGGGCATGACAAGGATTTAGTTCAACCAAAAGTATTTCCTTCGCATACCTAATTTTGAACTAATTTTTTTTTCAATCCATACCAAGCTAGCGGGCGCGGCGTCGCACTCATACAACGAAACACGATAATTAAAGAAAAAATAAGACGGCCCACTCCCCCTCCCACCTCCCACGGGAGAATCATTAGGAAAAAATCGTGTTGATGGATTTAATTACAAAAAATAATTATTCCAAAGAAAGTTGGCTGAATAAACTCGGACGGAGCGGGTTCTTCGATTCCCCCCTTAATCGGATTAATTTACTTTTAAAAAGCGGGGGGTGGCTGTTGTAATTAATGGAATGATAACATTACCCACCTCGTGGTTGGACGCCTTTGGAACTGCTTGTGGTGTAAACAATGATCTAAGGAACAAAAGCTTGTCGCAAACGCCTTTTTCAATTTTCGAAGAACGAATTTGGGTCACTGTGTTACAATATCATGAGTTACAAGACATCTTATGGCATTAGAAGCAGGTCTCCCGCTTGATATATTGTAGCAGTTCAAAACCACCAAGAAAGTTTTACGTGTTTAGTTTAACTTCTCAAAACTAACAATTTTGAAAGCTTTTATGACATACATTGGCATAGGCCTTCTTCTTGTTTTATGTTTTGGCGTCGCATAATTGTGCATTTGCCAGTGTCAAGTATTTAGTTTAATAATTTTTGACATATTTATCAAAATAGTCACGTCATAGTCCAATAAAGTCACGGTCAAGTCCAAACATAGTCCAAGTCATACCTCAGTAAAGCAGTGGAGACTTTACTAGAGGCGTCTATGGAGTATTGGTAACAACACGGAAAAACATGACATTATATCACTGCCTACTCTGATGCACGTAAATCAGCTCATAATCAAGGAAATACCACAATTTTTCATTAATTATCACTAATAAAAACACAAGTTTAACAAAATAATACCACGAGGCGACATGATTTTTCCGCGTTCCCGCCAAAACCCGATAGGTAAATGTATAAACTAAAAAACGTTTCTGACATTATTGTGGTTTTGTATTCTCTTTGACATTATCTAAAAGACTGCAACGATAAAGACTCACACAATTATGAAAAAAATGCAAAATAATAGGAATTTCTTTTTGAATCTAGCAATAACATCATCAAGAAACAACTCGTACCGACCGAGCTTCCAAAGAAACATTTCGCCAAAGTCGAGTCGAATGATGAGAAGTGCTTTTTCCAGTCGGTTACCGTCCGGTGATCTGTTCGGAACGCATCGCCACTGACGCAAATCATATTGAGAGGAAGGGTTCGGGATTGAGATTGCGCAGATCTTGCGAGATAGGACATTTCGGTTCGGTCTAGTGAATAGGTTCTCATCAAAGGCGAATTTAATGCATAAAGACGAACGACTTTTGCTATGGGATCAACTCCAAATCGCAAAATTAAAAAAAAAAAAAGAAGATTTTACGTGATAACGTCATATGCGTCACAAGCCAAACACTTAGGCCACCTTAGGCCGATCGTGCTTCTCTGTCGCTTGTTCTGCGCTCTCGATTGTACGCGTGGCTCAAGCGGACCGCGACAATGAGTCATGCTTTTTGTACATTCATCGATTTACATTTGTAACGTCAAACATACACAATTATTATTCACAGAACACAACAAATCACATATTCATAACTACACGCTCGAACACAACACAGAAGGGTTAGTATGACGTAAATGTAACGTAAACAGTAAATACAGTACTTTACTGTACAGTGCCCTTGGCAGAAACGAGAAAGAACTACCAAAAATGTATGGAGCTACACGAAATACATATGCTATGAAAACTCATAATAAGGTCTCTATATTTTTTAATTTATGTTTCATAATTTTGCGGTGTATGAGTCTTTGCTACATATTGTGGTGTTCCGGGTAAAGATAATACCTCTCTCTGGATCTCTTTGTTGGGAACGCACCCGTTGCGAACGCCCAGTCATCCTAGCTGATTTTTACTCGTCCCCTAGAATGTAATTTTGTTTGGCAATGTCATGTCTGCGATGTCAGATTGCGGATTTCATTTGGTTTCAGGAAAAGATTAGTTTAACTAAAAAGCGTGATGATGTATTTTTTGAAACTCTCATTGCGTAAGCAGATGTTTTATTCGGTTAGTCAAGTCACAGGTCTGAGCACGGCTAGACTACTTACCACAACATAATTGTATTGACGTGAAAATGAGTCAGATATACTCGTATACCTCACCATAACTTTGTCTCGCTTCAACATGTCGATAAAATTAAATCACCATAAATAGCCACCACCTAAAATTAAATAATCACCTCCAAGATAGCATACGGATGATACGTAACTTAATACCTAACTTTAAAACAACGGCTACGAGTCACCTGGCTTAGTTGGCATTGTTCGACTGTAGCGTATGAATCAGAATCATTTATTGACGTATCTAGCTTAATACTACAATTAAAAATACAAAATCTGTATAATAATACATAGTGCCGCCAACAATAGGTCTCGTCATTCAACTAAGAAAATACATAATTACCGTGTACAAAATTAAAATGATATTTAAAACAATTGGTTAAAAATAATACAAAATAACTCAATAAGATTGGATGCTGTAAAGGGGCAATAAAATGTATAAAAATCTAAATAATGTCAATATACCTTTATACCTACCTGAGATTCTCCACACATTGACCATCGTATACATCATCATCATAATAAGCCATAGGACGTTCACTACCGGACATAGGCTTCCGCTATAGATTTCCAATAAGCCGAACACCTGATTCGGATCGTATACATGCCGGATCGTATATTGGCCGTGGGGTGCCGGCAGAGTAGAATAGCACCCCCCTCTAGTACCAGGTGTCGTAAGAGCCGACTGAGGTACAGCGGAACCGACTAATGGCGGTATAACCATTCGACTAAAACGTAGCTAAAATGGCACAGGGCAGGGATGGGGAGCAGCATCCCTGTCGCGAAGCTACGTTTCTGCGATCGCCACCACGCCTGCCCAGCGCGGCGATTATGGGCAAAAACCCCAATATGGAAAAAACAAATAGACCAGGCCCCCAGTCCCCAGCAGCTCCGCTAGCCCGGGGCTACGGTAGCGGCCCCGGTAACGGCGGAGAAGGGGGTGCTAAGAATCGCTGGCAGACGCCCGGCTACCACTCCTGTAAACGACGACTGGCCCTGGTAACACACAACGTGCGCACGTTGAGGACTGACGAGAAGATTGCTGAGTTGGAAGAAGAGTTGAGTAGGTTGCGTTGGGATATTGTGGGGTTGTCTGAAGTCCGTAGAGAGGGGGAGGACACGATAACCTTAAACTCCGGCAACCTGCTTTGCTACCGGGAAGGTGACCAACGGTCCCAAGGTGGTGTTGGTTTTCTCGTTCACAAGTCCCTCACCAACAACATTATTACCATCGAAAGTGTGTCAAGCAGGGTGGTATACCTAATACTCAGAATATCCAAGAGGTATTCGCTGAAGGTCATTCAGGTATACGCACCGACATCGTCACACCCAGATGATGAAGTGGAGACTATGTATGAGGACGTAAGTCGGGCCATTCATATGTCTAAGACCCACTTCGCTGTTGTTATGGGGGACTTCAACGCAAAGTTGGGCAGAAAAAACGATGATGAGCTGAGGGTGGGGCAATTTGGATATGGGCAACGGAACCCGAGGGGCCAGAGGCTGGCTGACTTTCTAGAGAGAGAGGAACTCTTTATGATGAACTCTTTCTTCCAGAAGCCGCCTCACAGGAAATGGACCTGGATGAGCCCTGATGGTTCCACGAAAAACGAGATAGACTTCATCATGACCACCGAGAGACGAATATTTAATGATGTCTCCGTGATCCACAGGGTGAAAACCGGCAGCGATCACAGAATTGTACGAGGCACATTAGATATTAATGTTAAGCTCGAAAGGTCCCGCCTGATGAAGTCCACGCTCCGACCTACTCGTGAACTTATCCAAAACCCCGAGGACTTTCAGCTCGAGCTCTCGAATCGTTTTGCTTGCCTAGAGAACCTTGCGTCGGTGGACGAGATCAACAACGGGCTCGTAGAAACTGTCCAATCGGTGGGTGCTAAGTTCTTTAGACCCCGCCGTTCAAATAAACCGCAGAAATTTTCCGATCACACTGTAAATCTCATGGCCGAACAACGCTCACTAAGATTGCAGTCTTCCGATGATGCAAAGTCATATAGGCGTCTCAATAGACAAATTTCGAAATCCTTGCGGCACGACATCCGTCTTTTTAATACTGAACACATTAAAAAGACAATAGACCGAAACAAAGGCTCCAAAGTGTTCGCAAGAGATTTGTCTATTGGGCAAAGCCAATTGACAAAGCTGAAGAGAGAAGATGGAAGTATAGCGTCGACCAAGGCAGAGGTATTAGAGGAGATTGAAAGGTTCTATGGACAGTTATACGCTTCGGTCGCTAAGCCTGTTATCAGCGCGGCCAAAGATCCAAGAGCCAAGCTGACCCGACACTTCACCGAAGATATCCCGGACATCAGCCTGTACGAGATTAGAATGGCCCTGAATCAGCTTAAGAACAACAAGGCGCCGGGTGATGACGGTATCACATCAGAGCTTCTGAGAGCGGGTGGAACACCGGTACTAAAAGTCCTCCAGAAGCTTTTCAACACCGTCGTCCTCGAGGGCATCACGCCAGAAGCATGGAACAGAAGCGTGGTGGTGTTGTTTTTCAAGAAAGGTGACAACACCTTATTGAAGAACTACAGACCCATCTCGCTTCTGAGCCATGTTTATAAGCTGTTTTCAAGGGTCATTACGAACAGTCTCGAGCGCAGGCTTGATGACTTCCAGCCTTCCGAACAAGCCGGTTTCCGAAAGGGCTTTAGCACCATGGACCACATTCATACGCTGCGACAGGTTATACAGAAGACCGAAGAGTATAACTTGCCACTTTGCTTAGCGTTTGTGGACTATGAGAAAGCCTTTGATTCGGTCGAGACTTGGGCTGTGCTCGAGTCTCTCCAACGATGCCGTATTGACTATCGGTGCATCGAAGTGTTGAAGTGCTTGTATAATAACGCCACTATGTCGGTCCGAGTACAGGAAGAGAGCTCCAAGGCGATCCCTTTAAAAAGAGGCGTAGGACAGGGAGACGTAATTTCTCCGAAACTGTTTACGGCTACTTTGGAGAACGCCTTCAAGCTCCTGGAATGGAAAGGATTCGGCATCAATGTCAATGGCGAATACCTCACTCACCTTCGGTTTGCCGACGATATCGTGGTCATGGCAAAATCGATGGAAGAGCTCAGCACGATGCTCGAAGGCCTCAATCGGGTTTCCCAACAGGTGGGTCTTAAGATGAACATGGACAAGACGAAAGTCATGTGTAATTCCCATGTTGTACCCACCCCGATCTCTGTTGGGAACTCGGTTCTTGAAGTCGTTGACTCGTACGTCTACCTTGGACAAGTAGTCCAGTTAGGTAGGTCCGACTTCAAGAAAGAGGCCAATCGCCGAATCCAACTCGGCTGGGCAGCGTTCGGAAAATTGCGTAGCGTCTTCTCGTCCGACATACCTCAGTGCCTCAAGTCGAAAGTGTTCGACCAGTGTGTGTTGCCAGTGATGACTTATGGCACAGAAACGTGGTCTCTCACTATGGGCCTTATTAGTAAGCTCCAAGTAGCCCAACGAGCTATGGAGAGGGCTATGCTCGGAGTCTCTCTGCGAGATCGAATCAGAAATGAGGAGATCCGTAGAAGAACCAAAGTTACCGACATAGCCCAACGGATTGGCAAGTTGAAATGGCAATGGGCAGGGCACATAGCGCGGAGGACTGATGACCGATGGGGTCGGAAAGTTCTCGAGTGGAGACCACGTATCGGCAAGCGCAGCGTAGGACGACCACCCACAAGGTGGACGGATGACCTCATTAAGACCGCAGGATCGCGCTGGATGCAAGCCGCTTGCAACCGGTCTTATTGGAGATCCATAGGGGAGGCCTATGTCCAGCAGTGGACTTCTTATGGCTGATGGATGGATGGATGACATGCCGGAAGTTGTTTCAACAAAGATTTTTGTGTTGTCCTTCCGAAATCCTAATACCCTTTTTTACAAAATAAGACTGAAAGAAAAACACGCTCGCTAACCGTGCGAGTAGATAGACAAAATGTAAAGAATGAATCTGCCGTGAGACAGCACATCGAGGAAAAATAACGCCCGCGCGCCTTCTACGTGTGTAACTTTACCAATTTGGGGTGCGATTGCTGAGGAACTCTATTTTTCATGAGTGTTTTCGTCATTGTTTCCTTTGTGCGATTCCTTAAAGACACTATGAAAGCTAGCTAGTACACAAAACTTGAATAAGATCGTTAAATGCGGTCGAAACTAACCGTCTTACCACATTTTTTTTACACACGCTTTAGACAATGTTGAACAGTACAAATTGCACGGCTAAGCAGTATTTAAAGCGTGTTTCAATCTTTTATGGTAATGCGGTGATAGTTATTACTCAGGAATACGTGAGTAGGTATACAGGTACTAATACTGTACATATTTTATTTATACTTACCAACTATTGTGCACACGTGTTCAGGAGTGGGGAGTCAGAAATAAGTTGAAGTTCGCGCCTCATAAAACTAAAGCAATGGTCGTGACCAATAAACGGAAATTTGACTCCCCAGTTCTGACCATGGGTGGGGTAAACATCGAGCTGTCCCATTCGATTAAAATCTTAGGACTGACGGTGGACAACAGGTTGACGTTCAATGATCATCTATCAAACGTCTGTTGTAAAGCGATCAACCTATACAAGCAGCTGGCGAGAGCAGCAAAGATCCACTGGGGGCTGGTTCCGGAAGTGATCAGGACTATATACCTAGCAGTTGTGGAGCCGGTAATCTTGTACGCTGCACCCGCGTGGGCTCCGGCTGCCCAAAAAATCTGTGTGCGAAAGCAATTGAACGCGGTGCAGCGAGGGTTTATCCAAAAAATTGTAAAGGCATACCGAACGGTCTCCCTGAACTCGGCCTTAATACTAGCTGGGCTGCTTCCCTTGGATTTAAGGATTCAAGAAGCAGCCTCTCTTTATGAAAGGAAGAAAGGCTTATCCCAACAAGTATTAGGAGACCGGGAAGTAGAGATGCCGGTGGCTTACAGGGACACGCCTCACCCAGCACACCAACTCGAACTGACGTTTGGAAACATGATGGATGGTGCGGAGCGAGAACAACTTGAGACAGGCCTCAAAATCTATACCGACGGATCAAAAATAGAAGGAAAAGTGGGAGCCGCACTGTCGGTTTGGGAGGGTAGCGAAGAGATTGAGTGTTCGAAGCTCAGGTTGGACTCGTTCTGCACCGTTTACCAGGCGGAGCTCCTAGCTCTCGAAAGAGCCACCGAATTTGCCGCAAATAGTAAAGCGGAACAGTGCAGCATCTTTAGCGACTCAAAATCGGCTCTCGAAACCATAGTAAATAATATCTCCTCTCACCCCCTAGCAAACAAAGCCAGACAGAATTTAAAAACAGCTGAAATTCGGGGGAAAAAGATGAATCTTTTTTGGGTTAAGGCGCACGTAGGGGTTGTAGGGAATGAGAGGGTCGATGATCTCGCTAAAAGTGCTGCACTCGACGACGAGAAGGGACTGGATTACGACAAATGCCCGGTTTCATTCGTCAAGCGCCAAATACGTTTGGAGACGCTTGACGCATGGAACCGGCGCTACAAAGAAGAGGGAACTGCTTCAGGCACAAAAATGTTTTTCCCTGATGCACTGGATGCTTACTCTATAATTAAAAAGATCAAGCTGGATCCGGTTTTGGTACAGGTTATATTTGAATCGCTTCAAGTGTAAGGAGAGCCCGGCGTGTGTCTGTGATCCTGCAAAAAGTGAGAGCATAGTGCATGTCATAGTAGAGTGTCCACAGTTCTGTAAAGAGCGACATGATCTCGAAACGGAAATAGGATTGGACGTGGTAAAAGATAACTTAAAGGAAATAATGAAGGACGAAAAAATCAGAGAGGTATTTATAAATTATTGTAAGAAAATAGCGATAAGAGTCATAAAAAGAAATAAAACTCGTTGATTCACTGCGTATATGAACAGTAATATAATTACAGATATACCCCCAGTGTCTGACAAGGACTGGTTGCAATGTGAAATTGTTAAACTTCAAATGGTCAAAATGTCTCTGCTACCTACACAGAGGAACATAGAATTAATTTAATAAAAAAAAAAAAAAAAAAAAAAACTATTGTGCAAAAACCATAATCCCTATGAAAGGCTTGGTCTCTTATTCACTTAACAGGTTTAATACGCATTATTTTACTGCAAACATAAATAGGTATTAATTTTATTAAGTAGGTACCTAACATTAAACATGTAGGTATTGCAGTCATCAACTTGGCATTTTTTCTTGATGGTTTCTGTGCAAAGTACCGAGATTCTCAGAGGAGATGCAAGTAAATATTTATAATAAACAATACAACCCCGAATCAGGTGTTTTCAATATTTTTTTAAGTAGCATTCTTTAGGGTTCTGTACCCAAAGGGTACAAACGGGACCCAATTACTAAGACTCCGCTGTCCATTCGTCTTCTGTCTATCACCATGCAGGCATCTCATGAACCGTGATAGCTAGACAGTTGAAATTTTCACAGGTGATTTATTTCTGTTGCCGCTGTAACAACAAATTAAATTAAATTGTTTTATTCTGTTTCTTCTTCTCGTCCTATTTAACGTTCTTCATCGTTATCCCATACAACAAAGGTGTTTTATACCGTTTATTGTCCATATTAACAACGGCAACACGTAGAAGCTTAAAATATTAACAGAATATTTACGGGGGCTCCGATACGGTACGGAACCCTTCGTGTGATCGACTCGCACTTGGCCGATTTCTATTTTAGTTATGTTAGGGTCTGGCCCATTACTAAAAGTTATTCATAAAACTCGTAAATAAGTACTTGATATAAAATATGTGTTTTTTTCTTCAGGAAAACTGTCAACAGGGCTAACCAATTATATAAACGGATTTTTAAATTCTCAAATTCAACGGTCGGACACTGTGTATCAAAAAAAATCGCTGATTAAATGCAAAAGGGCCATTTTTCAAAAAAAACTAAAATTTTGAGTGTCAGTTTCTTCTATAAAAGAGTTGCCATATTTATTCGGAATTCAGTAAAAAAATACAAACTTTTTATTTTATTTGTGGTCCCTTATCATTTAATCAGCGAAATATTGTATCAACGTCATTATGACAAATCGGACAGAAGTTGAAACAAACAAATGAGTACTTTATGGCGTCTTAAAGTTGTCAATGGCGATAAACAAACAAACCGACATTACTTAGAATTTATAATACTGGGCCTTAATTTAGCTATCGGGGCTAAAACTGAACTGAAACATTTGTGAATCTTATACGTATTTTGCTTCTGGAAAGCTGTCAAGAGACGTTCCTGTTACGGTTAATGACGTAAAATTGTGTGGTGTTTGACATTTTCCAAGCCAGAAGAACGGATAAGTTTAGGTTCAAATTCGACTGATCTTAGTGGAATTGGCCTGCTGGTATGTACAATAAACGGATTGTACGGGTAAATATTATTAATTCCGCTTTATTTACTACTTGTTGACTGAATGTAACCAGTGGTATGCATTATAATTACATTTAATTGAGACTGTTCAATGATTTAATTGACTTTATTGACCAGTTTCGAGATGATTCAGTAGGATTGCAAAGACACCTCTTGTTGCGTCAGTCAAATTCATTACGCTGGTAATCGACTAGATTTTATAGCTACATGTAGGTATTTACTGTACTGTACTGTATCAGCCTTTTTAATAGTCCACTGCAGGACGTAGGCCTACCCACGAAGGGTGATTGGGCCATATCCACCACGCTGGCCCAGTGCGGATTGGTGGATTCACATACGCCATCGAATTTCTTCTACGGACATATGCAGGTTGCCTCACGATGTTTTCCTTCACCGAAAAGCCAGTGGTGTGAAATTCCGTACATAAATTCCAAAGAACTCATTGGTACGGGACTGGGATTGAACCCACGACCTCACGATTGTAAGGCGGGCGTCACTACCTCTAGACCACCACGGCTAGGTATTTGATTCGATCAAATGTCAACAAACATAATGTTGTTTAGTAACCGCTCGTAGGTATGCGTGCGGCTAGATACCTAATTTAAGTACAATAGGTAAATATTATCGGTATAGGTACATCCCAACGTTTTACTAATTTATAAAATCTTTTAGAAATCATTTTGTCTTTACAACATTGTCGTAAGTATGAGGCAACAATGGCAAACTATTGGCCGAATCATTCAAGTCGGCGGATGAGTTGCGCGAAACCCAATCAAAGCGCAGCTTTATGTGAGCTTCAGTCAGGATTAGATATTGCGCCAGTGATAGCTAACTTCGCATCCGCCGACTTGTGTGATTCGGCCTAAACAAGATTTTTATGAAAATTTAAATTTTACTAACATGTTATGTCAAATTTTTTTTAAGATTTTTTTATTACCATGCATGTTAGTCAATCATGTTAAATTGTAGGCCCCGGTTGTTTTAACCGTTTAGCCATGTCAGAGGCCTTCAGGCGGCCTAAAAACTCTGACACCAGGGCTAGCCACCCGGCCTATACGAACTTACTTACTTTTTTAGTCAATGCATAAAAATAACGCTTCTTTAGGGTTGACACGCACCCGTCCCCGCCGCAAGAGCCACAGGAGCTGCACAATGCACATGCCCAAAACGCCAAACACCTACAGCACTCGGCAGAAATGTATTTTTAGTGATTCGATTTAATTTAATATATGGATGTGAAATCTGAAATAAATGAATTTATTAGAAGTGCTGGTCGTGCCGTGCGAACAGGTGCGCGACATTTGTTCATGATCATAATTTTTTTTATTCCATAATTATTCATGATCACTGCTGCTGTTGCAGCTGCTGCAGCGTGCAAGTGTAAGCGTTTACCCTTATATCACGAGACTAACTAAAAACGTACAAAGTATTTGGGTATGTACCTACCTATAAGTCCTATAAGGTAAGAAAAGTGCCTAGCTGTAGGTATAGCATACCATACCATATACAGGGTTATTCCTAATCAATTAGCATCCTTTTAGTAACTTATTCTGTACATCAAAACTAACAACTTTTGTCAAAACTCAAAAAAGAAATTGTTGTTCTATAGAAAAATATCGTTCACCCGCCACAAAATATATGGAACAGCTGTTTTTTTTTAGTTTTGACAAAAGTCGCAAAACATACTTTGTTAGTTTTGATGTACCTACAGAATAAGCCCCTAAAAGGATTCTAATTGATTATGAATAACCCTGTATATATAATATGTACCAGTGAAGGTATAACTTTAAACTATGATATATTGAGCTAAACAGAGTCATAACGAGTAGTATTAGTGATATAAGATGTCTCATAAACAGTGACGATATATTGTTATGTTGATAACAACATAATATTCACCTGATTATACCTGTTCTATAATTTTATGCAAAGCATAAATAGTTCATGGAATTAAATATATAGAGGCGGTTATCTGGTCAACGGCGCGGGCGATTTCCTTCGCTAGTGGTGTGGGAATCCGTACAAAAGTTCCAAACAATTACGAGCTGCGATTTGAACTCACTCGCTCACGATAGTAAGCCATAGTGGTTTAGAGTTGGTAATATGGTAGTAACGCGACTTAACGCGAGTATTAGGTACTACCACAGTAAGCCACCACGTCTTTAAAATTTTAAAATTAAATCAATGAAGTCTTGACCAAACAAAAAAGTCCGATGTGTTTTTGTTAGAGTCAGCTTTTTAGGCTTCCGTAGTAAACGTAATATCCGTTGTGTCCGTCCGTCCGTCCCATATAAATTAACCAAATTGCATGAAATTTGATGTTGTGATAGTTTATGCATAGATCTCAATTTTCAATACCTTAAAAATCAAAACTTTCTATTTAAGGGTTAGGTACCATAGTACTAGTATTAGTGTTACACTTTATAGTTAAACCAACATCAAACACGTTCCCTGGAAATTATTTCGAGCACTGTGGGATCATAACTTTTTGAGTTATATAGGAAAATTGAAATTTCTAAACATGGACATAGCTCAGAGGTCATTGACATCACAAACATATTTCATACTCAATTACGTTTTTTTAGTTGTCAACCTAATAATAAATAAATAATGTAGTAAGCCCGATTATAGAGGCGCCAGCGTAAATTTAATGGCAACGTAAAAAGCGTTCTCTATATCGAATGCCTAAAGTGAAAAAGAAATAGAACTATGCTATTTAGCTAATATAATTACGATGGCGCCTCTGTAATCGGGCTTAATAACATCGTAAAAATTGGTATTTATCATCATCTCATCATCATAATCATCGTCACCATCTACGGAAGGCTATCATACGCGTGTCTCGACATGAACTTGACAACTTATTTTATCTAATTACCGTGTCCTTTGGAATTGATATGTCTAGCTAGCATGCCGAGGCGGTGCAAAACAGGACTGCGACATATCGTTATTACTAGTTAAATAGACATGCAATCATTAAAGATGAAGTAGTGAGTTTCAATGATAAAAGCGTTTTTTAAGCAAGAACTCAAAGATCATCGATCGAAGATAATCAGCATTCTAAGGATTAATATACCTTTAAAAATAACATAACTCATAGGATTATAACTTTAAAACTTCCATAAAGCTTATGTTTCTATCAGTGATAATTAGTAAAAAAATTGTGATACTTCGTTGAATATTAGCTGAATTACGAGGCAAGTGATATAATGTGGTTTATCGTGTTGTGCCGCGTTGTTCAAAACCAAAGTCAAAATTCTAGCAAAGTCTCCACAGTTTTACTGAAGTGTATGACTTGGATTTGACCGCAACTTTTTTGGACTATAACTGTGACTATTTCAATAAAATATCAAAAATTAAAAAAAATATTGACACTGGCAAATGCATAAATAGACAAAGTTTAAAAGAAAAAGAAAAATCGCTAGTCGCTACGCTCATGTACCAAGCATGTGGCGCATACGCACAATGTGCCAGCTAGATTCTCCCACCGTAACTGACCTACGAACCTATGCGGAAGCTGCCACAACAAGTGATTTGCACTAAACGAGTGGACGTTTTCTGATACAGATACGAGAATTATTTTAGTGTTGAGGAAAACTTGCTAGATATTGACAAAGGTGAGTTTTTGTTGATTTATTACTATAATTATTTAGCGTTTAAATTTTCTAAAGATTTTCAGTACCTAACATGTAATATTTAAAACATATTTTCCTCGTGTTTTAGGCTTTAAAATTTATCAATGACATTTAGTACCTTATTAAGATTTATAGTAAGAAACATGATAGAAACAAAAGGTATTTTATTAAAAAAAAAAAAAATACTCTGGCTGAATAGCGGTGGAGCATTCTACTACTACTTTTCTACAAAACTGCGTTTACCACGATTGTTATTATAATTTGTTACCCACTTTGCCTGCATTAGGATGGTACAATATCAACAGCTCTTAGTGGTAATGCGCAGGGAAGGCCTATGTCCAGTATTGGAAGTCCAACGGCTAATTCGATTTAATACAAACTATTGTCTTATCTCCTCGCCATTAACTAGTTTTATTAAGAGAACAACCCTGAATTCGCTGAAAGAAAAAATAATTTTATGTAGGTAATAATTTATTGTGCGGAACCTTCTCCACTACAGGGGCCTGATTCTCTATCAAAACTATCAGACAAAACATAACGTCACGCGGTAGTATTAGTATTTATTTTATTTCCGTGAATTTCGTTTGGAGAAATATTTCATAAACGTAAAACTACGTTAAAATAAACTATAAACCGAGTTTACATGTTATATTATTTGAAAAATAAACATTTTTCACAATGTAATGAGCACGTTAGGACGCGGTACGTGCTTGTTTTCATACAGAATCACCCACCAGTTTGAGTCCAACGATATTTTATTTGTATAGGTTCGCCAGGGTCTCTTCTGGCATGCGATGTGGCAGAGACTTAATGATAAGAAACATTTTCATACTTACTGACAAAGTACCTAATAGGTGAGAAAAAATAACACCAAAACAAGGTCGGCAAATTAATAGAGTAGGTACTTACAACTCAGCAAAAACTGAATAAACTAACGGGAAAAAATCTAATATCTAGATATGCATTTAATAACTTGTCTCTGTGGCGCCTTGAATACTTTTAGACACTGCCCGAGGTCCACGCAATGGACTGAAGGATAATTATTTTTCGCAAAAAAAGGCAGAACCGCCTTTCATCGTGTACAAAATTCGAATATTGTTTACATTATTGTTGATTTTTCAAACACGGCTCAACCGATTTCTACAAAATTTAAATATGACTTTGGGAGTATTACCCTTTCGAACTAAAAAAAAATTTTCGATCCGGTTCACAATTGGCGAATTTATCGATAAACATACACAGAAAAAACGTAAAGATGAACATTGAACCTCCTCCTATTTGGAAGTTATTTCGGTTAAAAAAATAGAATTACCTAATAGTATGTGCGTATAAAATTAAATGTGTAGTTCTACATACAGACCCTAAAGTACTCAACCAACTAAACATAAATAATCTGTACTGTACCAGCCTTTCTTAGGGTTCCGTACCCAAAGGGTAAAAACGGGACCTTATTACTAAGACTCTGTCCATCTGTCTCCAGGCTGTAGCGAAGAATTATTTTATTATCGACCTACTCCGTCAAAATAACTTTAAAAACGAAAAATACCACAAAACGTGTTTTTTTTAACGCAAATAAGTTCGCGTTTTACCACCAATTCGCCTGATGGTAAGCGACGTCGAAGATGAAGCACGCAGACCTAGAAAATACCTATTCACTCTGACCTTGAAAAGCATTAGATTATATCTCTTAGGAAACAGGAAAGCAGGAAGACGGTTCCATTTTCCCTGGCAGTCCGAATCAGAAATGTTTAGTCAAACCGCTTCGTACGTATCGAATGAAAATCGACAGTGTAGGGGTGGTAATGTGGCGTCTTCCTACTTGTCATGTAGGAAAAAGTGGATGGTAGAATAAGGTCGTGCAGCTCAGATGCACACTCTCAGATGCTCACATCCAAAATGAATCCTACGAGTATAAAAAATGGACAGACTCGCAACCCTACGCCGATGCTCCAGGCTATGAAGTTTTTTTGAAACTAACTTTTCATCACCTTTATTGTTATGTTTGTATAATATAACAATAAGTATAAACTGTTATTTTTGACGATGCTATTGCAGACATTTCAATTACAGTATTTCTGACATCTTAATTTTTTAATATTCCATTTTTAATTTTATGTAATGTACCAAATTTTAATTAATTTATTGTAATATTATGCCTAATAATTCTGTTGAGTACATAATGAATAATTTTTGTTATTTTGTCAATTCGTAAGGTGTTTCTCATAGTATTTTTTGCATTCCAATGTATGTACAGTTCTATTTTTATGTAATATTTTAATTCGTAGTATTTAAGCATAAAAAATGTAACGCTGTAAGTTACATTTTCTGTAAATAAACGAATTGAATTACTTACTAAAACTCCTTACTAAAAATAAATGACCGAAATAGGCCGATATTTGTTAGGGTCAGCACGACTGCCCTTTTTGGGAACCGGTCGAACGTTCGCAAGCTTCCTGCATAGCGGAACTATACCTGTGTCCAGGGAAAGGAGGAACAATCGTGTCGTATGTGTTGAAACGTGTGTTGATAATATTGTGATATTTTTATTGAAATTAAAATATTTACTATCTATGATTTTATAAATACATACCTAAATGTCAGATGAGGTACAGGGAACGAGTTTCCAACTAAAATAAAAAACCTAATTTGAAATTGTGCCAGCGAGATAGTTTGGGGTAGGTATTGAAATATGTCTATATTATATCTACGTGCTACATAAAGTACTTATAGTACGTCTTCCGTGGACCTGACCTCCCTCGACGCCAATTACATGCAACGACTCATCATCATTTTCCAATAAACATATGTACACGTGTAGAAACCGAACGTCATTTAATACATGATGTTATCTTGCTATGCCTGAGTCCTGACCTTTGAACAATTGAAAGCTAATGCAGTTTCATAACAACTGTAATCGCAGAAACAATAGCCAGTCACTTGGCACGATAAGGTGATTACAAATCGTACTGTAAATACTGTATTACCATTAGACGTACCCGCAGTATTTTATCGCAGGTTTTATAGTAGAGGTTTTACAATTATAAAATGAAAAAGTCGAATATAGTAGATCGTTAATTTTTTTGTCCACTGCTTATTCGGGGAAACAATTAATTTATGTCATCATCATATAATATGTCACAACTTTTTTAATTCCACTGTTGCACTGAAGGTTAAGCTCTCTCCCTCTTACGTCTTATTACTAGGCTATCGGTCTCGGACTACATATATAATGGGTGCACGGTATAAAGAGATTATAGGCCCAATTACAAAGGTGCCATCGTAAATTTAATAGCAACGTAAAAAGTGCTATCTCTATCGAATGCCTAAAGTGAAAAAGAAACAAAAATAATCTAAATCGCTATTATTATTACGTTGGCGCCTTCATAATTGGGCCTACCTTATATCAGTATAAATGAAAGTGTAAACAGACGATATAGCTTTGATATAAATTACGGAACCATGAATATAATAAGAAGTGCAGAAAGTAAAATACAAACAAACAGAAACACGTGACGTTAAGTATAATATGATTTTCCGACACTACATTGTGTAACGAATTACTAGGAAACCATGACATTTTTTCAAAATTTCAAGAATTTTCTTTTTATGCAGGAAAAACAGTTTTTTCATCGATTTCTGCCATTCCATATAATTAATTTAGTAAATAAAATAACTTTTTAAAATTGCTTTTACAACATGGATGTAAGTTAAAGTAGAGGCATAGAATCAATATTTTTCCTAAAATGGTATCGACTCCGCTCACAACGATAACGAAATAAAAGACAAAAGGTTTCAAAGCAACAATTGCTCTTCAGATGTCAAGGAAGACTTTTCCAAAAATGGAAGAGATCCGAGATTACCGAATAAGCCGACCCCCAATCCTCTTTTTCACATTATAGGTCTTTGTATTGTACTTAACTCCTATGTGAAAGAAAATTAAATCGTATGTGTTTATGCGATAAGTATGACGGTCTAATCAAATGCCATATGACGCGCATGTGAGCGCGTAGTAAGTAAAATACGTACCTACCTACGTACGAAATATTGTAGTAAAATTGCATCTACACTCAACGTAACGTATATATTGGCAATCCACGGTTTTATATCAATCAGTTCATTTACGCCATTGTTTTGTGCGAGATTTATTGAAGCAGCGGCATTTTTTTTCCGTTTTTGATTGGTAAGTGATAAAATTAATCATTTAATATTTTATTGTATCGGCATAAAAATATGTGTGTAAGTATTATTTTTTAATAACAAATATACAAGGTAAAATGTATGTCAGTAAATTCTTAGTAGAAGCCCAAAGAAACTATGACATCAAGTGCCAAGTAAGTGTGAGATACTTAGACAGATGAACTCTTTATTTACAACCACTGTTTATTTAACACTATATTGCACATCATTTCTACAAAAGGAGGACTTAACGCTAAATAGCATTATCTGCCAGTCCACCTATAGGTAAAAGACATTGGGATGTAGGCATGAATAAACAAAGAGATAAATTAACTAGAATCAACACGAATCAAAAGTATACCAAATAATAATACAATTTAAATAAAATACATGAACTTACATAAACTATTATAATACATAATAAGATGATAGTAAAAGAGTAAAAGTATGTAGTAAAAGATACTGTTTAGGTATTTAAGTGAAAATACTCGTAATTCGGAATGTCAATTTAAATATTATTAGACCAATTTAATGCTCATATCGACTTTATCTATCCTTTAAATAAAATGTCAATTTAAATGTTATTAGACCAACATAATACTAATATCGACGACTTCTAGTTCTATCCTTTTATTTGTTGACCTAAGCATAAATACGAGGACAAGTTTATGAACGAGGTAGACGTTATCAGGAACCTTGACAAAGTGAAATAAATTCTACGATAAGGAAAATTAACGATTGTGCGTTGTGCGTGGAAAATGCGGATACTTTACCCGGCTGAACTTTTATAAAGAGGCTTGGAATTATTTGTACTATGGTATTATTGTATTTTTATTCCTGTTTATCCGATAAATTAGACTATTAGTTCTCCGAACAAGTAGACTTCGCATCTGTTTAATTTAATCTTTATTAGCCTATATCTTGACTCGCTCTGGACCGATTTAATTCCCACTCGCAAATTTTGTTAAAATTTCTATTAGTATTGATCGATCTTACCAACAACGATCAAAGTCGGCTGATAAATAGCGTGACTAACAATGTTGTTAATCGTACTTAGCGCCCCGTGCCAAATGTATATGTATACAGTAATACCCCGACTTACGCTATCCCGTTTTACGCGAATTCGGAGATACGCGGTTTTATTTTTTATCACCGCGCGCATCAGCGTGTCGGTTTACGAAAAATTGGTACTTACGTGTTCCGCGTGGAATTGTTTTACGTACGCAGTGAACATTGTGTGTATAGTAATTTCGAACGTATATATAGGTATATGCGTTCTTTATAAGTTTTCACAAAGCAAAGTGGAACCCCGACTTACGCGAATTCGACTTACGCGGCTACCGCTTGGTCCCATCTATCGCGTAAGTACTAAGTCCCGGGGTATTACTGTACTATACATCGAATAAACGTCTTTGAACACGAAACGAGTCGTTGCACAGAAGCAAATTCATTATGTCAGCGGCGGTCAGGAGTGCGGACTTAATGCGCAGCTTGGAACTAACATCACAGAAGCTATTAAGTTTGATTCAGTCAACGATATATAAAAATAGAAGTATCACAATATTATCACTATTACATATAAACAATTTTATTATTTATTAGAAAAGTACATTTTTGGGTATTTTAAGTATTAAATATTATTGCACACATTTCTAAAAAGTTACTAGGTATTAATGGACGAGTACATTACAGTAATCGTTAGATATTATATTTTGCTATGGAACAAGATATTTAACTACCTACTTAATGTCAATGAACATAAAAAAATGTGGTTTTCCTAAATAGCACCAATTATTTTTTTTAAAAGTAACTATGGAATAAGATATTTACTTAATGACAATTAAAATGTTCTTATCTTTATTTAAAAAAATGTGGTTTTCCAAAATAGTGCAATTTTTTTATCAATACCTATCTAACGGGAACAAAAGATTTCCTTAGAAACATTTTATTGAATACACTCAATAATAAATCGAAAATATTTAAGTAAGAATTCAATTGAAGCTGCAATATTTTACTGTGCATAATTTAGAAATTGTATTAGGTATAAAATGGAATTGTAAGTTTCCCATACATATTTTTTTATTTTCTGATGATGTACTAAGACAACGAGTTTCGAGTAATAAATTGTACACATACTAAAACAAAACCCTGTTCAATATTACAGACACGATACAAGTACGAACGTACTCGTGTTACGTACAAGAAATCCGTACACGTACGAGCAATGCGAGCACACATACAAACGTTTCCGTACAAATTCTGTACCGAAAACCCAACATAAAAGGCAACTTACATAAAAGTAGGAGTAAAGCGAGCTTTTCTCATTCTCAGATTGTTACCGTTGGCGTGGGCGATACATAACTTTAACTTCCGAAGCACACGCTCTGAAATATTTATTCCTGAAACGTAAAGATCGGGTGGGGGTGGGTGGGGGTTTATCCCGCGGTTTCCTTCCCGCCGTGTTTTACTTCGAGAATGGGAACTCGCCGGCGACGGGTCGATAGCGCCAAAGATAATGTATCAGCGAGACTCAACTATTGACGAATATTCCTAGTGTCAATAATACGTGTTCGACTTTTAAATTGCGCTGTATGCAAGCCGCTTCCAACTGGTCTTACTGGAGATCTGTAGGGCAAGTATATGTCTAGCAGTGGATGTTTTACGTCTATTGCGGTTGCAGTTGTCTGTTTTCCGTATTATATTAATTAGAGCACTTTAGGTGGGATGATTTACTTATTGAAGCCAAGAGTGTCGTACTTAATTATTTACGGTAGGTTTTGTTTGTTTGTTGTAAGGTATTGATGACCTTCGCTCTAAGGTTTTAACAACATAGTTCTGATCATGAAACCTGTATGTAATTTAGGGATTTGTACGTAAGCCTCGGTCAGCGAGCCTGATTCGCACTTTTCCGGTTTTTGCATTCTGAAGACGCGCACCCAATCGGCAGCGTGCCCCCAGAGGTTGATGCCGTATTGGATTTGCGAGTGCATAGGTATTGATTGCTTTTGCTAGATTTTTTTATTTAAATGTGTAGGCAGGTACTTAGTATGCGCGTAGCACTCTTAACAATTTTCACTCAATAGCTAAGAAAGGAAAATTTTATTTTACAATTTTTACATGAGAACTTCTATTATTATCTAAACGGATTGACCCATGTAATTGGAATGTATGATGTGCTCGAATTTTGAAAACCTCCTTGTTCTAGACTCAAAATCATCCCGCTCCATCGAGACATTTTTTCTTAATTTGTAACCGGCCAGTGTGAGATCTGTAGAGCCCTCTGCAACATTGAGCGTAGATAATCTGTGGCAGTTCCCCGACCTCCAGTGGGGTATACCCCCCTTTCGATTGTCTGCGAAGGCTGGCCCGCCGGTGCCATCTGATGTGCCGAGAGCACTCCAGATCTGCATAGAACGTTGCCTTCGTTTTTTCCCTATCGGAAAATCAATACTCACAGTTTCATAAAGTCGCCCGAGAGACACACCTTAACTTTATTACGGACTAATTCTTAAGCACCTCCTTTTACGTGCTTGAAAGCTTTTTAATATATTTTCCTCTGATTTTTTCCTAATATCGCGACGGATAACTTTCTCAAACTTTATTAACTGCCGCTGTCGTTTCTATGACAGCTTACGTTGTATTTAGGGACGTTGCGAGAAACGTAATGTAACTGAAATGAATCGTACATGTGGCCCATTCGAAGGTAGCGAAGGAAAATCGTACATAATGTGGAAAGCGTCCTCCCAAAACCGTTTGGAGGTTTCCGCCGGCGCCGCTCTCAAGGGGAAAGAGGCTCAAACGCCCGGCAATAAAGCCTTTGAATCCGAAGAACAAATACAACGAACATTCCAATGCTAGATATCACTCGCTCCGCCCACACAGTTGGCATTACGACTGTGAGCGCTCTCATTGGTCGCCGCGAAGCCTTCTCCATTTCGAATTGGTTATTTTTTTTCTGCAATTGAAATTGGAACTGTCCGTTTGTTTTGTACGAGTGTAATACGCATGCGTGCGCGGGAGGCGGCACGTCACGTACACGTAGATACGTTTTGATGCTACGAATATTTTATTGGATTGCTTTCTCGGTTCCCATTCGTATTTGGGATTCGGTTTGTCGATTTGTGGCTGTTTGCGTTCTATTGCGCAGACGTAGCTGAAAATCTCGTGGAGATTCGTAAGCTGTGTGAATATATATTTTCTAAATTTATAGAGGAATGAAAATCAAATCTGCGAAAAGCTTTTTGATGCGAAACGTCTTTTAGCTCGGTAAGTAGTTTCAATAACTAGCCACATGCTAAGTAAACATGACATATGTTATTTCGGCAGCCCTGGAACTACGTCCCATGCGTGATTCAATTATTTATTGTTGAGTAGATCAAGTAGCCATTACTCGGGACGTCTTGCTCTAAGTATCTAGCTTCACGTGAAACTGCTCAGTTTACAACACTCACAGGATGTAAATCAATGCGGTGGTGGCGTATCTATGTACCCCATTAAAACAAATCATCATCTGTCATCGCTTTGAAAAAATACCATAATGATATCGTCTGTAGTATAATTTTGTGTAGTAGTCAATAGTTATATTAATTTTATTGTTAACAATTTCATTTTATTCATTATTTAGTGGTACAAGTTCTGTGTCTATTTACTGGTCCGAAGAATAAATGTTTAGGTGTTATAACATTATTGAAACGTAGAGCAGAGGAAATTGTAATATCCTGCGTTCGCGTTGTACTTATTTTTCATGCTGCTGTCGCGTTATGCAAGCAAAGGTCAACTCAAAACGAAATTCCGTGAAACCTTTAATGCATTTCATCAGAATTTCATCAAAACCACTCGATAGCAATAATGCGGTGACAACTCTTGAAGCGTCACACGAAAGTTTGGCTTGTCGGTATTGTGATGGGGATAGAGTTCAAAATGTGACTGTTTCTGAGCGGGGGTGGTAGCAACCGGTTGGCATCCGCAGCTAGCTCTGTCCGGAACAATTTCATTTGCGACTGGGCGAGGATAGCGCTGTAATTACAACAACAATCGATAGAGGCGCCACCGTCTGCCGCACGTTTAATCTCGCCAGAATCAAAGGACCGTCGCCTCACACCCACCCTTTTACTCAAACACATCCTCCACGCTGCCATCCCGTTCTACTTCAATTGTACACCATCCATTGCTTTTCTTTTATTACACCATTTAATAGTTTCCTTCAAAAAGCAGCAATGTGTAGAGTCACGCTTAAGATTTCCTCCTGAAATTGTGTTATGGTAAGTATTTTGTCTCCAAGCCTATATCTACAAGGTTGTACTTAGGTTTGGATGTCCCCAGACCAGATAGTTGCATTTCCAGTCTGTACTACTAACTATTTCTGGAGTTTTGTTAAAGCTTAACATTGTTTGCTACTTATTTGCGGAAGCTACGATGGTAAATATGGTTTGTTTTCACATCAAATGGATTCGAGATCTAGGTATTAATTGTGACTTAACCGACGCGCGACGTATGAAAGAAATGGGGATTTTTATTTTATTCTTGAGAGGTAATTTAAATTGTTAAAGAAGTAGAGTAGGTACTTATTTCACTTTCATATATTTATGCGGTACCTGTAAATGTAATATTTTTGTATGTTTTTTTGTAATATTTATCTAATAGCATACGTACAAATTTTACTGTTGTGAGGTTTTTACTGGAACTAACCTCGTCTCAACAGCTTCCAAATATCACACACACGTACCTACACCGAATGCCGGGACGCAATAATTTAGCGAAACAATGAGCTAAGTCTAACCGCGCCGCTGCAAATTATTGACAATCTATAACCAGCCATATTCCAATCCAGAGTGCGCGAATATCGTAGTTAAAGCCATTTGCACATCGTTATATTACAGAGTTATTGTCACTTACAACTTAGATTTACCGTTCTGTAATATGAAACGCGTAAATCTGGGGCTTTGAGAATTGACTATTTAGAGAAGATTTCATTATGTCAATCGATATGTCTAACATTTGGGGGGGAGAAGAACCCCATAAATCCAGTGGAGACCCTGTCTACTTCAACGATAACGTCAACGAAAGTCTATCAGCTAGTACACCTTTCTCGATATGTAAACTCAATATTCAATCATTTATTGCAACATATGTAATGTACATGCGGTATGCTATCGTTACAGATATAGAAATGTGTGTTCTAGAGTCTAGCAATAGTGCTATAGTCTAGCTCTAGTCTGTCGGTTTGGAGTGATGATATTTCGTAGCTGTAGCCTAGTATCTCTAGTGTGTACGGGCATTAGCGCGACATGGTCTCGATCCTGGTTTAATTGAACGGCGATTATAATCAAGCTGTTCATTACGGGACACGTTTTAACAATACATCGGCCATTGCAGGCTATTTTGTACCTTTTGTGTTTTGGTTTCTTTAACATAACTTACGTACTTACTTACCTTGAGAACTTTAATGCTGATGCCATCTGCTTTTCACGAAAAAATAAATGAGAGAAGTAAAGACTTGGTCAGACATTAAGCCTCTACAGTAAGACTTTAAATAAAGAAATCCTTCGAAAGACAGTTTCCTTCGTAGCAAAAAATATATTGAGGAGTTCAACGAGTAACTAAAGGTAGTTCTCTATATAGAGTTTATTATGTAGTATGTTAGCAACGTAACATATACCTAAGCATTGCCATTCAGCGTGACAATGCAGCCAGCATGCTGGGCACGCTGCCAACTGGCAGTGGGCTTGAGCATTTGGACTATCTTTAGACCTTCAAGGGTCTGTGGATGATCCGATTGCTTTTTATGTAGTAGTAGTGTGTAGTTTTAACTTACAAAGTAGTATTGTATCTTGTTTTACTATGATTGTGTAATATGTATGTTAGTTTTCATCACTCGAAACTAATTTACTAATATCTTTCCGGAGTTGGAATAGTGAATGGAGTAGGTGTAGAACTGTAGAGTCAAAATTGTACAATTCAAGTTCTTTTTTCCGTCTAAAATTGCTAGACTAAATTCAAAAAAACAATCTTTGAAATTACTTTTTTAATACAAGCCTTAAAAGCCTAATTGCCATCACAATACATGTCCTATAGATATTTCATAAATATCTTGGATCTACCGTTTGTATGAAATTCGTTCATATTTATAGACCTACCCTCTTCTCTAAAGAATCTTAATTACCTACTTAACGACAGGAACATTCTCTGCAAAGCAAGTATACCTATCATAACAATTTATGCACCGTACCTATTTATTCGGAGCACGAGAATAGATATCGACTATGTGTTAGAACACTCCTACTGGTAGAACAGTCCAACACATATAAAGCTCTATCCAGCTCTACGGAGCGCTGCTCGAAATCCTAGAGACGTACTACGTAACCTGCGTTGTATACTTAGACTTGAGATAAACTTCATCGAAACTGTTGAGCTAAATTATTCCCCCACATCCTTAGCAATATCATGTTCCAAGAAATGTTCTTTTTAATTTTATTTTTCACCGCACAACTCGCTCAATTTAGGACACCTTCTTGTACTTACATTTATTTTTAGTTAGTTACCTAATCACTTTAGATAAAACATCATAATCAAGTCAAGGTGGTAAAAAACGACCAAAATGATAATGATGCTCTAAATCTGTGTTACGACACACATATTATTCTAAACTATATTTACATATTATTTTAGTCCGTAGCAATACCATTTCAATCCATACTAAAGATTATTTGTCACGTAGCAAAAGTCGTCGCTTACATACGAGTATCCCAGTAGTGTCCCGCTGATTCAAAAGTAATTGGTAAATATTTCGTACAGAACCAATAATTTTATATTATGTTCCGTTCCATATATGCTCACAAATAATACAAATTACAAATTCCTTAGACAGTTACGAAATCTAGAGTCAGTGGTGGAACACACACAGAAACTTTTGCTAAATGAAATTTTGGAATAAATAATAAATAAATAAATATTACGGGACATCTTACACACGGTATCTGCCCCAAACTAAGCAAAGCTTGTCATATGTCTGCCAGATACTGATATACTACCTTCATTTTTTTTTTAAACAAACTTACTTTTTAAACAAGCTTAATTAGATAATTACCAATAACAACCAGACACAGAGCAAACACCTATGTTCATCACATAAATATTGCCCAGGGTGGGAATCGAACTCACGCCTCTTTGATCCAGTAGACAGGGTCACTAACCACTGAGCCATCGAGACAGCCAACAATAATATCGTTGTTTTGGTACCTATAAATACTCCATCTTTTTATTAGTAATTCATTTACGTCAGCCATGAGATGTCTACTTTTGGACATACTCGTAGACCTCTCTGACTAGACTGGTTAGGTGCGATTTGCATCCAACTGATCCAGTGTCTGCCTGCATGAGCTCTTGATTACTTCTAGTAATTCTCTAGGCCTTATTCCTTCCTAGGATCTGCCAACAGCGTTACGTTCTACGTCCCACGCTACTTATAGAATAGGAAGCGAGTGTAGGTAATGGCGCAAAATAGTGACGCAGTATTATTGCAGGGGGAGGGGCACCCCACCCCCACTCCCGGTGGGGGGAGAGAGACTGAAACGCTTGCGAGAAAAATAAGATCCGTACTCCGTCCCGCTTATTCTTAGGAAAAGCTTTTTGTATATTTTTTAGATGTTCGAGTGTGCCGTCTCTGTGTGGGTCGGTAAATAATACGGTATACGAATGTTGTCTTTGTCTGTGTTAGACGTTTGTAAATTGATGTCGAGAAATGGTTTTTTCTTGTTTCGCAGGAAAGTAGCTGTATTGGAGGAAAAGTTTGTGAAAATAATCTTTCGCAAAGCCAACGTTGGCATTATATTTTTATTTTGAGATTCGCAGAATCTCATCTTTGCGAAGGCTGTAGGCTTCCATTTACATTGACAAGCGCTACCTAGTTATGAAAGATTTGTTAAATGTGCCTAAATTTTCAGACAGAATACTTCGGGACTATATCAGGATGAAAAAAATAATTAACTAAGTAGGTATATATTTTATTAGATAAAATATTATGTATCAAAATTAACCGTGGTTGTTAGTCTCGCTAAAACTCGAGAACGACTGAACCGACTTGGCAAATTTTGATCTTGAAATATTTGTGAAAGTTAAGGAAAGGTTTAAACGGTGAAAAAATTTATAAATAATCAACAAAACATTAATTTAATTTTTCCACATAAAACATTCTTGCATGTAAAAGTTGTAATTCACAGTTGACAGACGGTGAGACGAAGTTCACCGGGTAAGCTAGTAAAAAATATGACATGAAAAGTACTACATTGAAAGTTGTTTCTCACTATAGGCTTTATTAGTAAACCCCATTAAAATTATCAAATTGAACTATGGAGGCTAATCTTAAGACTTCAATCCATACTAAAGATTTTTTTGTCACGTAGCAAATCTCTTCAGATTCTCTTAAAAAGTATTTATCGCATACATATATTATCCAAGTAGTGTCCCGCTGATTCAAGAGTAAGAGTTGTTACCCGTGGTCCTGGTGGGTTGACCCTTTACCGGTCCCCGGGTCTTAATTCGGAATTTCTCTGTGAGATTGAATCAGAAATGATGTAGTAGTAATGGCAGTAAGCAGGCACATAGTACGGAAGACTGGGTAGATATGATGACTGATGGGGTTGAAAAGTTCTCGAGTAGAAACTACTTACATACCGACAAGCACGCAAGGGATAGACCGACCGAGATAGACGATATTGGCAGAAATATTTACGTTGTAGTTAGATAGGTGGTAGCTTCAAAATAATATACTTGAGATTAATATTGAGAAGGTTGTTAGAGTAAGCCATGCAAAACTTGACGTAACTTTAATCGCAAGTTCTCTAAAACTGAGATAGATTACTTTGCCCGCGATTTATGTCTAAATCCTGAAATTAACACATTATATTGTTATTTATTTATTTGTATAAAATATTCGGTAAATATTTTACACGCATATGGCTAGTCAACCGTTAGCCCAAGTTAGTATCATAGCAATAGTTGTTCATACTTGTGGCTTAACATATTACCTATAGTAACCTCTGCCTGTACTTACCTGTCCCTGCACTGCACTTTACAATGCTACACCTTGTTTCGAATAAATTATTATAAAAATATAAATTTTTAAACACAAGCTTTTGAGATCCTGGATATCATTTGGCAGCAGAGTGCTAGCCAAGACTAGTGAAACGAGCCCAAATACGACGGGTCTGTCTTGTTTATTAAGTCATAAGTATATCTTGTTTATTAATAATTTATTAATAAAATGTCAATATACACGTCATAAAAAATTTTACATAAATGTAATACAAAAAACATCATTTTACACAAGTGAAAAATTAATTACAATATAATCTTAATAAAAAATAATGGTGTTAAAATTCATGCCATAGCAAAATATAAAAATAGTACTAAATTTAAAATGTCAACACATAAATATGAAATTGAATAATTTATTTATCAGAAACAGAAATCAACCAATCTACATTAAGTATCATAATATTATACAATAATAATGCTATTATATTAAAAAAGTATTAAATGAATAAAATTCGTCAAACCTATAATAAGATTGCTCGATGAGAAACTTCTTTAGTCTCGTTTTGAATAACTGTAGACTAGGGGATGACGTAATGTCTACAGGAAGGTGGTGAAAAAGTAAATATTACAGGAGTTCCTATGGCCATCTTCCGAGTCCATCATCAGATCAGCTCCATGGTAACTACCATATTATTGCATAGTCACGCGATATACATATTTTGCGTGCAAAATTTCAGCCCAACCGGAAACCGAGAATTTGGTAAAATTTAACTTGCATTATTCCACCCGAACTTACATACATACATAGGTACCTAGGTACTTCCATCGCAAGTTAAATAAAAGCTTGTAAAATGGACTGTAATTCTGTGTAGGTAATCATACGTTATAGGATTCGAATTCGAACGAATCAAACTTCATGGTGACTGTGAAGTTGGCTACAGGCTGCGCGAAACCTCGTGCAGCTGTTAGGTGAGCTTCAGCCAGGATTGTATTTGTAGAGCGTGGAGCTAACATTACAAAAATTGTTAGTTTTGATGTACAGAATAAGCCCCTAAAAGCAACAATATGGTAACATGAAACTGATATGATGATGAGTCGGAAGGTGCCCATAGGAACTCCTGTACTGAACAAGATACCTACGTTTTACTTGTCTTGGCTAGCACTCTGCTGCTACATGATATCAAGGATCTCAAGAGCTTGTATTTTTAAAAAGTTTTTTTTTTATAATAATTTATGGTAATTTAATACTAAGGGTAGGTAGAGTTTTATATACTTCGGCTACCTATAACTAACTAGGAATCTTTAATCATATTATTAAGACGTCAGGATTGCACTGGTTACAAACCGATTCCAACTTGTCTATTTAGAGATCTATAAGGGATGCCTATGTCCAGCAGTGGACATCGAATGTCTGAAAAGATGAATCTTTGGAAAAATTCTCTTTGGTTTATCAAAGCGCCACCTCTTCATTTCGTACGTAACTTCAATGCTCGCTGTGTTTCCAAACCGTGACACAACATCTTGTCATCTTATAATTCAACAATCAATTCCCAGATGGCAGCAAACAAATTAAAACACAATTTCAATTAGTTTATTCACGTTACATTAATTAAACTATTATGAAATTACATAACAATGGGACAGTTATAAACATAAAATAAAATTATTAAGAACAACAAAGTAGTATAAGAATTATTATGTTAGCAACTATACCATTTATGACTAAAACAAAATAAAAAATTGTATTAAATTTCTAGGTACCTACAGTACTTTTATACAATGTACATGTGCATAGCCTTAATAAAGGTAGTAGCTAATTCGTCATGATCACCATTAAAAAAGCTCAAAATTGTTAACCTAGTTACCAGCTGACCCGGAAAACGTTGTTATGTCATGTAAAATGTCTGGTTATTCTATAACTTGGTTTAAATTATATTAAAGAAAGATTAAAAAAATTAAAAACCAACCGTCACAACAATTACCTAAACTCTAAAAACTAACAACAATGTTCTTTCAATATCAAATAATATGTAACCAAATTTCGAATCGATGGGACCTATTAAAGGTAGTCATATCCCCTCATCAACTATTAAAGAGTTGATGATCCTCAAACGGCTGATCATGTCATGGTTATTGAAGTATACTTAACACGGTACCTACCAAATTTCGAATCGATCGGACATAAGGAAGTTAGGTAGTCAGATCCCCTCATCAACTAGAAAAGAGCTGATGATCTTCAAACGGTTGAACAGATTTTCATGAAACACGGCTAAGAACACTCGGGATAAAACAAAAATACTAGACGAGAATCGATGGATCCGCTTGGGAGCTACCACAGACAGACACTTAAACTTATAACACCCCTCTCTTTTTCGGGGGTTTAAAAATGCGTAGTATTTCACTTTTTGTATTAAAATTTATAATTTGTTGTCAGATGCCCATAATATCGTACATTTTTAGATAGATATATTAAATGTGTAGATTCTACAAGTAAGCTTTCCATAATGTCGTTTATCAGAACCTGATAATTACGATGAACGCAAACCGTGTGTGGTGAACATTTTTGGCGTATCTGCTCTAACTTAGACCTAAATTACACAAATAGGGTGTGATCAAAATATGTGAACTTATTATAGATAAAAAATATTTTTTCACACCGCCCGTTCGAAAATGACTCATTTTAAATTGTACAATCTCTTAGTAAAACGAGTCAATTATCTTAACACAATCGCGAGGGCTGTGGCAGGTCAATAATGTCGTTTGAACCTCCCTAGTAAAGTGATTTATTTGGAACGTCTAATTCTTATGAAAATTTCTTACCTTAAGTCATAAAGTCATAAGTAATTTATTAATAAAATGTCAATTTACACGTCTTAAAAAATATTACATACAACTGTAATACAAAAAACATCATTTTTTTACATTGTGAAAAATTAATTACAATTTAATAATATTAACAAAAAATAATTGTGTTAAAAAAAAAGAGTTCATGTCATAACAATATTTACAATAGTACTCAATCTAAAAATGACGACACATAAATACATTTAAATTGAATAATTCATTTATCATAAACAGAAATCAATTCTACATTAAGTATCATATTATTTTACAATTATAATACTATTAAATTAAATATTAAATGAATAAAATTCGTCAAACCTATAATAAGATTGCTCGATGAGAAACTTCTTTAGTCTCGTTTTGAATTAGAACATTTAGGACTTCATAAAGAGTTTTTGTTCTGTGAAATCGAATAAAACCTTTTTACATTGCACGGCAACGGACATTATAAAAAGATTTTGTTCGATTTTAAAGAATGAAACCTCTTTGGTGTCCGTATTAGGCCATAATAATCGAGCTGGCCATGGTCTTATGTTTTTCACGTAGTATTTACATTCTCTATGTTATTACGAATTTGTGTGCGATTCTATGAAATTTCGTAGGTATATTCTAATTTGTTTTATTTTGTTGTGAAGAATACTGGGTTGCCTAGTGAGTACCAACACTTAGTGATTTTATGACGTAAGTATTACTCATATTCGGGTTATGAAATATTTAGGTATGAAAGTAGAGTATGCGCCAATAGAACGTTATGAAATATTTAGGTGTGAAAAGTAGAGCATGCGCCACTAGAACCAAGTTTGTCTTCGTCTTGGGCGACTTGAACCCCTCGCTTCACTCAAGACTCTAAATAATATAATTTAAAACACCCTCGCTGCGCTCGGGAGTTAACTATAGAGTTCCTCGCTACGCTCAAGGTTCAATTTGTCGCCCGTGAAGTAAGACACGACTTGGTTCTCATGGTACATAATCTACCATTATTAGTTTAATTAGGTACCTACCTAATGATTTGAGCATATTTTCTACCATACTTATTGTAATCAATACACCTTTCTTTCAAATTCTCGTAACTATCAATTACACATACCTATTAAATGTTTCCTGAAAGATTAATAAGCACACTTTTGGATTAGTTACAACTGTGTAAAAATTAACCGTTTTGTATGTCCATAGTTCTATTGAAATACATACTACGAACTTGATTGAACCGGAATAGCACTAAGTAGACGAAACAATATTACTGCCAGCAAGCTTAATTATACAATGCTGGGTAGGTACTGCGTAGGTACATACTCATGGGTCTGATAAACAGACATCGTATGGACTGATGACCCTAATTCATATTCAAGCCATCATTTCTAAGCCTACGACAACTTCTCCTTTTTGACCTTAGTCATAACATAACCTGCCTTAAGGCCCGGCACATTGGCCGTCAATAAGAGACGAATTTAACCGACAACGATGACTAAACACATGCACCTCGCTCACTCACTCCTGAAGCAATGATGACACACAAGACAGAGAAAGCAAACCAATTTAAAATTTGGGTAGCAGTACTTGGGGCAATGTACTCTGAAACTGGTTGGGAGAGGACGAAAGTACGAATTTTTTGCGAATACCTAATAAGTGAAAGATTGTGCGAGTGCACAGACTTTCCAGAGACCTTTAAAGGATGCTAATTGCGCCGGAGTCATTGATTTGTGAAGAATTCGTTCTGGTAGATGGTAAAATATATGTAATAGCTCTCAGAGTGCAGTACATGATAGTATTTTTGGTGCAAATTTTATAAAATCCAATCCAAAACTAGCATAGTAACTATAGATCCGTAAAACTATCGTATATTGTATACGTATATTGGCTTTGAGAGTGCTGTACCTACCCACCTGTATCACTCTTTGTGCAAATTTTTTCAATTGCTTATCTGACACTTGTCTTGTATAAGATTATAGACTTCTATTTAGGAAGGTGTATCATCAAGTTGTAAGTATTGTACCTGTGTCAAATAGATCGACTGATTTTCTCAAACTTAAGTAAAAGTTGAATAAAGTAATTTATCCTTAATTAAAGTTGGGCTAAACTAGGTGTAAGCTGTTTACAACCGGTCTTATTGTGAATCCTTAGAGAATGCCGATGTCCAGCAAAAGTCGTTCTACAGCTACCTTCTCTGTCTACGTACGGCTGATATGAATATAATGACGAAATTAAACTACTTACTTAACTTACTGTAAGAAGTACCTATAGGTCTACTTATAGTTATGGTATAATTATATGGTGGGGTATACCCACCTCAAAATTTACATTTCTCTCAACTCCTGCATCCATACACCATTTTTGCGTGACGATTGATGTAATCCAGTTTAATGGATCTAATTAGTAAGATATAGTTTCTCAAACACAAGATATAAACTACTCAACACTTAAAATTTCTACATACTTTAAAAATCTATATTTACTTTCTGAAAATGAATATTATTATTGTAAACAAATCCACTAAAAAAATAATTAAACTAGTCTAAACACCATTTGGCAGAGAGAAAAAAAACCTATACCTACTCAAATAGGTATAGGTACTAACATTTTATTTTATTTACACTCCTCTTTCTACAGAATCGTTAGCGTTAGAGTCACACATCTCATCAGGGTCAAACACCTCCAGTTACGAAATCCATCTAATTTACAACAATGCGGGGGCAGTACTTCCAATCTGGTCATTGCGACAGGTTTCCAACATTTTTCTATTACTTTCACTGGGATTTCGTCATTGGAATCCCTGAGTACTGTCAGACGGCCCAAACTCCCATTCAATAGATAATTTGTTGATAAATGAACCGTGGATTCAGTCAATTTAAATTGTAAATGACTTGATAACACAGTGAGTTATTTTGAATTACTCGATTACTTTGAAGCGAGAGTAAAATGTAATTTAAAGTTAGATTTTTTGTTTACTTTCGTATGGTTCTCAGGCGTAGAATATGCACACACCATCGACACTATTTTGGCTTGTATCTTTGCATTTTATTAGAGTTATTACAGTAGATAACGGCAACTACAAATTAAAATAGGTTGAAGTGTTGAAATAATAACCAAAAAATATTTTAGGCCCAATACAAAAAATATTTATTTTTATTCAATAGTTTGAAATCAATCAAACAATAGCTATTTAAAAAGTACAATGATTTGTTTTGTGCGGGCAACTGAACTATTTTTTTCTTACGACTTCGGTCCAGAATAGTCAATTTTAATTCATGTATAAATTGATGAAAGCTCATGGTAGTATCATTGCGCGTAAAACTGCAACCATTGAGCCATACTTTTTGACTGAAATGTAGCGTATACAGATTTAAGTGTTAGGGATAAAAGCAAGGCTTAGCTATCCCTGAGATCAAATAACTATTGAAATATATTGAAATCGTTTTCGTGTTTTATTGGAATTCTTTACATATCCTGCGTCATAAATATGCTGCAATCGGTTAAGAATTTATGTGTCTACTTGTAATGAAAGTGACACCGAGCTCGACCACTTGCATCAAATGACCATTACCACTTTCTCACGAATACAAAATTCTAAAACAGCCTCAAACTTAACAAGGATTAACCTTATCTTTTCCAGTAAGTAGTTGAATGAATTTAACGCAAATGTAAACTTTGTTTTTTATTTACATCGGTAAAGTAACCATGTGTTTGACGGGATTTTTCTTCTTGATATTGCAGCTAATTATGTACCTATTTGTTAGGCACTGTTTTCTTGTTAGGTATAACAAAACTACAACTCTTGCGGGATCAGTCCACCTTGTACACTCACAAGGATGCCGCAAGAGCTTATCTAGTTTTGTTTGCCTTTAAACTTTGTTCGCTGCACTTGCCGGTACTTGGATAGATACAATCTGCATGCAACCGGTCTTATTGCAGAGAAGACCCGTGTGCAACAGTGGGTGTTCTATGGCTGAAATGATGATGATAAAACTAGAGCTGACGTGAAACCAATATTGTTGTATCATAATAGGTATTTCAGATGAGCCATCAGCTACAAAATCCGTAGATTGTGCGTGATGGCGCAGGCCTAACATAGTAGGTAGGTATATATTTAACGTCTCCATGTATACCTATAGAGAGTCGTTAAATAAATACCTATTAATATTTATACAAGGTGTTCCTTTGCAAGGCTGAAGTCTTACACATAAGCTCATCATTATGAATAGCTTCACTTCGAAACCAACGCGAAAATAAAATAAAACATTGACGGCAAGCATATAACTTCCTTACCCGGAAATTATAAATAAATTGTTGTTTCAAAAAAAGTGTTTATTAACTTCCAACAAAATGTAGGTGTTTGTGCCGATTTTTTTGACATTCCTCAAATATACTATTATCAAAATTAGACTTCTTGCAATGTGATGGTTACCCTGGATAAGTATAAGTGTACGCAATAAAGTTCCCTTATTGCGAGCCCTTTCTCCCGAGGACGGGCATTTCGGCGGTTGAACCCGCGCGGGGTGACATTGCGAATGCAACCGCTGCAACCAAGCCGACTGCGCCGCGCTAGGTTTGAGCGTTTTCGAAACAATCTCTGAAACGTTGAAACATAATTATTTATTCATGTTTATTATTGTTGATTTATCCAAAATGGCTCAGTCGCTTTCGGTAAAATGTAAATGGTAGTCCCATTTAAATTTGGGAGTATACTCTTTCGAAATATTAGAATAAACAGAAAAATAACTATTTCAGATAACAAAATCCATAGAGTTACACTAAATTACAATACAAAGTTAGGTACATTACAATGTCAGATACATAATAATTATAATTTAACACGCACAAAGACACATAAACATAATTATATTTTATTTCAAACAGGGCCGCCAAGGCAGCACATGTTTTTTCAAAATGTGGTTAAGAAATGGCCTATGCATGTCTGCCACTACTCTTAGGTATCTGTGGTTGCTGCCACGCACCCACCCCATCAGAGAGGCCACAGGTTTTCGAATGATGGCCGGAAAACCGTCGACGTGCGCCTCAGCAAACATACCCGATGCGCTGCAGAAGCTTGGCAGCCTCAAAAGCATCCTAAAAACATTATTGCACAGGACGATAAAAAAGCAAAAAATAAAGCTGTAAAAAGATTTTTTTAAATTAGTTCACAATTGGTAAAAATTTCGATAAACATACACAAAAAAAATACATACAGACGAACATAGTACAGTCCTTTACACTTACTTATAAAGTTACCTTAGCCATGATTTCGATTTTTTTTAATGTAGATTAAACTATTAAATAAAAATGCCAAAACTTAAACCTATTCTGGCGTTGGGTAGAGTAACATAAAATATATAATGCAAACGTAATTGAACGTAAATTGCCTAAGGCGTAGAATTTGTCAAGTAAAAACTTGTAGAGTAAGCTTTGCTTTACGTGAGATCTGACAACTTTTTGACAGTGAGTGTGAACTGTGATTTAGTCTTGGCTCCATTTCACATGAAAATGTTTTTGTTGGATTTAATACTTCTCTAGTACTAGGTGTTGAAGCAGAAAATTAAATTGTGTTGCCTTGCCTCAGATCGCGCCTGTATGAGAGAGGCTCTAGACGAACAAAAGAAAAGAACAATATAAGGAAAAATAGTCAAAACTCATACATTGTCAATACGCCATTGACAATATCACGCTATTGACTTGTCATCTCTCACATGCCAAGTTTGCACGTGTATCCAAGTAGGTGTCATCTACAATGTTACATTACAATGAAAATACAACAATCACTTTATAATCTAACATCTTTGTAATGTCGAAACCTTAGAAGTCGAAACAGAGTCCTATTGACTATTATATTGTTGCTATTTTTAAAAGAAAGGTCAGGACTTGTAAAAAAGCAAGAGACGTATTCGACGATATTGTCCTCTAGATAACTTTATAAGAACACACTGGTAAAGTATAAATAAATCTGCCTAACTAAAGTTCTATAAACTTTGTATAATTCATAATAGTTACCTTAGTGTAGCATTAGGTATTACATGTATATGAAATCGAAATATGTAGGTACTCAATGACATAGTGTAGATATATGTAGACTCAATGAAATAGTAGAAATACATAAATTTTAATTAATGTACACTATTTTACACATTCCAACGACTTCAATGTCGATTTGTAAATCATTTTATAGCAAATATTAATCAAAATTTTAATATTTATTTGTCAGAATATTGTCTAACAACGTACATGTTAAATGCACAATAGGGTTTCTACTCTTACAAGTTTTTTTTTTTTTTTTTGTTATTGGATGTCACTCAAATATCAAGATGCATCGGTCACTGTAGTGTTTTTTTATGTTCACTGCACTTGCATTAAAGCATACGGATGCACCGACTTATATTTTTTTGAGTTGGTTTTTAACTTTGTCCTTGAATTTCGAGTTTAGATTACGTCCTGCATGTTACCGAAACGTGTTTTACTTCAAAAAGGCCTTATTTCAATTACCGTGGGTATGGTTATTAATTAAAATATTGTTTTTAGGAAGAAAGGTGCGTCTTTGTAATTACTTCATAATATAATACCTCTATATAAAGTTACAATCATACAATAAAATTATAAATGAGCCTTTATGTTTTTTAAAGGAGTCATTTGAGGATTATCAAAAATTCAAAGAAAATGGATTAGGTATGTTTTTGTAAAACCTTATTGTGCATCCTTATCCTTAATATACCTACAATAATCTAAGTATCTAGGTATAAGTAGGCATAGGTCTATATATGACTATCTATTTAGGTACGCCAGAAAAGGGGCGGGTTTTTTAGCTTTTCGACTTCGAGCAAATATTTCGACTTAGTTTTATCACCTTTACAAATTGTAAAGTTCGTTATCTCTCACGAGGTAATCAGATATAACTTTTGAAATAATATAAAAATAAGCAGGAGGTATAATCATGTGGGCAACAAAAAATATAAATATAGCCGAGCTAAAATTGTCTTTGGACGTCCACCTATAAGGTGGGCTGGCAGGCTAGCACATTTGTAACACTAAATGAAAGATCAAATTATACATAGGCCTACTTTCGAAGGGTCATTAGGTCATATACATTTATATTAGTGATTTTTTATACATTGATGGATAGACACACGCGATTAAAATTATCTCTCCGGACGCAAAAAAAAATCCTCCCCATGTTTTCCTTCACCGCACGGCCAGTCCAGTGGTAGGTATGTAAATTCAAACATACGTTCCAAAGAACTAGAAACAAAAAATATGTATTTACAGAAAAAAAACTTCATTCACAGTTTCACTCATAAAACTATATACGTTATGTAAGGGAGGCGCGGTCACGATAAATCACATTAGGATAGGTCAAGAATCTACCTAACAACGCTCGAGTAGACGTGCAAAACGACAAAACACCAATAAAAATATAAAGCAGCCGATGTGAGCTCGGGGCAATGCTCTTGCATACGTGTTCTGACATCGCTCAATGCATCAGGTATTGCCGAAATTCTGTGACCGGAATGCCGAATTCGGCGAAGCGCTTTCAGACTGAATAGCAGTTTTATGTTCATGGAATAGAGATCAGTTTTCAGGGTCAATTTTTTTCCGTGCTTTATTGGCTATGGATATTCCTAGTAGCTGTGCGTTCAATTCATAAATTGAACCCAAAAGATGTTAGACTAAATATTGCTGCAGATTGAAAAAAGACCATTTAAATCGATCCTTTAATGGTGGAAAAATCGGGTAGCATCATCATCCGCAGCCCTCTTTATTCCACTGCGTGGTAGGTACCTATGTCTCTCTCTTGTAGTGTCATCTACCTCGAACATTTGCCAATCGTGTCCAGATTTGACCCGCATTTTTGACGATATCGTCGACTCGCCTTGCACCGTTCTAAATCTATTAAAAAATGAAATCGACCGCTGCTGATGTAGCTGCGTGATTTTTTTAAAGAAACAGTTTTTTTATCTATTCAAATCAAGGTATTTAAAAAAATGCTACAAACACTGTTGATTAAAATTACGTTCCAGAAGAAAACTCTTTTCACCCCTTAAATTGTCACAAAATTTTATATTTTGGTGCTAATCTCTTGAGTAAGAAATATGGGCACATCTTTTTTTTTTAAATATTAAGTTTAAGTATGTTTACTTTTAAGCCAAGTTTTTGCGTTAAAATATGACTTTAGAAGCTTATAACCTTAAAGGTCATTTAAAAAACTGTAAAACTACGGCGACGTATAATCCTAGCGATTGAAGTGTTAATTATCAACATGAAAAAAAAAACACTCAAATCAGATAATATTTAGAGGTAGGTAACAGTTTATTGTTTTTGTATGGCACCTCATATTTTTTAAATAATTGCCTTCATAAATTCAGTTTCAAGTTGACGCCTCACAATTTCCCTCATAATTTCAAAATTGTGTATTTAAAAGAGGTAGAGGGAGTGGAAACTACTCCCATGCACATAAAGTGGGGACGTCCATTTTTTTCAAACTTACCACGTCGTGTGGGGCACTGTGGGGTATTGTTGAATGGGGTTTTTTAAAGTAAATGTAAAGTTTCGTAAAACACTTTTTTATTTCACTTATATATCAAATGGTGCATTCTCATGCACCTTTTGTGGAGATATAGGTCGCCAAAGTTGAAAAAAGAGTGTGTCTTCGTCCCCTTAATTTTTAAAGTACCTATACAAGATATAATCTGCAAACTTTTAGAAATGATGGACCATGAAAAAACTTTCTCCTAAAAATATTTTCAATACCTAATGTGGTATTATAATTTTTACTTTTTGAGTTACAAAGGAAAATTTCAATTCTTAAACTTGCACACATTGTTCGTTTATCGTTGTCGTTTTTCTAGCAGTCAACCATCTAATGACATCATAAAAATTGTTAATCATCATCACAGAGCTAGTACAACTAGATGTGTAATGTGGTCGATCGAGAAAATCTGAATGAGATGCATTGATTTAATATGGCATGAGTTAAAAAGAGACATGAAAAATATCTCGATTTAGTGGCTGTTGTCGTGTTTTCCCAAATTCCAATTCATATTTGACCGTTTTGACAGCTGTGGTGATCATCATTATAATCTATCTATTTATCATACGCGTGTTTTGACACGCACTTGACAACTAATTTATGTTTATTATTGTCAAACTGCGCGAGCGCGGCCTTATTTGGCGTATCCATTAGCCTTAACGCACAATCAACGGCATCTACTTTAAGAAAATTAAATTATGTATTAATATAAACCATAAAGTATCACGTTATTGCTCTGTGCGTTATTGAGATCTTGTTTGTCTGTCAAAACCTTCTTCTCAGGAATGCGTTAACCTATCGAATGGAAATTAATTCTCAGATGAATGTTAAACATTGCAGCATAAAGCCATTATAGATCTCTACAAACCCTTGATGCTGCATAATAAGATTCGTACCTCAAAAAGAAAAACAACGCGACCCTCATACTCTTAGGATCACTATTTTGGCCGTCCATCAAGACCTTCCATCTCGGAAACACGTGAAGGTATCTAGTCAAGCGCGGATCCATGACCCCCATGAATGTAGTATGTATTAGGGGTGTCATGTAGTAGTTGGTTGTCATGCGTTGTGCATACCTTTTGAAATTATTGTAAGAAATGATAAATCGCACTCTGTATACTCGCGTATTATATTATAGCGCAGCAGATAACATATCCTTTGCTTCATAAATATTTTAAAGTTATCTACTGAAAACAAATACCGTATTCTGTCACGCTCGCTGCGCTCGCGCATAATGGCACAGCAGTTGTCTGTTTTGCTATTTCTTCTTCTAAAAATTCTGTAATGATTTACAAATTTTCGTACTTGCTGCGCTCGCAGATAATAAATAGCACTGAGTTGGTCTGTTTTGCTCATTATTTGTTAGAAATTACTGAAAAAAAATCAATTTTTGTAGTCAAATATCCGCAATGTGGTTGTCTATTTTAAAATTATTGAATAAAATTATTGAATTTCTCGTTCACTATGCTTGCGCATATTAGCGGAGAGGTTTATAGCTCATTCATTTTTTAAAATTCAGTAAAAGTAGGTGTCTGATTTATTGGAAAAACTTAAAAAAGTACGCTAGAGTCGCGAAATTCTCGTCACCTAACTACCTGCTACAACTTGATGACTCCCCCTGAATCGATGGCTGGATCCTTTTATCAAGTGGATATTAAAACCATATCTAACGATTTTAATAGATACAGCTTTAGTAAAACTAGCATTAGTTAAAAATCAAACTTCTTAATTATGCTATCAATAATAAAGTAACCATTTATATCGCAAAAAACGCTTGTTCCGATATTCTTAAGGGAATCAAAACCTTTAAAAAGGTTAAAAAAAAAGGTTTAAAGGTACTGTAGACCTTGAACTATTTATGAAAATAATGATTTCCGCGTCATGTACATGTCATGTAAAACCTCGAGTGTGAATCGAATTTCAAATTCTCTCTTGAGTGCAAGGGAAAATAAGTCGTTCTGTAGTTGTACTCGTAGTAGAAAATAATTTCATTCTATCACATTAGATTCCATTTCAGTTAGTAAATTGTTATTGAAAATTCATTCTGTAGTTGTAGTAGAAAATAATTTCTTCCTATCCCATTAGATTCCATTTCAGTTAGTAAATTGTTATTGAAAAGTCGTTCTGTACTTCAACTAAGAACCTACCTACAAGTACCTATTTAATTGTATAACAGTACAAAGGTGTCCGCCCACCATAACGCATCTACGGACCATACTACAACCGTGCTTGGAACGTATCAACCACGGAAAACAACAACAAACTACTACAATCAGTAACAAAGTCGTCGAGAATATTTTTAGGTGCCAAAATGCTCCGTGTAATGGAATGGGATAAGCCAACTCTATGTTGAGAGGCTTATAGTAATGGATAAAAAGGCTGGGGTGATGATGACGATACGGGGCCTTCAATTGCATTTGAAAGTTGAAGTTTCTTTTTGTTTTTAGTAGGTCAATTTTATACTTTCATTTTTGATTTTATTTCGACTTTCCATTAACAATTTAACAACATGCCAAACAATACAGTACACGTCATTGGTTTTTTGTGGAAGAAAAACATCGTGACAAAACCTACGTAGAAGAAATGTAATGACAAATGTGAATCCACCAAACTACGCTGAGCTAGCGTGGTGCATATGGCCCAATCACCCTTCGTGGGTAGGCCTAAGTTCGCCACTAAGTTAGTAGACTATTAAAAGACCGGTACATAAGTTAGACTATTAAAAGACCGGTACATACAGTACATTTCGAGAAACAACAAAATACGCGGCTGTATTATTTCAATGCAACGTCTAAGTACCTACTACGTACCAGTAAGCGCAGCGTAGGACGTCCACCCACGAGGTGGATGGATGACCTCGCGCTGGCTTCAAGCCGCTTTCAACCGATCCTATTGGCGATCTCTAGGGGAGGCCTGTGTCTACCAGTGGACGTCCAATGGCTGGATCGACGACGACAACGAACGTGTAGATAAACAGAAGTTTCGCAAGACCGAAACAAAGATTAGAATCACGTAACACCAAAGAATTAGATGAAGGCCACTGATTCTACATTGCTCAACAAAAGAACTAACAAAAAAGCAGACGGCGTCGATCGCTGATAGACAGCCCATGTCTATTTTCATATATTATACGCATGGCCATAGCTTTGGAGTCATTCATAAACTCATTTTCTAATTTTGACACTCACTTCGACCCACTCCCAACCCTTGGTGGATAGGACTGCTAAAATATTTCACTGCATAGTAGTAAACGTAATCATATAGGTACCAATGTTGTTTTTTCGACAAAATCGGATGATGCATACATCGAGTATTTGTCTTTACCTATATAAAGGTATGTTCAAGGGAGGAAATTATTTTTTCTGTTTTTTTTTTAATTATCATCACCACATAATTATATTAAACAAAGTCGCTTCGTCTGTCCCTATATACATATATTTAAACCTACGCAACGGATTTCGATGCGGTTTTTTAATAGATAGAGTGATTCAAGAGGAAGGTTTATATGTATAATACACCTGTGTGAAGCCGAGGCGGGTCGCTAGTATAATAATAAAGAAGTTTTCCTTTAGAATAGGGTCACATTTAATAACTAGTTTTTGCCAGCGTAATATTTTGATTTTTGTCCTAGACGATAGGAACCGTTTTTTTTTTCGGGATAAATAGTAGTCTAGTAGTAGCGTGGCTCCGTTTTGTGTGAAAGAGGAACACAACAATAAACCAACAAATACACTTTCGGATTTATAATCTTACTATAGGACAAACGTTGAAATCGCGAGAAAGAGTCAGCTACTCCAAGCACAAAGTTTCGATTTTTATAGAACAGCTGATGATTACATTTCGCGATTATTTCTAGAATATATCCATCGTCCAGAAAGAAACTATATAACTATAGAAACTATTGTATATTTATAACTATTTAACCCTTGGTAAAAATATTATTTTGCTAAAAAAATAAATTACATACGTAAACAGTTATACATAGGTATACAGCGTAGAGAGCTGACGCTAAAATTAATATGAGCCATTAGACCATTTTTCAATTTTAGGATTTTTTTCTCATTTATTTTATGGTTACAAGTACTGCTTGTGGATTAAATTAATGTCGGCGTCAGCTCTCTACTCTGTTTACTCATTTTTCTTCTTTTTAACCGCCAATATTTGTTATTAAAAAATAGTCCAATAGAACCTGTTCTATCGAACTGCATGTTGTAGCTGAAAGTTGCGTGATATTTTCGCGGGATAATTTGTTAATTGATTATTATTTGTGTTTAATTTTGTATTTATATCATTATTTTCAATATATATTTTGAATGACAACATTTTTTAGAACTTTGAAAATTACTAAGGATTATACTTTTTCCAGTATCGAATTAATTTCGTAGATAGTTTCGTAGCTTTTTGCTACGAGCGAGTAGATAAGTCGTAGGTATTCAGACTTGACTTTGCTGAAAGGACTTGACGCTGGGGCGGATTGACTAGATATGTCGTACAATCTAATTGCTTAAACTTATGAAGGTTCTTTAGTCTGTAAATAATAACTTTCGGTTCCTAAAACTTAACGGTTATTTTTTTATTTAAAACTTGATTGTGCTCCATTTCTACAGAAGGAGAATTTAATGCTAAAAGCATTATCTGGCAGTCAAGCGTTTGATGGAAAATGATGGGGGAATAAATGGGAAATTATGAATTAACCAACTAATAATTTACTATGTAATATAAAAAAATATTTAACAATTTTTAAAAAGTTTAAAAATAAACTATTCGCTGTAAAAAAAACACATCATCCATTAATGTTCCAACCGGTTCCCGATTTCCCAGAAACAAATTTCCATAACAAAACCTCAAGTACTTAGCGAAAATGTAACGAAATATCTAATCACGTATAATTTACTTCCTTTTCAGATCGTTCCCGATAGCAGCCATCTACATATCCAGCTACTGGAGGCGTCGAGTGGTGGCTCCATATAAATGCATACGACTGGCACGCTGCTCTCGACAGTCCGATCAAAACGTGTAAACTGCGAACACGCTATCCCAAACCCAGTTAATAAATAATCACAGTCATGAACAACGCGGAACTGTATGAAAAAAGCAATAGTCTCCAGAAACGGGACGCGATAAAATGCCTAGATGAATACGCTACGAAAATCAAGTGGAAATCTTTTGGCGATAGAGTCCTAGATATCGGATGCGGAGATGGCGGCGTTACCGATATTCTGAAGAGCAACTACATGCCAACTTACTACAGCAGAGTGGTCGGCTGTGATATAAGTGAGAATATGATAGAATTTGCAAATGAGCACCACGGAGATAGAAGGACGGAGTTTCAAGTACTAGATATTCAAGGAACGATACCGGAAGCCTTTCGTGGAGGCTTCGATCACGTCGTGTCGTTCAATGCACTGCACTGGATAAAAAAACAAGAGTGAGTTTTATTTCATTATTACCGTTAAATTTCAAATAAATGAAAGCGTATTTTTAATCCGAAAAGTACTTACCTCTAAGTACTTGATGCTCATAATAAGATCGATGGTCAGATACGTACAAGAATTTACTTATAACAAAATTGTGTGTCAAAATTTTCTGCGCTTTAACTTTTTGAGGAAAAAATATAGTTTTAAAAATTATGCTTGACTTAGTTACTATAAGCGTCCGTAAACACGGATAAGTAAGTTGATAGCGATTCTGAAATAAAATTTAGTCATTTATAAAACCAGTGACTTTATGTGAAAATTATGAAAACTTCGGCAGTTCACGTAGTAACTTCATAGTTCAGGTAGTGATGTATTTTTCTTGTATTATTTAGTATTTACCTAATTACGGCTATTGTACAGATTCAATTATTGACAAGTATATGTAGCACCTATATTTGATTTGATGTACCTAACTTCAGAGTTTTAAAAATACTTAGAAAAAGAAAATAAATATAATATTTTAATATCATTTATTACAGCGATTCTTTTTTGAAAAAAATAATATGATTAAGAGAATAAAAATAAATTGTTGGTAGTCTCTTTATTGTTGTCACTTTTTCTGAGTAGGTACAATAGGCGGATAGACGTGGAAGAACAACCCTCACTGACAATAAGCAGATGAGACATACTTATTATGAAATAGTATTAACATACAAACACATAGCTTGCCTATCGAAAAGTGTTCATGACTATCTTCGATCAGTGTATTCCTGATCGAAGATGGCTATATAAGCTATATTTTATTCGATTTTTTTTGTCAACGGTTTTTTACGTTCGCTCTTTTGATAGTCGGTATTTTTATTCCAACTGATAGTTTTCAATATAGAGAATATGCCTTGGTAGGTTTGCTGACCTATTTTTGTTCATAGCTATTTGGCAAGCAGGTATGAACAAGTATGTGAATAAAAGTATGATACCGATCTGGTAACCAGTCTGAATGGGAATCATAGGAAAGATAATTTTACTACAAAATAAATCATAAATAGCCTACAAAAAACCTTTCATGAAAAACGCTAAAATCCAATATTTTCTAGATAACCTTTGGACGCTAATGCAGAATTCGTTCTTATAGTGTACAAATGTTTACAGGGTTGCATTTAGAAACATACACAAGATGCTAGCAGAGAACGGTGACTGCCTGCTGCTATTCCTGGGTCATATGCCGATATACGACGTGTATCGCGTGCTATCGCGCAACTCCAAGTGGAGCGAGTGGCTTGCAGATGTCGACCATTTCGTGTCGCCTTACCACGATTCGCTGGTGAGAAATTCAATTTATTTTCAAAAATAACAGGGTTATAGTTTTTCTAAACGCTGCATATTTTATATTTCGATTAGAATATTTAACACTTGCTTTCAACGTACCTACAGTGATTTAGCTTACACTATGCACCTAGCTTACAAACTTATTTTTAGGATTATTCAAGCATAGTAAATAATTCCTTAGCATGAAAGCCTAGTCCTAGTAGTACTTAATAGTCTAATAAATAAAAAACTTGTTGATATCCCATTCGAACTATAAATACGTCGAATAGGTACCTCTATTACCTTGCAACGACCGGTCGAAAGTGTCATAATGTTGACATCGAATGTAATAAAAGGTTCTATTGTTTGATATTTACCACATATTTACTCATTTTTTTTGCGATCAAAATGAGAAGTTAAAAAATATGTTTTTACTATGAAAAAGACAATAGATGGACTTATTTCATTTGTTTTATCATTTCAGGACCCTGAAAAAGAGATCGCCAGTATGTTAGAAAAAATTGGATTTGAAGAAATTGAAGTAACGTGTAAGCGAGCTGAATATGTGTACAACGACGAAGCAAAATGGAAAAGTAAGTCTTAGAAATATCATATACAGCTTTGGACAATTTTTTCATCTCTTTTTAGGCCATCAAAATCTCAGGCGCTTCGACGAGATATTTTGTACCGCTATAATCACAGACTATATCGCACAAAAATATTAATATTCGATATTCTGTTACGGAACTTTTCTTTTAGCTACACAATTTCCATCCACTCATCTAATAGAAAACATCTATACGTAATCTTTTTCTACACTGTCATATAATGAAACAACATAGGTACAATAAATAAATGAAAAACCAAATTCTACTTGCTAAGCACTTTATTAATCTCCAAATTTCAATTCATTTCAGAAGCTGTAGCTGCTATCAACCCTTTCGGTATTCCTGAAAAACTTTTTGGAGACTTCATGGAAGATTTTAAAGAAGTCGTAATGGACATGAACCTCATGGACTTACAAAATAACAACATTCGCAAAAGCTTTAACATCGCTTTTTCGTACAATTCTCTTGTAGTATATGCAAGGAAAAGAAAGAGTAGTATTACTCATTTCAGACCGCATTAAAATTAAGAATTGAAAAAACTATGTATTTGGCAATTTTCATTTAACAAATATTGCTGTCACTTTTTTACCGTACGTATGCGCTAAAATCAAACAGCAATGAACAGGTGGACAGCTGACACCGACATTAAAAATGAAATCACATATCTGGCCTTTCCTTTTAACGTCTTTGATTGAATTTAATAAATAAAGCTATTTATTTGGTCATGTACAATTTTCGAAACATCATTTTGGTGCAACCTTAGATTTATATACCTATTTACTACGGGACTAATCGCGCCTGAATCTATCGAAATAAGATCTAAATAGAGTAGGGAGACGTTGTCAGCTTTCAACGCGCGTCAACCTAATGTCAAAATAAAGTCAAAATAGCATGAATAAGTTCCTAAGGTAGTCATCAGCATAATTTTGATGCCTAATTATAATTACTTCCTTTTTTATTACCTAATATCCAACATTTTGTGTTTTCAATTTACGGATTTGTTTTCCTCGTTATTTTATGATTGCGTACTGGTTACTAGTACTACGTGAGGGTCAAATTAATGTCGGCGTCAGCTCTCCACCCTGTACAAATTTGCCAAAATAAGTAGGTACCAATTTAAGTTTTGGTTACGGCGTTTGGCAACAAAACAATTAATTTTAGAGTTAAAATATTTTGTTACCCTTACGTATTTTTTTTAAAAATTAACTTATTGTGGTTTTTACTAGATAGATTCATGTTGTTAGGTACCTACTTTACGGTGTTTGGAAAAGTTTATCTTATGAAAACGTGAAAAATATCGTGTAATGTTGATTTTCGTAAGCGAAAATGTTGTAGTTCATACGAGAGCTATTAATTTTTTTATTGTCAAATTCTGTTATGTGTGATTATGGTTTTGGTAGAGTTTTAAATTTTTATGTATTTCTGTGGTTTAATCGATTAGACTTTTTATGAAATCGCTTTCCGTATATTTTCCATAAAAATAGTGTCCGAGTCCAAGTAAGTCCAAGTCAAAATCTCTTTATTTCTTACACACAGTACATGTACCTACCTACTTTAAATCGTCCGATAACAATGTTATTAATTATGCCTAAATAATTTAGTGACAGACTAATCTAGACTTGTGTCTATAATTATCTGTGCTAGACTTTCTAACAAAATAGAACGCTTATTTAAGAGAATAATAAATCAACTGAGAAGTTTTCTGAATGATTGATATTTACATTTTCTGGGAGAAAATAAGACAAATTGTTATATTTATAAAATAATTTAAATAGTTTAATTCTTTACAAATCTTTAATAAGTAGATTAAAAATTGAGGTATTTGTATTATTAGTACTTAAGTATTAATTTATCGTTAATTCTAGAGCCGTTGAAGTATTTATATTAGTATTAAATGTTAGTTTTAAGTTACCTTATAGAATTGCTATTACATAATTATTGGTTTTTGGTACATAGAAGTGTTGTGAGAAAATAAAATTGTTTCTTTTTATTATACCAACGAAATTTTCATTTGCATGGTCCTAGTAGGTAGCTACGTACTAGGTAGGTAGGTACACATCTTCTCAAAGCTTAGGTACCTACTTCAAATCGAATAATCCTTACTCCTTACTAATATTATAAATGCGAAAGTAACTCTGTCTGTCTGTCTGTCTGTCTGTCGCGCTTTCACGCTAAAACTACTGAACCGATTTGAATGAAATTTGGTACACAGATAGTCTAGAGCCTGAGAAAGGACATAGGCTACTTTTTGATTCGAAAAAATAGTTTTAAAGGGTTGAAAAGGAGGGATGAAAACGCATTAGCTAGAATCTTAGAAGAAAAAACTTATATTCTACCATGACAAATGGTAATTTGCATCTTGACTTTCCAAATTACATTCTCTATGCCCAATGCCCATTCAAGGCTGCTCAAGTTGCAAATGTCAAAGTCAATCAATCTTTTCATGTAAACTTTAGAGAAGGTTACATGTATTTTTTCAGTTTAATTACGTAGTTTTCATTCTAATAGGTATGCCTACAAAACGCAAATCGAATCTAGCGCGTAGTTCTAGCGGAGCTCGCGCAAAGAAAATTGCTAGAAGCCAAGAGTCTGAAGAGCACACTTAAACGCGTTTGACATTAGATGCCGAGCGCCACGCATCTCAAACAGCTGCTGAGACTCAAGAGCAAAACCAAGCGCGTCGAATTTTAGATGCTGAGCGTCACGCAGCTCAGAGAGCTGCTGAGACTGAAGTTGAAAATCAAGCGCGGCGACTTTTAGATGCTGAGCATCACGCAGCGCAAAGAACTGCTGAGACTCAAGAGCAAAAAACCAAGCGCGTCGAATTTTAGATGCTGAGCATCACGCAGCTCAGAGAGATGCTGAGACTTAAGGAGAAAGTCAAGCGTGGCGACTTTTAGATGCCGAGCATCACGCAGCGCAAAGAACTGCTGAGACTCAAGAGCAAAACCAAGCGAGTCGAATTTTAGATGCTAAGCGTTAGACGTTAAGCAAAAAATTGCATAGTTCCTGTAGGACAGGACAAAAACTATCGAAAGCAAAACTGTCGCCACTATCATAAAGACGCTAAGTGATTAATTCCTCCATGACGCTAATATGGATTAATGAAACGTCACAGCGAAACGTAATCAGATGACAGGTGACATTGTCTGCAGACTTTTATAAATCACAGGTAGCATGGCAAGGGGACAAATTGTTTTTCCACCATTATATCCCCTTGAAGAGGAAATAAAGTATGGATTGAAAATGACAACTGACATTAAAATTAGATAAAATAATTTTTTCCCTCTGCATGCCACGTGTTACTATGACGTTTACTACCAGGCCGTCATTTTGTCTGACATTATTAAAAATATTTTTAAATCTACTATCATTAGAGGTTTAACATGTTTCTTTATTCTACCTTTGTGGTACAGAATCATCACACCTACTTTAATATTATCAACCCGAAAAGTTTGTTGGTTTGTTCCTCTTTGAAGCAGCAACGGAGCAAAAGATTGACTTGATTTTTGGTATGGATACCTAAGGTTTAAAAGACAGAAAGTGATAATAGGATACTTTTTTTATCCCGAGAAAATTCGTGATTCCCATGGGATAGGACAATAACTGTTTGTCAGCAACAGAGCAACGGATTGACTTGATTTTTGGGGTGGGCATAGTTTGGAAGACGGAAAGTGACATAAGATAGATACTTTCCATTCCGAAAAAATAGCGGTTCCCGTTTCACCATATTTTTCTCAGCCGTTGCTGAGAAAAAGTTATTGTCTTATCCTAGCAACGGATTGCCTTGTCTTATTGCATGAATATAGTTTGAAAGACGAAAAGTGACATAGGCCACTTTTTATCCCAAAAACTTTATCAGTTTCCGTAGGATAGGATAAAAACTAAGCGAGCGGGCCGCGGTAGCAGCCGTCTAAGCGCCAGAAATAACCTGTCATTTCAAGTTTAGGACGTTCCTACATTTTTCGCACTCCTTCGCGGCACTCAACAGCGCTAGCCCAGACTCGAGCTTGCGCTCCCACAATAATGACGGAGTGTTTCGGAGCACAAGACACATCGTCATCCACCACTCGGGACTAACCAGCACTGAGCGTCGGACAGCATTCCAACGCGGCAACGCCCTGGTCCCAGTGCAACGGGTCAGTAATAGTAGCCCAGCGCCTGCCTTTTCAACTGCAGAGGGCAGTGAGAACAGCCATCGCGATACCGACACTTCTCTTCCCTTGCAGCCCCACTGCGTCTGCCAACAGGTTGACGGCCTAGCGGAAGGTAGGGTAGGTGGCGGCACCCACACAACCAGTTCCATCCCACCGCAGCCCCTAATCCTCGGCTGCAGCGTCGCAAGAGCGGCACTGCAGCCCGCCTCAGAAGCAACACTCCTCATAAGGCAGGCAACCTACCGGCCATCCTCTCAGCTGCTTTAGTTAAAAGCGGCTGAACAACGAGTGCCGGCCTCTAAGCTGCCTTGGGGGAAAGACCCAAAGAAGAGGGAGACTTCGAGCGCCGCCTTTTCAGCTGCCTTAGACCAGCCCCGCCACGACAAGGCGGGAATACACAGGGGGGTTGTATATACACTCCAACCGTAACTTAACCAACAAAAGCATTCCTCTAAGGTATTTTGATGTTTGTCGCTTAGGTTAGGTTTCGCAGCCGACAAAAACGTTAGCCAAAATCAAAATATAACGCGGGCGAAGCCGCGGGTAAAAGCTAGTTAAATATACAGGCTCATTTCTAATCAATTAGCATCCTTTTAGAGGCTTATTCTGCACATCAAAACTAACAACTATTGTTCTGCGACTCTTGTCAAAACTCGTAAAAAAAATTGAAGTTCCATAGAAAAATATCGTTCACCCGCGATCAAATGTATGGAACAGAAGATTTGGTTTTGACAACGGTCGCAGTACAAAAGTTGTTAGTTTTGATGTACAGAATAAGCCCCTAATAGGATGCTAATAATTGATTAGAAATAACCCTGTATAATCATTTATAAATTCCACAAAAGCTAAGACACTAAAGTCATGTAATTGTGATATTATGTATTTTATCTAATTTTATTTTGCTAAGCCAACAGCGTAGGTACCTAGGTATCTCTGCAGTAGTATCCTATGGGATGACTACTCAACATATTTTTACCGACTTCCAAAAAGGAGGAGGTACTGTTCTTTTGTATGATTTTTTTGTATATGTTCATCGATATTTTCGCTCATTGTTAACCGATTTAAAAAATATTTTTTTAGTTCGAAAGGGTACCTATACTTCCAAGGTGGTTCTATTTAAATGTCATCGAAATCGGTTCAGCTAAAACAGAAAAAATGCCAACTCGATGGCTTATTGATGGATTTTTGAATTTATCATCAATAATGTACATGGATGTCACATCGATTCGTGCAAACTATTTGAAGTCGGTGTTGCAATTTTTTGCGAAAAATGATTATTTACTATTCGTAAAAGACTTCCTTGCTCTGAAATTAATACCTACTCTTTGCCAGAGTATATTTTCCATTTTTTCGCACAATGATAAAAATGACAAACACAGAGAATACAAAACTACGAAAGAATGACAAATACAAATTGATGTTTTAAAGTCAATAGTGACAGCGTGATAGCAGAAATTACCATAATCTAAGGAAATAACGAAATATTTGAGAGATGATGAATTCACAGTCTTATTCATAATTAAGCATTCAGAATCTTAGGAATTCTTGAGATATAAATTCTACGATAAATAATAATTATAATCAGTAAACACGCTACACCAAAGAACAACTTAGTGCTAATAAAATTGATATAAGTACCTATCAACCTAATAGTGATATTAGCGTCTATGCACGTACTTTAGTGAGACTTTAGGTGTTTAAAGGTAACCTACTTAGATAATTTAAGGACCCAAGATGAAAAAAGGAAAGGTATTTTTACCAGTATTTTACTTACATAGTTACCTATAAGAAAAGTAAATAACCTAGGGATAGATAGGTATACATTATCAATCACATATGATATTATAATACTTCTTAGAGAAATTGTTCCTAACTCAATAATAACTCATCATTGAAAAACTAAACAATAAATGCAGTAATGTAGCTAACCATATAATATTTAACTCGACTACTCAATTTATATTAATTTCTGTCTTTTAGAGCAAAACGCATACATTAGAGCCACCAGAATCAATCCCTGAGCCTGAGCCACTACCACTGGACGTACTAACAGTAAAAATCAAAAGCCTTCGCTTACCAGAAGATACCCCAACGCTGTTTACTGTCAACGTCACGTTCTACGACCAGGTGGTTCTCACTGGGGTCATAGAGTCTACGCCAGCGAGGGCTACAGTCAAAGAGAAGACTGTTCTTATGGGGAGTATTTCTTATGACCCTTCGGATTATGATAAAATGAGCATCATTTCGGGCAATCCGCTTTGTGGTAAGTACCTACGATTTTGCCGCATACTTGGATAGTTGTTCACATATGTAATACATATTTGAAATATATCGATAAATAAATAAATATTAGGGGGTTATATTGTATTGTATTACACACGGTATCTGACCACAAACTAAGCAAAGCTTGTGATATGGCTGCCAGAGACTGATATACTACATATACATATTTTTAAATACATACTTATAAGTATAGTAATACCTAAATAACACCCAGACACAGAGCAAACACCTATATTCATCACATAAATCCTCCTCTTTAATCCAGAAGTCAGGGTCACTAACCACAGAGCCACCGAGGCAGTCGTGTTATAGTGAAGATATATCTGGTTCTATGAAATGTTCTATGATAATAAGCTGTAACTCTTACTGATAACTGAAGATCGTACGCGAAAGACAAAACTTGAAAAACTGAAATCCTGATACATCCAAAACAACATTAATAATTAATACATCCATGATTAGCAATAATCCACAAGCATCTAAAAGTTAGTTTGTCGTCTAATGTTCTTAGTTGATAGGTAGGTACCTCATTTTCTAAATATGCATTTGAGACATTTAGCTATACTACCTTCTTCGAAAATTGTGTTCACAGTACAAGTACATCCCCTGGATACACCATCTTCGTCAAATTCAACCCCAAATTCAAATCCAAGTAAAGGTAGCAAAGGAAGCCAGAACAGTAAGGGCAGTAAGAGTAAGCCTTCTCCGCCATCGTTGTCGGAAACTTATCTTCAAAGCATCAGTTGCTGTAACATCGATATTTTGCCATTATTTATTGGTAAGCATTTAACCGTTCCAGTCAGTACTTGAAAAAGCCGTGGCGGTCTAGTGGTAATGGCACCTGCCTTACAATCGTGAGGTCGTGGGTTCAAATCTCGGTCACGTACCAATGAATTACTTGGAATTTATGTACGGAATTTCACACCATTGGCTTTTCGGTGAAGGAAAACATCGTGAGGCAACCTGCATATGTCCGTGGAAGAAATTCGATGGCGTAAGTGACTCCACCAACCTGCACTGGGCCAGCGTGGTGTATATGGCCCAATCACCGTTCAAGGGTCAGGGTCGTCTACGTTCTGCAATGGACTATTAAAAATAAGGCTGGTACAGTACAGTTAGTACAAGACTTAGATTGTATTATAAGTGGTAAAATCTAGAATGCTGCACTAAACTAGATATATGTATACGAGTAAATCAAATCACAACAAAAGCTATTGTCCATTGGCTTCTTCTTTAGTCATTGCCACACAATGATGGCCAACTGAGAAAATATACGATTGGTACAGTAATATAGCTTTATGGCTTGAGTACATATATTTGTATGAGTAACCCATAGATATTTGTTTTTTAATAATTTTAACAAATAGACAAAGACAAAATACACGTGAAGAAGAGATTGCAGCCTCGGCTGAAGCCTTCGAGTATATTAAACTACAAAAGTTGGGACAACTTGCCTCTCCTCAATATTAAGATACAAATGACCAGGAACCCGTTGAATGAGCGCCACCACAAAGTTCTGAAAGATGCAAACTGGATACAACTAACAATGATTGGCGCTTACAACATGCTGATACCGTATAGCAATGAATACGTATACTCGGCATCTTCTAGAATGCCACTGCATAATTTAGCTGTAAGTGTTGAAAGCCATTGACATCTCTTAGGTTTCCATAGAAATTTTAATACAGTTTCGCCCGAATTTAATATACTTTAGCCAACTGTACCTATTGCGCTGTAGCGTGGTGCGGGTGACGGTTCCTTTTTTTAAAATTTAGTTAGGGTTTAATTTAATTTACTACAGTTATTAATTATTTAATATATTACGAATGTGATACAGCTCAAATACTTTGTCATAATTTGTAAATCGCGGCAAGATAACTCTAATTAAATTTTAAAAAAAGTAACTGTCACCCGCACCATGCTACAGCGCAAATAGTGTACCTAGGTACCTTAATTCGATACCTTTCAACAGTAGACCATCACAACGCCTCGATGCGATTTATTTTTTATTCAAAATAAGCTTTAGTCATCTGTCTGAACACATATACTCGAGCTTTAACTTGATTTGGATTGGATAGTTTAATTTAATTTCTTTCATGCATTTTTTTAGGAATTTGGCTTGGTAACATTTTACCATGGCTATAGTCCAAAAAGATTTTGTAGCTTGAACTTCAATCCCAAATGGGAGAACCTCAGAGTCGGAGACAGAAATTTCACTCAAGGAGAAACCAAGTTTGAAAGCAGCATAGAGGAAATACAAAATGATGATAACATTCCTATTGGACAGTATTTAGATAAGGCTAATTGTTAGTTTCATTCGATATAATAATATCTTACCTATACTACTTATACTCATATCGAGGCTCATATCTGCATACAGATCAAGAAGCAGCTAATTATAACCAACTATTTGGGCGCAACCATGAAATACCTAGCTACAAAATCGATTACATACCTACTTACATAGAAAAAGTTTTTGACTTTCGAAAAAATACTCATTTAAGGGAAAGCTGTTTTTTTTGCAATCTAGACTTGACCCCCATAGCAAAAGATGTTTACAATGATGGGCACAATAGGCCCAATTTGGAAGGCGCCATCGTAATTATAATAGCAATTTAGAGGAGTCCTTTTCTTTTTCACCATATGCATTTGATAGAGAGAACAATATTTTACGTTGCTATTAAATTTACGATTGCTCTTTTAAAATTGGGCCTAATATCTAATCCTAAAAGTTAGAGATACCTACACTAATTATTATTATGTACTACGGGACTCATCGCGCACTCAAATTACGAAATAAATAAATACCTCATCACCCGACGTTTCGACCGAGTTGCATCGGTCGTGGTCACGGGTAGACTGGAATGTGAAACAGCTGGTACCGCCAATTCAACTTCAACTTGCAAAATTGTCGCTCCGACACACAACACTGACGGTATCTAATAATGTCTTGCTACCTACACTACGCGATTTACATTTGTTGACAACCATAACCGAAACTGAACTGAAACTGTTTACTGCCAATTTGGAGAACGCCTTCAAGCTCCTGGATTGGAAAGGATTCGGCATCAATATCAATGGGGAATACATCACTCACCTTCGGTTTGCCGACGATATCGTAGTCATGGCAAAGTCGATGGAGGAACTCAGCACGATGCTCGAAGGCCTCAATCGGGTTTCTCAACAGGTGAGTCTTAAGATGAACATGGAGAAGACGAAAGTCATGTGTAATTCCCATGTTGCACCCACCCCGATCTCTGTTGGGAACTCGGTTCTTGAAGTCGTTGACTCGTACGTCTACCTAGGACAAGTAGTCCAGTTAGGAAGGTCCGACTTCAAGAAAGAGGCCAATCGCCGAATCCAACTCGGTTGGGCAGCGTTCGGAAAATTGCGTAATGTCTTCTCGTCCGACATACCTCAGTGCCTCAAGACGAAAGTGTTCGATCAGTGTGTGTGTTACCAGTGATGACTTATGGCACTGAAACGTGGTCTCTTACCATGGGCCTTATTAATAAACTCCAAGTAGCCCAACGAGCTATGGAGAGGGCTATGCTCGGAGTTTCTCTACGGGATCTAATCAGAAATGAGGAGATCCGTAGAAGAATCAAAGTTACCGACATAGCCCAACGGATTAGCAAGTTGAAATGGCAATGGGCAGGGCACATAGCGCGGAGGACTGATGACCGGTGGAGTCAAAAAGTTCTCGAGTGGAGACCACGTACCGGGAAGCGCAGCGTAGGACGTCCACCCACAAGGTGGACGGATGACCTCATTAAGACCGCAGGATCGCGCTGGATGCAAGCCGCTTTCAACCGGTCTTGGTAACTGTAATCGGGCTTAGTAACTAAATAACACCCAGACACAGAGCAAACACTTACGTTCATCATATAAATATTTGCCCTGGGTGGGGATCGAACCCACGCCTCTTTGACTCAGAAGTTAGGGTCACTAACCACTAACACTACCACTAACTAACGAGGCGGTCACGTACTGCGTAAAGCAAAGCCACCTAGGAGTAATGTTACGCCGGAAGAGCGTCTAGCTCTAAATAAGATTCGTGAAAATGAGGAAGGTAGTACATAATAATAATGTGTTCAAATCGCGAAAGTTTAAAAACAACAGAGGGGTTAGTCCAAGTTTACACTTAAAATGAAACTACAACTGTTTCCGTTTGGCTCTATACATTTTTGGACAGCGCCCCTGGCGGAAACGAGGAAGAACTAATGAAAATGTATGGAGTCACACGCGAACGCGAAAGTTTAAGTAAACTACACAAAACTTGGACTAAGGGCTCAAATAAGTACACTAATGCTATTTACCTACGCCGTAAAGAGATACTCCGCCTACGTATTACCCTCAAATCATAGCCGAAATTTTTTTAGCGACGACAATATGGGGCTCATTTCATCGTGCTCTGCTGCTGAACGCTGATACCTTGTTGTGGAGACACATCCGCCAGTTCCACTGGCCTCTGGAAGTCCACATCTACGGCGAAACGCGAGGCTTCAGCTTCATGGCGTTTTTGAACCTGTTCAAGTTACTGTACCCTGGAGGTAAGGTCTCAATTCAGAGGTTTGAAGGTTTTACAAAGATTTAGAGCTCTGAATTCAACAAATTCGTATACACAGGTGCAGTACGTGTTTCCATTTCAATAATAGTAGGTAATTGTAGGCACTCTACCGATCTCCCCTGCCGGCAGCCAGTAGTATCCATAAAGTATTTTCCTGGGTAAAAAAAAATAAACGTAGCACAAGTTTAATATATTTATTTTTAACTGGATAATAACTGTCTTTTAACATAATACTGATTCATTCTATCGCGTGTCTACCTAATTCTTTGAATTGTACTTAATTCCTCACGATAACTATTGGCTTGAGTGTCGGACAGTGGCCTAGCACATCGGGACGGAAGCCCGAGTAGGTATCAGTTATGCCTGCAAGATGAAATTCTGCGGTCACGATAAATTTAATTACCTATTTATCACAAAAAGTTTTCTACTTAATTCTTCAGAGGACACGGTACGCATTGCGGCGCCGCTGCAATGGATTAACGCAGAGGCAATGCAACGCACATGTGGTTGCGATTTACTGCAGACGCCACACGACAAGGCGTCGTCAACATATACGACTAAGACTGCAAGGCAAGTAACTAGTAGTATTTAGTACTTTCAATGTCCATTATACAGTCTAACGTTACGAAATCTATCCCAGGACCAGGGCTACCATGGCAGATGGAACACATCCTACCCATTGATTTCCATGTATTGTACATCAATATTATTCGGTGGTACCGTTTAGCTTTAAAAGTTCCACAGTACCACCAGTGATATGGCTAGGGGTACGGTGGGTCTAAAACGATTTGCTGTTATCTGATCATCAAAAATACTTTTTATGTATTTTTTTTTTTGGTGATTTGAATAACTTGCTCCTGCTCTTTATCGAAAAATTGCCACAGACTATCGTTTCGACTCAAACATCGCTTTACGTTACAGGACAGAGAGGGCTTCCAGTCTGGACACAAGCTCGTATATTTGGACCACGGGTGCCAATGATGACAACGCTTTCGTCTTAGTGGAGGTCAAGCTGGCGCGCCCTTTGAGAAAAGTGGTCGTACCGCGTCAAATTCCTTCGTGAGATCTTTCATTTATCTAATCTACGGATCTCTATAAGTAAATTAGCCATAGGAAGAGTTGAAGAGGGTGTAAATTTAAACAGTGTGGAATAGATACTGAAACCATACATCGAGTACATCACTATGAACAACATTTACTACAAGCCCAACCATGAAATCGTGACAAAAATCAGCTGTTTCATACATGTTTAATAAACCTTAAACGGAATATATGGAAAAGCCTACACGGGAATAGCTAACATCTTTTCAAGATTTGCGAATTGGTCTCTGAGTAAAAATTGTTCATAGTGATGAGTACAATGATGACCTCCCGTATTTTAATGTTTTTAGTTCTGACTTAAACGAAATGCTGAAAGAGGCAGAGCAAGCAGGGCCACTGAAACGCGAATGCACCGGGCGCGGGCAACAAGATCGCGATTGGAGAACTACTGTGAGAAATGCTGCTACTGCTTTACGAAAAGTACCCTACTATGGTAATCATCTTTTCACCTTCAAGACTAAGTGAAAGTAAAGAAAAAAGTAGCGCTTGAGCCCCTTGACACTAAATGAAGATAATCATAATTATTATCTAGATAAGTACCTAGATGTACTTCACAAGAAATAAACAATTGTTTATTTTTTATTCATTTTGCCGAAAGTCAATAACCTTTTTGTATGGTCAGCTGATTTTTTGAACGTTTTTAACGTTGATCTCTGAGTTAAAGCAGTTCATAACGATATATAGGGATAACTAGGTATGGGTCGAATTGTACAACTTAGTGGCCGTAATGTTAATGTTAGCCATAAGCTGCGGATAGCCCAATCCTTAGTGAAGCTGACTTGACATCTGCGCGAAGATTGGATAGGTAGGTATATCTAACATTACAGCCGCCAAGTTGTATAATTCCACTTATAGATACCTACCTTTTTTAATATGGCAAGTTAAGGACACACAACAAGAGCTTCAAAATACATAATCAGACAACCAAATAAAATATAAAATAGAGTGTAATTTGATTTTACATAGAAACTAAAATCCTTGTGTCCATTTTTAGGGACAACAGAATTATGCCAGTTCAATCGGCAGTTGAGTGAGACAAGAACTCGAGTTGAGCTGACCACCTCCTGCTGGCAAGATGCAGCCATCTACATCAATAACAACTTTGTTGTTCAAGACTGTTTGGAGTCTGATGAGTCATTTGAAGTATGATCTTAGCAAGATTTTAGCTTAGCACTTAGCACTTTTTTTAGACACAATGCTTACAATTACCTACATATTTATTTAACTATATTGGCAAACAGCGTTTAAAAACTGGCAAAACGCGGCAACGATATAGAATATGTTTATATTAAATTTAGCCGTGATAATTATGATAATAATGATGAGCTAGGTATTTATTCCTAACTTCATTAAACTTCCGTTAACTACAGGAGCTTGCATAGGTCGACGTATTATTAGGCATACTTACTTAAGCCTCTAATCCTAAGCTGGCTCTGATTTGATACTTGACGCAGTTTCGCAAATAAAAGACAAGAGAAAATGTTCTATGATTTCAGGAGATGGTAATGGTAGCTCACGCTTGCTTGATAAAGGCTGCTTGCGTAACATTAGTCGGCAAAGACAACAAGCCAGATGTTGACCCCACACTGAGAGCTGCCAGACATGCTCGTCAAATGCAGGACATCCCTCATGCTACGGAATTATACCTTCAGGTAGAGTCCAAAGAAACCACACTATTGTATGGTAATCTTGAAATCAAGGCCGTTACGCAAAGGTAGTTATAGTTATAGTTATTTATTTATGCAAAACACATGTACATAGAAACTAATTCTAATTTTTACATGTATACCCTGTTTGATAGGGTGTGGCATAATTTTATACAATCGTACCAGACAGTGTAATCAGTAAGAAAAAAAATTTTAAAAGATATCGGAGACAGAATCTTAGTTGTAGTCATTACATTACAAGAATATTCATATCTAAAATAGCTTATTTAACCTAAATTACTTAATATATTGCGGATATCGGAGACAGAATTTTAAAAATGTAGTCATTCATAACAAGAATATTTGTATCTAAGAAACTTATTTTACCTTAATTACCTAATACTTCGAGTCGCAGGTTTAATTTTATTTTGAAATATATCTCTATATTTACTACCTAAAAACCTAGCTAATCTTAGAATATACATTTATTGAAAATCTAGTTATTTAATTATTTAATGCCTATACAAAGTCTACTTATTCTTAATCTTTATCTAGAAACTAACTAATCTTATGTAAAACCGGTATCAAGTTTTAGTCCTATACTTTATCTTCAAAGAAGTCGTCTAGGGCATAATAGCATTTCTGTATTAAAAGGTGGCGCAATTTGGTTGTAAAAGAATTATCAGAAGGTTCGTTTTTTATGGAATCCGGGATTTTGTTGTATATTTTAATTGACGTGTATTCAGGGCCTTTTCTGTATATTTCCATTTTGGGTTCGGGGAGTAACAGTTTATTATGTCGCCGAGGATTGGTGCTTTTGTTAAATAGGTTTAAGTGCTTTCTTACGAATGTAGCTGTTTCTAGAATATAAATGCCTACGAGTGTAAGGATTTGAAGACGTATAAAATGAGGTCTACAGCTTGATCTTTGTTTTATGTTAGCTATAATCCGGATACATTTTTTCTGTGCTATAAATAGTGTGTTAGCGTCAGTGCTATTACCCCACAAGAGAACACCGTATCGTAACCAGGAGTGAGCGTATGCGTAATATGCTGTAGTGGCGGTTGCTTCATTGGTGTTGGACTTCAGTTTTGCCAAAGCGTATATAAATTGTGATAATTTAGTTTTTATTTTTTTAATGTGTGACTTCCAGTTTAAGTTTTGGTCTAAGTTAAGACCCAGGAAAGAGTGTTCATGGACGTCTTCGAGATTTAGTGATTTTTTTAAGGTGGTAAGGTCAAGTGTCTTTTTTTGATATGGTAGAAATTGTATTAATTTCGTTTTTTTCGTATTTATTTCTAGATTATGGGCCGATAGCCATGTTTTTATTTCGGAAAAGGTGTTTTTAATTTGGGTGAGTGTGTTTGGGTCAGATGTGCTTTTAAATAGGAAAGAGATATCGTCGGCGAATAGTATGCATGGGAAATTTGTTATATTTGGAAGGTCATTAATGTAAATCAGGAATAAAACACATGCTAACACGCTGCCTTGGGGGATTGAGGAGTTTACTGTTAATAATTTTGATGTAGCTATTTTTATTGAGTTGTCATTTTGGCTGTGGTATTCTATCTGAACTAATTGCTTCCTATCTTTTAAAAATGATTTCAACCAGTTAAAAGGCTTTCCTCTGACTCCAATTTTAAATAGTTTTTCGAATAAGACATCGTGGGAGACTCTATCATATGCTTTGGTCATATCAAGTAATAGTGCAATTGAATGGTATTTGTCGCGTATGTTGTTTAGTATGTGTTGAATAAATTTATAAATTGCTAAGGATGTCGAAGATTTTTTCCGAAAGCCAAATTGATTTTCACTGAGGAGTTTGTATTTTTCGAGGAACTTGTAAAGCTGGTCAGATATTGCGCGTTCGAATATTTTTGAAAATGTTGGTAGTAAAGCTATTGGCCGGTAGCTACTTGGATCAGTACCTTTTCCATCTTTTTTTAGAATTGGTTTAATTTTTGCTATTTTTAATCTGTCTGGGAAGCATTCCTCCTCAAATGATTGGTTTACTAGTTTGGTGACAGGTGAAGTTAATTCGTTGGCGCAGAGTTTTACTAATTTTGGTGGTATTTCGTCCACTCCACAACTTTGTTTACTGGGTAGTTTCTGTATCATTTTAGATACCTCTTGCTCTGTAACTTGGGAAAGATACATGGAGTTTGTGGTAGGTGGAATTATGTTGCCGGTTTGGTTTGAGGGTTTTGTTTTACCGATTGTGGCGAAAAAATCATTGAATGTATTAGCTACCATATTAGGCTCATCTAATATATTTCCGTTGTGTTTAAGTTTAATATTTTTTATTAATGTTCTTCTATTTACATTTTTATTGGTTACATCTTTTATTATTGACCACATTGTTTTTACTTTATTCTTTGAGTGTTCCATTTTATTTATGTTATATATTTTTTTTGCTCTTTTGAACTAAGAGACTAAGTAAACTAAGAGACGTCTTCTAATCATATTTCCATCCCATTAGAGTAAATACCTACGCAGCTCTATTGTTCGAATTATAATATAGTACAACTGTTTTCAGGCTGCATCACAAAAACCTCGAGACGCAAACTGCTGGCGAGAGCTGTCCACCTGTCTCAAGGACTCGGACAGAGATTGGGCCAACGTCTGCATCAACAAATCAGTAGTAATGGACCCTCGACAGCCTTTATCGTGAGTACGGGACTTGCAAAACGTGAGGGCACAAAGCCTGAAAATAGGTCCACCCAGGTGAACTAAGCAGGTGAACCACAAACCGACCCCTGAAAATTCAAATTTTAATATTTTTTTTCAAACTTCAAGCGTGGCACCAAAGCTAATCTATTAATAATCTCATTGGGCCATCATTGGCCACCAATTGCTTATAAGGACTAAAACTAAACATCGAAAAACGTCAAGAAAAGAGGTGAGGTGAGAGTCGTGAGGTGAGAAAATAGGCAAGATCATATAAATGTTTATGGCTCAAAGTAAAAGACCATGTTTCAATACCATGAGTCATCAGTCCTAACACACTCATCGAGGAAATACTAGATAATTAGGTAAAAGAAGATTAGAAATGGGAGTGAATTAGATAATATAGATAGTCAATTTGAACCCGTCTAGCTTGGAAAACTCCATCAATCGTCAGATCGAAGAATAAGTAAAAAATTACCTATCTTTTTATACTGTTCCAGATTGTTTTCAAAAGGTTGCATGTTATTCGAAGAGAACCCAGCTTTAGCGGAACCATTTTTCGTGGCTTTACTGGCGATGTTCCCTCTTTGGTCAGTCGGTTGCATAATCGCGAATGCATATTATATTCAAATGGAGATGTATCACATGGCTGAGACTATTCTAGAACACAATGCAAGGTTGGAAACTAATTCATTTTATCTGCTCGTTACTCGAAGGCAGCTGGGGCCTGTGACCGATATTTTATTCCTATTTTGGTCTTGATCGAAGTATTTCGGCTAAAGACGCTAAGGCTGATTATGTCCTTGCGGTCAGAGATATCCTGAAAAAGATGCATCGATTACAACGGCACGAGTTAGAAAGAGATGTGGTTGGTTTCTGGTTTCTGTCACCTCATTATGTGATGTCAGATTTTATGGCACATTTTGGACTACACGTTGACAGTTCATACTAAAACATTAAATTCAATAAATTTTTGTCGCAAGAGCCTTCACCTGAATTTCTGCGTCTTTTTGGGGGGATTTTTTCTTTAAATATACTTTGACAAATGATACTGTCTAACTTTTTTCTCAGAACATTGCCGTCCTTCCTGATTAGCACAACATACGCCACGCCACCTCGAACCTGGGAAAGTGAACTTGGCGACTGGTGGGACACCGCCCCAATACTGTCTGGGATGAGCCAATATTATAACGCTGCTGATCTATTGCTGAGACTACGCTGCATTAGAGTAGGTCATTTTTCCTAAATGTGGTCTGTTTTCTAGGGCCTATTTCCTACGGGTGGTCATGATGATCATCATGAGACTATATTCAGATATGAGGAGATCCATTTAAGAACCAAAGTTACCGTTCAATAAAAATACATACCTATTGGGTTTTTTTGATGTTTTAGGGTTCCTCATTTTACTATGGAACCCTAAAAACATAAATCGAACGTTTATTAGTTATAAATCCACACGTTTGTTCGTCACTACGACGCGCCGCGACTGACTAGCATACCAAGAGCATACCGACCGTACTCAGAGGCGCGTATAGGTATGATTCGCATTCCGACCACTTGTATGAAGACGGAATATTGTTATAATATTTCATTACCGTGCTTGTAGCTAACATCACAGTTGCTAAGATATTTGATTTTGCCTATTTCTTTGTGTTCAAGTTGGCAGAAGTGTGCATTTCCCTGGCGTTGTGCGAGGGCGGGGAAACCGCCGTGTATTACCACCTCGTGGCTCTGTGCTGTCGGTTGCAGGGGAACACACAAGACGCCCTGTGCCATGTACAGGCGGGGATCGGAAAATATGGCGAGGTAAGAAAAGATTTAATATCATATCTTCTAATAAAACTAAATGCTTAAGCTATTTCTACACAAGTAGGTATTATGTTAAAAAACAACTTTAAAAAAACATGCTTTTACTAAACAAGTAGGTACTCGCTAAGACGAATCAAACGAGCTAAAGCTCGATAGGATTGCTTCGTTTCATAGCAGAGTTCCTATGACCACCTTCCAGCTCCATCATCAGACGCTGGTTACTATTGAAAGACAAACTACTCTCAAGACCATTCAAATGAAACCAAACTCGATGAGGTTCTGTCGTTTCATTGCTAAGTTCCTTTAGCCACCTTCCAGCTCCATTGTCAGATCAGCACCATGTCATCATAATATTGCATTATCACGCGATTTACACATACGAGTAGTTTGATTACAAACCGACAGACAGACAAGGGGACAGGTGAAACTAAATAAAAGCTTGTAATAAAAAGCAATTGAATTATCCACATATCCTTGAAGGTCTAAATAATACCAGTACACTACCAGTTTTATTATTATAGATATTATCGAATCGAACAAGCACCTAGGTATATGTAAACATTATTTTAATTTTTGTTCTTGATATGTATGGAGATAGAATCCATTCTATTCAGGACGTTCTTTTTAGATAAGCTATTTGAGAAGCCTAGAAGCAGAATGCCTGTACAAGCTGGGAGATATAGCCGCCTCTACGGCTTCTTTTGAGAAAGCAGGCAATTGTACCGGTAGTTACTGGTGAGTCTAATTTACCTTGTGGCACATTTACACTCTCGAGTTCAGAGTTCTACAACAACCAACCTGCCCAATTGGTAGGTAAATGTACGAGTACCTATAACCTCATAACCTGGGACGATTTTGTATTTAGAAGCATTACCCTCTTTGGATTCGTTTAGATTGTCAGGAAAAAATCCCGTATTGCATTGTGACGACTATGTATGTAGAGTTTTACTTTTAGAAATGATAGTATCCTCCTCTGTACTAATTTTCTATTTCCCGACCGCGCAAAATTAATTTTAAAAAATGACGATTGAATAACGATAAATTTAAAACAAAATGACACATATCTGACAATGAGCCATTGTAACGTATATAATAAGTTAACATTCCCTTATAGGGTCAATTGTATTTCACGTTGCAGAACATGATAGTTATCTAAGAACCGCATGTAAATATTACATATTAACATTATGTTGCAATAAATGATTCAATTGACTCTTACATGTGTACCTAGTACCTACTTTTATTTTTAAAGTATCCAGCTGTCGACGGTGTGCCGCGAGCGACAACGTGTCCGCACCACCCTCGTGGACCTGTCGCGTCGGCAGCCCAGCGCATACGTCTGGATGGCTCTTGCTGATGACTGGATGACGGTATCGTCATTTTACATTACATTTATGATTATTTAAAGAGTTTCACCAAACTTTCTTAGTAAACCATTGGCAAAAATCCATCACTTATCAATCCGTCACTTATTACGATAAATATCGTTGTCATAAATAAATACCTATAGATAGTCTCTAACTTATGTACCTACCTACTTACTACCCTGATGTGGTAGTCGTTTTACAGACGACAAATGTATAGAATCAAATTTAAACTACCTATCTATAATAGCAGAATGATGTGGACTGATTAAAAATCAAGAGAGCAAAGAATGGTTGCGCTCGGATGCAATCCACGAAACTCCTAGTTGTATGTACCTATGGCATAAACAAAGAGATGATGAGGAGATAAGAAAGATTATAAAATTAATTTTCCCACAGAGGAGCACAGTAGATTAAAACTTACGCCTCTCTTTGAACTCCGTTCCCACAGAGAGCCGGTGAAGGTGAGGCGGACACCTCTGGGCAGACAGCGCCCGCGGCCGCCAAGACTTGTGCGGCGATGTGTGCCGTCCAGGCGCTCAAGTGGGACCGGAGAGCGGGCAGAGCCTGGGCGCTGCTCGCTAATCTGGTCAAACCGAGCGCGAGGCGTCTGCATTGCATGCAAATGGCTTACGAAGTAAGTCTCCCATCATGAAACAGCACAGCTACTTACATTATGTGCTCCGTCTAGGCTGCGTGCCTAGAACCAGATGCTCCAAGGCGCTCAAGAGCGATCGGTAAGTGAGCAGAGCCTGAGCGCTGCACGTGGGACTCGTCATGCCGAGCGCTAGGCGCTTGCAATATACAGGGTTATTTCTAATCAATTAGCATCCTTTTAGGGGCTTATTCTGTACATCAAAACTAACAACTTTTGTTCTGTAACTTTTGTCAAAACTCAAAAAAAAATATTTGTTGTTCCATAGAACAATATCGTTCACCCGTGACAAAATGTATGGAACAGCTGATTTTATTTTTTCGAGTTCTGACAAAATCGCAGAATAAAAATTGTTAGTTTTGATATCCTTAGGGTAAACGGCCCAATACTCGTGAATTTCTGAACTTCGGTGACTTTGCAGCTCTGTCATGCTGAAGGTAATTAACTTTGAGGTCTGAAAATTTTTGGAGAGGTCATACACTTATCATTCTGTACGTGGAATATATTATTATTTTAATAAAATAACAATAAGATCGATATAAATATTAAAATAGTAAAAAAGACCCATATGTCCCAATGCCCGTCACGTTTGAGGTAATTATCGTCAAAGTGACCCAAAAGTCGTGATTTTTTTTACTGAATTTGAACCTTATTCGCTATTAAATAGAGTCTAATTATTTTGTCCTCTAAGTGTAATTTGTAAAATAATAAAACGCAATATATTGTTTTATTATTTAATCAGGTATCTTGAATCAACAAAAAAATAATTATTTCAAAATTTACTTTGAGTAAAATACGTAAGGAATACGTTAGATCAGTCCCTTGTCTTATATCCAACAATAATCCGGTTGTTAGGCACATGTGATACAATAAATAAACATTTTTACTAAAACAACATTGTCATAATTATTTATATTAAAAACAGCTAAAAAAACTGTATGGTAGCGACACTCAAAAAAAATCTGAGATCTGGTGATCAATAATATGAAACGTTATCACCCAATGAGTAAGCTCATTGTGAGAGGGGTAATATTGTTTTTATTGCACATAAATTATTTATAGGTTCTTAGAATACATAGTCTTGATTCTACGCGGATAGTCTATTCTTTATTGCAATGCTTCTCTAAGTGCCCGCGAAAATCAGTTTATAAAACTCAAAAATGTACCTAAATCTTTATAATCTTAAACATAATAAATTAAATATATAATTCAACAGTCTTTTGCTACTATGGCCTATGACTTTTGTTTTACAAAACCTTAGGTTTCAGTTTCACTTTTATCATATTAAAAAATGTGGATTTCTTTTTTTCAAATGCTCTTCTTCTTCTTTTGTCAACACAGTAGGCGGTCCTATTGAGCAGTCGACCGAACTTCTGCCATTAATTTTATCAATCAAAGTCAATCTTGGTACGTCAAATTCTTTTGCAGCAGAAGAAGGAGGTATGCTGAAGTCGCGCCCTACTGAGGTCAACCATGATAAGTATGTTCAGGCCCGAAATCGCTGCAATAAGGTGTGTAGGGATGCAATGCGTCGCTATGTTCATGCATCAGATGATGATGGGAATCCAGCTAAAGTCTGGAAATTTCTCAAGCCTGTGGGAACTGGCAAATCTCTCAATCAGACACTTCTGCTAACAATATTGACCTTAATGCCTTAAATTTATATTTCTCATCAGCTCCCATTATGTCGGATGTTGATAAAAGCTATACTCTACGTTATCTTGCTGCCATTACTCCTCCCGACTTTCCTCCTTTTGAGTTCAATCGTTTCACTGAATGTGATGTTAGGAGGATTCTAATGTCGATATCCTCCAACGCGGTTGGCGGTGACAATGTGAGCCGGAACATCCTTTTGCCTATTTTAGACATCATCCTTCCTATCCTGTGTACCATTTTTAATAATTCCATCTCTTGTGGAATATTTCCTACAGCCTGGAAAGATGCGCAGATTATACCACTACCAAAACAATCCAATCCCAAATCCTTTTCCAAATACCGACCTATCTCTATCCTTCCATTCTTATCCAAAGTTCTGGAGCGTCTTGTCCACAGACAGATGAACGATTACCTTAAAAGACATGATCTCCACAATCCTTTCCAATCTGGTTTCCGTCCTGGGCATAGCACTGTGTCTGCGCTCATTAAGATCACCGACGACATACGCTTGGGTATGGATGACGGTAAGCTTACTGTTCTAACCCTGTTAGACTTCAGTGATGCTTTCAACACCGTTGACTACGACATTTTATTAGTATTATTGCGCTCTTCTAACATGTCTCCATCAGCAATCGATCGACTTCACAGTTATCTGTACGGACGCCGGCAGCGGGTTCGCTTTGGAGATACTTTTTCTTCCTGGTGTGACACTACTGCTGGTGTGCCACAAGGCGGCGTGCTATCTCCTCTTCTTTTTGCTTTTTTCATTAATTCTAAATCGCAACGGCTTACTTCTTCCCCTCATCTTTATGCAGACGATCTCCAAATTTATTCGCAAGCTCGGCTAGATGATCTAGATTCAGCGATAGCTGCTATAAATTCTGATCTCTACCAAGTAACAGAGTGGAGCAGATCATTTGGCTTGAAGATCAACCCCGCAAAGTCACAAGTCATCATAATTAGCAGCTCTTATAATATTACAAGATAAATACAACATAATATTACAAGAATCGACTGGTCCGAAATTCCTTGCGTAGAGTTCGATGGAGTCACTTTGCCATATAATAAATCTGTGAAAAACCTCGGTGTCATGTTTGATCGTACGCTATGCTGGGATATTCATATTAAAACAATCAGCTGCAAGTTGTTTGCTGCTGGTAGCTCTCTTAGACGGCTCCAAAACTTCCTACCTACTGCTACTAAAGTTGCGCTCGTACAGTCTCTTCTTCTTCCTATTTTAGATTACGATGACGCCAGCTTTTTAGATCTCACTGAAGTCCAACTTGATAAGCTTGAGCGTCTCCAAAATTATTGCATTAAGTTTATATTTGGGTTACGCAAATATGACCGCGTCTCTCATTTTTGTACTAAGCTCAAGTGGCTTCCAATTCGTCTTCGTCGGAATGCTCATATCCTTAATCTCCTTGATAATATCCTCTTCAATCCTTCTACTTCATGCTATCTTAAAGACTCTTTTTCCTTCTGGCAAGATGCATATTCCCTTCCCATCCGATCCAAGGATAACCTTTCCCATAAGACCCCTACCGCACGGTGTGAAACTTTTTACGGACGGTCTTTTGCCTTTCAGGCAGTCCAGTTATAGAATGCCTTGCCCGTTACTGTCAGAAAAGCTTAATCACTCAACGTATTTAAAGATCAGGTTAAAAACCTGCTGAAATTGTCAATTCTTTAACTATTAACCTGTTGTTGTTGTTATTTATGTTGTTTTATGTAATTAGTATATTGTAATGTATTATTTTATTATTTAGTCATAGGTTTCTTTTATAATTTTTTTATATGTATTGTTTTCTTTAATTTTAGGTATTTTAAGTATTTATATCAATTTTATTAGTATGTATGTTTATGATGTATAATCAAACTTATATTTTTAACTAATGCGCACCCTGTCCATTTTTATACGCTTTCTGTCTTCTCCATCCTAAGGTTGTCTGGCAGAGATCGCTATCAGCGATAAGGCCGCCCATTGTTACACTGTTTATTAGGGTTCCGTACCCAAAGGGAAAAACGGGACCCTATTACTAAGACTTCGATGTGTTCTGTCCGTCTGTCTGTCTGTCTGTCTGTCACCGGGCTGTATCTCATGAACCATGATAGCTAGGCAGCTGAAATTTTCACAGATGATGTATTTCGGTTGCCGCTATAACAACAAATACTAAAAACAAAATAAAATAAATATTTAAGGGGGCTCCCATACAACAAACCTGAATTTTTAGACATTTTTCGCTCTATATTAATAATGATACCAGGTAGATGCTTGAAAGTTTCACAGAATATTTAGTTTTATATTCTCATCAATAATAAATAATAAAAATAAAATAAATATTAAAGGGGGGCTCCCATACAGTATGGAACCCTCCGTGTGCAAGTCCGACTCGTACTTGGCCGATTATGTATCTTTGTTTCTTCTTTTTGTTTATTTCTTGGTGTGCAATTAAGAGTTTATCTATCTATGCCTTTTGCAACAGTTTCCATAGCCTTTATCATAGCCTCTGTTGTGTATTTTCTCCCGGCCATGATGATCTGTAAATTTTCATTCAAGCAAACTGATGTAATTAAATGTTGTCAATCAATGCTTAGGTATAAATTGCACATAAATTAAGAAACATCATAAATTAGTCTGATGCACATAACACTGTCATGAGAAACTTTTAGAGAAAACACGTGTGTCAGGTAGGGTTGATTTGTCCGGGTTCTGGACTCTAAAATCCGGGATTTTCACGCGACTTGTCCTGGTTGCCGAATTTTAGAGTTGGCATCCCTAGTGTCAGATCATGATATGTATGAGTTACGGGCATCCTTTTTTCTGGGTTAAACTAGAAAACTAAAAATCTTATTACGTCGAACGTTGATCACAAGGTGGCTCTGACGAATGTACCTACGAGTAGGTACGGTGCTCTGATTATAACTGTAAGAACAGACCAGATTCAAGCTGCTTCCGCAGGAATACACTAGATGAAATCTACTTCCGACTGGTTTTGGTATTGGAAATCTGTATCCAGCAGCAAACATTCGGACCTACGGCCTAAATCCTAAGACTTAGAAAAGATTTGCGCGTCCTATTTTAACACAAAACTTGCTTTATACGTAACCGCCAAGTACCGAAATACAAACGAAAAGCTTGATAGATGATAGGACAAAAATATTCCGACAAAATGCATTAAAACACAATAGGCGCGCGCATTTTGTAAACGTCTATATACCTAATTATTCATATCTAGATCAAAAATAGCTTATTAAATTATAAATTATCTTATGAATATTTTTGACACTGAGCCATAAAAAAATGTACCTTATGTCGTCTCTATTAAAGTTTAATTTTAAAAAAATAACGACATAAGGTGCACCTTTCAAAGTGAATATCAAGTGTGTCCCGATAGCCGTTAATTTATTAATTATTATGACGAGCATTGGGACAAATTGGAGTTACGGCGCACCATTACCTGACACACGTAATTAAAAAAACTATGATTAAAGAAAGCACAATTTTATAGGTTATAATGTTAGAATATTAATCAAGCTTTAATCTCATTATAATTTCGCTTACAAAAACGAACAACTGATCCAGTAAACATTGAATAGAACACGGCAAGTCAGTCGTCAGGTTCAGGAGCTAAACTTTGCAAAAAACACAAAATTTCGGAGTGCTGCACTTTAGATAAACACTGCGCCTAGGCCATAACAGATATGACTAATAGTTTCCATTGAAATTGAAGCTAATATTACCGAGAATTTGTTGCCATAAAAAGTTTTGATGTAAGTTTAGGTATAATTTAGTAAAAGTCTTTTTATTTAATTTTAACGGGCATTGGGACATTGTCGACTTTGTGTACACTTACCCTACTAATATTATAAATGCGAAAGTAACTCTGTCTGTCTGTCTGTCTGTCGCGCTTTCACGCTAAAACTACTGAACCGATTTGAATGAAATTTGGTACACAGATAGTCTAGAGCCTGAGAAAGGACATAGGCTACTTTTTGATTCGAAAAAATAGTTCTAAAGGGTTGAAAACGGGGGATGAAAACGCATTGGCTAGAATCTTAGAAGAAAAAACTTATTTTCTAACATGACACATGGTAATTTGCATCTTGACTTTCCAAATTACATTCTCTATGCCCATTCAAGGCTGCTCGAGTTGCAAATGTCAAAGTCAATCAATCTTTTCCTGTAAAATTTAGAGAAGGTTACATGTATTTTTTTCAGTTTAATTACGTAGTTTTCATTCTAATAGGTATGCCTACAAAACGCGAATCTAGCGCGTAGTTCTAGCGGAGCTCGCGTAAAGAAAATTGCTAGAAGCCAAGAGTCTGAAGAGCACACTTAAACGCGTTTGACATTAGATGCCGAGCGCCATGCATCTCAAAGAGCTGCTGAGACTCAGGAGCAAAACCAAGCGCGTCGAATTTTAGATGCTGAGCGTCACGCAGCTCAGAGAGCTGCTGAGACTGAAGTTAAAAGTCAAGCGCGGCGACTTTTAGATGCTGAGCATCACGCAGCGCAAAGAACTACTGAGACTCAAGAGCAAAAAACCAAGCACGTCGAATTTTAGATGCTGAGCGTCACGCAGCTCAGAGAGCTGCTGAGACTTAAGGAGAAAGTCAAGCGCAGCGACTTTTAGATGCCGAGCATCACGCAGCGCAAAGAACTGCTGAGACTCAAGAGCAAAACCAAGCGCGTCGAATTTTAGATGCTAATCGTTCGACGTTAAGCAAAAAATTGCATAGTTCCTGTAGGACAGGACAAAAACTATCGAAAGCAAAACTGTCGCCACTATCACAAAGACGCTAAGTGATTAATTCCTCTATGACACTTAACGAAACTTCACAGCGAAACGTAATTAGATGACAGGTGACATTGTCTGCAGACTTTTATAAATCACAGGTAGCATGGCAAGGGGACAAATTGTTTTTCCACCATTATATCCCCATGAAGAGGAAATAAAGTATGGATTGAAAATGACAACTGACATTAAAATTGGATAAAATGTTTTATTCCCTCTGTATGCTACATGTTACTATGACGTTTAATAACAGGCCGTCATTTTGTCTGACATTAAAAATATTTTTAAATCTTCTATCATTAGAGGTTTAACATGTTTCTTTATTCTACCTTTATGGTACAGAATCATCATACTTTAATATTATCAATCCGAAAAGTTTGTTGGTTTGTTCCTCTTTGACGCAGCAACGGAGCAAAAGATTGAATTGATTTTTGGTATGAATAACAGGATACTTTTGTATCCCGAGAAAATTCGTGATTCCCATGGGATCGGACAATAACTGTTTCTCAGCAATGGAGCAACGGATTGACTTGATTTTTGGGGTGGGCATAGTTTGGAAGACGGAAAGTGACATAGGATACTTTCCTTTCCGAAAAAATTGCGGTTCCCGTAGGATAAGACAATAACTTTTTCTCAGCAACGGAGCAACGGATTGCCTTGACTTATTGCATGAATATATAGGCAAACCATTTAACTCGCGGAACGCCCGCGGGTTAAGAAGGGAGCGGGGGGAGATGTTATCGGGTGGGTAAGAGGGGTGAGACGTGCGCTCTCTGCTCCGCGTACCCCTGTCACCCACCCGGTAACATCTCCCCCCGCTCCCTTCTTACCCCGCGGGCGTTCCGCGAGTGAAATGGTTTGCCTATAGTTTGAAAGGCGAAAAGTGACAAAGGCCACTTTTTATCCCAAAAACTTTAACAGTTCCCGTAGGATAGGATGAAAAGTAAGCGAGCGGGCCGCGGTAGCGCCAGAAATAACCTGTCACTTCATGTTTAGGACGTTCCTACATTTTTCGCACTCCTTCGCGGCACTCAACAGCGCTAGCCCAGACTCGGGCTCCATAACGGAGCTTGCGCTCCCGCCATAATGACGGTGTGTTTCGGAGCACAAGACACATCGTCATCCACCACTCGGGAGTAACCAGCACTGAGCGTCGGACAGCATTCCAACGTCCTGATCCCAGTGCAACGGGTCAGTCATAGTAGCCCAGCGCCTGCCTCTTCAACTGCAGAGGGCAGTGAGAACGGCCATCGCGATACCGACACTTCTCTTCCCTTGCAGCCCCACTGCGTCTTCCAACAGGTTGACGGCCTAGCGGAAGGTAGGGTAGGTGGCGGCACCCACACAACCAGTTCCATCCCACCGCAGCCCCTAATCTTCGGCTGCAGCGTCGCAAGAGCGGCACTGCAGCCCGCCTCAGAAGCAACACTCCTCATAAGGCAGGCAACCTACCGGCCATCCTCTCAGCTGCTTTAGTTAAAAGCGGCTGCACCACGAGTGCCGGCCTCTAAGCTGCCTTGGGGGAAAGACCAAAAAAGAGGGAGACTTCGAGCGCCGCCTTTTCAGCTGCCTTAGACCTCCCCTGCCACGACAAGGCGGGAATACACAGGGGGGTTGTATATACACTCCAACCGTAACTTAACCAACAAAAGCATTCCTCTAAGGTATTTTGATGTTTGTCGCTTAGGTTAGGTTTCGCAGCCGACATAAACATTAGCCAAAATCAAAATATAACGCGGGCGAAGCCGCGGGTAAAAGCTAGTACAGAATAAGTCCCTAAAAGGATGCTAATTGGTTAGAAGTAACCTTGTATAAAAATGGCTTACGATGTACCTCGCGTTCATAAATCTTTTTGCATATTTGCAGTCATCATTTTTTCAGTACTAAAATCCTATTATAAAGTAGGTTTCATTTACACTACGATATTTCCGAAGTATTATTACCGGCAAAATGCTGCAAATATAGCAGCAGAAACAGTTTGTGCTAATTACAAAATGTAATTAGGTAATATTTTATCATTAATCACAGTGTGGATACACTACATCGAAAGGGAAAATGGAAACTGCAGCAGAGTCGAAGCAGTCTCTTTGTCACCGCCTGGGCAGACCTCTCAAGGAATGCCGCTGTTGTTTTTGTAAAGATGGTAAAACTTAGTTTAGTTACGATGTTTTTATTTATTTGGTCTTTTAATTACGTATTAATTTAATAACTCAAACGTCACTTAAAACTCTAGCTATAATTATTATACTTAGTCCTAAATACCTGCATACTTATTCGTATCAATTATATTACTAACCTACAAAAAACCTTGTTTTACTGTTGCGTGAAAAACAATAAAATGCAACTCCAAAGCTTTAGTACGAATCATATTTTCTTTTAAAAGGTCATTGCGGTATTAAAACAGGCGATGTTCCCCTTTTTCGAGCTTAGGTCAGCTTTATAAGAATACGTTCCATAGAAAAACGAGTTTCCGAGAAATGAGTCCATAACTTCTCCAATGTTTATTTCACTGGAGTAATTACCCTGGAAAAAATATTAGATGCCTTAATATTAAATGCTTTCGATATTCGATAATACTTATTTATAGTTGCCTAAATGTCCATATTATTAGAAATCAAGTCTATCTATTTGACTGACGCTTTATCAGTGCATAGGTAATGATGGTCTTCGAATGGACGGAGTCTTAATAGAAATCAAAAAATATCAAAGAAACTTAGGCTTGCGCTATAGTGCAAACTGGATCATCGGTCTGTTTGAATTCGGCAAATACGTAATAATAAATATGAAGGTATATTGAATCCTAAAACTGCTCAAAAATGGAGAGACGAACAAGCACGCAACCACTCTACATCAACATCAACCTCGCAATCACATGTACCATTTAAGCCACTGTCGCAGTTTTCCAGTATTATACAAAGTACTCTGTGGTCGCAGTCGTGAAGCCCTAAAACACGCTTCGTAATTTTAAGGTTCAGCGCAGACGGGCCACTGACCACAGCACAGCCACCGCACCGGTGCGCATGCAGTGACGGCCGCGCGTTACCGCTACATATCTACTTCTACTCGTATAATTATGTATCGCGGACACTACAGTAGCGAGAGGCCACCACCGGCCACACGTGTACGCCGCTTTTAAATACAATGTATGAAAAATCGTGTGAACTGCTTGTCGCTGGCCACCGATGCTTTGGTCGGTGGCCCAACTTCGCTGAGCCTATGGAACTCTGCTGGTACACGCAAGACGCTTGAAAAGGAAATGCACAAAACACCCCATGCGGGACGTCCACATCCACACTAAATAAGAATAAGAAACACTACTTCTTATATCTTCAGTCTCTTCTATAACTACTTCTTACCTCCTTGACGAAGCAGTTGACAGCTTGCATGTGCTGGTTTATCAATGATGCAATTGCGTAATGTTTGCATGGATTATTCAGCTTATAGCTCAGTCTTCTGGTTTCCCTTTATGTTGTGGACGTTGAATTGGATCTGTAATATAACAAACATATTTTAATTTACTCGAAATGTAATTAGGACGGTCGACAAATGAAATTAGGTAAATTAAGATAATAATGCTCTTCAGTTGTAAAAAAAAAGTTTTTGAAGCAAAGTTATGTTGCTTGAGATTTAGAATCATATTAGAATAAGTTTTTATGTTTTCTTCTTATATTGGTATGTATTCTCGTATTATGCAGATTATGCTTACCTACGGGTATATTAGCGACCCGCTCCGGCTTCGCACAGGTGTATTATATGTACCTAACTGTGTAAACTTTCCTCTTCAATTACCTACTCTATTAAAAAAACTGCATCAAAATCCATAAGCATCAAAATACATAGGGACAGACAGGGAAGCAACTTTGTTTTATTACTATGTAGTGATAATGCTTCTCTGCTCTGTTTTACTTAGTTATTTTACATAATGCTTACCTACCTTATCAGTTTTATCATCCAGCTCATTATCCAATGCTGTAGTCCTTACCTATTTAGAAACATTTTTCAATTTTGGACTTTTACAATGGCCGTAGTAGTCGAAAGACATAGTAAAGGGCCCCTGTAATACATAATCCTCGTTTTTTTTCTACTATGGTGCACGAATGTAACACGCATAATTATGTTAGATTCGTGCACCATAGTATTAAAAAAGTGGAATTTCAATAGTCCAATGAATCAATTTATGACGTCAAACTTCACCCAATGTCATGTACAATAACACAAATGGTTCCTCCCATCTAAGCACTCTCCTTAGGATATTCATCGATAAATTTGTACTTACTGAGTAGGTACTTTCCAGCCTTGTTTTCCACAAACCACTCAGATGCAAAAAATTGTCGCCGTAGCCGAAATCGTCGTGAAAAGGACATACATAGACCTATAGTTTTTCATACTTACATAATTATTGGCATTTTTAACCATTGCATTAAGGTCGACGTGAAAATAATAATTTTAAAACTATTTTAAAGTAGGTATATACATTACCTATACATTATATACCATTACCTATATATTAACGTAATAAATATCTATTTACCTATTTATTGTTTACCAAAGTGCGTACAATACAGAAAGCGAAATAGCTATTTTATTGATGACATTATACAATACAATTACGTATAGAGATATTACCTGCATGTTTACCAAATAGGCACATAATCTGTATTTAAGAGTAATCATGATCTACACAGTAGGTAATTCATCTTTCCGTTACTAGCAATAGAGTAATAACAAAATTGACATAAATACACACCTGCATTATTATAAAATTGATTATGTGTGTACATGAAATGATGAAACTACTTTATTTATGTACCTATAGTGCTACCACACTAGATTTACCTATATCATACAGTTCTAGTTCAAGTTGGTAAAGATAGTTTATTTTTACAAAGGTACTACCTACCAATCTGGAGCTACGAGTACATATAATTTATGTGGCTTTAGTTACTTATTGGGTTCCTATATGTGCAGGATCGATACAAATGCCAGTCATTATACCAGTTTAAATGAATGCTCATAATATCTAAACACGCGGCAGCGTGTCCAGCCAAAGTGTTCAAAGAAAACTGGCGACGCAGCGGCCGTGTGTAACACGAACCATTTGGCGCTACTTTTGACCCCCTCACAACTCGAAAACTATTTAGCCTACATATATGAAATTTCGCACAATTATATATTATCCAAAATTTCATAAATTGTACTCAAACAGTTAATGATATGTTAACGTTTAAAAACTCGTGTTTCAATGACTGATTCACTGACTCACTGACTTATAGATCAAAAACCTAACCCACTTCCAGATGACCTAGAATCTTGATATTTGGCACCAAGGTAGACTATTGGGCATACACAAAGGAAAAAATCTAAAAACTGAAACTTATTGATAATTAGTAGGTACATTAACAAAGTAATTGTACAATTTACCTAACCAACACTCCAATAGATGGCGTTAGAGTTGCGAAGCGCTGAGATTTTCGATGAACCATGCCATTTGTGATAGTAATATAATACTGGAAAACTTTTCCAAAGACACGTGTTCTATGATAATCATGATGTAACTATTAAATTGTTTCTGAACAAAAAGTAGCATACTATCACATCAAAAACATAAATGTGAATTGGAAGCCAAAGTGTCGCCACGGTCGCCACCAAAAGAATTGAGATCTACACGGGGGCCAAGTGTTCTGTAGAAAATCCTAAAATATTCCATCTTACATTACATCTTGGATTCGCAACAAAGCAAAATCTAATCCAAATCAATCAGAAAAGCAGCACTCCTCGGCATATTTCTGAGAACTTCGGATTTGAATCACTGATTAATGATTTTCATTGAAGTTTTATTTCATATTTTACCTATCTACAGAAGAAAAAAAACTTGATCGTCGTATAACTCTTTATTAGATAAGTGAATATATAATAAGCCCTATTACAGAGGCGCCAGCTTAAATATGTTAGCTAAATAGCATAGTTCTGTTTCTTTTTCACTTTAGGCACTCGATAGAGAGAACGCTTTTTACGTTGCTATTTAATTTACGCTTGCGCCTCTGTAATCGGGCTTATTGTGATAGTAATAAGCTTCTTAATTAATTTTATTTTTAAGAGTTATAGTAGACTCGAAACAGGCTATGTTTCCCGTTTTAGAAGTAAGGTCCGCTCTGTACGCGTATGTTCCGTAGAAAAACGAGTTCCCAAGGAAAGATCTCACCACAGTTCCGAAATTCATTTCACAGGAATAATTTCCCTGAAACAATACAATAACTTACCGCGTAATTTTAAAAAAATCTGCTAATTTCCTTAGACAATCCAAGGACAAAAATGCTTACCTACCTAATATGAAAAAGGCATGCATGTGTTAGATCAGGGTTAAAAGAGGCGTTTCACTTTGTCTATTTTCTATCAAAATATCATTGTCAGGATGGAAATCTCACTCGAAACCAATGCAGCAACCCTGAATCTAACATAATAACAAAGAAACTAATCAATCTGATCCTTTAAATGTTTGTGAGGGTTGTTTGTTTGTTTTAAAAGATCTTTATTTAATTTCAAGACATTAACAAATTATGTACATCTCTAGTGTACATTAGATCCTAGAGGTGACAAGAAATAACAATAAATAAATACGTTTGCAAGCTAAAACAATTAACTTATATAAACTAATAGCAGGTAACTGAACAAAACTTATTGACAATGAATGTGGCGAATTTTTGTAACATCTTATGTACTTACTTAATTTATGCAACCTTTAGAGCTAGAATTGCATTTACAACAGAATTTTTTTAACAAAACTATATTAGAAAATAATAATTAAATGAGGGTAAGCACTTAGGATAAGCAGCGGTTAGCGCATCAACAGTAGCAAATAACCAGCGGTAAGCGAGCCAAGCATATCGAGAGTGAGGCGCAAGCGCGCGCCGCCCGCGCCTCGTCGCGCGTGTTAGCGCCTCTTGCCGTAGAATACCTGATAGTTACTTCTGAAAGGGTCCTACACCGTAGATACTTAATAGTTTGTGTGAAAAGTAGCTAATACCATAGAATATAGTAGTACTTAATATGTGTTAACTAATGAGATGTTTTGTGGGCAGTTCGCCCTACGCTATTTAAGAGAATAGACGTTGTAAGAAGTATAAAAATCTTTAATTTAATTCCTCCCCTTCTGTCATCAGAAGTGGGATTGGAAAACTCACCCCCACAATGGACAATAAATTAGTGAAAATGATATTATAAAAATCTGCTACCTAATACATTGAACGGAGTGAAATATTAAGACAACTGAGAGACAAAATAAGTGAATATACCTATAGTGTGAAGTTGTGAACAAAAATAATGAACAATGCAAATTAATGAAAAACAGTGATTTAAATAAATAACATAAAAACAAACATATGAAAAAAATAAAAACGGACAATAACTGAACGATTAATAACCAAATAATAATGTGAGTGAAGTGCCGAAAATGGTTGACCGAATCATTTCATCAGTTATCCCGAACTTTGATCCAAGTATTGTTTCAAATCAAGTTTAAAAACAGATTTCTGCAGCTGATATTTTGGCCTTGAAACGACAACGAGACGACGTAGGTAGAAGGACCGTATAAGTGGGCCCAACACCATACCAGCTGATGACGAGTAGAAAAAAATGGGCGCCGCACGCCGCGCCGTTATCAGGCACTTAGGCATTGAACAAAAGATCTCGATACATACTGCATTTCTAAAAATAGTAATGTTTGTGCCGATATTCAACAAATAATTGCAAACTTGTGGTCTGACGTGACGTGACAAAATGAATATTGAAGCAGTTGAAATTGCAATTTTACGAAGCAAATATCTGAGAAAAATGAATAACATGGTTGTCATCGCTGTGGTCAGATAGTAAATCTTCAACGACTGCCAACGAGGTTTAAAATGGCCTGAGTGACTTCGAGCGCTGCCGTGCCCCCAGATATGAAAATACAATACATTACTTATTTAATTTTTTCTGTGCAAAAAAAAGACTATGTGTTGAAAAATTATGAATTGAAATGATGGATGAATCTTAGATGAGGTGCAATATTGACTGATAGCAATTTAATGGACACATCAACTACAAAATTTGCGAGGTATGTTAAAAGAAATGTATCTATTTTTGTTAATGAAGTACTTTTTATCTTGACTGATACATAACAATTGTTAAAGAGAAATATGATTGAATTTATCGCCAGTAGATATTTCTTAATTCATATAAGAAAAGTTTGAAAAATAACGTGTTGCAATATTTTCGAAGAAGACAGGTTTTTACTTATGTGAAAACAGAAACGAAGATCATACTTATTTAAAAAAAAAAGATATTTCAAATTACATTGGAAGAATGGAATGGAGTGGTACCTAACCCGTTACCTACAGTAAAAATAACAGTAGAAGTTTATCATATGCTTACATAGAACTGAAACGTTTATAACAAAGGATTGATTCGTGAGTCAAGCTTGGTACAATAACAATCAATGCTCCAAAATTATTTTAAACAAACATTCCAGTCATAAAGTCGCTAACAAAAACCTGTTTATAAGGGCTGAGTACCTACTTGAGTAGGTAACGAACGACTGCAACTTTTATCGGCTAGCGACGGATCGATAACAAAACTAGAAGAATTATGACGCAACTTAATTTTTGGGTCGATTCTCAGAACAGCTGTATCAAAACTTGACGGGAAGAAACTAAAAGCTTCTAATACTATAAAATATGTCATCACAATGCATCATCACGATAGTGAATAAACAAATTGAAATGATGAAATTGATTGGGCATAATAAAAACGTAATTCTAAAAACGTAATTCAGGTAAAAAAATGATGAAAGAGAAATACTTCGGAATTATCAAAGAAGTTTCAGTTTGAAAAATGAAAATGAGAGTAAATAAATAAGTTTCTAGAAATTCCTGTAAGAAAAACATTTGAGATTCGGGTTAGAATAACTTTGAAAAGTATAAACTAACTGGCGAAATTATTTTGGGCTATTTGACTAGCCAGGTGCATTTGAGTGTAAAAAGCAGCTCAACATTGATGGAATTGGATAAACAAGAGAAGTGAATCAGAGCCGAGTCAAAATATTTTCTATGGAAAATGAAATGCTGTGAAAATCAGAGCCGAGTCTAAATATTTTCTACGGAAAATAAAATGCTATGAAAATAAAACACAAAATAGTATCCATAGTAGGAGATGGATTCATGACCTTTTTTATGAAATACAAAATGGTATTCGGTAAAAGGCCAAAGTCAAAACTATGTGGTTGAAATTGAAAAGGAAATTAAATGCCATAAAATACGAGCTGGGATCGCACATCAAAACAAAAATATTTAAGGCGTAAGCCGCTCTTTCAGAGCGAGCTGAGATCGCACATTAAAACAAAAATATTTAAGGCGTAAGCTGCTCTTTCAGAGCGAGCTGGGATCGCACATCAAAACAAAAATATGGCGTAAGCCGCTCTTTCAGAGCGAGCTGAGATCGCACATCAAAACAAAAATATTTAAGGTGTAAGCTGCTCTTTCAGAGCGAGCTGGGATCGCACATCAAAACAAAAATATGGCGTAAGCCGCTCTTTCAGAGCGAGCTGAGATCGCACATCAAAACAAAAATATTTAAGGCGTAAGCCGCTCTTTCAGAGCGGGCTGGGATCGCATAACAAAAAAAAAATAGCGTCAGCTGCTCAAAAGAGTTTGTTGTGATTGCTATGAAACAAAATGAAGCGTAAGCTACTCGGAAGAGTTCGCTGAGATCGCTAAGAAAAAATTTAATAAACATCAACATTAAATAGAAAGAAATAAGCTAGTCATAACTGTTAGGATGCTATGTTGCAGAGTCAAGCCACTTTGCAGGTTTACATTGAAAATAAATAATGTGACACAAAAAGGGTCATTGACCGCTCGAGGGTTACTCCGAAGTATCGAAATAGTCGCAAAACGAAACTAATCATAAATGTTACTGTCCAGTACTGGTCATGTTGTTATGTATCGTGATATTTACGATTTTTCATATAATGTTTTGTGTTTTGTTGTTATATAACACTAAGTGGCTATTGTAAAACTTTTGGCATTAACGTTGAGAAATCATTTATTGAAATGTACATTTTAGTAGGTTTATAATATTAATTGAAATTATGTATTGTTATGTTATCGTTTGTGTTTGTATATTGATACTGACACACTACCTTATTCAGTAATTAACTACAATACTTATTGTATATTATCATAATGAGGATGAAAGCCTTTCGAGAACGAAAGGAGGCATTGCAGGAAGGCCGTGTTAGCGCCTCTTGCCGTAGAATACCTGATAGTTACTTCTGAAAGGGTCCTACACCGTAGATACTTAATAGTTTGTATGAAAAGTAGCTAATACCATAGAATATAGTAGGACTTAATATGTGTTAACTAATGAGATGTTTTGTGGGCAGTTCGCCCTACGCTATTTAAGAGAATAGACGTTGTAAGAAGTATAAAAATCTTTAATTTAATTCCTCCCCTTCTGTCACGCGCGCCACTCCGCTCCGCATATCCTAGAATAATACGGGCGATAGTGGCGCGCACGGCGGCGGCCGGCGGAGGCACGCGCCTGCGCGACATCTGTACCTATTCATCGCAGTCGAGAAACCAGTGATGGGGCAGTTTGTATCGGTTGTATTTATCGATGTATCTTAAGTCAAGTTTGCGAGATTTGCAGATATTTTGAATTAATTCATTTTTATTTGTAGGATTTTTACATAAGTAAAAGCTTTTTGACAACTTGTAAATATATTCGGATATACTAGGTAAACCTATGTATGTGTGTAACTTACGAAGATTTGTATACAGGGGTGTATCAAAGGAATATTTCACCGCCTTGTTCTGGACAACTTGTAGTTTGTTGATATTAGTAGGACAAGTGTTGCTCCAGACTGGACAAGCGTTCGTTATACAGGGCCGAATTAAGGTGCAATAAATTTTTAACTTAGTTTTACTACTCAGGCAGGATTTTCTGTTCAGAATTGGACTTAACGCATTGATGGCTTTAGTACCTTTTAGTCGTAATTTGTCTGAGTTTTCCGACCAATTTAACTTATTATCAAGGACAAGGCCAAGATACTTCACAGAGCGGCTCCAAGGAATTTGATACCCTTCTATAGTCAAATTACGAGAAGGTAGAGAACGTTGTCTACTGAAGAGTATAGCTTCTGTTTTAGAGGAGTTGATTTTAAGTTTCCATTTTAAAAAGTATGAAGATTATAGTTCGATGGATAGCTGAAGTCTGCCAATTATCAGATCGATATCATCGGAAGACGTAAATGACGCTGTATCATCCGCAAAACACTCTATATTTGTGCGTGGTTGCACAGGTATATCATTAACGTAATCCAAGAAAGACTGTGGGCCTAGAATGGAACCCTGAGGTACACCAGCGGGCATGATTTTAGGAGAAGAGGACGAATCATTGATACATACTTGAAAAGGACGGTTAGTGAGGTAAGATCTCTTCATCCTTACCAATTTTAGCGGTACTCCTGACTTAATCATTTTATGGAGTAACGCATCATGCCACACTGTGTCAAAAGCTTTTTCTATATCGAGCAAGAACATTCCAGTTGACCTTTTTAGGTTTAAGTTATGCATCACAATTTCAGAAACTCTAGCTAACTGCTGGGTGGTGGAATGTCCTGCTCGAAAGCCGAATTGCTCATTGATTAGTTTACTATTAGTGTATTTTAACAAGCGGGTGGAGATGATCTTTTCAAATACTTTGCCCAGGCATGGTAGTCAACTAATAGGGCGATATGACTTTGGATCTGACGTGTCTTTTCCGGGTTTATGTATAGGGATTATTTTAGCTTTTTTCCAAATTAATGGGAAGTAGTCTAATGTCAAACATGAGTTGAATATTTTTGTCAGCAAGACAATGCCTTTTCGAGGTAGATTTTTCACAAGCAAGTTTGTTATATGGTCTGACCCTGGAGCCTTACGATTTTTTAATTTACTGATAATCTTTTTCACTTCGGTGGGACGCACCGTTATTATAACGTCATTCTCATCGTTAAAATCATCTAAAACTTTCATCGAGCAGGCGACAGCTTTTTGTTCGTCACTATTCCAGTGGTGTGTCAGAAGCATGTTTCCCAAGAAAGCATTGGCGAGAGCATCCCATTGCTCTTGTTCAGTAGTCGTAAGTGTGCCATCGCAAGTTTTAAGTGCAGGAATGGAAGGAGAAGAATCAGAACGAAGCTGTTTGACCACACGCCATAAGTCAGTGCCAGGGTTATCTACTTTTTTGAGTTTGGAGTCCCATTTCCTGTCGTTGTGGGATTTCAAAGCAGACGTGATATCTGATTGTAGTTTGTGAACTCTTTGAATTAGCTGCTTTCGTATTAAGAGAACTGGTTCTGAAGCAGCATAGCGACGGAGACGATTTTTTAGCTGTATCATCCTTTTTATGCGTCGCGGTAGTGCCTTGTCCCAGGGTTTGAGTGATGTCTTGGGAACACATATATTTCTACAATCTATGATGTCATCTTGAAATTTAGAGATAACAGTGTCAATTTCATCAACAGTTTTATAGGTGTTGGTAGAGAGGCAAATGCGACTATTCATGGTATGGCGATATTGAACCCAATCTGTCGAGTAATTAAATGTAGTTATAGGCTTGCGTGGAACAGATACTTTAAAATTAGCAAATACAGGTAAATGATTTGATGTAAGAGCTTTAACTGTGACTATCTTATCTAAGTTGTGCATATTTTTAGTTAATAATAGATCAGGCGTTGATGGCTTAAATTTGGGGCAGTAGTGAATAAGAGTAGCGTCCTGAGGTCCATAAATAACGTAGTCTCCGTTTAACATGTGTTGGTACAGACGGTTACCATGTTCATTGACAGGTCCAGAAGACCAGTAAGGGTGTTTAGCGTTAACATCACCCATCGCCAAAACTGTACTTCCCGATTCCATTAGTAAGTTAAAGTCATTTTGTATGAGAGGTAAATTAGGTGACTGATAAATGGCATAAATTAACGTAACACTATTGAAGAGTTTAAGGGAGACTCCTATAACTTCAAGGTTCGAAGTTAATGGAGACGGGACTGTGTTATGTACTAGATCAGACCTAATCAAAATCGCGACTCCCTGGCCTGTACCGTTAGGGCGTTTGTCCTTACGATAACAAGAGAAACCTGCAATATCGAAATTAGAACGGCTAGTTAGTTTGGTTTCACTTACTGCGACTACATCGATGCTTAACTCGCTCACCAAAAGGCTCAATTCCTGCTGTTTGTTGCGTACGCCATCGGCGTTCCAGTAAAGAACTCGAAGGCCTGAGGAGCTACTAGACATAGTGACCCATATGTGTTAGGATTAGGATAACTTTGTCCATGAAAGTTTTGCAGCTGGAGAATTCTTTCTTGAGAGACTTGAGAGTGTTTAGGATATCCAACATTTCAGCCGTAGCTAGATCGTGGGTTGTCGTCTCCTTGACGAATGTTTCATTGGGCAACTCTTGTGCCACCTTAGGCAGATCAGTAACTGATGCAGGAGTTTGATTGACCGGTTTCTTAAAGGGTTGGGCGGCTTTTGAATCTTCTTTTGGTCCAGGGAGCTGGGGCCAACGCTTATTGGAGGTAGGAATCTGGACCCAGTCGGTTTTTGCTAGATCGGAGCATGACTTAACTTCGACATTATGGGCAACGGTCTTTTTCAGGCTATCACGTTTCGCTTGGATCCTTTCTAGATATTTAAGCCTTGCAGGGCATTGTGAGTAATTGGCAGGGTGATTTTTCTGGCAATTACAACAAACTGCTGGATCTTTCTTGTCTTCTTTCACACACTCCCAAGTAGGATGCGCTAAGGCGCACTTGACACACCTAGCAGGTCTATTGCAGTTTTTTGAGGCATGCCCAAAACCCTGGCAACGAAAGCACTGTGTGCCTATTTTGTTGTTCGGTTTGTACCTGTGAATTTCAACTACGCAGTTTAACAAGTATTTAATTTGTTTGAACTTGCCCATATCATTTCCAATCGGCAGCTGTACCAGTAATGGTGGACACTCTGTAGTGTACATTGTCTTGAGCTCAGTTACGGTCACTCCAGGAAATCCTAAGGAATCTAACTCTGCAACTAGTGCTTCTTGCAAAAATTTGGGTAAGCCTTTTATGACGGCTTTAGATAGTTTCTCATCCTTGCGGGTGAATGTATGATATACGACCTTTTCTTTAGATAGTCCTTCTTTGACAGCTTGATGTCCTTTCGCTGAGTAACATTGTACTTTGACTCGGTTGCGACCTCTGTACTGCAAGTGGAAACTTTTTTCGTATTTTTCGACCACATCCTTGATATTACTGTGACTCCAGTTGCCCACGAGTTCAACCAAAATTGGTGGAATTTGGTTAATCTGCTTTTTCTTTGTAGCCCTTTTAAAAGTCTCTGATGCTATGTCATCTACTGGAAGACTGCTGAAGCGATTACTAGTTTCAGTTTCTTTTTCTTTTTGCGTCGCGCCATCTGCGGAGCTAGCAAATTTTTTCGGCTTGCGCCAGTTGTCTGCTGTACCAGATGCCTCATCTCTTGGCCTCTTGCTAACCAAGTTTGGATTCGACGATGATTTTTTCAGGTATTGCTCCATTTTATCGACAAACTTGTCGATAACCGATTCAGCACATCACTAATGGATTGAACCGGTATTGACCGGTATGGTAAGAACGCGGATTGACTTGGATACGTTCGGTCGCAGAGACGACCGAGCGAGAACTGAGTGTGAGGGTAGTTACCTAACTTGAGGTTTCTAAATTAGTAAAGGAAACAAGTAAATAAGTATATTTTGTTTATTATTTTACCTCATGGGTCCCGAGAGGGTACCTCCATGTATTGCAAAGACTCTAAGCCACGTTCGTAAGGCCCTAAACGTCTTGAGAAGAAGTGGCAAGAAACTCCGACGCTATCAATATGATCTTTTAATCTTTTGTACAATGATAAGTCACATAATTTAGATATTACACAAAGTACTTAACTTTAGCAACATGGCGACGTTCACTCGGCTTGGCTTCGAATATAAAAGTACCGACACTCAGCATAACTAGCTAAGCGAGACTCAGGGCGTCAAAGATTTGTCCAACGTTATTATTAGGATACTTGGCGAACACTAAGCGATACTATCAGAGACCAAAATGCTCTAAGAGAACTGCAGCGATATCAAGAGATACTAAGAGACGAAGCCACGCCAACAGACTGTTTTATACTAATTTCACAACCTCCCACCATGCCTTACCACCACTGCTCGATGTCAACATTTACACCGACCAATAGGGAACGAGCAAGATGGCGGGAACCGCGGCAGCCTCAATTTAACACTACTATTTATACATCAAGCCATCTTAAACTGCGTTTCATACTTATTAGAATTATTAGAACAATTATTGATACATTTCAAGTCATCTATGACACTATGAAATCACAGTATTAAATAAATAGTGTTTGTAAAGAATAATGGCTGACATTCGGACATCACAATATTTCACAGTCTTATTTAGTTACTAGCAAATCTTAGATTACTTAAAACATTTTGAAAACCTTATTAAATATTATCCTTACATTTTGAACTATCTATTCTATCTATAACATTAAAAATTACAGAATCTGATACAATAGTCAATATAAACAACAATGGCGGACGCCACGTTATTTCTCAGTTTTATCTATTGACCTACCAATAAGTCTTATATTACGTAATACACTTTGTAATCGTTATTAAATATTATCCTAACATTTTAAACTATCTATTCTATCTATAACATTATAAAATTACAGAATCTGATACAATAGTCAACATAAATAACAATGGCGGACGCCATGTTATTTCTGTTTTATCTATTTACTAAAAAGTCTGATATTACTTAATACACTTGGTAATCGTTATTAAATATTATCCCATCAACTATTAGAGAATAGTTGATAGGATCACAATCACTTTAACCACGTAATAACACATTGATAAACAATATTACAAACACAACAAGCAATGGCGGATATCGTGTCTTGATTTGTCTATGCATAAAAATAGAAGGTAAAGATATAGTTTTAGACCAATAAAGGAAGCACAGCGGCCATTTTAAGTAATATAGAATATTATAATAAAATCCCTAATCTAACACATGCGTATGTGTTTTTAAAATCTATGAATTTAAAGTGGCAGGGCAAATAGCGAGAAGTTTATTGATGGCTGACGGCACATACTAGCAGCGTAGGACGTCCGCCGACGCCGTAGAAACTACAGCTGTTTCCGTATGGCTCTATACATTTTTGTACAGCGTCCCTGGCGGAAACGAGGAAGAACTAACCAAAATGTATGGAGACACACGCGAACGCGAAAGTTTAAGTACACTACGCAAAACCTGCTAGCTTAGCATACAAGACCACGACAAGAGTTTATCGACGTGTGCAAGGGTAACAGGTATATGCTTCATCATAACTCTGTCACGTTCTGACACGTCGATAGTATTATTTCATGGTCCGTACGTATTGAGGTAAGATGCAACCTCCGCACTGTATGCGATCTCCATAGTGCTGTCAATACCAACTGTCATACTTTGTTATTATTGATTATTGAGTTTGTATAGTGGAAGTCTTTCAGTTAAATAAAACCAATGTTTATCTTGGTTTCTCGTTTATTTCGCCACAATTTATTTAACTGAAAATGCCTGACGAAAAATTAAGCAGGCCTTCGCTATCAAGATATCTGCGACCCGATAAGTTTGACATCGAGCCTGATGTCGCGGACGCCGATGCAAAATGGCTACATTGGAAATCGACATTCGAAAGCTTCTTAGCAGAAGAGATTACCGAAGATGTACCAGACTCACTTAAGTGTAAGCTGCTAGTTAACCATTTATCGGCATCGATTTACAAGCATATTAAAACATGCTCCACTTATAAAGATTCGATGAAAGTTCTAGAAGATATCTATGTCAAACCGAAAAATACGATTCTAGCTCGACACATTCTCTTCAATCGCAAGCAACGAGCCGACGAAACGGTCTCTGATTATGTAAGAGCTCTCCGACTTGCCGCGAAAGATTGTAAATTCGAAGACGTCATAGCCCAAGAGCATGAAGACCAAGCAGTTCATAGTGCTCTCATATCCGGCTTACTATCACGAAGGATTCGCGAGCGGTTACTAGAAAACTCTAAATTCACTCTCTCAGAAGCACTTAATCAAGCCGTAGCTCTGGAAACAGCAGAGAAGGATGCAGTTGCTATCGGTATCAACCCTCCGCAACTTACCGCCATATCGCAGGGTAGCTCACGGGACAAGGAATCCGAAAATCAAGCGGCAGCTTTATCGTCACGAACTTTTCAAGCCACCCCGACCACGCCACCTCCGGCCAAATCCTGTTTTTTTTGCGGCAGGAGTCTTCATCCAAGGTTCAAATGTCCAGCCAACAAAACCACTTGCAAAAAGTGCTCAAAAAAAGGACACTTCGCAAGCGTCTGTAGACCGGGCAATATTAACTTGAATTCCACGACAGTTGAAGATCCTACGACCCCTAACAACGACCAGTTCTACAGTGGAGCTATTTCTGCTGCCTCTCCTTCGAGCCTCAGGAGTGCGACAATTCCAATAATGGTAAATGAATATAAGGCTGATGCTCTCGTTGACACAGGAAGTTCGGTCAGCTTTATTAATGGTAAAGTTGCTCGCATAATGAAACTACGCAAAAAACCCTGCAAACACGCAGTCAATCTCGCTTCTCTCAATCAAGTTTCTTTTGTCGAAGGAGTATGTTTTGCTACCATTACGATGAATAAACATACTTACAAACAAACACCTCTTCTAGTTATCGATAACCTCTGTGCCGACGTAATTGTCGGCCATGACTTGCTCAAACATCACTCGAGCATTCACTTCAATCTTGGTGGGCCTGGCGAACCTTTAGAGATATGCAACGTGTTACGAGCTTCGGTGCCGCCAGCCTCCGTATTTACAAATCTGTCGCCGAACAATCAACCGATCGCCGTGAGAAGCCGGCGCTACAGTAAGGAAGATGAGGACTTCATAAAAGAAGAAGTATCCAAGTTACTTGAAGACGGGGTCGTTGAAGCAAGTATTTCCCCCTGGAGAGCCCAAGTCCTCGTAGCGGGAAGAGGGGTTCATCGAAAACGACTTGTCATTGATTACTCCATGACCATAAACAAATTCACCGATCTGGATGCCTTCCCCTTACCAAACATAGAATCAGTCGTGAACAACGTATCAAGATTCAAAGTTTTCAGTCAAATCGACCTAAAGAGCGCATACCATCAAGTGCCTATCTTAGAAAATGAAAAGATATATACAGCTTTCGAAGCATGCGGCAAATTGTACCAGTTTACACGTATCCCATTTGGCGTGACTAATGGTGTTGCAGCTTTTCAACGTACCCTTGACTTCATCATAACAGAAGAGAAACTAGAAGGAACGTTCGCCTATTTAGACGATGTAACCGTCTGCGGCAAAGATCAAAGGGATCATGACCACAATCTAAAACGCTTTTTGGACGCCGCTAGTAAATTTCATTTAACTCTAAACGAACAGAAGAGTGTTTTCAATAAGATTAAAATCAACTTGCTTGGGTATACTGTTGAAAACAATACAATCAGTCCTGACCCGGAAAGACTTAAACCTCTTCTAGAGCTTCCCGCTCCAACTAAAACTAGTGAACTAAAACGAGTCCTAGGAATGCTTGCTCACTATGCTAAATGGATTGCGCGTTTCTCCGAAAAAATAAAGCCGCTTACATGCGTGAAAACTTTCCCATTGTCACCTGATGCGCTCAAGTGTTTTGAAGAACTCAAGCAAGACATCAAGGCAGCCGCTCTAGTAGCCATTAACGACAATGAAATGTTTACAGTCGAAACAGACGCATCGGAATTCGCGCTAGGGGCTACGCTTACCCAACATGGAAGACCAGTTGCCTTTTTCTCTCGGACATTGAATAGCTCGGAATGCAAACAATCCTCAATTGAAAAAGAGGCTTGCGCGATAGTAGAAAGCCTAAAGAAATGGAGACACTACCTGATTGGTAGACATTTTCTTCTTATAACAGACCAACAATCGGTAGCCTTCATGTTCAATCAAAATCATAACAGTAAAATAAAAAATGAGAAGATCCAACGTTGGCGATTAGAACTGTCTTGCTTCAAATACGATATAGTTTATAGACCAGGCACTGAAAACGCTGCTGCGGACGCTCTATCCCGCGTATGCGCCTACATGAATATAAACAAGTTGAAAGAACTACATAACGCACTCTGCCACCCGGGAGTAACTAGAATGTATCACTGGGTAAGATCTAAAAACTTGCCCTACTCAGCTAATGATGTCAAGGAGATGACCGCCTCGTGCCCTACCTGCGCCGAAATAAAACCGAGTTTAGAAGAACGCAGCCTTTTTATTATTTATAGGAGATCACTATAGAAACACACTTTACTTTATATTTTTTGTTTATTTTGCAGGGACACATCTTACAATTTTCATCTTGACTTAAAAAGTACTTCTAGTAGGGTTGCCAGTATCTACATTTTAAAAAGTTACTTAACTAATAAAAAAGAGTTGCCATAATCTACTTTCCAACACCCTCCACCACCCGAAAAGGTGTTTGAACTTACAAACCAAAATTACACAATAGCATGCTTTTAAATCAAAACAAACATCTGGCTAACCCTCAAATGAACTTATACAATCAAGCAGAAAATGTTCATTTAACCATACTCAATAGTATAAATTGTTAGCATTACAACATATTCATTCAAAACATTTTATCATAATCATATTAATTCAATTACACATTTTATCCTAACATTACAATACAACATATTAATTCAATTAAACATTTTATCATAACATTACTATCACATTGTAGGAAATGAAATTTTAGATATTACAGATACTTGTAAAATGTTCAATGTAAACTTTAGGTGCATAATTTAATTGTATTATGTTAGTATCTAATGAGTAATGACAGATAGAGATTTAACATTCTACCCCTCTGAAAAAAACTAATTTTTGTATCTGATAATTCAGTAAATAATATAATAAATAATCTGTAAATTAAATTAAAATGAACACAACAGAAAAAATTGGTCAGAGTTGCTCGGCACCAATTCCTGTGAACAAATAAAATTAATTACAGGTTATACTAGGCATCCGAACCACCCTTCCACGCCGAGTAGTCTTATCTTCTGTCTTATTTTCAGCTTGTTGAAGTTCTTTCCTTTGTTGGATGATGATATTCTCTTTCTCTATTTCTTGACTGTCTACGGCTTCTTCAACAATTTGTTCATTTACAGATGTGGATTTATTATGTAAATTACCTGGGAGTTCTTGCTTATCATTTTGTAGTTGATTATTCACTTCTTCGCTAGATACTTCTAGCGGGTATAACCTCTGGAATGGTCGAACCTTGTAACCTAAGGAAGTTCTTACTTTAGCTGTTCTACTTATTCCATCCTTACCAACATAGATTTCTGTTACAACTCCCAATGGCCATTTCACCCTCTTCTCTTCGCTTTCTATCAAAACGACATCTCCGATATTTAGTTTAGTATGCTTTTCTTTTCCTCTTTGTACTAGGGCTGTCAAGTACTCCATCTTGAATCTTTGTTTGAAGTCCTCTCTTAATTTTAATAAATATTTGAGCCTTATGTTCAATGTATTAGCATCTGCAGCGTCCAGATCAGTTACATCATTGTGAGGAATACTTTGTGTAAAGCATGATGGTGTCAATGGTTCCAGGTGAGTGTTCTTGTCATCTTGTACATAAGTCAATGGGCGCTGATTAATTATTGCTTCACATTCATATAGTATAGTTTCTAGTTCTTCATAGTCCACACAGGACTGTCCTAAGATTCTTTTTAACAAATCCTTCATAATGCGGATGAGTCGCTCAAAGAATCCACCCCACCAGGCCGCTGTTGGAGCATTCATCTTCCACTTGATGCGTTCAATTGTTGAGCATTTCTGTACTTCTTCCCAATCTATTTCAGCCAATCTGTTCTTGGTGCCAACAAAGTTGGTGCCATTATCACAAATTAGTAATTTAACTCGTCCTCTTCTTGCTATGAATTTTCTTAATGTCAGCATGAATGCTTGCGTCGAAAGAGATTTTGTGAGTTCTAAATGGACACAACGATACACTGCACAAGTGTATAATACTACCCATGCCTGTTCTCCATTTCTAAGCAGTAACGGGCCTGCTAGATCTACTCCACTTACTTGATACGGGGCTGTGCACTGTATCCTTTCGCTTGGCAATGGTGCCGTTGGGACTTGTACTGGTTTAGATCTGAATCTAGTACATATTGTACATGAAGCTATAATCGATTTTGCAAGACGTCTTATTCCAATAATCCAAAATCTTGTTCTTATGTCTGCTGTCAGTTGATTAGCTCCTGCATGTTTCAATTCTTTGTGTCTTTGTTCAACTAATCTACGTACAATAGTATTTTTTCCTGGAAGCAGTACTGGAAATTTTGTTGTCTCAGGGAAATCTGACAGTAAAAGTTTAGTTTTTATTCTTATTACATTTTCTTCATCTCGGTATATATTCAGATCTCTTTTCTGTTCCATAAGACATTCTTCTTCTGCTCCTTGAATCAATTTAATCATCTTCTTTTCGGCATTTTCATACTCTTCCGTTGATATATGCTTTCCTGTTATCTTGTTTTCGCTGGACATGTTATATTTAGCTCTTAGTATCCACGCCAGTACTCTTATTATCTTTGTATATTTTGAAAAATAACAAAGCATGTCTATACCTTCTTTCATACTTAAGCTTGTACTGCATGTTGTTTTTGTTTTCTTGAGCTCTTTGCATGCTTCTGTTTTATCAATTTTTATTGCTGATTTAGGCCATTCCTCAGGACTAAGACGTAGCCATACTGGTCCTTCCCACCAACGTGAAGCCATCAGTTGTTCAGCATTACAGCCTCTGGATGCCACATCTGCCCAATTCAGGTTGCCTGGAATGTGATACCAATTTGAAGCATTAGAATTTTCTCTTATTTCTTTAACTCTGTTATAAACATATGTATTCCATGGTAAGTTTCTTGTGATCCAATAAAATGCTACACATGAGTCGATCCAGCAATATTCTTTAATTTCCTCAACACCTAAACTCTTTTTTGCTTCTGCTAACAATCTAGATCCTATGAGTGCTGCAGTTAATTCTAATCTAGGTATTGATGCCTTTTCAGGGGGAGCGACTCTAGACTTTGCAGTTAGCATTTGAACGTTTACATTACCATCCTTTTCTGAACGTAGGAGTACACATGCTGCATAAGCTGATTTACTAGCATCGCTAAACATATGTAAACTCAATGTACTTTCCGACATAACATCGACAGTCAGTCGTCTTGGTATTTTGATATCTTTTAAGCAATCTACGTGTTTATACCATTTTCTAAATTCTGCCTCTAAGTCATTTGGAAGAATATCATCCCATGCAAGACCACGTTTCCATGTCTCCTGTAAAATTAGACGTGGAACCAGACTTGCTGCACAAGAAAATCCAATAGGATCGAATATTCTCTGTATTAGAGACAACAAATCTTTCTTTGTAATCTGATCGAGAGTGGAGTATGAAGGCAAGCTATTTAGATTACAGCTGAGTGTATCTGTCTCGGTGTGCCACAAAAGCCCTAATATGGAAACTACATTGTTACCTGTCTCATTGATTTTCATAGGCGATGTCACCCACTGCCTCAAGTCAAACTTACCTTGTATCATGACTTCTTTTGCTTCTTTTATAAATTCACAAGTCTCTTGCTCTGTGTCCATACTGGTGATGCAGTTATCTACATAAAATGATCTGAGTAGAATATCAGCAGTGTGTTTATTCTTACCTGTGATTTGTTTCAAATGGTGGTTGATAGTGGCAGACAGCAAAAATGGGCTTGAGGTCAAGCCAAATACTACTCTACAGTGTCTGTATTCTAGCAAACTGGTTTGTGAATCATCTTTCCACCAGAGAAACCTTAGATAATCTCTATCTATCTGTCTGATAGAAATATTTAAGAAGGCTTTTGCGATATCAGCAGAAATTCCTATGGCACCTCTTCGGAAACCTGTCAATAGGTGTGGTATTTTATCTAGGAAGTTCACACCTTTGTTGAGATAGGAGTTGAGAGATCTACCGTTCTTATCACATGCTGATGCATCAAAAACTGGTCTCAATTTTGTAGTTAGACTTGTATCTTTTTCTACTCCGCGGTGTGGCAAATAATGAGCTGATTGTGCTAAATCAGTTTCTGGTACTTTCTCTATTATGCCATCACTCTCCCAATCATCTATTATATTAGTATATTCATTGAATTTACCTGTTGATATTAATCGTTTGGTACTAGATACCAATCTTCTTTCAGCTAGACTACGGTTGCTCTGCAAGTCTTCATGCCCCACCTTCAGCGGCAGTGCTACTTCATATCGCCCCTCTGGGTCTACAGTGATGCTTTCTTCGAACGATATGACTGCGTCAGCTTCTGCTTGCATTTTCGTTTTGCTCTCCATGGGATCCTTGATGCCGAGCAACTCTAGCGACCAGAAATCTGTAACTGATGATGAACAGAATAAAATGTTAGTTGTATTATTGTTTATATTATTTACTAATTTGCCCTGCAAAACCCAACCTAATTTGGTTTTAATCGCGAACAGACCCTCTTTTATCATTATACTAGTGTTGGTCATTATGAACCCTGAGTAGTCTGCTCCGATGAGCAAAGATATGTCACTAGTATCTCTATCTGATATTACTATACCGTGCTTTTTTATGATATTATCACATTCAACATCTTTATTATAACTGGGCAAGTTATTACAGATCACTGACTGCTCAAGAGCCATCAAATTTAGTTCAAAAGGTTGATCACACATGCTTTGGACAAGGACTTTATAAATATTGTGTTCACTTGACTTTACCTTGACTCCGCTGAACAAGTTGTGTGTCAAAACTTCTTTACCTGAGCTCTGTAGACCTAATTTCTGTGCTATATCTCTTCTTAGATAGGATCTTTGAGCACCATTGTCTATGAGGGCTCTCACAATTTCTTGTTTATTACCATTTTTAATCTTCACCATAATGGTTTGTAGTAGTGTTACACTGTTTCTTTCTGAAGATAAATTGCTTGTGGTCTGAATGTCTTTTTGGGTGTTTCCATGTCCAGGACATAGAGTTGCTGAATGCTTCTTCTTACACAAAAAACACTGAACATACGCTTTACAGACCTTGGCATGGTGGCCAATTTTAAGACATAGCATACATGCTTTTTTCTTCTTAATATGTTCTTTGCGTTCTTCAAGTGATAGCTTGCATAATTTATAGCATTCTATGCTTGGATGTTCTTTGTCGCACCACAAACAAACAATTTTTCTTTGTTCTGTTTTTGAAACTCTATCTACTAACATTGCTGTTGTTGGTTGTGAAGTTTTTTCCATTAAATTTTCTTCTTTGTTTTCTGTCTTACAAAATTGTGTAGCAATTTTAATCCTCTGTTCGCTTTCTACTTCTTTTTTCATAAATTCAAGTAATGTACCAAGCTCGTCCCCCGATGAAGGTCTTAGGCGTTCCCACATCCTCAGGATATCCATCGGTAAGGTGGATTCAACCATAGGTAATATAAAGGATGAGTAACCTTGCTTTGTGACACCAAGTGTCTCTAATGCGCGGAGGTGAGTGCTAACATGATCATAGATATGTGTTAAACTCTGGTTGTTTTTGTTTATAATCATCTTCAGTAGTTCTCTGACGTACACTTGGATTAAAAGCTCATCACGAGCATACCTTTGCTTTAAATCGGTAACAGCTTGGTTATAGTTTTTCGATGTGATGGGGTAAGATTCGATAAAGTCTCTTACCTCCGTACCAGGTGTCATGGCCTGAATCAGGTACTGAAATTTATCTGAGTCATCTAACGTGGGATCCTCGTGTATTTTACAAAATTGTCCCCAGAAGGTGATCCAGTTTTTCACATCTCCGTCGAATTTCTTTATTTCCAACATTGGCAATTTATATTTTCTTGTAGAATTTGTTTCTGGTGCAGAGTATGAAGTAGTTCTCGCTGGATTTTCTATAATCTTTTCTACGGCCAGCCATTTCTTTCTGTACGCCATCACCTCTTCTAGCTCTTTTTCCAAGTCAGCGTCTGTACAGTCACTCTCACTCAAAAGTTTTTCTATTTCCGCGTCTAATATATGTAGTTTGTTTGCGGTTTCTGACAGTAATTTGTAGTGAGCGTCTCTGTCTTTTTCATCTAATTGACTGACTTGGTTAATAATTTTGGTGAACTGGGAGCGCGTGGCTCGACGTATTCTCTTTTTGTTCTCCATGATCTCCATCTCTTCGGCTCTTTTTTCTTCAAAATAACGGTCGCCAGGTTTAGAAGAACGCAGCCTTTTTATTATTTATAGGAGATCACTATAGAAACACACTTTACTTTATATTTTTTGTTTATTTTGCAGGGACACATCTTACAATTTTCATCTTGACTTAAAAAGTACTTCTAGTAGGGTTGCCAGTATCTACATTTTAAAAAGTTACTTAACTAATAAAAAAGAGTTGCCATAATCTACTTTCCAACACCGAGGTTTCTTAAGGCCAAGGGTAAATTGATAAAAGCTACGTCGCCGTTTGAACGGATCAATATAGATTTTAAAGGACCACTGCCTTCTAAAACAGCCAACAAGTACATACTTACGATTATTGATGAGTACAGTCGGTTTCCTTTTGCTTATCCGTGTAAGGATATGACCTCAGCCACCGTCATTACTTGCCTGAAAGATCTTTTTCTGACATTTGGCCAACCTCTCTACATTCATAGTGATAGAGGGTCATCATTCATGTCCGAAGAGTTCAAATCATTCCTAAGACAGTCAAACATAGCCTCGTCCAGAACAACGCCCTATAACCCCCAGGGTAATGGCCAAGTGGAGCGATTAAACGGAACGCTCTGGCGAACTATTCAACTCAGCCTTCGGTCAAAGGTATTATCGGAGGAAAATTGGGAAGTAGTACTGAAGGACGCATTGCATTGTGTTCGCTCCCTCCTGTGTACCGCAACAAACGCCACTCCGCACGAAAAACTTTTTACATACCCTAGAAGATCCCCGAACGGAGATTCACTGCCATCTTGGCTCAGCCGGGACCGATACTTGTTAAGAAGAACGTCCGCTCTTCAAAAACGGAACCTCTTGTCGAGGAAGCCGAGCTCCTAGAGACCAATCCATACTACTCTCTCATAAGACGGGATAATGGAGAAACCTCAACGGTATCAAACCGTCAATTGGCTCCCTTCCCCAGTACTACTGATGATAGCAGAGACGATAGCTTTGAAACGGCCTCCGAAGATGATAACCTCACGTTTCCGTCAGAAAATAGCTCCACACCTCCACCTGAAAATATCGCTCCTTCGTCACCGCCTCGTTTACAAGAACTGTCGACGTCCTCGCCAGTTCCTCGGATTGGACTCCCCAGGAGATCTAATAGAACGCGAAAATTACCCTCCTACCTGGCGGACTTTGTGGTTGATGGGAGTGAGAGTGAGAACTGAACCGGGGGAGAATGAGGTAAGGTGCAACCTCCGCACTGTATGCGATCTCCATAGTGCTGTCAATACCAACTGTCATACTTTGTTCTTATTGATTATTGAGTTTGTATAGTGGAAGTCTTTCAGTTAAATAAAACCAATGTTTATCTTGGTTTCTCGTTTATTTCGCCACACGTATGCTTAGCCCGCTGGACTAATGGCTCTGCATAAGACCGCACGAATGCACTAGATGGAAGCAGCTTCCATCTGATTTTATTAGAAATCTATAGGGGACACCATTGTTCAGCAATGGACGTCCTAAGGTGATATAGTAATGATGGTGCATATTTTTAATAGTGGGCCGCAATGAGAGGCAATGTTGAATAAATGAATGAACGTTCGAGAAAACACCGTAGTTTAGTTGAGTCGAAACCGAGCCAACATAGGACAGGTAGGTATATGTTTAGGTCACAAGGCATGTCAATGTTCATATAGACAGAGCTATAAATTCTTGTAGAGAAGTTACGCCACTTGTCAAGAATTTACTGTATCTTTCTAGCGTTGATCGTTCTAAGATTAATAATAGAGCAGCTATTAATAACTTGAATACTTATAGTAACTTATTATAAATTTACCTACTTATCGAATCAAAGAAAAACTTCCATGAATATTTGAAATTTTAATTCAAAAGTACTTATACTTATTACACAATTTAGAATTTAGAACCCAATTTTTAAGAACATCAAAATGTTAACATGTATTGTATAAGTCCAAACTAACATGACATTATGTACTATAGACACTGTATGTACAATAGGTATGTAGGTACGTAAGGAAATAAATTAATGAATTTTCTTTTTCACAGTTAAAGTAGTATTGAAACAGGCAATGTTTCCCATTTTAGAAATCAGGTCGGCTCTGTACGAGTACGTCCCATAGAAAAACGTGTCCCCGAGGAAAGCGGTCGTCACAGCTCCGAAATTGATAACACAGGAATAATTTCCCTGCAACAATAAATATATGAACATAATATAGGTGTAGGTTCGGTAGCTTCTAGCTCGAATTTATTTGATATTTCTCTTTTACCTTACCTACCTGAGATCCCAAAAAGGACAGGAAAAATGATTATTTCCTTGGTGAATTGTTTTTAGACGTAGGTATGAATGTATTGTACATTAGTAAATTGTACTTTCCTACATACACATGCTACATACCTTTGATTATGTATCTAGTTAACTTTCGGAAGCGCGAGAGAATGTTTCTTAAAAACTAGAAATAAAACTAAGATGTTGCCGATGCGAAGGCACTATAATTAATGAATAAAATACACTGATACATCTAGTGTTGCCATTTTGTAAATGGAAAAAATGCTAGACTTCGGCGGGGATAATGCTAAAAATGTGCTAGATCACACTTTATGTCGCTAATAAAAATGCCAAATGCCAACTCTTGTTTAAATGAATAAAAAAATATATTAATTGCAAGTAGGTAGCGTAATTAAAAACTTTAAATTTAAAAAAAAAAAAAAAAAAAAAAAAAAAAAAAAAAAAAAAAAAAAAAAAAAAAAGTGGGCCTTGCTTTAGCAGTTTTGTCCACAATTGACGACGAAAAACAAAAAACAAAAGAAGGATGAAGCCTTGGTTGAAAGAACGATCGATTCTCAGCCATTCAAACTTATTGGAGTTATTGGACTTCAATTCAATGGTCACAGATAATTTCGCTTAAAATACTGCGTTCGAAGATCTGGTCCTCGGACGACATATTGCACTCTCGCATACGTGTGCATTCGCTGCCTGTCACAGCGCAATTGTCCTTGGTTGGATGTAAACAGCCGGCTACATGAATGTAAACCGCGCGTTCCAACCGTGGTTGGAAACACGCGCCCGTAGACCAAGGACGATGAAAGACATGTTATAATTTGGATGAAAACTGCAATCTACAGGATGGCAACAAGCAAGGTCATCCCTGTTAGAACGCTGGTTTACAACCGTCTGGAAGGCACTAAAGTCAATCAAATAAAAAAGTTTCCATCAATAGTACTTAAAATTCGAAAGATACTAAAATTTCAGAAAAAGCTAAAATATGCAATATGCTAAAACTCATTTTTTCGTGCCAACAGGTTTAAAAATATTCCAAATTTAGCACCAAAAATGCCAAAACGGCAACACTGGATACATCTTACAAGATAACTTAGGCATCTAGGTGGTCTTATTCGCAGACGCATAGTCAGCTCTACTGATAAGACCAGTGCTTGGTTTGTTTCTGCGAATCGGCCGCTTATCTCTAGTATTAAGTTACGTGGGAACATACATCGAATTACATCGCTTAGAGTAATAGAGGTGGTGCTGTTCGATGAGAGAACATAACGTCTCCCTCCCTAAGCGAAAAATTATCGGAGCACTCGATTTTAGAGGGATTCCGATAATTTTGAATGAAAGGATTAATTTTGGTGTACGAAACATAAAAATAATCAAAATTATACTTAATACTACTAATCCTAATGCTATAACACTAATTATAAAGTCCGTTTCTTTGCTATCACCGAAAATTTCACTGTTCTTCAAAGCAAAGGCCATGTATTTAACTTCGTCAAGTGCAATCTCTCGTGTATTGAGTGCATGTGCACTGGATATTTCCTCGACCGCGCCTAATTTTGGTAAGTTGAAGATGAGTAGTGGGGTCCCTGGGTCCACTTCGGTGTAAAGACGGTGGTGCCGGATGGTCGTCACGTTGACAGTGACATCACAGGGTCTGTTCAGCGTCACAACGTGCGTTCCGCATATCTGCTGCTTCGAAGCCTCTTCGCCGCAGGTCTCTGTGAGGGTTGTTTCCGATCTGGTGAATAGTATACAGTTGTTTCTATCTATTTTCTGCAGCTTCACATCCTCGAAGTGAATGGGGTGCTGCTTGCAGATGCCAGTGACGTCCTCGTATCTCATTAGTTTTTCCTAGCAGGAGGGTCCGCTGTATGGGGCGCGGTTGTCATCGTCGCACAGAAACTCGTCTCCAGCAGCGAGTGAGCGGCACGGCTTTGCGATCGGCTGATACTTCAGCCCTTTCGCCAATAGGAATGGGTACTTAGGAAATATGGCAACGGTTAGGTTTTCAGGTTTGAGGAGGATGGGTAATGTGTACAATTTAAAATAGTTATACGTAACATTATCGGTCAGAGGGATTTCCAATATAAAGGTAATTTGGTCCTTTTTGATAAAAGATTTAACATCAATAGTTTCCTCAATCTTAATTAAATTGAATTCATTGGGTACATATGCCAGGTTTCTAGATTCTGCTATCAAGTTCAAATGGTATAGCAGTTCGGTGGAATTAATTATAGACTGATGTAGTATGGAGCTCTTGCATAGAGCTAGAGCGGTTTCGATTTAACTTAATCTAATGAATATAGTCCTAAAACTACTTATGAATAAACTATATTGTTGTAATTATTTTCTCGGATTAAAGTCTGTTTAAGGGTCCCGTTAAGCAAGCAAAAGTTGCAATAACATTACTGAAAGTAACATCAACGAGCTTGTAACTTAGAAATATAAGGTTGCAACGTTCATGCAAGCTTACAGCGAGCTTGAAACGAAGCCCTAACTTTTCTTTTTAAAACCCTCCTTAACTTTTTAAAACTTTAAAACGTTAAATTGCAGTAACATTACACATGAAACATATCTGAAAGTTGTAAAGTTAACTTTCCGTAAGTATAACGTTTAACATTTCCACAACTTTAAATTTGAAAGGTAATAGTAACTTGTCTCATCTATATTGCTAAAAGGTTACAAAATATTACAAATGAAACTTGCACATGGCTTGCATTTATTTAGTTGTCGCAAAGTTACATTTCTAGGTTTTCAGTTTCTAAATAAACATTTTTTTTCTAAATTTTGTTGAGGCTATAGTTCTATATAGCCTATAGTACATGTCCTAGAGGCGGGTGTGTGTGAGACTTTTCCTCTATCCGCTGGAAGGAATGTTACTATGTAATCAAATTTACAAATGGGAATACCAATTTCTGCAAACACAACGCCATGCAGAATTTCAATGTGCGATGCTAACGCCATCTAGTTTTTCAATGTTAAGTAGGAAACTCTACAGTAACATTTGATAACTTTCGAAAATTATGTTCCAGCAACATTACTTACATAGGTTAGGTAAATAAAAAGAACAATTCGTAATGTTGTTAGAAAGTTGATAAAAAAAATTTAACAATAGACCTATTGTCGCAATGTTATACTATAATATTTCAGAAACGTTCACTTGTAAAGTACAGGCAATGCCAGACAGTGAAGTTAGTAAAATTAAATTGCAGCAACGTTTTATTTTGTAACGTCCCAATCACATTTTTGCAACAATGTTAATTACTTACATTTAGGTATGTTTGGGAGGCTATATCCCTGCAAAGTTGAAACGTAAACTTTCAAGCGAAATATAACAGTAACATAAGAAAATAATTTTTAATAAGTTTGAACATAACAATAAGATCTATGTAAGTGACATGTTCCTGCAAGATGATGTTTGAAATTCACAAATGTGCCATTAGTAGTAAGTTTGTATATACAAACTTACTACAACTTATTGCAAGTTTCATGCTTAGTGGGGTACTTGTATTCGAAGTCGTTTGAATGGTCATATTTGTATAGTCCGTACATGTCGTTTTTGTGAGTATAAGGGTAAGCATCATCAGGGTACAAATTTTGTTCATCGTCGTCACCGGTTATCTCGTTAAGCTTAAATCCAATAGAACGGGCGGTCCTTATGGATACGTCGCCGGATTGCAAGTGTGGCTTGTTAACTTGTTGAGGTGGTTCATAGGGTGGCTTGTACCCAAATTTAGGTGGCTTGTAACCGAATTGGGGTGGTTTGTACCCAAATTGGGGTGGCCTATAACCTAGCTGAGGGGACGTCCCTAATCGGGGTCTGAACCCTTGCTGCGGTCTTGATTGTGGGCCTAATTTACCAAACTGAGGTGCGGAGCCTAGCTGCGGGCGGTAGTCAAATTGAAGCTGTGCGAACCTTGGAACCGGTGGTCTATTTAAATTTTGGTTCCCAGAGGTATACTGAACTGGAATTGAGGCGCGGGAATCGCGAGACTCATGGTATTCTGGCTACAAGGCATTGAAAACTGAGATCTTAGTAAATTTGACTTCATCCCTGTTCCTTGTTCCTTGAAGTTTACTTCTTCCAGCACAACTTTTAGAGCATCCTTTTTTGGGATTTACGTTTGTGCAAGAGTAGCAGCTCTATGTTCTTGCGCCATTTCTAATTAATTTTATTTTAATATAACTAAAACAAAAGAATGCAAACCAAATTTAGAGTCTCGGTAGAGTTTACACCGACACTATTACTTAATATTAAATATTATATCCTTAATTAGCAAAATTTTATCGGTTTGAGACAAAATTATCTAATACTATTAGGTACTATTATTAAATACCTATCCTTAACTAACACAATTTAATCGATTTGAGACTAAATGTTCCGATACTATTACTTACTTTTATTAAATATGCTTAACTAAAACAGTTCAATCGATTTGAGATTAAATGTTCCTATACTATTACTTACTTTTATTAAATGTCATTAATTAAAACAATTCAATCGATTTGAGATTAAATGTTCTGATACTATTACTATTATTACCTAAATATCCTTAATTAACACAATTCAATCGATTTGAGATTAAATGTTCCTATACTATTACTTACTTTTATTAAATGTCCTTAATTAAAACAATTTAATCGATTTGAGATTAAATTTTCCGATACTATTACTACTATTACCTAATATCCTTAATTAACACAAGCAAATCTGACCGATGACCAAGGTCTAAATTTACAATATTCGAGGAAAATGGGGGTGGAAGTTTAAGGAAGGCGAAAAAGGCTTACTCACCAACCGACCTGCATCTTCTGCGCCCGTAGATAACTTATTTGTTTGGTTCGTGTGGATAGCCGGAACGGATACAACTGAATTCAGTATTAACACCGTTTACTTAATACTGCACAACGCGGGGGAAATTCGCCGAATTTAAGAGCAAACTTTTCGCGCTGGCAGCTGCCAACTATCCTACGGGCTGCGCAAGCGCGAGAGAATGTTTCTTAAAAACTAGAAATAAAACTAAGATGTTGCCGATGCGAAGGCACTATAATTAATGAATAAAATACACTGATACATCTTACAAGATAACTTAGGCATCTAGGTGGTCTTATTCGCAGACGCATAGTCAGCTCTACTGATAAGACCAGTGCTTGGTTTGTTTCTGCGAACCGGCCGCTTATCTCTAGTATTAAGTTACGTGGGAACATACATCGAATTACATCGCTTAGAGTAATAGAGGTGGTGCTGTTCGATGAGAGAACATAACGATCTATCACAATCAAAGGTACCTAGGTCTTTTTTTATCATTTAGGGCAACAATGGATAACAAATATTTAACTTTTCTGAAGCAAACCCAAGAAAAGTTCCTATGCTGAAACCAGAGTCAGAAAGAGAGAGAGAGAGAGAGAGAGAGAGAGAGAGAGAGAGAGAGAGAGAGAGAGAGAGAGAGAGCGTATGCTGTTTTAAGGTGAATCCGTTTGTTGTTCCTCTTGATCTCGGGATCCTGGGTAAGGTACAACAGCTGGATACATACCGATCATGCGTAATTTATTATATGATGACGAGATGATTACATACCTTCTTGACTAAGCAGTTAGTCGCTTTCAGATATTCATTTATCATCGCAGCAAACGCGTAATGCTTGCAGGGGTCGTTTAACTTGTGGTTCCAGAGAAACGTTCGCTTGGTTTCTTTCACGTTGTGTACCTGAAGCTTCATCTGCAATGTGTGAGATATTGAAGAGCATAAAAATATGCAGAGCAAAATTATGACACGACTAACTCTTACCCATGGCGTCACTAGAGAGACACAAGGGAGCGGTTACCCCCACCTTATTTTTTTTGCCTATTCCAGCTTATTTTTCCCACCTTATTTTTCTAGGGTGAACAAAGATACGTAGCTGCCCCCTGTAGAGATCTCTACCTACGTCAATGCTTATACATTATAGACTGATAGATGAGTAAAAACGGAATTCCCGGTTAGATTTAGTTTTGATGTTCATATTAACTACCAAAGTGTAGGTACCTACGAGTACGCATCGCTACTTAGGGATGATGTATTTTGGCACGGACGACACACGTCCTAAAACATCCCTTAGCATGTCTGATATGGTCGTCGTATGTACTCAGGTCTATTCATGTCTACTACCTGTTCTCTTGTTGGTTTGTGTGGTCTACCCCGCTATTAGGAGTAAATATTTGCTTTGGGTCTACCTACCGACCTCAAAGTAGGCACATCTTGTTGAAGCCCGGATATCTCTTTCTGTTGATTGCTGCCGGGCTCCAACTCTAGGACACTGATTAGCTCTAGCTCTTCTACGTGAGGGTTTAGCAGCTACTTTGATTGGGATCTTCGTACTGAAGAGACGCCAAGGGCAAAGCGCTATCCACACATTTCCGGGTCAGAGCGATCCGTGTCCCGAGCTGTCCGTGTCAGGTCAGTGTTCCCGTCAGGGACGTGCCACCCGTCACCCGTATTCATCAGGGAAATCGGATATCAGTGTAATGTTTTTTTTACCCCATATTAGGTATATTTTTCTTCTTAGAATTCAAATACTGAGGATTAGAAAGATCGTAAAGTAAGTTATATTGTTCTGTCGTACAAGTTCTATCAACCTTTCTGTATTCATGTGGTCGTCAACGTACTTAGATAAAAATCGGATAGCACTGTCAGAGCCTCAGAGCGCCCGTGCGTCCGGAGCGTGCTCGGGACACTGATGATCCGGCGGATCCGTATGCGCCTGACACGGAGCTATGTGAACAAGCAAGTTCGTACAAATTGTACGTAGGTATACTAAGCGCCACAAAAATCGGCGGATGAGAAGTTAGCCGCAGATGACACTTCGCCGTGATTCGCTAATTATTGCGCATGTGTGCACGGGCGTAGGGAGCGCGCGGGTGGCATGAGGTTGGCTGCGGATGTGCCCCGGTGTCTCGTCTCTCTGGTTCCCGCGCATACCTATATTTTGCCTTTTGCGCAGAACGTTGCGCAATAACTTCCCATCCGCCTATTTGTGCGGCGCTCACTCCGATTTTTTTCCCCGTCCCTGATGGAACACGGCAGGGCCGGGTGCCCGGAAATGTGTGGATAGCGCTAAAAGTAGGAACATTTTATAAGCTTACCTCATCAATTCTAGCATCGACTAAGAAAGTCAAATCTATTTTTGCGATTTGCTGCACTTTGTCCAAGCTTGTTGTCATCATGGTCAAGTTCTTCGATTTAGGTCCTTTGCAAATTCCGTAATGTTCAAAAGTCAAGGTAAAAGGGCCCTGTGTATGACAATTCCATTAAAGTTAGAGGATCTACAATCGGTGTTGTCATAACAATGAACCACCACCTAGCTACTCCGCTCCGGTGCGTTTCTAGATATTAACCGCCTTATTATTAAACGCAGAATTACTTCGGAATAGTTCGTCCGTGTTGTTTATTAAAATTGACAAAGAAAGGAAAAAGCCAATTATTTTTCGCAAAACACCGACTTCCACCGCGTACAGAATTCGAATATTTTTAACCGACTTCCAAAAAGGAGGAGGATCTATGTTCGTCTGTATGTTTTTTTATGTATGTTTATCGATAATTCCAACAATTGTGAACCAAATCATTTTTAGGGTTCCGTAGCCAAAGGGAAAACGGGACCCTATTACTAAGACTTAGATGTCCGTCTGTCTGTCTGTCTGTCACCGGGCTGTATCTCATGAACCATGATAGCTAGGCAGCTGAAATTTTCACAGATGATGTATTTCTGTTGCCGCTATAACAACAAATTTTAATACTAAAAAACAAAATAAAATAAATATTTAAGGGGGGCTCCCATACAACAAACCTGATTGTTTTTCGCTCTATATTAATAATGGCATCAGGTAGATGCTTGAAATTTTCACAGAATATTTAGTTTTATATCCACTTCAATAATAAAATTAAAGTAAAATAAATATTTAAGTGGGGCTCCCATACAGTACGGAACCCTCCGTGCGCGAGTCCGACTCGTACTTGGCCGATTTTTTTTAGTTCGAAAGGGTATATTCCCGAGGTGGTAGGTTCCATTTAAATTTTACAGAAATCGGCTGAGCCGTATTTGAAAAATCAACAATAATGTAAACGATTCGAGCGAGATATTCGAATTTTGTGCACGACGGAAGGCGGTTTTGCATTTTTTGCGAAAAATAATTATGTACGAGAATCCATGTAACTTCCATGTAAATTATTGATAATTTATCAAAAACGTCTCAGCCGATTTCGATAAAATTTAAATGGGACCACCTCGAAAGTATACCCTTTCGAACTAAAAAATCGGTTCACAATTAGCGACAATATCGATGAACATAAAAAAAATACATCCTATGACGAACATAGTACCTCCTCCTTTTTGGAAGTCGGTAAAAACACGAACACTCAACGTATATTAAATGACGGTAAATTTTGTTTCACCAGACACGAGCCAGAAACGCGACCATCCACGCCACCTTTGCACAAATGTTAGTGGAGGACGTCTGTGGCTCGTGGCAACATTCGCTGTTGCGTTTGTTTGCGTAGCAGTGTATCCGACAGGACACTCGTTGTGCGCTGCAAAGACGCAAGCACTGATAAGGCTTCCGAGACATGTTAAAGACTCACAATTACGAAGAACCAGTTTTGTTATTACCCTATCATCGCACAGAAGCCGCAAACGCTGCCATCCGCCACTAACATACTCGTATTATGCGGAATTGTAAGAAAAACAGCAGTGGTGTCACATTTATGGTTTCTTTGGAAAAATGTTAGCGTTCAAGGAGCCTCTAATGGGACTGCTTGAAGGGTCCTTGAAGACGTGCCTACTCTTCGACAGTCAACAGCGAGACATAATTGGGCGCTGAACGAATATTAGACGTAAGACTGCAATTTTTTCATACAATTCAAGCAAATGATAATAGGCACGTCCTTGTCACCCCGAAAATATCATATTTCGATGTGTTTTTTTTTTAAATCAATGGCCCACGGCGTCTACGCCCAGGCAATCTAGGTAGGTGGGTTATAAACATATAAATAATCGGCCAAGTACGAGTCGGACTCTTTATTTTATTTTTATTATTTATTATTGAAGTGAAAATAAAACTAAATATTCTGTGAAAATTTCAAGCATCTACATGTTACCATTATTAATATAGAGTGAAAAACGTCTAAAAATTCAGGTTTGTTGTATGGGAGCCCCCCTTAAATATTTATTTTCTTTTCTTTTTAGTATTTGTTGTTATAGCGGCAACATAAATACATCATCTGTGAAAATTTCAGCTGCCTAGCTATCATGGTTCATGAGATACAGCCCAGTGACAGACAGACAGACAGACGGACGGACAGACGGACATCGAAGTCTTAGTAATAGGGTGCCGTTTTTCCCTTTGGGTACGGAACCCTAAAAACCTATAAAAATAGACAGCCCTTAATCAACAGACAGCGGTATACTGAACTGCTATAAAAGGGCCGTATAGGTAATAGAAGTACTTACATAATTATCGGCATTTTTAACCAATGGGTCAAGATACACTATACTAATTACTGAAAGTAATAAAATGGAAGCTACTCTGATGTACATCATACCGTGTAGTTTAATAAATAACTAATACATAAGTGCGGCAGGTAATGAAGTTATTTTTCCAAACATAATAGAGGCAAAATAAATCTATATTTAATTGGCTTGCGCAGTAATTTAGTGTCCCAGCACTTCCAGCTTTTGTATGTTACGAACAATTTATTTGCTGGGTTTAATAAGGACACCATTTCCGTATTGTCTGAACAAAATATATGATTACATCTACATACTACACTTTTAGACCCGAGTTCACCAACGCCTGTTTAAGTTAAACGTGTGATTACTCTATACCACGGTTTTTGCTTGGTAAAAACAAAATTTCGTTAACAAGCCGCTTAAGATTTAACCAACGGTTAGTACAACACATCTGTTGGTGAACTTGGATCTAAAACCCGTTTAACCGTTGTTTAGATATATTAAACACACGTTTAACTTAAACAAGCGTAGGTGAATTCGGGTCTTAGTACTTACCTACAAGAGTACCTGTACTACCATTAGGCATACCTACCTACCGCACAGATAATTCGGTATGAATCATAATGGGCTTGCACCTGTTCGCTAGACCAACCTAAAAATATCCTAATTTAGAAATACATATGTATGTACGCAACAAAAAAAATAGATAAAAATCAGTCAAGACGTTTGGTTGGGACGAGTTAGACAATAAACATTGTGAGACGAGATTTTCATATATTAAATTAGTTAAATGGGAATCGAGGTATAATAAAATATATTCTACTGCAATATATTATATACCAGCCAGTATATCTATACTTATAATATTATAAAGAGGAAAGATTTGATTGTTTGTTTGCTTTGAATAGGCTCCGAAACTACTGAACCGATTTGAAAAATTCTTTCACTGTTGGGAAGGGACACAATCCCCGGCTGTCATAGGCCATATTTTTTTTTAAATTAGGGAGGCTGCTAGTAACCTGATAAAGCGCGGAAATGATCAGGCTAAGAGACCGGCCTACTCAAGTTTGGAGCCCACCGTTAGTCTTACAGAATAGGTAGGTACAACATGATTTTAATAAATACCAGGTTTAAATTGTTATTTGGAACCTTTTGGTATTCATAAATAAAAATGCTGTTTCTTTCTATAAGTTTATTTGCGTGTTATCCTTGCACGGGAGGGGGAGGGATGTAGTGGCGGTCGCCCGCCGGGTCCGGGGTGGTCACCTCATCCCACCGGGGCGGACTGGGCCATAGCGACATCTTCTTGTACATCCAGATCAGAGCGTAGACAATAAGACCCGTGCCGGATAACCTGAAAATATGCTTTTGAGAATTATCTTAGATGTAAACTATGCCTGCCTTCCACTGCGAGAGGAAGGGATCTGTTACGAACTCCGTTGCAATGACACAATCATATAGGCCGCGCCACACAAGTTGGCGGATGTGAAGTTAGCTACAAGCTGCGCAATAGCCAATCAACTTGTGGCTTTCACGACACGTCTCGTCAGGGTTGGATATTGCTAACTTCACATACGCCAACTTCCGTGGCGCGGCCTCTACAAGACAACTCTTATTAACCAACTTCAAAAAAAGAGGTTCTCAACTCGACTGTGTTTTTATAAGTATACTTATATTATCGTAGACAGAGAATATCTTGGTAGTCTGTGTATATTATGAACCGATTTTGACGATTCTTTTGATTTTGTTTGATAGATCATACTTTTCAGGTGGTCCTATTCAAATTTTGTCAAAATCAGCCGAGTCGTCTTTGAAACATTAATAATACCTAATGTAAAAATACTACCTACATCGATGATACATTGATTCGTACGAACTATTCGAATTCTGTACATTGTCGAAGTCGGTTATGCAATTTTTTCGAAAAATAATATTGTCAGTGAAAGCACTTCACAAATCATATAAGTATGATTTGTCGTTGCGAGTGAAACAGAGGAACCCGTTCCGCGTTCAGTACAAGAACGATCATAATTGTTTTAGTCCCCAAGGAATCGCTGTCATGACAGCAGCTGACGTTCACAGGGCATTATGAAATAATCGGCCAAGTACGAATCGGACTCGCGCATGAAGGGTTCCGTACGGTATGGGAGCCCCCCTTAAATATTTATTTTTAATTATTTATTATTGAAGTAAATATTATACAACTTAATATTCTGTGGATTTTTGAAACATCTGTTACCATTATTAATATAGAGCGATAAAACGGCTAAAATGCAGGTTTGTTGGAGCCCCCCTCAAATATTAATTTAATTCTGTTTTTAGTATTTGTTGTTATAGCGGCAACAGAAATACATCATCTGTGAAGATTTCAGCTTTCTAGCTATAATGGATCATGAGATACAGCCTGGTGACAGACAGACAGACAGACGGACAGCAGAGTCTTAGTTATAGGGTCCCGTTTTTACCCTTTGGGTACGGAACCCTAAAAACTCTCTCGAGCATATTACAAGGTTAAGCATCGCCCGAGAAGTTGGTCATAGAAATCAGTTGCTGGCTTGGGAACTATAAAAACAATCAACCTAAAGCACTCCTATTAGTAACCATTGATATTCGATTTTTGTAGGAGCTACTGTAATTTTTTGTGGAGCTGCTTGTAAACTACTACACCAAATCATTTTTTTTCCGAGACCTTGTTGCGAAATTCTTCCACAGATAGAAAAAGAAAATTGAATCGGCCCAGCAATTACGGAGCAATTGCGTTATATATAACGACCACAAAAAATAAGTGAGGTGAGAACCTTTTATTGTTGACTGAAGTCAGTTGAAAATTGATAATTTTTAAGTGTCCAGAAAGAGCATCTATTTTTGAAGACAGATGAAAGCTATGTGAATGTGTCGGTTCAGATACCTAATAGGTACCCACTTTACTTTCCAAGGATTTATTTAACAGGCGTCTAAGTGAATTGTTATGAGACCAATAATTCATATTCACTGGGACACGTATAATTTCAACATAATATAGGTTCCCAACGTTACTTTGTCCACTGCCCACTTTGAGACATACTTTAAACTATTTATATTTGGTGCGTTAGTCTCTTCATCTATACTAATTTATAAAGAGGTAAAGTTTGTGAGGTTGTAGGGGGTAATCTCTGGATCCACTGAACCGATTTTGAAATTTTTTTACCAATAGAGCGCAAGAATATTTGCGAGTGTCATAGGCTATAAAGTAAGCGCGGGCGAAGCCGCGGGCAAAGGCTAGTATTACATAAATTTTTAATCAACTCTGGTACTTTCTGAACCTTGTGATGTCCCCTAATTTTCTCTGGTTTTTCTACTACCCCTTTGAAAGTCCAAAACACCCAGAAAGGGGTTATTGACCACTTTGGGATCCTATGCTTTTGCGAAAGCTGGATCAAAGATAGGTACTTAATCTAAGGTGTTTTATGAACGTGTCAATGCAACTCAAGTCTTTAATTTATTATGCTAAAATTACTTACATGTTCAACATCTTTATTGGATTGTATCTACTTTTCTGCAAATCTTCGTAGGACGTTCTCCACTTTTTATGTTTTGTTTTAAGATTGATTTTAGAACAAACGTGTAACTCTCCAATTTTCCTTTAAAACTTTTGTTCAATCAATTTTAAAATATCAGACTTGTAATTAGATACAATGATGTAATATTTTTTTATAAATGTGTAAATGTAATGAACACACTAGGTGTTTAAACGGAGGTTGACAAGACTGTATATCGGGGTAGATCCGATGGTGGTATGTAAACAATAACAGCTATACAAGATGTTTATTGTTCAGGAATGCCACAACATCTTTAAACAAATAAACAGAGTTTTATTAAATAAGGTGATAACAGTAGAGAGCAATTCACATTTCAAATCTTCGTTACATTTAGTTTAAGTGAGTTAGATATCATTGACTTGTTGACTAATGAGACGTAGCCACGCAGACGGTTCAGAAGGTTCAAAACGGTTGACTAAATCCTTAGATAACAAAGTCAATAACATCTCGAATTTACTTATATTTTAATATTCATACAGACCTCGGCCTTCGCTTTCCTGACTAGGGATATATTAGGGTAAAAAACCAATAAATATAAAAAAACAACACGCGTCGGTTATGTTGCTTTTTACTATCAATTTTTGGATGTATGTGTACAAGTATGAATTCGAGGAAAATAAAGGAATAATTATTATGTAATGTTTTATATAATATATACTCTACAACGCAGTACTCATTACGAACAAACATTACTTATCGTTATTCTCGATACAGTACTTCTACTCAATCATATTTTTTTGTTCGAGCGCTCCTCACTTTTAATTAGATATCATGAGAGCATTAACATTATTAAATGTTACAAAACCAAAAAGAAAAAAATATTCTCTATAGAATCCGATCGATTTAAATAATAATAAAAATATTCTAGCTAACGAAACTCCGTCCGTCCTCAAGATCGGCGAACGCCGCCTAACAATCTAACTGTACAGACACAAATACAAAACTCACGGAAACGTCCGGGACTCGAGCACGTCGAAACGAACGATAATCACTGCGGTAAAATCGGTGAAAAAGTCTGCGATAAAACGTAAAATCCACGTACCGAATAGTCTAAAAATATAATCGAAACGTCTATACATAGATGTGTGTCGTTCGCGTTCAGACGAAGACTTTGGCGAGGCCGTCGGCGCCGGCCGAGGCGATGTAGGGCCGCAGCGGGTGGAACGCCACGTCCAGGATGCTCTCGTCGAACTTCTTGCGGTGCGCCGTGATCTCCTGCACGCACGTCTTGGTGTCCAGGTTCCACAGGCGCACCGAGCAGTCGTGCGAGCCCGACAGCAGGAACAGGCCGTTCGGGTCCAGCGCCAGGCCCGTCACCGCGTCCAGGTGCGCCACCATCGCGTGCGCGCACCGCCCCGACACGCCGTCCCAGAACCGGATGTGGCGGTCCTCGTGTGCCGTCACCAGCAGCGGCAGCGTCGGGTGCGCGCGCACGCGCGTCGCGCCCGACTCGCACGTCACGCGCACCACCGTCTGCAACGCACACAACCAATACTTGTATGAGATATTCGTACAGTAAACATTGGACTGTAACGTTTATGTTGCATGACAAACAAGCTTAAGTAAAATTGAATCCATATTTTAACCAATATCACTTGCGCCACGCGGGCGCTGGCTTAGAACGTAAAATTTCATCTAACAGCGCGAGAGCACCACTTCACACATTGCTAAGTCTAACCATGCACCCTCTCAGTTAACGCAAACCAGTGGCATTCGTCTTGTACACCTGCGCCGCTGAACCATAAACAGACGCCTACTCTTCCTGGATAAAATAGTTAAATCGAACTTAGTTAATAAATCCTTTGTTGGCCCACTAATATTGTTAGAAAAAGTAGAAGTATCCCAGTGTGCAGGTAGTTAGCACCGTGCCGTCCGTCTCGGGTGTAGCGAGCATGCAGCCTCACCTGTCCAGTCTCGAGGTCGTAGAGCGTGAGCGTGCCGTCGCGGTAGACGACGGCGGCGCGCGCGGCCGCGTCCGCGAAGTCGGCGGCGGCGGGCGAGTGCGCGCTCTCGTCGCGCAGCGTGGCCAGCAGCGGGCGCGGCGCGCGCGGCGCCCACAGCCGCGCCGTGCCGTCCGCCGACGCCGACAGCAGGCGCCCCGCCGCCGCCGACAGCGACCACACCGCGTCCGTGTGCTCGCGCAGCACGCCGCCCTGCAACACCACAAACACTCTTTATACACCACACCAAGTTTACGTCCGTGTGGACCGTATTACACAACCTTTATAATCTAGTGATTACAATCGAACTCCGCGACTTCATTACTTTCTTTCCTTATTCTTATTAGCAGCCTATGACAGAGTGCAAATACGAAGATACTGAGTCTAAACCGGCCGAATTATTATCGAGAAATGTACGAACTCGATACCGATACCTTTCAAAGATACATTGTACACTAGGTCTTAAAAAGGCAGTATTAGGCCACGGCGGGTTCGAAAGCGATGTATTTTCCACAAAATGCTCATGTAGGTCCAGAGTGGCCATAGCAAGTCAAAGCATATTTTATCAGATATAACAATAGGTGGTACCTGCACGGCAGGGTCGTACGGGTCATAAGGGTCGGCAGTGGGCGGCGGTAGGTTCCACACTCGAATAGTTCCGTCGAGTCCTCCCGAGAAGCACTCCTCGGAGCGCGGCGCGCCCATGGCGAGGCATAAGACGGGCGCGGTGTGCGCGCGGAACGTGTACAGCGGCTCCACGTCGAGTCCGGCGGACTTCTTGGCGGGCACGGTGCGCTGCAGGTTCCACAGCTTCAGCGTGTGATCTTCGCTAGCCGTGACTAGAGCCGCCTCTGTTGGGTGGAACGCCAGTGCTCGCACCTGGAAACATAAAACAAATCAGTTGCAACCTTTTGTTGTTATGGAGGAAAATCTTCACAAGATACCCGCATTTGAGTTATGTTTGTACCCCAATAAAGTATTTTCGCTATCCTGCCTGTGACTGTATAGGCCGAATCAAACTTTACCTAGGACCAGTCTAGGTCTGTCTAGTAGGCGAGTCATTGCGCAGTAGTAAATTTATTATGTTAGCTGCGCAAGGAGAGGGGATCTGCGCAGCTTGTTTGATTCGGCGAAGGAGACGTCATAGGCCTCGGCTTCGTTGCTGACGGTCAACTGCACTATTCGCCCAAAGCTCTTCGACTACTATTATCTAGCTATTTTATTATTATTATTAGCCTGTTCCGTCCCACTGCTGGGCAAAGGCCTCCCTATTCTCCTTCCACTCTTCACGTTCCAAAGCTATTTGGGTCCAATTGTTACAAAAAAAATATTATTATCTAGCTAGATACATATAAATATAAATGACCCCATCGAATGTATTGTACAGATAGTGACCCCGTCGAAGTGCAAACGCAACGTATACTTGGGGTTCCAAGTCTTGCAGAAGGACTCCTTGTTGGCGGAGCAGACGTCGTACGCCTCGGGCTCGTTGCTAACAGTCAGCTGAGCTAATTCTTCCAACGATCTTCGACCTCTAAACACTGGATAAATATACTGACCCCGTCGAAGTGCGAGCGCAGCGTATACTTGGGGTTCCAAGTCTTGCGGAAGGACTCCTTGTTGGCGGAGGAGACGTCGTACGCCTCGGGCTCGTTGCTGACAGTTAGCTGAGCCAATTCTCCCAAAGCTAGAGGCTCCTCGTCGGCCTCGCCCGCGCCCCCCGCGCCGCCCGCGCTCCCCGCCGGGATCGCGCCCACGGAGCTACCGGCCGGGAATTTCGCTGCAACACGTATGACCACCATAATTATTTTTCGCCAAAAATGGCACAACCGACTTCAACCGTGTATAGGCCGAATCATACTCGTCCGCGGACTTGAAGTTAATATCCATTCGTGACTAAAGCTTAGCTACGCGTTGATTCGTTATTGCGCAGTAGTTGCTTGTAGCTCTTCACTTCACATCCGCCGACTTGTATGATGCGACCTATACAGAATTCGAATGGTTCGCAAAAACGAATTAATGTATCATTATTTTTATATTTATTTAGTAATTTTTACATTATTATAAAATATGGTTATTGTACAATATACAAGGTTATCTGCTTGCCCTATACTAAGCCGAAAGGGGGTGACTCAGACCATCATTGTGAACATAATCTATACAAAATTGCAACTCAGAATCGAAAAATGTATGAAACAGCTGATTTGATTTTCGAATTCCGTATTGGCCCCATAGTAAAAATTGTTCATATTTATGGAGTGAATCACTTCCTTTCGGCTTAGTACACCAGCGGGGCAATTCTGTTAGCCGATCTGTTTACTGAAGTGACGTGTCACCTTAGTAACGAGATCGGTTGACAGAATTGCCCCGCAGTTCTGGATGACCCTGTATAGCAGGTGTGTTTGTGTAGATACCTGGTGGGTAGTCGTCCCCTTGTCCGCCGCTATCGGTCTCGCTCTCCGTGATGAGGTTGAGCTCGTTCAGCACCTCCTCTGCTTCGTGGTCCACCTCCTCGCCTGCATACAACACAATATCATTACATTTCTCACTCAACTTATACACAACAAGAGTACTGTAAAACTTTTAAGAGCGGACCAGAAACTGAACGGGAACCCGTCCGCGCTAGCACTTGCCAGCACGAGAAAGATCGCCGAATAAATTCGAAACAGACTGTTCCATTCCCTGGCCGTACGAATCAGAAATGTTGAGTCGAACCGCTTCGAAGTGAGGTGACTTTTAACAAAAACACATGAATGATTTTCCGTTATACAATGTTACCTTGTTTCTTGTACTCTCTTCTTTAAGAGGGCTATGCTCGGTGTCTCTCTGTGAGATCGAATCAGTAATGAGATTCGCAGAAAAATCAAAGTTACCGACATAGCCCAGCGGATTAGCAATTTAAAATGGCGGTGGGCAGGGCACATATTTCGAAAAACGGATGGCCGACGGGACCGAAAAGTTCTGCAATGGAGACCACGGACCAGCAAACTCAGCGTAGGGACGTCCACCGACTAGGTGAACTGACGATATATAAAGATCGCAGGAACACGCTCGATGCAGGCTGCTTCCAACCTGCCTTATTGGAAATCCATAGGTGAGACCTTTGTCCAGTAGTGGACGTCCTACGGCTGATAGATAGATGGTTGGAGGGTTATCTGCTTGCCCTGTACTAAGCCGAAAGAGGGTGATTCACCATTATTATGATTCCGGGTTGGACCCATAGCAAAAGTTGTTATTAATTATAATTTTTTTATTCGTCGTTGGTCTTGATCACCCCATTTCGGCTTACTACAGGGCAAGCATATAAGATAGCCCTGTATGTACCTTGTTTTTCATGGTGGTGGTGGTGCTGCTTGGTCGCGTCGAGGTCGTCGATCTCGTCCATGTCCATCTCCTGGTGCGTGAGGAACTCGAAGTTGGCGAACACGGCCGCCGTCTCCTGCACCGACAGCCCGTCCTCGCTGTACCCGCTGCCGCTGCCCGCGCCGCCGCCGCCTTCGCCGCCCTTGCGCTGCTCTTTGCCTGTCCAACCACATTTTTGTTCAACCAAATTGTTGTTTTGCAAGTTCATGTCAATAATACTTCGTACTTTAATCCTAGTGCTCACATGTGTCGCCAATACAATGATATCGTCTGAACACAATCACCAGGTGGATATTTATTGCAAAAATCTGTTTAAATTTAGAAGACACATCTTTGCTATCCTCTCCGCTCCGAGGATACCATTTTTTTTAACGCGAATAAGTCCGCGCTTGACCACCGACTCGCCTGATGGTAAGCGACGTTGCCAAGTTCACAGTCCTCACTTGACATAATAGACTCTTTGATCCTGTAGCAGTAAGCTATCCAATGATGTAGGTAATTGAGTTGGGATGGAGATGATAGATATGAAGCTGTAACACCAAATTTAACTGTATCCCCCGATTTTGTTATCATTCTGTTTTTTGACTTGCCTTCCAGCATGGTAACAATTTTAAAGATCATGGTAACAATTTTAAAGATGTATTGATGTCAAAAAATCTAATACATTTTACAAACATGGAAATGCAGCCATAAAGCAAGTTCATGTGGCAATCTCAGAAAGAAAAAATAAATACATTTTGGAAACACTTGGAAAATGCAGCTATGGCCACCAAACTAAATATAACGACCGTATTTTAATAGATAGCTTTAGAATGCATGCAAAAACACTAAAGCTATACTCCATAGTACACCCTGTATTATGGAGCATAGCTTCAGTATTTTAAGAGTATGACTCTATTTGGTGATATAATAAAATAGCCAAAACATAGCTGATGGCATCAACTGCGTGACCGTATCATATCAAAAACTTAGCCAAATATACGTAATTTCGACAAATAAAAAATGCAAGTCCCTTATTGTCCTAATTTTTTTCAGCTGTGATTATATCTGACTTTGCAGAAGAAAAATGGTATAACAAATTTTCCCTTTAAATAAATCAATGTATAGAAATATTTACTGAACATAAAATTATGATAGGGTCAGGTTAATCGCCGCTGAACGTGTTTATATTTATCCCTATTCCCTGCTAATAATAAATATGCTAAAAACGTACTCGTAAGGTTATTTATTTATTGGTGTTACCTTCCCTCCACGGTGCAACGTAGAGTAAACATAGAACATGATATTCGCGTATATTTTATTTAGATATTAGGAAAGTGTATTTTTAAAAAACGTATTTTAGATCATTATCATTGTTTGAGTTGTTGGACATTCTTAATTTGGGTTTAAATAATTGTAGTTTCGATGAGACTCCATACATTTGTACAGGGAACGAGAGAAAACGAGGAAAAACTGTCAAAAATGTATGGGGCCAAACGAAAACAGTAATACAGTAGAACTCCAATTATCCGAATTAATGGGGACCGGGACCCATTCGGATAATCAAATATTCGGATAATCGGAGTTTTTTTACAATGACAGGTGCGCCGTGACTGCAATGCGCCGGAACTGGAGTGGGGACTCATACCACGTGTTGTGCCTACACTGACTTCGCGGAGGGAAGGACAATAGTGAGCGAACGCGCAAACACTGGCTTCGCGGGGGGAAGAATAATAGCGCACTTAGACTTTTTTTGGACAAATTTTTTTCTGAAAGTGATTCGGATAATCGGCGATTCGGATAGTCGGAGTTCGGATAATTGGAGTTCTACTGTACTTTCATTTACGATGGAAACTTATACTCAGGCCTCAGAGCCGGCGCGGCAATAAGCACACTACATTTATATTTCCGAGAGATCTATGTACCTGTATTAACAATGAAAATCAGTGTGTTCCATATCAACGAAATAACCGTTTGGAAGCGGCTTTCATCCAACGTGTTTTTGCGATGCTAGATTATTCGCAAGAATGCAAGGAACGCATCGTCCTAAAACATGACTCACGAGTGAAGAAAGACAGAATGTATGCCAATCATTCTAATAGAGCAATTCGTCTACAACATGTTTTTGTTTTTTATGTCTGACCACAACAAGATATTACGGGAAGATTTAGATTAGACCGGGCCGTGTCCGGGCCAGGACGTGTACGTTGGTCGGACGGAGTAAGGATTTGAATACATACAATAATTTTGTGTCAAACACCGTATCCCGTCCGGGTAGACGAGCCCGTCATATAAACAACTTATTACAAAACGTACGTAACGTTTTAAATCTGTGCCCCACACGTGCCCTGTCCGGGCCACGTACACGGCCGGGCCTGGACCCGGCCCAGTCTAATATAAATCTTCCCTAATTCAGCGTAGGCTTGACTGGGCTGGCGTTACGCCAGTAGATGAATGTGATTATCGCATAACTTGTGGACAATAATGTAGGTATGCGTATCTATCACATCGTATAACAAAGAATGAGGAAGCGTGCTGTAATCAAGAATTATGACCACGATCCCTTGTAAACAATGGACACCGGAGATAATTAATGGAAAACGTCGAATTCGCGATCGGTTGGCGAAATTTTGATATTCAAAATGCTGTCGGCGATTTTTACTACTACAAAATTATTATGGGCCCTATATTGTTATGTTTTACATCTTATACTATTTTTTTATATTCTTATATAAACTTGTAGGAAATTAATTTAATTGATTATTTAATCTGATTTAAATGACAAGCAAGTATTTTGTCTGATGGGATCAAAATAGCTCTCAAGTGTGAGGACACGTGCAGCATAGGACGTCCACCCACAAAGTGGACGGATGATTTCATCGAGACCGCAGGATTACACTGGATGCAAGCTGTTTCCAACCCATTTTATTGGAGATCTATTAGAGGGGCCTATGTTCAACAGAGGACGTCCTTTGGCTGAAACGCTGACGACGAACATTGTCCTATGTGTTCTGATACTAAAGAAGGGCAATAAAACTAAAAATATGGCTTCAATAGTTGGAATGAAGGTCAAAAAGTAGTCGAGAAGATGTATGATTCGACCTATACTTACTTACTCAACATTACAACGATATGAGTATTTTGAGCAGATTACTACGTAGAAATGGCAGTGGGCAGGACACATAGTTCGAAGAACGGATGGCCGTAAATTTCTCGAATGGAGACCACGGACCAACAAGCGCAGCGTAGGACGTTCGCCGACTAAGTGGACTGACTATATATAATAAAGATCTCAGGGACGCGCTGGATGCAGGCCGCAACCGGCCTTATTGGAAATGGAAATCCATAGAGGAGGCCTATGTTCAGCAGTGGACGTCCTACAGCCGATGGATGGAAGAATGAGTATTTTGAGTACTGTATCAGCATTTTTAATAGTCCTCTGCAGGACGTAGGCCTAACCACGAAGGGTGATTATTTTGATTGAGTATTTTGAGTATACCCTATAAATACATACCATAAGCATATTTGCGGGCCATGTGGTTCATGGCGTAGTCGCATCGGTCGTGCTGCTGCTTGTCGTAGTTCCTGTAGTTAGCGTTGTCAGCCTCTTCGTTGTTGAGGCCGAGCAGCGCGCGGACCCGGTTCGAGCGCACGTCCAGAATCGTGTCTGTGTATCCGATCTCCTATGAACAAATAACACGATGTTATTAGTACTATCAATCAGTATATAGTCGGGACAGTATGGCAAAAAAGCCGTGGTGGTCTAGTGGTAATGACACCGACCTTACAATCGTGAGGTCGTGGGTTCAAATCCCAGTCCCGTACCAATGAGTTTTTCGGAATTCACGTACGGAATTTACACCATTGGCTTTTCGGTAAAGGAAAACATCGTGAGACAACCTGCATATGTTCGTAGAAGAAATTCGATGGCGTATGTGAGTCCACCAATCCGCACTGGGCCAGCGTGGTGGATATGGCCCAATCACCTTTCGTGGGTAGGCCTACGTCCTGCAGTGGACTATTAAAAAGACTGGTACAGTACAGTATGGCAAAATGGGGACATATAGACGGCTCCGAGATCGAATGCCTTTAGTGGCCTGAGACTGCAGACGTCACATCTGGCAGACTCGTTCCTTGCTCGGTGAAGGTCGTTCCTTGCTGCTTGAACTAAGCTGGGGCCCCTCTGGGTACACAAGAATTTGGAATCGTTTTGGAAAGTAAAGAAAGCGTATTACACTTACTTGAAGTTAGAATCAATGCTTTGTGCTTTCATTTTACAATCCTAGCAAATATAAAGTACCCAAGCAAAAGAATTAAGTATTTTGATTATTTTTGAAGTGAAACTTCTAATGCGACTTCCAACAAGGTTGCGTTAAACGTTTAACGCTACCATGGACGGGGTATGAAAGCACTGTTGCGTCGAAGTTTCACTTCTTCCGCGCGGAGGGGACTCCACTTGCATTTTTTTTACTGAGCTGTATTTTTAAATAAAAGTTTAATGTGTCCGACAAGTTTTTTTTGAGTATAAAAGTGTGAAAGAAATTCTCGGTTTTCGAGGCCCCTGATGATGCCCTGGGCACGGGCCCCGTGTGCCCTTATGGTAAAGTGTGCACAGCAGCATGTCCTAAAACCGGCACAATTTAAGACTTAAATGAGGCAACATTTCACTATGTCGCACGTAATCTCAACATAACTCCTTTCAATCAAGAAAATATGCAATCGTACCAAATTGAATGATTAACTGGGAACTCAAGGGTGCTACGAAAAGATTATAGCTAGCTCTCCAGTAAATCCAATATTATGTAACGCCTAATAATTCTAGCGTTTTTAAGACTGGCCGCTTGCATGACGTCATTTCCTCACCCTCTTTAGGTATACGATCGTTCATGGCATCGATGTCTCTCGTTCGGAAGGCATAGAATCGTGACGCGCGCAAAATTCGCTAAATCAGTTCATAAAGTAGGTAAGTTCGTATGGGCTGGGTTGCTAGCCCTGGTGTTAGAGTTCTTAAGCCGCCTGAAGGCCCTGACATGGCTAAACGGTTAAAACAACTGGAAGCTACAATTTAACGCCGAGCCGAGCCGAACATCCGAGCCACAGTAGCGCTCGGTTGGAAATGCCACCCGCGGTCACCCATCCGAAGACTGACTATACCGAACGTTGCTTAGCTTCGGTAAGCGCTAACAAACACAGTCAAACTATGTATCTACATAGTCAGTTCATCCTGAAGCACGACACAGGTGGAATTTGACCAGAAGTAACCAACTACTAAAATCAATCGAATATTTTTCTGAATGAAACCATTTTCACACAGGTCACCCTTGAAAGAGTTTGAGTTTGGCCTACGACGCTAAACTTAACGTACATTAGTTTGGCTTCCCTTTATGAGGCAAAAAGACAAACGTAATAATGTAACTATCAATTTCATTTCGTCACGAGTCTAAGGCAGCTGTTGTAATGTTAGTTGAAAGTATCAACGGCGCCAAAAACGGAACAGAAATTGTGATTCTTATGCAAATGAGGCTCCTTGAATATGGCAAAGTAATGAATAAGAATATAGAAGCCCTCGTGCTTCGAGATTATCACTGAATGTCAATAGCAATAACTTTATAATATCAAAATTATCATTGTCACACTATCAGCTCTGTTAAATAAGTCAGAAATCGTGTGTAGGAGTTAGAAAATGCGTAAGGAGGATTGACGCTCGAGAAATGGATTATTACTATCCATTTTTGTATATCAATTTATATAGACGTTTTTACTTCATCTTACTATCTTTGAACCTCTCGCTACCTCATTCCATATTGTTCTTGCAGCATTTTGTCACAAAAAGGCATTTAATTGTGTCATAGGCTCCGGGTGATTGGGCTTGGGTAAAAGCTAAAGGCTGATATACAGCAGCCGTTGAAAAGCAATCGGCTAAGTGCGTGTTGTATGGGAAAATTAAAAAATAATTTTTAAAGTGAATATAAAAATAAATATTCTGTAAATATTTTAAGCGTCTACATGTCATAATATCGAGCGAAAAACGCTTAAAAATTCAGGTTTGCTGTATGGGAGCCCCCCATTAAGTATTTTAAGTATTCTGTTTTCTTTTTTGTTTTTTTGTTCCATAACAACAAATACGGCAACATAAATACATCATCTGTGAAAATTCCAACTTTCTAGCTATCACGGTTCATGAGATACAGCCTGGTGACAGACAGACTGACAGACGGACGGACGGACAGCGGAGTCTTAGTAATAGGGTCCCCTTTTTACCTTTAGGGTACGGAACCCTAAAAAAATCGGCCAAGTGCGAGTCGGACTCGCACACGAAGGGTTCCGTACCGTGTGGGAGCCCTATTCCTCTTGGCGTTATTAATAGCGAGCAAAAAAATTCCTAAAAATCACGTTTGTTGTATGGCAGCCCCCCTCTAATATTTATTTTATTCTGTTTTTAATATTTGTTGTTATAGCGGCAACAGAAATACATTATCTGAAAATTTCAGCTGTCTAGCTATCATGGTTCATGAGATACAGCCCGGTGACAGACAGACAGACGGACAGACGGACATCGAAGTCTTAGTAATAGGGTCCCTTTTTTACCCTTAGGGTAAGGGACCCTAAAAAAGAGCTGTTCTATAGAAAATTGCCAATCAGAATCGACAAAATTTATGAAACAGCTGATCATTTTCTCAAATTCCGTGTTGGCCGCATAGTAAGTTGTTCATAATGATGATGTTCTGAATCATCTCCTTTCGTCTTGGTACACTAGTTAGGAATAATCCGGTATTTTAGGGGACTAATCGCGCACTGAAAGCACGAGATAACCGACGTTTCGACCGAGTTGCTACGTCGGGATAGTGAAATATAATTTATTTATCTCGTGTTTTCAATGCGCAATTAGTCCCGTAGTAGGTATTTAAGAATAATGAGTTCAAATCCCGAAAGTTCAAAAATAACATATCAGATTAGCATGGAACATACGAGTGCGTAACAGAATATCAGCATTGAGTGTTGTGACCTCCCAGCTCAACATTTATTAATTAGATGAGTCCCTTTCGGCACGTTGTTCATCCTTTGAATTAAAAGTTTATTTTTGTATTGTGTATAATATGTTTCATTTACCTGCAAGTATTGTTTGATGAGCTGTCGGCCCTGCTTCCAGTGCGCGCGCTCGGCCGGCTCGGGCTCGGGCGGGGGCTCGTCGGGCGGCGCGCGCACGTCTCCCTGTTGGAGCTCCACTCCATACTTCAGCTTGTGGAACTTGGCGCGCTCCTGCTTCAGCGCGTACTCGAGCATCTTGATCCGCCTCACGAGGTCGTTCTTCAGATTCTCCTGACCCTTCCTCTCGCCTTGGAGGAAGGCGATCCGCGCCTAAAACGTACGACGTATACAATGCACACTTGTTATACAACATTGAGAATCGTCGTTCACCGTTATACAGAGCTAGCTCTGACCCCTTAGTCCAAGTTTGGCGTATTTTACTTAAACTTTCGCATTCGCGTGAGGCTCCATAAATTTTGGTTAGTTCTTCCTCGTTTCCGCCATGGGCGCTGTATAAAAATGTATAGAACCATACGGAAACAACTGTAGTTTCAATTTACGTGTAAACCTGTACTAATCCCTCTGTACAAAATGCTCTCTATGATAATTATAACTCATTATAATATAACTCTTTTGGAGGTTGTTGAAAGTTAATTGGTTCTGTTTTTACAAACTTCAAAAAGTTAGGTATCAAACATCTCACAGACAGCTGCGAGCTGCAGCCTAATCATCAACCAATCACAAACATTAATTTTACCCTTTTTGACCACTGTGATTTGTCGAACACTAGGGCCCAGCCGCAAGCAGCAACTGTCTGCGGTCCGCCTTACGAGGTTTCTTTCTGTGCAGTTTATAAAAGAAAAGTCAGAATAGTTTTGACAATAGCAGATTTCCCTTTTTAAATAATCAAAGACGCATAGCATAATAACAAATTGTCAGTTTGGTTTGAATATCTTTGGAGAAGTAATAGGAATGTTTTCATCGTCCCGCTTACGCCCCAGCGCGATTGGTAATGTCTCGGGCTACAGGCTTCTACCTAGTTCCTAGTATCATTTTCAATACATTCTTTTTTTTGGGGTGGGAAAAAGTAAGCAGTTGCCTCTCCTAGAGAAACCTGCTAGCTATAACAAAGCGAGTCATATCAGCTGCAGATCATCATCACACTTATGACCCACAATTGCCACCCAAGCCGGCAGTCAAAAGGACTACGAAACCAGCGTCAATAGCGTAACACTCGCTCAGTCTGCGAATGACAATCATTTTAGTGTGAACTCAGCCTTATACACAAGTTCTGTACCATTAAATTACTTAATTTTCTCCGACTTGAGCTTAAGTTCAAATAAAATTAATGTTGCGACCTCCAGCTGACGCCGCTATAATTGTTATTGAAACTTTTCGTGTAATATTTAAATGCTTTCTAATACTTTAGTTAGCTGTAAATTTAATCTAAGTTTATTTTTCTTTGTGACCTTGACTGAGGCTAACCAATCTTTATTAATTAGAGGATTCATATGAATGAAGAACAGTCATATAAACAAGCTTCCTTTCAAATTTTAACACCCAATTATGATTGATTACCAGTCATATTTGTTTAGCACACACTATAGGTATATCAATTAGGTCTGAATGTGGAACAAGAAAATTATTACATGTACTGTTTGGTTCTGTTCTGTTAGCAAATATAACTTACAGTTATGTATAGGTAAAGTACCTAGTTAAATATAAGCTTTTGAAGGAATTATTAAAAGATAAATATGAATTTAGTGTAACTAATATGGCTAGAGGCTGGGTCTCTAAAATTATAATACAAACACCTAGAATAATTAATACATGATTAAAAAAGACAAGCCAGATATTCTGGAAAAACCTCTTTCAAGATTGAAACTTTTAGCCATGCAGGAACATCTACATATATAGTCTTATTTCTAGGGGAAATTTATAGAGGCCCTATAAAATTTGTGACAGCGACTATGACTCTCTCATGACAATAATGACAAGTGTCCATGCTAGTACTCGTCAAAAGAAAAGACACCACATACAGTTGAAACTCAGAATAAGGAAAAACAGTAGAAGTGACATAAAGTAAAAAAGTTGTGATGCATGATTCCACAAACATGGCGTCGAAAATCTATAGAAACTGCCTTAGAGAAATAACGTACTAGAGGGAGTACTAAATTTTGCTCAAATAAAAACTGTGTAACAGCTGTCTTATTCATATCTGGTTATACAGCATACGCAAGAGTGGATGAAACAAAACAAAACGCAACGTCTGCCGTCTAACGTCAAAATCACAAGTTGGAATGTCAAAATGGTTAAAAGTTGGTTCTAATTTGTCACAGAATAAATAATAGTAAAAGTATAGTGCTACTAAATCAAAAATAATACATAACGGAGCTGCGATCTTCTTTGTGAAGATCAACTGTCAGTGGTTGCGTGGCTATGGTTTGTCAACACCGAATGCCGGTTGTCGAGTTTTAATACAATTTATTAGAAATAACTGTTTCAAAGTGCTAAAACTATGTAAATTTGTATAAATTCTTTATGAATGGTGTATTTTATATCAAATGGCGTGTCTTATAAAAGGGTGCACATCGCATTCATCCCGAAAAAATAATAAGAATGAATTAGTGACTTTTCATCGGTGAGTTTTGTTGGAATATATACACTTTTTGTGATTTAAAAACAGCTACGTCTAACAGAAATTGTTTTAAAAGTATATTATTACGAGATTTTACATACATTTTGGAATAATTTGTGTAATTTTCATTCAATATTTTACAAAAAATAATAGTTCAGGTTATCACGTCATAGTGCTGCGGTAAAATGACTGTATCGATGTTTTTTTGATTATACTTACACTACTTTTTAGGGTTCCGTACCCAAAGGGAAAAACGGGACCCTATTACTAAGACTTCGATGTCCGTCTTTCCGTCTGTCCGTCTGTCTGTCTGTCACCGGGCTGTATCTCATGAACTATGATAGCTAGGCAGCTGAAATTTTCACAGATGATGTATTTCGGTTGCCGCTATAACAACAAATACGATAAACTAAAAACGAAATAAAATAAATATTTAAGGGGGGCTCCCATACCTACAACAAACCTGAATTTTTAGACGTTTTTCGCTCTATATTAATAATGGTACCAGGTAGATGCTTGAAATTTTCACAGAACATTTAGTTTTATATTTTCTTCAATAATAAATAATAAAATTAAAATAAAATAAAAATTTAAGGGGGGCTCCCATACAGTACGGAACCCTCCGTGCGCGAGTCTGACTCGTACTTGGCCGATTTTTGTTTTAGATTTCCCAGAGATGAAGTAGTTAAAAATCAATGGATTACACTAATTTCAAGACCAAACTGGACACCAAAACCACACAGCCACATTTGTTCTTATCATTTTTCGGAAGATTGCTTTGTGGGTGAAAATATTAAACATCGACGTCTAAAACCAAATGATGTACCTACATTAAAACTAAATCAAACAATATTTCACTTCGAAGCAACTCCTCAAAAATGTAAGGTAGGTACCTACATTATTGTTATTACAGGTATCACACTGTAGAGTGAGAGCTTTGTCGAAACTATTTCTGATATGTAAATGTATAATAATGACATGATTTATACAAATTATTGTAGGCGTGCGAGTTGAATGCAGAGCTTAGGAATGCGAATGTCTCCCCCCGCTATCCGCACGCCCAACCCGCCCAGGCGCGTGAGGTGGGGCGGGCGGATAGCGGGGGGAGATGCTCCCGCTCTTTACCTCAGACCCCGACTGCATTCAACTCGCGCGCTATCTGTAGGTATGAATGTCAGACTGATAGATGAACTACAGCCCAAGCAGCTGAATATATAATCTTGAAATGATTCAGATAATTATTTTCAACAATGATGAAATATAGATCAGAACACTCCCGATTGATTTACCTTTAAATGAATTAATTAATGTCAGTTTATCTGTTCGGGAACTACAATGCCACAGATAGACACATAGACACGTAAACTTAAAACATCCCATCATTTTTGCGACGTTAAAATAAATATATTTTCTTATCGATATTTTAATCGACTCAGTTACAACACTAGCATGTTGCTTATGGGATGACAATCTCATGTCACCTCCGATAGCTCAATCCTAGTTTGTGATACCCTTCGAAATTACGTAAGTTCGAGTATATGTACATCTTTTTCTAACACCTTTTAAATTTCATAATTAAAATGAGACAAAGAGATGTATTCTCTTGCTATTTTAGTACTCCTTCTTGTACTGGTCATTATTCTATGGAAACTGCTATGTAATCTAGACACAAATGACACTTGAACTGCTGGTCAAATGTCAAATTTGATTTCACAAATATGGTGGACAAACTTCAAACGTCTCCTAGGTAGGGCTTTTATTTTGAACCTTATTTTCATAGCAATAATGCCACGTCATTTCAAACACCGTCCCAATGAGTTGAAACTATTGGTCATCATCGTTTGTCATTTCAGCCATGGGACGTCCACTGCTGGACATAGGGGAGGCCTATGTAGGCCTAAAGATTTCCAATAAGACCAGTTGGTAGCGGCTTGCATCCAGCGCGATCCTGCGGTCTTAATGACGTCATCCGTCCACCTTGTGGGTGGACGTCCTTTGCTGCGCTTGCTGGTACATGGTCTTCACTCGAGAACTTTTCGACCCCATCAATCATCAGTCCTCCGTGCTATGTGCCCAGCCCAGTGCCATTTCAACTAAACTATTACCAACACTATTTCGACTTCAAAAATATGTACTGTGTTAAATTCTATGTCATAATACTAAATGCATCCTATTGTAAGTCTTACAATTGAGCTTTCACAACAAGTTTAGAAATTGAGCTTTCTCAACACAAAAAGCAGATCCAGATATCTTCTATTGCAAATATTTCTACTATTCACCAACTTGTAAACATGATACACTATTAGGTATTCTGTGAGCACACATGTTTATGTTGGAAAATCAACAGTTGGTGAAGTCAAATCATGTACACTCTAATGACATATCTACCAAAAACATGAAATGAAGATGATGTTTAGAATGAAGGATTTATAAGCAAACTAGCAATCCGCCCCAGCTTCGCACAGGTGTATTTTACATATAAACCTTCCCCTTGTATCACTCTATCAAAAAACCGCATCAAAATATGTTGCATAGTTTTAAGCATAAGATATAAGCATACATGAGGACAGACAGCGGGAAGCAACTTTGTTTTATACTATGTAGTGATACTCATGTGCAGTATAGGCCGAATCAAGCCTACTGATTCATTGCTCTTATTCCAAATCCTGACAGAAGCTCACTTAAAAGCCTTAAGGGCCAGGATTGGGTTCTGCGCAGCTAGTATTTTTAGTATATTGTGTACTTCTCATATATTTTTAATAACAAAGACCAAAAGATTGAACACTTCTTCATTACAATGAGTAGAAATATATAAGCTTTGAGATAAATAATCTAATTAATACCACTGATTATATGTATATTTTTGGAGCTTTTCTTTACATCAATTAATGTGAATTGATATTTTAAAGAGTTTACACTGTAATAAAAATGGTCAAAAAAATTAAAGACTCAACATAACATAAGGAATTCCGAACAATAAGGTAGTTGACACTATTCTTTCATATCTTTGTATAACAGCTAAAGCTGATCAATGAGAACAAAAATAAGATCTGGTTAAATAATTGAAGTTACAGACATTTCATTTTATTCATTTATTATGTAGGCAAAGACTATATTATACCAGACTGTGTCATCACTAAGCATAAAACATAAGCTATATAATTCTATGCTTTGTAAGAATGGGACAGGGATTTCTATCTCCATCCCTATCAAAATCTTTGAACACTTATATCTCACACTTGTAAATTATACTTTATTTGTTTCAAAGGTCAAAGGCAAAAAATCCAGAAAAGCTTTCATCCAATTAATATAGTTTAATATACTGAAAAACGTACAAATTCTCTACATTTGATGGCAATGGCATAATCAAGACAGTGGCGAAATTCACGTTCATGCTCACCTTACATAAGAATGATTTACAATTTCGCCAACGAGCCAGAAAACAAGAAATGAAAACGAATGTTTCTTACTTATAAGCCAAATTATTTTTGAAATTTAAATTGGGCAAAGGGAGAAGATTAATGACTCCGGCTCGTCCTTGGTGTAAAGGATGGCCATCACCATCCAGCGAGGTAATGTGGCCAGCATTTTGGGCTCTTTTGCGCCGGGTACGGTCGGAGATAGGTTATGTGTTTAGTTTTTAAGTTTAACCATGTTCTGTATTACAGAACACAGTAATTTTTATTTGCAACATTTTTTTTTTTTTTTTATTAAGTATGAGAGAGATTGATTTTATCTTTTAAGAATTGTATAAACATTTTTCATTATGTGAATCATATTCAATTAGGTGCATCATTTATCCTATAATTATCTTATAGGTTGCCTGGAAGAAATCGCTGCAGGCGATAAGGCCGCCCATTATTCTACCAGATTGTTTATTGTTTTCTAGTCTAAGCTTTTTGTTATACTGGTGTGAAAATAAAGCTATTTTGTATTGTATTGTATTATCCTGACATTTTTAATAAATTAAATATAGACCAAATCAAACTTCTTTGTGGCTCTGAAGTTAGCTACAGGCTGCTCGAAACCCAATCCACGCACAAGTGTTAAGTCAGCTAACTAATAGTGGTGTAATAAAGCACCATTTATCTTTTCTAGAGAATACATCAATGGTTCATGGATTCATCAGATATGTTCCTAGCTATTATCTACCATCGAATAGCCATTTAAATAAACGGGTTCCGTAATGTATGGGAGCCCCCCTTAATATATTTTATTTTAAATTATTTATTGTCGAAGTGAATATTACGAGAATATTTCAAACATCTACCGGTTGACATTTTATATCAAGTTTTTTTTTTTTTTAGTATCGGAATCCCCCTTAAATGTTTTTTTATTTTAATTTGGTTACATATTTTAAAGTTAATAATTAACTAAATATTCTGCGAATATTTCAAGCATCTACCTATCACCACAATTAATATCAAGCGAAAAATGGCTAAAAATTCAGGGTTATTGTATGGAAGCTGGGAGCCCCCTTTAATATGTTTTTTTCAGTTTTTAGTATTTGTTGTTATAGCGGCAACAGAAACAAGCTGCGCAATATCCAATCCTGTCTCAAACTCACACAAAGTGGCATGTTGATTGGATATTGCGCAGCTTGTAGCCAACTTCATTTCCGCCAACTTGTGTGACACGGCCTATTACATTCTTAGTTTGGTTAGTTTTCGAGATTTTAAAATGGAATCAAGTTTAGTTCTAGGCAGAATCAGGTCATACAACTTGGCAGCTGTGATGTTACGTATAAGCTGCTGATAGCCAAATCCTTACACAGCTGTTAAGTGAGCTTCTGTCAGGATTGGGCTATCCGCAGCTTGTATCAACATCACTACCACCAACTTGTATGATTCAGTCTATACTATCATGGTAACAAAAATATAATTATGTTTATATAGAAAATAAGTTTGTAGGTATTTAGCCACAGCTTGCCTGATATGAAGCAGACATACAGTCTAGAAAAAGGGATGCTGATCTAGAAAGTAACTATTAATAAATTCAGTCTGTTATGCCTGAACAAAACTAAATCAATAATACAATCAATCTGACAAACAAAAACAGTCTTCGACTAAAAATGGTCATTTATCATTTAAATTTATAAAAAGACAGAATGGTTTGAAAAATTACGAATTTATAAGGTAGATCTTAATTGGTAATTTTACACACATAAATCAATAGTTTACACCCTAATAATTGTGTACCAAAGCTGAAATTGCTATAGGCATATTTTAAATATGCCTGTATATTTATAGATGGTAAATCAGATGACCAAACAATATGTGTTTTTGGACCATAAGGATGTAAATAAAAAAACATCTGTGGTCATATCATGATCACAATACTTTCTACATTTTACAATAATGTGCATCAAAAGAAGTTAATGATTACTATTACAAAAGAATGACTGGGTATTGATGACTACCTGATCATTTTGTGTTAGAAATCACATTGAATTTCTAATCAGAAATGACACCATACACCAATATTTTAGGATACGTAAATTACATCTCAATTTCACAATAACAACAAAAAGTAAACTGTTTATGCCACTTAAAAATGTAAATGAAAAGGCTGGATATAGTAAGAAAAACAAAAAAAATCACCTCAAACTCCGCTCTGTCCACCTCCCATTGTGATCTTTCGAGCTCGAATCTCGCCCATTCGTGCTGGATGAAATGTAAGATGCCCGGTATTGAATACTGGACACTTTGGCTGGGTTCGTCATTTTGTTTGTTATTTACACTGACTCCAATTTGAGATCCCACTTGCCCTCCGTTGTGATGAGACACGGAGCTATCATCCATGGCTGTTGGGATTTTCATGACATGGCCACCATTACCGAACTTGTCACACACCTATTTAACAAAACTACGTACATCAACTATGCGAAAGGAAATACTAACACATCATTATAACTATATTTCAACTAATGTTCACGTAGGTGACACCATCTGAATTAATTTCTATCGACGAATTCATGAATGACAAAAATTATTATTGCATGACGGAAAGAAAAGTCGCAACGACGTCCGTCCGCATTGCTATTTTTTTTAAACAATGTTACCAGAATTTACTAACTTCAATACATATGCTTTCAAGCTTTCAAGCATCTGCTTGATACTCAGCTTGAAATGACAGTTTGATTATCAAATATTTTTCTGTTGGTAGCATGAAGATTGTCTATGGAAATCACAGAATGGTTTAAACGCAATGTTTCTCATCTCTAAAATGTCTCCAATAAAGTTCTTTTTTTCATCTCTAAAGAAGCTTCTAGTCAGCGTTACCAACATGTAACTATAATCCAAATAACGATACTATTTTGTTCGGTATTAGAATCAGTTTTTAGATTGCTTTTATGACCAAAATAAAACCACAGCTACTGTTTTTATGATTTATTCATATTTCTAGTTGATTTTACAACCGAATGGATAGTAGGGAAAATAAAAATCACAATAGATAAAACTCTGTTTACTTGATTGAAACTTTTCACGAAATGATACTGGCAGTTCAGCTTTCAAGCTGGTAACCAGAGTTGCCAACTTGTAAAGAACTCCTTCACGAAAGTGGGGATTCACAAAAAATAAAAAGGGAATTTGTAATCTTTCGGTGTAATACTGACTTATCTATTTCTTTTCGATCATTAAATTATAGTGGACTTTTAGACAATATTTTCTCGAATCGAATCTGCAATAGTTTGTTTTCTACTAGCATTACTAGCCGTCTAGCGTAAATCCTTTTTATCAGTTTTTGGGGGATCAGAAATGTCAGTGCTGGTTGCCCTGCCAATGCCGCGCCGCATACTGCGTCAACTGCGTGCCTTGTGGAATTTTATTTGATCGTGGATTGAACTGACGCCATTTTGATTGGTGTTGGATTCGTGACCGTATTTCTTTGAGTAAATGCAACTTGTTTCGTGTGTTTAGATTTCCATGCCTGGTAATTATATGTTCCATAGGTATTTAAGATCTACCTGATTAATCTATAAGTCTATAAATTTCAGTAAAAACTGTAATTTTATTCCATGTCGCAGCGCTTTGCTAGTGGGTATTAGATTTGTAATTGTAATGCCTCGTGTTTTTCAGATAAAATGTCGCGGTATGGTGACTGTAAAGTCTACGTGGGTGATTTGGGTAACAACGCCAGCAAACCCGAACTTGAAGATGCATTTTCATATTATGGGCCCTTGAGAAATGTTTGGGTGGCTAGAAACCCGCCCGGCTTTGCATTCGTAGAATTTGAAGATCCTCGTGATGCTGAAGACGCTGTAAGTAATCGTATAATTATGATTTCATGGATTAAAATCATCTACCGAGCCCTAAGTGGATGAAATAATAAGGGCCTTGAAATCATAGATCCCTATCATTGAGTTCGTATTTTTCAACAGATTCGTGGTTTGGACGGCAGAACAATCTGTGGACGTCGCGCACGCGTAGAGATGTCGAATGGAACGCGCGGATATGGTGGGCGCGGTCCACCTCCCAGGTCACGATTACCACCCCGACCCTATGACGACCGCTGCTATGATTGTGGAGACAGAGGCCATTACGCTCGCGACTGCTCCCGGCGCCGGCGCCGCAGGTGACATCTCTTACCAATCGCACTGGAATTTGATTATTTTCCATGAAGTGGGATTATTTGAGTAGCTCACAAAACACTCATCACCAATCCTTTAATTTGCCTAAACTCTATGATCATGTTTTGACTCCTAGTCTTGCAAAGAATCCATCCACTTACATGGACTCACATAAACCAATGATAACTATGTTATAGGTTATCATTGGCCTGTGCGCCGAGAACGAATTCGTCAGTGTCTGCACTTCTTATTGTCTGCGCTACGTAGCTTTCACTTCGCGGCGTGTTCTACGATAGTTTGGCCGCATCGTTAACTCTGCTCCGTGAACTACGTAGCTACCGACTGCGTGCACGCTTCACTTGTCGACCTCATTGAGAGTAAAGTTCGTTCTTCGCGTCGTGCCTCGCAACGCACGTCTATTGTAATCACTGCGTGCACCCAGTGAGTTACATATTATTTTGATATTAACAATTCAGATGACCACTATAAGTACATGATTATTTAGGTAGTATGCTTCGAGAGTTCTACCAAAATTACAAATGGAGTTATGAGCTTCGGGTGCATCAGGTGAACGATCATGAAGACGACGATCACTATTGCTCTTTTGCCATAGCTGACGGGCCAAAAGTTTCATATTGAACACTGACAGTACTGTTTGAATTTAGACTGTTCTGGACCAACTATCCTAACTCTTTGTGACATGGTGATTGTGTGTGTCCGCAGCCGCTCGAGGTCCCGCCGCCGCACGCGCTCACGCTCGCCGCGCTCGGGCTCCCGCTCGCGCTCTCGCAGCCGCTCCCGCTCCCGCTCCAAGCCGCGCTCCATGTCTAGGTCGAGATCTCGCTCACCGTCTAAGGAATCCAAGAAGTCCAACTAATTATATCATTAGCTTCTAAATACTTGTGAACAAGTGCATTTTTTTTACAACCTACCAAACCACTGACGGTATCAAAACGATGCTTACCACCGTTTTGTTGATGTAAGATTTTATTCATTCCTGTGAATTTTGATTTAAGTATGTAAACATGTATTGATTTTCTGATCAATAAATTGACGTTTTTGGGAAGTAATCGTTTTATTAGCATGTCCACTACGCTATATTCAGGGGTCCTCTGTAATCGTAACGGCTATTTGTTTTCTGCTGTTCGTCTGCTGCCTCATCGCTCCTCTCTGTACTGAGCCTAGGCTGGCCAAACAAGCACAATTCAGCTGAGAGTCGTGAAAAGTCATTTGCTGAAAGTGAACAAAATACGCGCCCGTCTAGCGGCTACGTGCTACGCCGCCACTATACAGGGTTACTGGTAATCATTAGCATCCTTTTAAGGGCTTATTCTGAGGGGTTGTTACAGCTAACTTAGCATGCGACCACGAAAAGAACTCTTCGACGTCTGAAAAAGTGACAGATATATAGACTTTAACTCTGTCTTGTTCTCACACGTCGAAAGAAATATTTATTTGGTGCGCATCCTAGCCTGCCTGCGCATTACACGTAAATTGAAACTACAGCTGTAACCGTATGGCTCTATACATTTTTGTACAGTGCCCCTGGCGGAAATGGGGAAGAACTAACCATAATATATGGAGAACGCGAAAGTTTCAGTAAACTACGCAAAACTAAAAAAAAATTGCTGTTCCATACATTTTGTCGATGGTGAACGATATTTTTCTATGGAACAGCATTTTTTTTAGATTTGATAGAAATCGTTGAACAAAAGTTGTTTTGATGTACAGAATAAGCTCCTACAAAGATGATTACCAGTAACCCTGTATACCACCTGCTGCGGTCAGTGGTGGCGATCGATGATGACTACAAATACTACAGGGTTATCTGCTTGCCCTGTACTACCTAAGCCAAAAAAGGAGTGATTACTATTAACAATTTTACTATGGTACCAACCCGAAATTCGAGAAAAATTCAGCTGTTCAATACAAAATTGCAACTCTGAATGATAGAATTATTATTACCAACAATAATAATAGCTCAATGCTCTGAATCGACAAAATGTATGAAACAGCTGATTTTTTATTCTCGAATTCCGAGTTGGCTCCATAGTAAAAGTTGTTCATAATGATGATCTGAATCTCATTAGTACATCAGTTCTGAATAACCCTGTATAGTAGTTGAACGCCGCGCCGGTTAGCGTTCCTGCATTTTATGACTACGCCTCATACCTATTTTATTTATTGAACTTTAAAATAGAATTCTTAGTAAATTATACTAGATCTAGTACTTACACAAATCTTACAAGGGACGATGTTGCAAGTCTACGGCCGCCGAAAGTCTTACACCCGAGCACAGTATAAGCGGACTGTGAAGTTAGCTACAAGCTAGACAAATCCTTATTACTCGCGGAGCTGACATAGAATTAGCTTCTGCGTAATGACTCGCCTCGTTTTCATAGACGATATTTAAAGTTTGATTCGGCTTATAATGTACATTATACATACAGGTTTATTTTCTTGCCCTGTACTAAGCTGAAAAGAGGTAATTAAGACCATCATTGTCTACAACTTTTACTATGGGGCCAAACCGGAATTCGAGAAATAGGAATCCATAATAAATAAAAAAACAAAATGTATGAAAAAAATGTTTTTTTTTTTTTGTCGAATTCCGGGTTGGCTCCATAGTAAAAGCTGTTCATAATTATTGTGTCTAGATCACCTCCTTTCGCCTTAGTAGGTACACCAGTTCTGGATAACCCTGTATGGTTAAATTCGATAAAAATGTGTATTTGCTTTTCATGGTGATATCACTCCCTCACTCCTTGAATCCCTCCCAGAAACAGATTTTCATAGCTAATTTCGTCTCGGGATAACTTGTAATACGCTTCAAAGTTGCATCATGAAGCCCCATGAACGACAGCTGCGGTTAGTAAATACCTAACAGTCCGGGCGGAAAGAAATTACTGAAAAATGTCCGCCTTACCACAAAAAATTTAAACATGCTTTAAACACTGTTAAACCGTGTAATTTGTACTGTTAATCATTGTCTAAAGCGTGCGTAAAACTCTAGTTGTAAGACCGTGTATGTCTAAGGTCTATGAGACGATTAGAGAACAGCATTCATTAGGAAAATGAAACAGGCAAGATAAATTTGATTTCTTTATTAACACTTATTAAAACATTCTACAATTACAATGTTTTATAAAATGGCGCGCTGTATAACTATGTATGTTTGTTTGGCTCCTTAATGACTTATGTAATGGTCGCAAAGTTAAGAACCATTGAAAAAATTGCAAGCTTACGATAAAATTTATTACTGAGATCATTTGATGATATCCTATTTAATCCACAAAAGTGAAGCAGAGTTCTATTAGGTCTGAATATCAATAACATACATACGAAATTACGAAAGTATTTCCATTTTTCAAACTTAAGTAGGTACATTTATTATGAAAATCACTGTTTTATTTACAAATTGAAAAATACAAAAATAACCACATTGTTAATCTCACTTAGTCTGTTCAAACGACAGACTTATCCACAAGTTTCATTTCATTCTCTCTGTCTCTTTTACTTAATATGCTTAATTATTATTTTATCTCGCTCACACAATTTTAGTCACTGGATTGTCTGTCGTCAGCGCAGACTATTAGATATACTTTAACTTATAAAGTTAAATAGAATTATATATATATTATTATATTATACTTATATTTTTATAATCTATATTTATATCGTAAAAAAAATATGTTTTATGTCTAAGACTCATAAGCAACGGTAAATAAATTACAGAACCATTCGGTAAGGCTTCGTTATTCTTTCATTTAAGAAATACACAGGCGGGCAAGAATTATCATTTTATGGTTGCTTTTACCCGACTACTCAAGAAACTAAGAAATATTATCTGGCTAATCTGGCGATATAACTATTTTTCGATAACTTATAATTTTGTAATAATTTATTCAACCGCTTAGGCGGTGTGGTGATAAACAATAATATACAACAAAGAAAATAAACCTTCCTTTCTTATGCAGTGAGGTCAGAATAGTGATTAGTGATGGAATCGACATCCACCAAAGAAAATTCAAAGTTAATTAAATGTTAGAGTAGGCCCCCATTACAGCACATTATTTTGTAAGTAACCTTTTTTGCTCGCCAGTGTAGATCTGATAAGTATAAAATTGTAATACAAAAACGAGATGAGAAATGCACCGCTAACTACACCTTTCACACATAAAATAATAAAAAATACGGTGGTCGAAAAATAGGGTAAACAGTTGTTACCACTTCAGTGTTATTTATTGAACGCAAAATTGAATATCGGCAACAACAACAACAATCATTTGTCGCTTTTAAGTGTCACCGCACACGCGCTACAATCGCGACCACAAACGATCAAATAACTAAATTCTTTTATTTTTCTTTATTGCACAATATAAAAAAATCTCATGTGAAAATCTGCACAGTATATGGTGGTGAGATGTGATATGATTCTAAACTGTCTCGAAATTTGTATGTAAACAGTATTTTTAAAGCTTATCTGGTTTTAACAAATTATTTTGCTATTGAAAAATACCAGAAATATACACATTAACATGCGACAAAATGCAAACAGCGCAATGCAGTTAGTACAGCATTAAAAAGGTAAAGTTCTAGTTTATGGGAAAGCGACACTTAAACCTATTTTGTTAGCATTTCCAATCATGATCTCAGCCACACAAAGTACACTGCTGAAGAAAGATGGCTATTCGATTTTAAGATTGTATTAGGTCCTCTCTGTCCACCCCGTGGGTGGAAGTCCTACTTCTCTATACAAGGTGTAACTAACATAATTATTACTCGTATCAAAATATCTGACTTAACAATAATTGACGAGACTCAACCACCAATCTTTACAAAATAAACATTTTACAGTACTTGAACGTACTAAATCCATACAAACTTTTCTGAAAAATTACTATACATTCTTACTAAAATTTTGGCGCAGATGTTGGTGCGTACACGAAGTTTTAGTAAAAATAGAAACTAAACATTATACAAGAATATTGGGCTTCTTTTTACAACGCTTTCTAACACTTTAAACCTGATTTTAAAGAGTAGTTATTACTGTCGTATAATAATAGATAGTAATGAAAAAGACAGCATCCAAAATTGTACCCGATATACAATTTGGGTGTAAAAATTAAATCGGCATTAAATACAACGTGATCAGCCTCCATAATATTTTGAGTCCAAATCCAAAAACAATTCAAAAACTCATCTTCATTTCCACCAACTTATCTATCGATAACGCAAATGATGAAAAACATTTGTGAGGCTATGTTAACTTTGGGCTTGGGCGCAAACTACTAGGACAGAATTAATAACTGACACAACTTCAGTTCAACATTTCTATAAATTCGAAGCGTAAACAATTGCAGCACACAATTTAAGTTGTTCAGTTATCAAATTGTTCACCGCAGCTACATCATTGTCGATATATCGAATACACCCTGTATAATTGATCAACCTTACATCTTACAACATAATTTGCATTGCGTGTTTTATACAAATATCATAACACTACGAAATACACATGAAAAGTATAATTACTATCACATACATACATATCAAATACATATCTCTATGAGAATCTAAGGCTCAACCACTACAATGGTTCTTGTTAGGGCAGAATTAGGTCGAAAATCTTTTACCTACTAACCAAGGGTTAACTTTGGGAATCACTATGCAAGCTCGGAAAGTATCGTTATATATAAAGCCGTTCGGTGGTTCGTTTTGTTAATGAAACAATTTACTTTTTTCGTAAATTTTCTTAACTAAAAATGAGACTATTCTAAAACTGGTACCATTTGTTCTACAAAACATGATAACAAAGCAAAGGCATGATGATCATTTAGTCCAATCGATTAATTTTAATAGCAATCAAGAAGTCGTTATCGTATTAAAAATGATAGGCTTCATGTACCCGATATAAAATTAATGAGGTGCAATCATTGCAACGTTATCAAAAGCATAAAATCGGAAATCAGGCCTACATATTTTGTTTATCTATACAGGACATTTATTTTTTCTTTAAGGACAATTTCAACGCATAATTTTAAAACGCAAATGCGATAAATCATTCCTAACAAGCAAACAATCTCTTGTACAAACACATAATTATAGCAAAGAATATATAATAATACTACGTAATTATAGTCCGGGAGGTAAGCGCAAAAAATGCAACTACTTTCTAAAAGCTGAATTTTTGGTATTACGTTGTCGTGGTGATGAACAACAATACTCTGGATTCAGTCAGCTGGGATGCATAGCGTTTGGTGGGGATACCCGTTTGAATTATCAAAAAAATAAATGAGTATCTTCCGACTACATTTAAAAGCTAAAAATTGGTGTACGTGTACAAGTAACAAGGCCTTTCAGTCAGGCTTTACAGCTACTGTAAAGCCTGACTGAAAGGCCTTGTTCCTTGGTTCAGGTAATTGGCTTCCATCAAACTCTTTTCTAATTAATTACCTATCCGTACACCAAATTTCAGCTTTTAAATATAGTCGGAAGATACTCATTTAATTTTGTAAAAATTCAAACAGGTATCCCCACCAAACGCTAAGCATCCTAGCTGACTGAATCCGGGGTATTCTTGTACACCATCATGACAACGTAATACCGACAATTCAGCTTTTAGAAAGTTGTTGCATTTTTTGCGCTTACCTCCCGGACTAATAGGTTCATCATATGTATAGCTCCATTCGAACTTATGGCGTCTTTGAAGTTGGCTACAATCTGTTCACATCCCTACTTCTCACGCAGCTGAGATAACGTATTTGCTACTGCGCAATGACTCGCCTGGTGTTCACAGGCGCCATTAAGTATGAATCGACATGTATAAGAATCAAAAGTGGCCCATAAGAAGCCTTTGTTAGAAAGCTAGTTCGGAGTAACTCTGTCTAGTAAAGTTCAACCACATGATTATCAGTAACGGAAAATTACCGAGTTACGAGTTTTAGATGAGCCAATGTTTGGGTAACAGTATTTATATACACGATAATTTATTTCGGACTTCAAGAAAGGACGAGCTTAACACAAATTCCATAATATCGTTATCGATTCGATAACACCAGTCTTTTATTTCGAATTAGCCGTATTCACACCTATCCATTCATCAAGGACTCAAAAAATGCAACTTCTAGTAGTCTAGCTGAAACACTAGGTTTTTGAACTTCAATGAATTGCATATTGTCAAGTTACTGAAACAGAGATGAAGTGGGCAGTTTCAGAATATAACTCAGGCTGCTAACGTTTGTATAAGCCAAATCAAACTTAATGGCGTGTGATGTGAAGTTAGCTCCAAGCTGAGCAAATCCACTCTCCTTGCTCCGCTGGTACGTACCTAAATACATTGCTATTGCGCAACCACTCGCCTCCTATTCACGACGCCATCAAGTTTAATTCGGCCTATATGAAATGTTGTAGGCCGCGCCACACAAGTTGGCGGATGTGAAGTTAGCTACAAGCTGCGCAATATCCAATCCTGACTGAAGCTCACATAAAGCCGCACGTTGATTGGCTATTGCGCAGCTTGTAGCTAACTTCACATCCGCCAACTTGAGTGGCGCGGCCTATAGTAGCCACAAACGGCGTTTACGTCTCGTGAAGTCGTGTGCGGTGAAACTTAGACGTAGTAATGGTAGTAATACCTTGTCCAAAGTTCAGAAATTATCATGATACATATAGGTATGACAACTAAATGGGCAAAGTTTATCCTGATGATTGTACCTGGGATAAACGGGTTACGGAAGCAAAATAAAGTACGCAGGGAATACTATGACACCTTTGTGCGGTATCACGTTAGGTCAAATTCGCGGGAACAAGCAACGCAAAGTCATGACATGTAAAATTTACAAGTCATGTATCTCAGTGACGTCACCATAACACACCTACTACTACCGGGAATATTCAATAAGTTTCCTGTGTGCCGATCACCCTTGACCATTTAAGTTCTTGGATATTACTATGTGGTATTATTTTCCTTAGTGCAAACCACAGTTTCTTTACAAATTATTTTACCAAACCCCTACCTACAGGTATGATTCCGAGTAATTCAGAATGAAAAGGGAAGGGAATGAGGTAAATATTACAATTGTAGTTGTTTTATTGTACATTTTGATAACAAATGCATTACAAAAGTTGCATAAATTACAGCATCTTTACAATTGTAATTGTTGATGTCTAAAATAAGTAAACAATGCAACTGATTTAGCAGTGCATATATTTAGAAGTTCTTTACAATTGCAAATACATTATACAATTGTCTAATAAATAAACAATGCGCTCAGAATCGCAGCTTATTTAGGTGTGTTCCGTTTTTATTCCATAAAATGTTCAAATTGCACTGCCAAGAGTAACATTTTCAAAATATTATTCCACATAGAGATGGCGAGATATCGTGAGGCGCATTACATCTGCCCCTACCAATAATAATACTGCGTGATGACCACGACCGCTCTGTCAAGAGCGCAACGATCAAGATCAAGAAGATACCACATCATCAATACATAAAGCAAAGTCACCTTTCTGTCTGTGTATCCTCTTAGATATTCAAAACTACACAATGGATTGGAATGCAGTTTTCAACGTTGTCTATAGCTATAATGCATTCGTAGGCGGGCGAAGACGGGAAGCAGCTAGTATGTATTGTAAAGTGAACAGCTAAACTTAGTAATGTTTGCGACTAATATGAAGCTGGCATTTTCGAAATAAGTCCACTCAAAAAGAATGTTTGCATCTGATTATTACCCGATTACCTTCAAACTGTAATAAGTCCTTGAAATACGGTAGGTATATATTTTTATTTATATATATTGTAAATTAGTTCCTATATGGAGAACACCAATTGTGTGTAGTTTAAAATATACCTATTCTAGGAAATTTTTGAATGGGCAAATTACGAAATAATTAATATCGAGTATCAATTCAGTTGTCTAAATACTTTCGAGCATGAATAGTAAAGAAAAATATTTAAAAAGAATGCCAAATTGGATGTAGACGTAATTCTTTCATGTTTATTGACTTGTACAATATTGGAGTATGTATATCAATACAGATTCTTAGGAAATCATTACAGATCCTTTATAGAATCATGTAGATTTCTTGGACAGTTCTTATAGATTGTTTTGATAACATTTGCAGACTTCTTAGGCATCCCCCAGGGATTTTACAGCAAATTTCAGATTTCACAATGAATTCTTGTAGGTAGATTGTTTAATTTACCTTTACAAATTTCTCTTTGAACCCTTATAGATTTCTGAATAAATCCTTACACTCTTAGATTCTTTACAGATTTCTTTTACATTTACTTACAGAACCCTTAGCTCCAGGAATCGTACAGATTTCTCAATTTATTCTGTGATTCTTCGCCACTTCTTGATTAGATCCCAGGTTTTGCTTCGACTGTGTGTTATTTTTCCGGTTTCTTGACAAGATGGGCGTTTACTGGGTACCTGAGGTTTGTGCACAGCTGTTCATTGTGTTCTTCTAATGAATTTACAGCATAATGTAATACAAGCTCGTTCAGAGTTCTGCAAACAAAATATCTACACTCATTATAAAGTTTTTTACACTTTGTTTTTTTTTGTTTGATACCATTAAGCTCTAAAACTACCAGACACATGAATAAATTCTTTCATCAACATGGAATAATATATATTTTTTCATACCACCTGCTCGAAAATGACCCATTATATGCCATAGAATTTCAACGTAAAACGAGTCATTATTATCTCTCGACGGCTTTGGCAGGTCGATAATGTTGTATGAAACTCCCTAGGGGTTATAGTGATTTAAATTTAATAATTTTAATTTGTATGAAAATTTCTCAACTTAGAACATTTAAGGACATTGTAAAGAGGTTTCATTTTGCAAAATCGAATATAACCTCTTTACATTGCACGGCAACTGGCATTGTAAGGAGGTTCTACTCGACTTCACAGAATGAAACCTCTTTGGTGCACATATTAGTTCGATTTTATAGAATAAAATCGCTTTGCAATGCCCATGCTAGGCCATGATAATTGAGCTGGCCATGGTCTTATTTTTTCATGTAGTATTTACATTCTCTGTTTTATTATAAATTGTGTGCGATTCTATAAAAATTCGTAGGTAGGTACGTTCTAATTTGTTTTAATTTATTATGAACAATACCGAGTTACCTAATGAGTACCTACACTTAGTGAATTTATGACATAAGTATTGCTCATTTTCTTGGGGTTATATTTTCTCACAGGATGTTTAAAGTATGAAAAGTAGAGTATGGACCTCTAGAACCAAGTTTGTCTTCGTCTTGGGCGACTTGAACCCCTCGCTTCATTCAGGACTCTAAATAATACTCTAAGTTACTTAAAACACCCTCGCTGCGCTCGGGAGTTAACTATAGAGTCCCTCGCTACACTCAGGGTCCAATTGTCGCCCGTGACATAAGACACCACTTGGTTCTCTTGGTACATAATCTACTATTATTAGGGTTATATGGTAAAATTCCAACATTGTAACCAGAGTTAAAAAAAAAACACTTAGCTATGTTATTTAACAATGTTAATAATGTGTCAAATTGTGAAAAGATAACAAGAGATAAAAACTAGTAAAAAGGTAAAAATTTTCTTGTTGAGTTCAAACATTTTTGTTTATTCAATAATCCATTTAATAGAAAATAGTTTTTCTCTTTAAACCTCTATGTTTTCGGTTAATAAAAACTAAATATACAGGTAATTTGAGATGCTAAAAATAGCAAAGAACACTTACTCATAAACATTGTACGGTTCTGCAAAACCATAACCACGATCAGTCTTGAAAATAATGCAATGGTAAACCAAGTCATTGCAAACAATAGACAGTGCCAGCTGTCCGGTGGAGTTAGGCCTTATCAAGAAGGTTCCCTGGGGTTTGCCAGTCAGCATTTTCTCAGCCATTTCTCTAGTACAGTTAACTTTCCATGTATTCATCTCTCTGTGCGCATAAAGCTCTTCTAATTTGTGAATATTGTCTTCTTCTAATGCTTGGAGGTATTCATCCGTTTTACCTCTTCCTTGCAACCACCTATAAATTTTAAATATCATTATAGACACTTAATAAAAGTAATTAGTTACTGTTGCCTAAGCGCAAGATCACTGTATGCTATAAGAATGTTTTATGACTCAGTAACAAGAACAATAAGAAACCTATGTCAGTAAGTGTTAAGACAAGTTCAGAATTTCATCATATAATACATGAATTAATATTATGAAATTCTCAACTAGAGTGCTTCATGATTAACAATAAGATAATTTTAAAAGATTACCTTAATTTTCCTGTAGTAAATAATTTAGTAATTGTTCATTGCAGTAAAAATTGATTTGAAACTTTGTATGCACACAGCCATTTGAAGTGAGCTGACAATGAAGTTAGCTACAAGCTGCGCAATATCCAATCCTGACTGAAGCTGACACAAAGCCACGCGTTGATTGGATATTGAGCAGCTTGTAGCTAACTTCATTTCCACCAACTTATGTGACACAGCCTATAACACAAACTAAACTTAAAATTAGAATTTTTAATAAACAACAGAGAAACTTACATTTTGTATCGATCCTTCACATTATAAAGATTAAGAACATCAGACTTGAGTTTAGTAATCTCTCGTTCAAGTTGTAATTTACATTCTAGAGTATTCCTTAAAGTATCATTTAAATTTGCTTTGGCCCTCTTCAGATTCTGTACTTTAGCTATTAAATCTCTGTTATTCTCTTGGAGGATAAGTTTCTCATGTGGCTGGGTTTCCGGCAGCACTTTTTCTTGTAGGCTTAAATGTTCCTCACAGATTTTATAAGTTTCCTTAAACGAATCTAGTGCTTGCCTTTTGAGGTTGACCTCTTCTCTTAATCTTGTATACTTATAGAAACGGACATCATAATCTCTTGATTTGAGGACATACTTTTTGTGGATATCTTTATACCTAGTTTCGAGAGTTTCATCACTAATGTTCTCTCCGCCTTCATTTTCTTGAAGTCTTGATAGAGGGTAAAGGAGTTTAATGTCGAGGCTGCTATTACAGTGCGCAAGAGAGTATTCTGTGTAGAACCTAACAAGATCAACAACAGATGTGAACTCGAACGGTTCACAGAAGCCATACCTCCCCTCATGATTGTATATTTTTATCAACTTATTTGCACCACCTTTTCTTACTGTCAATGTATAACCACTATCTTTGTTTGAAGCATTACGCACAAGAAATGTGCCATCACAGGTATCTCTAAGTTTTTCTGTCGCCTGGTCTCTGTAATTCAAAAGATTTCAATATAGGTATAATCAGTACTAACATTTGAATAAGCATACTAGACCGCATATCTGCTTAACATCAGGCAGTATGTAGTCAAATGCAAACCTATATTTGTATAGGTTTCCATTTGACTCCTTTTTATTCTGATAAAAAGTAAAAGAATATTAAAACTAAATAATTACTACTTGAATAATTTGTATTGCACATTCAAACAATGATTTTATTGTAAAGTGTAAAAAGTTCTATAATTTCATTCTATCAGGCATGAAGTCAAATTTATCGAGATAAAATACCTGCATACAAGATGACCTAAATTATTTAATTGATATAAATGTACCTATTGAAAGTATGATTATAATTTTGTCCTGTAACTAGGTACTGAGTCAATAACTTTTAATAATGGTGAGTTAGATGTCTAAATTAAAAATGTTTAAACAAATCGAAGGTCTTACCTCGTAATATCGCCCCAGTACCATTCGGCATTTTCAAGGCTGTCGTCAGCTGATTGTTGAGGGATTCCTATTTCGACCATTATTATTCCACAAGCGCCTAAACTCCTAACATAATTAGTCCACACACTGTCTTATAACACAACTGAACATTGGCACTATTCATCACCTAAACATTTTAAACTGAATTCATTGAAAAGGAACCTACTAGCTACTACAAATCGGTGCGGCTGCGGCTAGTAACGAACTTCCGCGTTCGAGGTTAAAGAAGAATTCTATGGTGTATTGCACTTCTCAGCACCAAATTAAACCACTTTCACAAAAAATTTGATTCACTTTATTACGCTGTCTGCCCGGACAAAACTAATATACACAGGAATTGGAAAAAATGTTAACTAGATCACAAAGGAAATGGGCAGGCAAGATGGGCTGTTGCTATGGCACGAATACTTCCGTAGACATGGCTTTAGGGGGTTGTATGTCCATGATTACAATCAATGCTAAAACGGTGATTTAAGTTAAAGAACAATTTTGGGAATACTCTCATTTAAACTTTAAAAAGTGTATCAAACAAGATAATACTACACAGCTCGTATATCGCCATTCGCGTTTCGCTAAACTTGCATCTCGCTCGCGCTCGCATTCGCAACGCCAATGTTACCATCTCCTACTCAAGGTGCGTTCGGATGGCCTACTGATGGCAAAATTAACATTTAAAAACGCCAACAACGATCACATTCAGCGTTCGTTTTGAGAATGTGTGAGCAAAAGTGGCATTTTTGACTGTTTTCGTTCACTGTTCGGATAGCCCAAAAACAGTTGAAAATGCCATCGTGAACTGCCACTTTTGACCCACCTGCAGAGGTGGGTTCTTTGTGATCGTATGAGTTTGACGTTTTAGCGTTCGTTTTGGGTAGTGAGCAAAAGTAGCATTATTGGCGAAATAGGCGAAATTCCCAAACCGTACCGAACGCATAAACGCTAATTTTGCAAATGCTAAAAATGCCATCGAGCCCAAAACGAACGCACCTTCAGTAGTCAGTGTGACCATCTTAAAAATTGCTAATTTGCCTTAAGCTCCTGCAGCCCGGGTAGCACGGCAAGGGGGAGAAAACCATTTTATCCACTCTTAATGTCAGATGTCATTGTCAATACATACTTTATTTCCTCTTCTCGGGTATATAATGGTGGAAAGACTATTAGTCCCTTTGCCATGCTTCCCGTGCTGCACGGGTAGCACGGCAAAGGGTGAAAACTTGGAAGAGAAGGCTGAAGAGGATTTTAGTATCGGAGAAAACCATTTTATCCACTTTTAATGTCAGTTGTCATTGTCAATCTATACTTACTTCTTTCCTCTTCGAGGGGATATAATGGTGGAAAGACAATTTGTCCCAATGTCATGCTACCAGTGGGGGTTAGGGAATGGTTTGGAGCATAAAATAAATAAATAAATATTTGGGACATCTTACACACGGCCTCTGACCCCAAACTAAGCAAAGCTTGTGATATGGCTGTCAGAGACTGATACACTCGATATATGTACTACTTAATTTATATATTTTTAAATACATACTTATATAGATAGAAACGTAGTATCTATAGTAGTCTGTGATAGAAACTAAACTACACCCAGACACAGAGCAAACACCCATGTTCATCACATAAATATTTGCCCTGGGTGGGGATCAAAGTTGATCGAACCCACGCCTTTTTGACTCAGTAGTTAGGGTCACTAACCACTGAGCCACCGAGGTAGTCATCAGAATAAGAACTAAAGTAATAGAAACAGTACTAAAATAGCAAGAGATATACATCACTTTGTCCCATTTTGAATATGAAATTTAAAAGGTGTTAGAAAAAGATGCACATACACCCTAACTTACGTCATTTCGAAGGGTTTCACAAACTATAGTTCGGCCGGTACTATATACTTAAGGGCAAAAAACATTAAGATCATTATTGTAGAAAATAACATTTCACATCTTTTTTTTCCATTTAACTTTTTTGTAAAACTTACCGTTTACGATTTATGGACCATTTAATGTTTTAAGGTCCATTTAATGAAATTTCATTAAATGGTCCACAAATCGTAAACGGTAAGTTTTACAAAAAAGTTTAATGAAAACAAAAGATGCGAAATGTTATTTCCTACAATAATGATCGTAATGTTTTTTGCCCTTAAGTACATAGTTTCCGAGATATCGGCCAAAAACATTTTTTCAAGATGACGTGTCAGGAACGCATTCTCTGAACGGCCGAACTATAGCGGCACGAAAAGTTTGACATACACGATGCGATGATTTGATCAAATTTTCGCTTCATGCCAACTGGGCACTCATTCAGTTAAAGAAAAGGCAGGAATTGGTGGTTCACGATTTGAACCACTTCCTGAATGTTGATTACCTCTTGTAATTTTAATTTTACGCGAGAAATGGTCAGAACTAAAGTTGCTTATAATTTGATTTCCTACATTTTTGTTTCCCATTAACTTTTTCAATGATTGATATTTTTCAAATAAAACGAAAAAGGTATCTAGATGTGTAATTTTCTTTCTTCTATAACTATAACGCCCCGTCGTTTTTGCGTAGGCGGCAAACAGGGTTATCGGGAGAATAATACGGCAACAGTCACTGAAATGAGATAGGTATTTTTCATGACAATCAGATTATCCTTCTGGTTGTAATTGTAATAGCTCTATGATCTGATATAGGTACACCAACCTATAATGGTCCGGCTACAACTACGACCAACGGCGAAGTTATCGTCACTGGGGGCTCATTTAACTAATTCAAACGGTAGTAGTTGGTTGTTCACGATTTGAACTACTACCTGAAGCTGGGCACACACGATGCGATGATCGCATCAATTCATCAGATCAGTCCAGCGAGGTCCTAATATAGTTGCATTGCCGGTAGGTAGGTAGTTACTCGTATTGAGGAATCAAAATGACACCCCTATTTTATTCGAAAAATATTGATTTAACAAAAACATGATGGGGATCAAAGTTGCAGAAAATCAAATTTCAAACAACTTTGATTCCGATGATTTCTCATGAAAAATTGAAATAACACAAGTTATTGAAGAAATGAAATGGTACAACCAACTATTTAAAAAAAATATCAATCCTACAAAAAGTTGATGGGAATCAAAGTTGTAGAAAATCAAATTTTAAACAACTTTTGTTCCCATCAACTTTTTGTAGGATTGATAATTTTTTTAAGAAATGAAATGGTACCACCAACTATTTAAAAAAAATATACCGGTCCTACAAAAAGTTGATGGGAATCAAATTTTAAACAACTTTTGTTCCGACAACTTCTGATGACAATTTATGTAACACAAGTTATCGAAGAAACAAAATGGTACAACTCTCTATTTAAAAAAATATCGATCCTACAAAAAGTTGTTGGAATCAAAATTGTAGAAAATCAAATCTCAAACAACTTTTGTTCCGACAATATTTTTCGAATAGGATAGTGGTGCCATTTTGTTTCTTTAAAAACTTGTGTTATTTGAATTTTTCATGAGATATGGGATCCAAAGTAGTTTGAAATTCTATTTTTTACAAGTTTGATTCCCATCAACTTTTTCTAGGATTGATATTTTTCTAATAAGATAGTGGTGCCATTTTATTTCTTTAATAACAGGTGTCATTTAAATTTTTATGAGATATTATCAGAGCCGAAATGGTTTGAAATTTGATTTCCTACAACTTTGATTCCCATCAACTTTTTGTATGATCTATATTTTTCGAATAAGATGGGTGGTGTCATTTTGCGCGGCCTGATTGGACGACAATCAAGCGGTTGATTTTATGCACTAGTGAGCTATTCAATTTCTGATATTTATGCGTAAATTATTATTTTGTGATAACATTATCTAAACAATTTTAGATAGCAATAAATTATATAGTTTTTTTGTAAAGAAAGTGTGATATTTACAGCATTTTCAGGTTTTTGGAATATTTTACAAATATCTAGCTATAACATTGATTACATTCAAATATGTGAACTTTACTACTAAAATCCCTCGGTGGCCGCCTTTTATGCTCTATCAGAAAGTACTGGGACTCCTGTAGGAACATACCTGTACCGTTGAGCATAATTATTATCTTGATAGTTCTAGCTTTTCTCCGCGGCTTCGCCCGCGTGATATTATGATTTTCGTGCTAGCCATTATGAATCTTTTATTTTTACTTAGCTTCGGCTTCATTTAGAAAGATGGTCTGATTTCCAAAAAAAATTACTTTGCAAGGGCTCCTTTTATAGTCCGGCCGTTCTGAGAATGCGTTCCTGACACGTCATCTTGAAAAAATGTTTTTGGCCGATATCTCGGAAACTATGTACCATTAAGATCATTATTGTAGAAACCCAAACTATAGTAGTCTTTATGGTGGATTAATTCGAAAAACATTTGTAAAGTGCCATGCCATGTCCATGCTTCTAATGACGTGATGAAACGCAGCCACCTAATTGAATTAAAATCGAATACCTAATTGATTGGATAGATCATCTGAACCCCAAATGAGATAACCTTAGAGTCCTGAGGACTCCTTTCAGTTGGCTTTTACAACAACAGTCTTTACACCTAATGGTGAATTAATTCCGAGTAACATTTGCATAGCGTCGTCCATGCCTGTAATGACGTGACGAAACGCAGCCGCCTTATTTAACGACAATCAAATGGTTGATTGGATGGATTATCTGATCCCTAAATCAGATTACCTTAGAGGCTCGAGGACTTCTTTCAGTCGGCTTTTACAACAACAGTCACCTAATGGTGAATTAATTCCGAGTAACATTTGCATAGCGTCGTCCATGCGTGTAATGACGTGACGAAACGCAGCCACCTTATTGAACGACAATCAAATGGCTGATTGGATGGATCATCTGATCCCTAAATGAGATAACCTTAGAGTCCCGAGGACTCCTTTCAGTCGGTTTTTACAACAACAGTCTGTATGCCTAATGGTGAATTAATTCCGAGTGAGTATTTGCATAGCGCTGTCCAATGTAATGACGTAAGCGAAACGCAACGACCTAATTGAACGACAATCAAATTGCTGATTAGATGGATCATCTGATCCCTAAATAAGGTCACCTTAGAGTTCCACGGACTTCTTTAGTCGGCTTTTACAGTAACAGTAATTTCAACTAATGGTGAATTAATTCCGAGTAACATTTGCATAGCGTCGTCCATGCGAGTAATGCCGTAGACAAAACGCAACAAACTGAATATATTTACTATTTAAAAATGAGTAAAATGCTAAAAAGTATACATTTTTATTTTGCATGAACAATTCGAAATTCGAATTCAATAAACTTTTTTGTGGCCAGCATTCTAAAAGAAAAGTTTTTACTGTGTGACAATACTTATGATATGACTAGGTATAGACGACAATTCAGCGGCTGATTTTATGCAACGGCGAGCTATTCGATTTGTTATATTTATTTTAAATATATTTTTGTCATAATATTTAAGCAGCAGAAAAAGTCGTGGTGGTCTAGTGGTATGACACCCGCCTTACAATCGTGAGTTCGTGGGTTCAAATATGTACGGGATTTCACACCACTGACTTGGGTGAAGTAAAACATCGTGATCGTGAGGCAACCTGCATACTTTCGAAGAAGATATTCAATGGCGTATGTGAATACACCAACTCGCACTGGGACAGTGTCGTGGATTTGACTAACTCACTCTTCGTGAGTAGGCCTACGTCCTGCAGTGTACTAATAAAAAGGCTGGTACAATACAGTACAAGTAGCTTTACCTACATTGCAATGCAATTTACAATTTTTGGTATGAAACTATGATTAGTCTTAAGGTGGGCATACACGATGCGATGATTTGATCAAATTTTCGCTTCATGCCAACTGGGAGCTCATTCAGTTAATGAAAAGGTAGGAATTGGTGGTTCACGATGTGAACCACTACCTGAAGCTGGGCTCACACGAAACTATGATCGCATCTGTTCATCAGATCAGTGCAGCAGGGGCCATGTAGTATCATCATGTACTTAACCATTGCTGGTAGGTAGTTATTGAAGAAACAAAATGACACCACCCATCTTATTCGAAAAATATAGATCATACAAAAAGTTGATGGGAATCAAAGTTGTAGGAAATCAAATTTCAAACCATTTCGGCTCTGATAGTATCTCATAAAAATTTAAATGACACCTGTTATTAAAGAAATAAAATGGCACCACTATCTTATTAGAAAAATATCAATCCTAGAAAAAGTTGATGGGAATCAAACTTGTAAAAAATAGAATTTCAAACTACTTTGGATCCCATATCTCATGAAAAATTCAAATAACACAAGTTTTTAAAGAAACAAAATGGCACCACTATCCTATTCGAAAAATATTGTCGGAATAAAAAATGTTTGAGATTTGATTTTCTACAATTTTGATTCCAACAACTTTTTGTAGGATCGATATTTTTTTAAATAGAGAGTTGTACCATTTTGTTTCTTCAATAACTTGTGTTACATAAATTGTCATCAGAAGTTGTTGTTGGATTATGCTGATATGCAACAATTAATCTATCTCACTCCAACATGTAAACTTCTTTATAGTTTTCTCTTTCCATTATGTTTAGACTGGAGTTATAATAATAACCCCTTTGTTCTAGTGTTTAGCTTTTAAATACTTGCCTTACATCTCTCAAACTACTATTCGTTTAGACGTTCTAGTGAACACTCGCACCTATCCTGCTAATAATATATGTCTAATTAAATGGACAATATTTTAAAGTGACAATTAAGTATTTTATTTTTGGCCTCCAAACCCTTTTGTTGTCGGAACAAAAGTTGTTTAAAATTTGATTCCCATCAACTTTTTGTAGGATCGGTATATTTTTTTAAATAGTTGTTGGTACCATTTCATTTCTTAAATAACTTGTGTTATTTCAATTTTACAGCAGAAGTTATAGAACTAAAAGTTGTTTGAAATTAGATTTTCTACAACTTTGATTCCCATCAACTTTTTGTAGGATCGATATTTTTTTTTAATAGTTGGTGGTACCATTTCATTTCTTCAATAACTTATGTTATTTTAATTTTACAGAAGAAGTTATGGGAACAAAAGTTGTTTAAAATTTGATTTTCTACAACTTTATATCCCGTCACCTTTTTGTAGGATAGATATTTTTTTAAATAGTTGGTGGTGCCATTTCATTTCTTCAATAACTTGTGTTGTTTCAATTTTACAGCAGAAGTTATAGGAACAAAAGTTGTTTAAAATTAGATTTTCTACAACTTTGATTCCCATCAACTTTTTGTAGGATCGATATTTTTTAAACAGTTGGTGGTACCATTTCATTTCTTCAATAACTTGTGTTATTTCAATTTTACAGCAGAAGTTATGGGAACAAAAGTTGTTTGAAATTAGATTTTCTACAACTTTGATTCCCATCAACTTTTTGTAGGATCGATATTTTTTAAACAGTTGGTGGTACCATTTCATTTCTTCAATAACTTGTGTTATTTCAATTTTTCATGAGAAATCATCGGAATCAAAGTTGTTTGAAATTTGATTTTCTGCAACTTTGATTCCCATCAACTTTTTGTAGGATCGATATTTTTTTTAAATAGTTGGTGGTACCATTTCATTTCTTCAATAACTTGTGTTATTTCAATTTTACAGCAGAAGTTATGGGAACAAAAGTTGTTTGAAATGAGATTTTCTACAACTTTGATTCCCATCAACTTTTTGTAGGATCGATATTTTTTTTAAATAGTTGGTGGTACCATTTCATTTCTTCAATAACTTGTGTTATTTCAATTTTACAGCAGAAGTTATGGGAACAAAAGTTGTTTAAAATTTGATTTTCTACAACTTTGATTCCCATCAACTTTTTGTAGGATCGATATTTTTTTAAATAGTTGGTGGTACCATTTCATTTCTTCAATAACTTGTGTTATTTCAATTTTACAGCAGAAGTTATGGGAACAAAAGTTGTTTAAAATTTGATTTTCTACAACTTTGATTCCCATCAACTTTTTGTAGGATTGATAGTTTTTTAAAATAGTTGGTTGTACCATTTCATTTCTTCAATAACTTGTGTTATTTCAATTTTTCATGAGAAATCATCGGAATCAAAGTTGTTTGAAATAAGATTTTCTGCAACTTTGATACCCATCATTTTGTTGTTAATACATTTTCGAATAAAATAGGGGTGTCATTTTGATTCCTCAATACGAGTAACTACCTACCTACCGGCAATGCAACTATATTAGGCCCTCGCTGGACTGATCTGATGAATTGATGCTATTATCGCATCGTGTGTGCCCAGCTTCAGGTAGTAGTTCAAATCGTGAACAACCAACTACTACCGTTTGAATTAGTTAAATGAGCCCCCAGTGACGATAACTTCGCCGTTGGGCGTAGTTGTAGCCGGACCATTATAGGTTGGCGTACCTATATCAGATCATAGAGCTATTACAATTACAACCAGAGGGATAATCTGATTGTCATGAAAAATACCTATCTCATTTCAGTGACTGTTGCCGTATTATTCTCCCGATAACCCTGTTTGCCGCCTACACAAAAACGACGGGGCGTTATAGTTATAGAAGAAAGAAAATTGCACATCTAGATATCTTTTTCGTTTTATTTGAAAAATATCAATCATAGAAAAAGTTAATGGGAAACAAAAATGTAGGAAATCAAATTATAAGCAACTTTAGTTCTGACCATATCTCGCGTAAAATTAAAATTACAAGAGTTAATCAACATTCAGGAAGTGGTTCAAATCGTGAACCACCAATTCCTGTCTTTTCTTTAACTGAATGAGTGCCCAGTTGGCATGAAGCGAAAATTTGATCAAATCATCGCATCGTGTATGTCAAACTTTAGTCTAGAGCTGAGGGTAGTGTGGAGGGGATGGTTCCGCATATTGACCGCCATACTAAACTCATGCGCAGCCAATCCACCTATTGGTTTGTGAGCCAATCCCTCCACACTTCGCTCAGCGCTAGACTTATATGCCGCGACCTGTACCTTGGCTACTGTTAGTTCACTGTTCTTGGCTGTCCAAGGAAAAAGGCGGGAATTTAAAAAAATCAAGAGCTGTTAGCTTGTTTTCTAGTACTGAGTGCATGCTAAATTTCATGGATTTCAGTTCTATAAACTACGTGCATGCTAAATTTCATGGAGATCAGCTGAGTGGTACTAGAAAACAAGCTAACAGCTCTTGATTTTTTAAAATTCCCGCCTTTTTTCTTGGACAGCTTTCGTTGGCCAGACTCTATGTCACGACGACGCGACGGTTCTCTTGTTGCACACTAGCTCCAGCATTTTTTTTATGCTATGGCCACATCTGCGCCCTACGGCGAAGTTTTCGTCACTGGGGGCTCATTCATCTAATTCAAACGGTAGTAATTGGTTGTTCACGATTTGAACTACTACCTGAAGCTGGGCACACACGCTGCGATGATCGCATCTATTCATCAGATCAGTCCAGCGAGGTCCTAATATAGTTGCATTGCCAGTAGGTAGTTATTGTGGAATCAAAATGACACCCCTATTTTAATCGAAAAATATTGATTTAACAAAAAAAAATTGGCATTAAAGTTGTAGAAAATCAAATTTTAAACAACTTTTGTTCCTTTAACTTCTGCTGAAAAATTGAAATAACACAAGTTATTGAAGAAATGAAATGGTACAACCAACTATTTAAAAAAATATCGATCCTACAAAAAGTTGATGGGAATCAAAGTTGTAGAAAATCAAATTTTAAACAACTTTTGTTCCCAGCAACTTTTTGTAGGGTCGATCTTTTTTTAAATAGTTAGTTGTACCATTTTGTTTCTTCAATAACTTGTGTTATTTCAATTTTTCAGCAGAAATTATCGGAATAAAAGTTGTTTAAAATTTGATTTTCTACAACTTTGATTCCCATAAACTTTTTGCAGGATCGATAATTTTTTAAATAGTTGGTTGTACCATTTCATTTCTTCAATAACTTGTATTATTTCAATTTTACAGCAGAAGTTATGGGAACAAAAGTTGTTTAAAATTTGATTTTCTACAACTTTGATTCCCATCAACTTTTTGAAGGATCGATATTTTTTTTAAATAGTTGGTTGTACCATTTTGTTTCTTCAATAACTTGTGTTATTTCAATTTTTCAGCAGAAGTTATAGGAACAAAAGTTGTTTGAAATTTGATTTTCTACAACTTTAGTTCCCATTAACTTTTTGTAGGGTCGATATTTTTTTCAAATAGCCGGTTGTGCCATTTCATTTCTTCAATAACTTGTGTTATTTCAATTTTCCAGCAGAAGTTATGGGAACAAAAGTTGTTTGAAATTTGATTTTCTACAACTTTAGTTCCCATTAACTTTTTGTAGGATCGATATTTTTTTCAAATAGCCGGTTGTGCCATTTCATTTCTTCAATAACTTGTGTTATTTCAATTTTCCAGCAGAAGTTATGGGAACAAAAAATGGTTAAAATTTGATTTTCTACAACTTTAGTTCCCATTAACTTTTTGTAGGATCGATATTTTTTTCAAATAGCCGGTTGTGCCATTTCATTTCTTCAATAACTTGTGTTATTTCAATTTTTCAGCAGAAGTTATAGGAACAAAAGTTGTTTAAAATTTGATTTTCTACAACTTTGATGCCAATATTTTTTTTGTTAAATCAATATTTTTCGATTAAAATAGGGGTGTCATTTTGATTCCTCAATAACTACCTACCGGCAATGTAACTATATTAGGACCTCGCTGGACTGATCTGATGAATAGATGCGATCATCGCAGCGTATGTGCCCAGCTTCAGGTAGTAGTTCAAATCGTGAACAACCAATTACTACCGTTTGAATTAGATGAATGAGCCCCAGTGACGATAACTTCGCCGTAGGGCGAATGTGTGGCCGGTCCATCACAAATACCTATCTTAAAAAAATGTCGCTGTAGTATTTATAAACTTCTGGACCACGTTTAGAGGGGAATATTCGACATCATATATCATCCCTTTATCACTGATTCAAGCCAATGGGGTTAAAAACTGAAAGCTAATCGCAGATGGCGCTACTGTTGAGTGATCCTAATCGCCGCCATATTGCGTTTTTGGTTCTCTGTGTTTACATATGAATTTGAATTTATAACACTCAAAATGTACTCGACATGGAGTGTTGTGCAGTTAAAAGAAGAGTTAAAGAAAAGAAAAGCATCTACTACTGGTAAAAAAGCGTCTTTAATTGAAAGGTAAATTGTATAAAGGTAGTGTATTATTTGGAGGTTATATTTGGTCGCAGTGTTTATCTAATCCATTTTTTTCATTCAGACTGAACGCGTACGATAGAAACGATCTAATTGGAGTAGAAGATGAACTCGACGATGAAATACCTGATTTTCCGGCTCTTGATATGTTCAGGGACGTTAATGCTAACACCAAACTTCCTACCATAACCAAACACCATATTCAAGAGTTTTCTGAGAGGTAAGAAAAAAGAAGAATCTCCAAGAAAAGCAAGCTATTATGATTTTATTTGTCTTATCTAATGAGATTGTTAATTTATATTACACAAATTATTGTTTCAGGTTTCAAGTACAACCAAAAGGCAGACTTCTTTATGAAAGTAGAAGCTTGGTTACACTTCGTGTGGCCTTTGATGAAAACTATGCATATTTCCATGCTCAATGCAAAGCGCAAATGAAGAAGTTGCTTTACATAGTCACATTGAAAATAGATTTTAGTGGTATAATAGAGGTCAGCCATTGTAAGTGTGCCGCAGGAAGTGGAATAGAAGCTCACTGCAAGCATGTCTTCACTGTCCTTCATGGTATACAAGATATGGTCCATACTAAAACTATTATCATGCACAAAGTGTGCACTGAAGAATTAATGACATTTAGAGCACCAAAAAAAGTGTTTTATGATTCACCGATGCAATCACATGTTTTACCCAGAAAGCGGAGTAAATCTATGAATGTGCTGTATCAACCAATTAAAGACAAGTAGGAATTTTGTTGTTACACCAAGTACAGTGCCATATCTGTATGAGCACAATGGTGAACTAAAATTAAAAAAGAACCACAATTATTACACACAGATTCAGGGCCAACTGTTTTGCACAAATCGTAAATATTGTAATTTGATTGTTTACACATTCAAAGACATGGAAGTGATTTACATTGAGAGAGATGAAGAGTTTATCAAAAAAATGATTGTAAATCTTACATCCTTTTATCAGGAATACTTGCAACCAGCAATTATTAATAAGTATATTTATAGATATTATGATTCTATAATAAAACCAAACTAACAATGTAAGTATTTTTATTTATTTCACAATACATTCCCTAAAATTACAACACATTAGACAGATAAAAAAAATCTTTGATGCAAGAGGCACAAAATTATGATGCAATTCTTCCTTAACAATTTTGTAAGTTTTCATTAAACCAATTAAGCGCTCTATGTGAACACGCTGACTAGCCAACTTTCTGTCTTTCAACAGTTTTAGGCTAGGAATTTGACCTTTTCCTTTTAAAAATGTAGGGATGTTTAGTGTTATATCTTTTCCAATAAACATGTCTTGAATATTGTATCCTCGGTCTGCTAGAATACTGTCTTCAGGCTCACACATTTTCAGTAAGTTGCTTCTCTCTACAGTTTGTCGGTCACTTATTGAACCAGCATATGCTGGGGAGCAGTAGGACAACAGACCTCCAGGTGTTGCTCCAACTAATACCTTTAAGGTATTGTTATGCTTGTAACTGCTCCACGATGCTTGCTGTGAAACAGGGTTTCCGGGTTTTTGTATGTATAACTCTGTTCCATCAATTATCACTCTAGTATTTTGATCATATTGTTTGAAACTATCTGGCATATAATAAAGCACTAACTCTTTTTCAGGCCAAATATTTAACTTTTTCCAAAGTTGGTCCATGAAATTAATCCATGTAATGAATATGTTGCACACAGTTGTTGGACTGATTTGAAAAAATTGAGCCAGTTCAAAATTGCATTTATTTTGACGTAACTTCATCATCGTCAAGAAAAACTGATTTTCAATACTAATATTTTTGACATCGCTTCCATAATACTTTATTAAATGAGCCATGGGGCTCAAAGTTGAAAAAACAAAGAAGAACTTGGCATATGTCTCAAAACCAGTGTAAAAAGCAATAACACTATCTTTATCTCTGTATCTTTCTATAGATCCATAAATGTGTTCAAAGTCCACTTGAGTAGTTTTTGATTCAGCAGAGCTACAAGGTTGGTCATTCCCTAGCAATTCAATATGTGGGTGAAAATCTATTTCCATTTTTACTGGTAGTTGTTCATCTCTGAATTGAGCTTCATGCTTATTTAGGCTTTGAACACCACTAGGTCCAGGGATTGGATCATCAGCCGTTTCAAAACAAAGTTTCTTTCTGCTTCTTTCTTGCAGCCTATCTGACCGTTGTTGTGCCAATGGGTTTGCTACTTTCCTTTTAGTAAATGAAAATATGGAAGGCACTGCGTCTTTTTTCAATACTTTGTGTTTATTTTCATCACCTGGAACAAAAACAAAGGAAACTATTAAGTAATTTGCAACAAAAATGCAAATAGGTTTGCAAATTACATAGGTATTTGTGATTTAAGGAAATTACTTATTTATTTCATCTTGTAACAAGAGTGTCTCACTCACCTGTGAAAGAATTCTTCTTAAAATAATCATCAGTTTTGAAATGGTCCGCACATAACCTCGAATATTTAGTCGGCTCCCAATTTTTTCTTCGTAGAGCCTGTATCCATTGTTTTCTCCTTTTGATATCCTTGGGGAATATATGTATTCCCGTGTTTTTGCAATCCACCGCTGAACATAGCGTCATAATTACGAGATTATCTTCTATAAACAAACTTGTTTACTAAAATAGTATGGAGGATGACAGTTATCTGTCAGATTTAGGGAACACTCAACAGTGCTGCCATCTGAAGTGAGCAAAAGTCAGTTTTTTACCTCATTAGAGCGTTTTCTTAACTTTGTACCATTTGTCGCGTTTTTGACATGCTGATAGCGAGTTTTTACAAAAAGGAGTTGTATAGCACTGTAATCGAGATATTTTTCATCCATATAGTTCGGCCGTTCAGAGAATGCGTTCCTGACACGTCATCTTGAAAAAATGTTTTTGGCCGATATCTCGGAATCTGAAATTTCATTACATGGACCTTAAAACATTAAATGGTCCATAAATCGTAAACGGTAAGTTTAACAAACATTAATTAAATAGCAGTAAACATATATTAATTAAATAGCAGGTAGCAGTGGGGGCGTGGTGGGGGCTCGGTCGACTCAGAGGTCCTGCTGTGGGAGCGTGGTGGGGACTCAGTAGGACAGCGGTGGGAGCACGGTGGGACTGTGGTGGAGCTTTGGTGGGGACTCAGTGGAGCCACGGTGGGGGCCTGATGGGGGCGCAGTGCGGGCTTGATAGAGCCTCAGTATGGAATCAGTGGGGCCACGCGGTAGGGACTCAGTGGGGCCGCGGTGGGGGCGTGGTGGCGGTGCAACAGGGGCTTGATGGGAGCTCGGTGGGGAATCAGTAGGGCCGCGGTGGAAGCGCCGTAGAGGGCAGGGTAGGGAAAGGGTAGAGCAACCTCACGGTATTGGTGATAAACCAACAAAAAGAAGTGAGATCCCAACAAAAACATGGCATGTAAAAAGTACAACAAGTTGAGCAACAATTCTTCAGTAAAAAGTAGTGAGATCAAAATGTAAGCACTAGTCGGTTTATTCATTCAATACTTGTCTATGGGGTCCTTAGAGAAATAACGTACTAGAGGGAGTACTAAATTTTGCTCAAATAAAAACTGTGTAACAGCTGTCTTATTCATATCTGGTTATACAGCATACGCAAGAGTGGATGAAACAAAACAAAACGCAACGTCTGCCGTCTAACGTCAAAATCACAAGTTGGAATGTCAAAATGGTTAAAAGTTGGTTCTAATTTGTCACAGAATAAATAATAGTATAAGTATAGTGCTACTAAATCAAAAATAATACATAACGGAGCTGCGATCTTCTTTGTGAAGATCAACTGTCAGTGGTTGCGTGGCTATGGTTTGTCAACACCGAATGCCGGTTGTCGAGTTTTAATACAATTTATTAGAAATAACTGTTTCAAAGTGCTAAAACTATGTAAATTTGTATAAATTCTTTATGAATGGTGTATTTTATATCAAATGGCGTGTCTTATAAAAGGGTGCACATCGCATTCATCCCGAAAAAATAATAAGAATGAATTAGTGACTTTTCATCGGTGAGTTTTGTTGGAATATATACACTTTTTGTGATTTAAAAACAGCTACGTCTAACAGAAATTGTTTTAAATTATATTATTACGAGATTTTACATACATTTTGGAATAATTTGTGTAATTTTCATTCAATATTTTACAAAAAATAATAGTTCAGGTTATCACGTCATAGTGCTGTGGTAAAATGACTGTATCGATGTTTTTTTGATTATACTTACACTACTTTTTAGGGTTCCGTACCCAAAGGGAAAAACGGGACCCTATTACTAAGACTTCGATGTCCGTCTTTCCGTCTGTCTGTCTATCACCGGGCTGTATCTCATGAACTATGATAGCTAGGCAGCTGAAATTTTCACAGATGATGTATTTCGGTTGCCGCTATAACAACAAATACGATAAACTAAAAACGAAATAAAATAAATATTTAAGGGGGGCTCCCATACCTACAACAAACCTGAATTTTTAGACGTTTTTCGCTCTATATTAATAATGGTACCAGGTAGATGCTTGAAATTTTCACAGAACATTTAGTTTTAGATTTTCTTAAATAATAAATAATAAAATTAAAATAAAATAAATATTTAAGGGGGGCTCCCATACAGTACGGAACCCTCCGTGTGCGAGTCTGACTCGTACTTGGCCGATTTTTGTTTTAGATTTACCAGAGATGAAGTAGTTAAAAATCAATGGATTACACTAATTTCAAGACCAAACTGGACACCAAAACCACACAGCCACATTTTGTTCTTATCATTTTTCGGAAGATTGCTTTGTGGGTGAAAATATTAAACATCGACGTCTAAAACCAAATGATGTACCTACATTAAAACTAAATCAAACAATATTTCACTTCGATAACAAAAATGTAAGGTAGGTACCTACATTATTGTTATTACAGGTATCACACTGTAGAGTGAGAGCTTTGTCGAAACTATTCTGATATGTAAATGTATAATAATGACATGATTTATACAAATTATTGTAGGCGTGCGAGTTGAATGCAGAGCTTAGGAATGCGAATGTCTCCCCCCGCTATCCGCACGCCCAACCCGCCCAGGCGCGTGAGGTGGGGCGGGCGGATAGCGGGGGGAGATGCTCCCGCTCTTTACCTCAGACCCCGACTGCATTCAACTCGCGCGCTATCTGTAGGTATGAATGTCAGACTGATAGATTGATCTACAGCCCAAGCAGCTGAATATATAATCTTGAAATGATTCAGATAATTATTTTCAACAATGATGAAATATAGATCAGAACACTCCCGATTGATTTACCTTTAAATGAATTAATTAATGTCAGTTTATCTGTTCGGGAACTACAATGCCACAGATAGACACATAGACACGTAAACTTAAAACACCCCATCATTTTTGCGACGTTAAAATAAATATATTTTCTTATCGATATTTTAATCGACTCAGTTACAACACTAGCATGTTGCTTATGGGATGACAATCTCATGTCACCTCCGATAGCTCAATCCTAGTTTGTGATACCCTTCGAAATTACGTAAGTTCGAATATATGTACATCTTTTTCTAACACCTTTTAAATTTCATAATTAAAATGAGACAAAGAGATGTATTCTAGTACTCCTTCTTGTACTGGTCATTATTCTATGATGGGGTCAAAATCTGGGTGCATCTTTACAACTTTGATGCTCTCCTATAAAAGTACTGAATGAATAAACCGACTTGTGCTTACATTTTGATCTCACTACTTTTTACTGAAGAATTGTTGCTCGACTTGTTGTACTTTTTACATGCCATGTTATTGTTGGGTTATTATATTACGGTACTTTACTGAAATTAGGCCTAATCTAACAAAAAATAGTTTGATAGTCTAGAGCCCCTTTTTACCATGCAGACTGGCTGCGATGCGACTTTCTTGCATAGACATTTTTTTTTCTTATTTTGTTATTTTAGCGGGAAAGCCAAACTTCAGTCTTCAACTTCTTGGAAATTGGAAATATTTGGAAATCCATCAAAATAAAGTTATAAAATAACTGCATAAAATATGTTTTATCCAGAAGATGCCCTAAAAAAGGGGGTAGATTTATTTTCTCTGGGTAGCGGATTCTTGGCCAGATAGATTTCGAGCAATTTCGTACCGAAAACTGTGTTCACAAGATATTCGAGACTTATGGTGCGTATCTTATAATTAGCTTTTAATACTTCGTAGCCCTAATCGCAATCCATTGCCAATCATCATGTTAACTGCCAAAGCTACATGACAATATGATTGCTTAGTTAGTCTTGTGTTGTATAGTGTATGTTTCACGATTTCAGCAACGAGTTGCAAGAAGTCATTATTAGCGAGTCTGGGCGACCCTCACACCGTTACTCTCTCCGTCTCAGCTCTCAACTCCTGCGGGGGCTTGTGAGGTTCTACCAGAGGAAAGTTTCCGTATTCCTCCAGTAAGTATAATAAAACTAATTACCTGTAGAGAAAATCAAATTGCATGGTCCTGAAAGTATAATGGAGTCATAAAATCAAAACACTAGCAGCCATGTTATATCTTGAGCATTTAAATAAAAGTTAAAAACAAAAATTACTAACTAATGAGTTTTTATTTTCAGATGAACTGTGTATGTTACATGCAACAATCTCTAAAAATACCAGCAAAAAGTAAGTTAAATTGCTTTTCATTCATTCATTTCTGGTAACAAACAATTAAAATCACCACTACCTGCATTCCCGTTTCATAAATTCGTAGAGACAAAATAGTTCCATTTACGAGTATAGGGCAGTGTATCTGACATAATAATGGTAATTACTCACGGCTAGTGTAGTATAACGCAAAGTAGACACCCTGGTCTTACTTAATTTCTGAAAATAAATAAATTAGATTTACTATTAGAGTTTTACATGTGAAATTATGATGTCTTTCATAAATATATAATAACTGATTTAACTATCTATTATATATGCAAGTTAAACTTAGCTTTCTGTCAATAAAATTTACCTACCGAATTCTTATTGTAGAAAAGGAACTTGCTCTAAATGAAAGACACTAATTTTATTAAAGGAATGAGAGTTTAT